>OY744530.1:80276291-80386291 GCA_963556195.1 Sepiola atlantica
GCTGTGAATGTTTAACAAGGAGGAACCAGAGATTGAAGCTCAGTTGAGTACCTTCCATGGAAATAACAATAGAGTAGAGAAAGACTAGCAACGTCTCTTCTGTGAGAAAGAGGCTGTAGGGAACAGAAGAGACTCTCAGCCACTCAATTGCAAAGTCGATTTTGTATTCTGTCAATGGAAGAAACAGAACTACTTTAACTACGTGTTAGTTTTGCATCATCAAAATGTCTACTATGTTCCGGGATTTTTTAGATGAGGATGGATAAGTTGTATCATTTTTATTATTTGGACTACTGTTCTCATCTTGTTTCTTATTCTCACAATGTAATCTCCGATCTTCTTCAGGTGTATCTTGCCAAACTCGTGAATCTTCATGTCGAACTCTGCAATCTGTATAGAATTTTGAACTGGACTTTTTAGGTAATCCACAGGAGTAGATTGTTCTTATTCCCTCAGCCATGACTGAGTAGAAATCTAAAGTAATTCTTAATTATATTCTTAGTATTGCCTGTACTAAGTATTGAACCTTCAACCTCCAGAAGACTATCCTTTAGAACTGATTTTTACTGACCACTTTATCTATTGTTAGTCCATGTGAAACGTTCTGAGAATAACATCCAAGATGAGAACACTAGTCCGAATAATCCAAATAATACAAAATGGCTACTATTTAATATATTTCGTTTTGTTTTTCTACATTACTCAGTATTCAAACAAAATCTACATTTTCATGTACACACAACCGTCTTCGTTTGTAGCTTTACCATTTGTAGTTCGAAAGGAAAAAATATGCTTAAAACTATCTATTCCCTGTGCGTCAAAAGTGACAGGTTTGATGTCTACATAAGGAAAAGAATGTGCCACAAAAAGGAATGGCGGAAGTCCTACATTTCTGACAAGAGAATCTTGAAGCAAAGTTCTTTTCTTTAGAACATTATTTTTTTATTACTTACCTATCTTTTTTCTTTTCTTTGCTCTGCTTAATTTTTACATCTGCTTTCAGCGCATGTATCTTCCTTCTTGAAACTCAGAATGCCATGAGTATAAGTAAAAGCAAGAAAATGAAGAAACACGCGAAAGGAAAAAAAAATTAGTCGTTTAAAATAATAAAGATGGCGGTTGAAATATTGAGGGGAAAAAACATGGCTGGCATTTGTGTATCACAAAACTTGTTGAATTTATTTTGTAATCTCTAAAGTACTCGTCTATGCTGGTTAGTTAGTTGGTTGTTTTGTTTTACGGCATATCAACCCTTTTCGGGTTATTTAATGCCGAATACGGTCATATTGGTAAAAGCCTTTCTGCCTCAAGTCCCATATATCCTCAAATATCCATTTGTGGTGCTTTGCTTAGCTGCTCTGCTTTACGGCACATCAACCCCTTTCAGGTCATTCAATGCCGAATCCAATCATTCTGGTGAAAGTTCCCACATTTCAAGCTCCTCACACGTTCAAGCATCCAGTCACAATGTTTGGTTGAGTCAAATGGAGGTGAAAAGGGGAGGGAGGGAAATTGTTGTTTTTTGTTTTGGATTTTGCAGAACTTGATTGAGTCTTACAAAAAAAAACAATAAAACGTCAATGTTTGGTGCATTTTGAGTCAGAAAGTCAATAACTTCAGACAGCCTGATCTGGTAGCACCAATATATCTATGCTGAGTAATTAGTTGTACAAATACTCTTTAAAAGTACACCACTTTCATTGCAACTAAATATTTATCTTTATTATTTGTATTATTCAAACTACTATTCTGATCTTGGTTGTTATATTCAGGTTTATCTTTTTGAACTTGAGTGTGTTTATATTGAACTCGAAAATCTGGACAAAATTTCGATCATCATCATCATCATCATCATCATCATCATCATCATCACCACCACCACCACCACCACCACCACCACCACCACCACCATGTCCATTTTACATGCTGGCATGTGTTGGACGACATTTAGAAATTGACTTTCAAACTAACCTATTTCTGGCCAGGGCTATATCTATCCCTCTTTCTCACAAGTCTATTCTCATCACTTCCTCCCATGTTTTCCTTGGCCTTCCTCTGTGAACTGATTTTTTTGTATTATTAACGATCGTTGCATGAACCATTACTCCTATGCAGTTTAACGATTTATAACCATTATATTCAGATTAAAATGTGCAGAAGAAGACATCGTAAGCTCATGCCTCATCACCATCTTTATATCTTTTTCTTCCTCCATCTTTTAAAGAGCAGATCATCCTTTATATATACTATAGTTTTCTGAAATTTTGTATATAATGTGTTGATAATAACGTATTTGATATTTCACATTCTCACATGATATAAAATGTTTGTTGATTTAATTTATTTTTGGCGTTTTCCTTTGATGAGAGTCAACCGGGAAAAACACATATTTCATGGAAAAAAATTAACTAAATAAAAAACAAACAATTTAAACATATCCGAAATTCAAAGTAATTATAAAGTTTTGTAGAATACAAAAATTATATTTTTAACAAGCAGTGTAGCTAAAATTTATGTATCTTACAGAGTATTTGAACCCGGTCATGCTGGTAGCAGTAAGAGGACTTCACACTGAAAGGGAGTTATCTCCTCCGACTTGGTCTATCACATTAGTAATCAAAACAGAAACTGGTGAGGGGACTAAATATCTAAATCTAAATGATTCATATTTGTGTTGGCCGGGATGCAGTGAAGTCATTTTAGCTTTTTAATTTTTGTTTTCACATAAGGTAGACAACTCCTAATATATTCTTTAATCAAAAATATGAGTTATCTTCCTTACTGATTTTTATTTTTAGGTGATTATTTAAGAATGTTTATTATTAGCAGTCGTCTAGGCCGGACTAAGCCATTTTGAAAATAAACTGTAGCAAAGTACATTATTATATTGTTAATAACATGGTACAACAATAACAAAATTGAAATTTTCTAGTCAGTAGCAAAGTTTGATTTTTCAACTTAAATGCTATTTGGGTCTGACTTTTAAAATCTGCAAGATAACTTTATATGTTAGATAGAGGACTCAGCACGAAAAGAAAGGTCTGTAATGAGATGGCGATGATTTAGTGAGTCGTGACGTAAACTGTCGGCTTGGTATACCATGTTCGAGTTCTGTCAGATCTATTGCATCACTTTCACTGCAAAGAGTTGCAACGTTCACGTTGTCCCTTTCGTGAATATCAAGCTCTTTTTGCTTCTCGTAAAGTTGGTTCTTTCTATCACTCCAGACACTTTCTCACACCTGAAGCTATTCTCTATCTCTACAAATCTACTATCAGACAATGTATGAATTACTGTTGTCATATTCTTGATAAGGCACAGACACATATCTGTAATTTGATTGTCCCCCACCCTTTCTTCTTCTCTGTACTCTCTCTCTCTCTCACAGACATGATGTTGCTAGTCTCAGTCTTTTCTATAAATACTATTATAGCATATGTTCTTGAGAATTGTCTGATCTATTCCCTGCTTCTTTGATTTCAGCTTGTTTGACTCGTTGGTCTAGTGGTCTATATCAATCTGCTGTTTTGATACCTCATTGTAATACAGCTTCCTATTCCAGTAGCTTATTTCCAAGAACTGCTGGCTTGTGGAACTCCTTTCCTGCTGACTGTTTACCTCCTATCTATAGCTTTGGTGTTTTTAAAACTAAGGCCAAGAGGCATCTCCTGCCTTTGCAATAATTATATTCCATTCACAAGACATCAAGTGGCTTCATGGCTTGTCTGAAGCGATTTCCATTTGAAAAAAAATCGAACACCTGAATCAATCAAGTATCATAACATAGCTTATTCATACAGAATTTTTTTCTTTCTGTTTGCATAAATTAGGTTTTGTAATTAAGCTTTATTGTCAGATCAATGAAAATGATTGTTTCTTTTTCTTCCTCGATCTTTTAAAGAGCAGATCATCCCAGACCAGACAATAAAAGTCTCAATACAAATAAAAAACAAAAAACATTCTTCTATTTGCATAAATTAGGCTTTCCAATTAAGCTTCATGAATATAAATTGACTCCAAAATTTTCAGATGAGGATTAGATCCATCATGGCATTACAAGAAGCTGAATAAAATTTATTTTATAAACCAGCATATTTTTACCCTTTTGTCGGTGTTGTAAGGGTCATGATTGGCATAAATACGAAACTAACATAAAGGGAAGTAATCAGGTATTGACTATATACGAAAGTACGTATATAAGACGGACAGTCATATCTGGAAGAGAGCGAAGAGTAAACGTCTCTACTTCCTACCGGATCCCTGTTAAACGCAAACCACTCGGCGTATTCTTAATTTAGTATGTCCTATGTAATTTAGGATATAACAGTCGGCTAGATTGTAGCTTTCTAAACCTTATCATCTCCCTTGATCCTCTCGGTCAGTATGTGAAAAAGCAAATCAAAAGTAACCTATTCTCAGTGCTAGCTTACACCAACCTGCGGCCTATATACAAGTTGATGCAAAAGTCTGAACCCATAAACAATTTATTATATAACAATAAAAGGTAAACGTTACTGTTAGCGACATAAATTATTTTAAAGGAAATACATTTGGGAAATTATTTAAGAATTTTTTAACTGTACTCATCCCCAATTAATTGGTGTTTTTTATCCAAACTATATTTATATCAAAACACCAATTAATTGAGGATGAGTATAGTTAGAAACAATTTTCGATGCAGGTAGGTCAACCGACTTGACGTAGGTACTTTCCGGCAGTTTACATAAACATCCAGAAAGTACCGACACCAAGTCGATTTTAGCGTGAGTCCTAATATAAGAAAGCACACAAATTTTTATCTTCAGAGCTAATGTTTAAACACACAAAGTTCGCCAGGGGAAGAAATAAGAATCAAAAGTTTATTCATCCATCACTCCAAAAAGAAGATTTAAAAATGGTTATGAAAAATCCAAAGAGTCAAAAACGAGCAGGGTACAAATAAATACCGTTTTGATATCGCGAGTCAGAGATGCAAAAACTCGGTTCAAAATTGCTTCCATTACCGATATATTATGAGAAAAAAAAAACAGCTGAAACAAAAGGAAAAAATGTTTCAATTCATATGAGTTTAAACACTCTGTCAAAAATGGCAGGAAAAATATATTCTTCCCCAGTGTTTGCACGAATATTCATATAAAATACCGTATGAGAAACTAGAAAGTTAAAAAAAAAAAGGAAAAAGGAAACAAAAACGTATAAATGGGCGCAGAAAGCAGACAGAAAAAGAAATGGAAATAGAATTGCTTTCTCAATTCCCCTAAATACTTGAAATGGACTCGTATGGCAGTTTTTTACTCATTAACGTTTGTGTGACGGGACAGCTATATATATATGTGTGTGTGTGTGTTATAATATAAAAAAACTTTTTTTATTTAGGTCAAATCGATTCTTATAAGAAACGATTTCCAAAGCAAAGCAACTGACTCTCAAGATTAGATAGTCGTGTGGCAATTTAATTTTTTTCAATTATGTTCTGAATTTTTCCAGAAACGCATGTAAGTTTTCTTTGCTCCGAAATCGACATTAACTCTACACATAAGTCTTTATTATAGAGTGCAGGATGCGAAGTGACTTCATTAAAATGGACGTCGATCAAAATAGTTTTCGAGAATCTTATGTACATGAGTTCCTTTTTTCTGCTGAAAATCTTTTTCAAAGGCATATGGTTTATTGCATTTTCACTTCTGAAGAATCGACAATTATTTGCCGCAAATTTTGTAGAATAAAAATCTTCATTTTCTTCTTTTTTTTTTTTTCTTTGTTTGGTATTTTCACTTCTTTTACTTTCTTTGCGCTTAGATTTTTTGAATCAAATATTTGTCGGATTCTGGTTTTCAATTGCGTTCTATTTTTACCAATAAGTTTATTAAACTTTTTTTGTCAATTGTATCAGGTTGTATCAGATCTCTTTTACACTGTTTCAATGTTTTTGTGGCCGAGCGGATTTGAAGAAAGAGAATAGAATTGGTGAACCAATCTCAAAATAGGACAGTTGGCATTGCAGGAAAAATATTGAATCGTCTTGACGAATACTAGGCTGGTCTTAATTTTAATTTTTTTTGAGGAAGTAAAACATTTGACCAATATGAAGATTTGATATGCATGGCGAATATGGAGTATGACCAGCTGACCAATATGAAATACGACAAGTATGAGTATGAAGAATGTACAGCTGACCAATATGACGTATGATGAGTATGGCTACGACGAGTATTAAGTATGACGTGTATGAGTATAAAGAATTTACAGCTGATTTTCTGTCAGGAGGAGGAGAGAAGTTTTCTTGACCAGAGCAATTTTTATTTTTGTCCCATCCTGAATGGCGATTTTTGTGGAGCTAGATAGCTCCCACATAAAAACCGGACTTGTGTCTAACTTTGTCCTCGTGGGGAGGAAAGTAAATAGGAGCACTATACAAACCACGGTACTGATAAAAGCAGCCAAAATATTAAGAAAAACCTTAGAGTGCGGAAACCAGCTCACATGACTAGGTGACACTGACCAACTCAGGTAAATTCAAATAAAATGGAACTGGGATCTAATACAACTAAAAGTAGAGATGGGGCATATTAAAGGGAACGCAAGAGAAATACAATTACCTGTATAGATAAGTATATCAGAAAAATATTATCTACCCCCCTCCCAGAACCTCCCACCCCCAGAAAATGTGCAATGGTACCAACATTGGAGACTACTGGAATCTTAAGGCTTATTGTCATTCAAATTCAAAGGAAAGCACCGACTGTTACCTGTTAAACGGCTGGTGCAATAACACCAAGTGAGTTCCAGTGGTGATGGAAAGAAACGGAAATTATTGTAAATATGGAAAGGTTCGTTGTCACTCAGACTACAGGGAAAGCCATTTATTTTTATTATCCAGAGATCTCTTATAACAATTGGTGGGGAACTCCTAGTTAATAAGAAATAACGTTTAAAAAATAAAGTGAATAAAAAAAATTCAAATATTTTAGGATAGGTTGACATTTGGAATATTTAGGAAAAAGCATGTAATTATGCAGTCAGAACATTTTTGGAATAGTTTTATAGATAAAGAAAAGTAAGATGTGTTAAAAAGTATTTGCTAACTTTCGACAAACATTAAAAACAATGGAAATATAATAATATTGGTGACGTGTAGTTTAATAAATATTTTCCTGTCTGTTTTCCTTTATTATCCCTTTCTCTGTCTTTTTTTCTTCAACTTCTTTCTTTCTTTTATTCCTTTTTTCTTTTTCCTTATTCTCTTTTCATTCTTTCTCCTTTTTCTTCTTATTATTATACCTTTCCTGATGTTTTCTTTAATATAACTTTTCTTCTTTTTTTATATTTTACCTTATTTCTGTTTTATTTTTGTTGCTGTCCTTCTTCTTCCAAACCTCTAATATTCTCCTTGAAATGATGTGATCTTTGTGAATGGTAGGACACAAATATAAGAGTATGAATTGAATGAAAACGCTTCTGTATGGATCAACAAATATTATTATTCATTATATATTTATAACTGAAAAATAATTACTGTGTAATGTTATCTCAAGAGAGATAATAAAGGGCAAAGAGTTACTTCCCTTTTAGATATAAGTTGTTTATTTATTATTTTAGGTGGTATGTAGCTACCGTACACTTCTCTTTCACTTTTATTACTCAACCCCTTTTTCTCTTTCTCCGGGTTTGGTTTTTCTTTACTTTCTCTTTTTTCTTTCTTTTTTTTGTTTCTTTTTTCTTTCTTACTGTTACATGTTGTAGCAATATTGAATGTGAGGGTTGTTAGAATGATGTAGGAAAAGAAAATTTCATTTTGTAATGATATTGAATAAAGAAAAATTTTCCATGAGAAGTTAAAGTTACAAAATTAAGCTGACGTATGTTATATTACCTCCCTTCTCAGGGATGCCCACTATGGACATAGTCAGGAAGTTGCATAACAGACAGGAAGTCTGGTGAAATCATTCTCTTTGGTTGGCAATCTAAACAGATTCAGTCGTTCTTTACATAAATCTTCTGCCACCCCTCCTCCAGAGGAATATGTATGTGATACATATGTAACTCTGCAGTATGCTGTATGAAATAAAACAAGTAGATAATTTGATGTCATAGAGCAAGAATGTTGTTGGTGTTTTTTCTTTTTCTTTTTATGTCGAGACGACCCTTATAACGAGACATCACAACTGATTGAGCCAACTACTCACGTTTCAACAAAACACAGCATCTGTTAACATATAACAAAAGATTTGTTGAAAGAAGAAGAATCGACCGTAACGCTGCAATGTTACTTAGCAGTAATATACTTTAAAATTCTAGTGTAGATATAATTTTCCAAATTCATTAGGTTACTTATGTATAATAGGCAAGGTTTGACCTTCAGGTCAACTATGGCCCCAAATACATCTAGGTTTCCGATTGGTTTGTTTAATCCTACGAAATACCAGTGAGGGTTGAGGACATGTACTGCATAGAGAGAAATGATATGATATTACATCTGAAAAATATAGGGAGATGTATGCATAACAGGAGACTTCGATATTATGGGAAAAATAAATAATGGGAAGGGTAAGGAAAACATGGGAGAAAGTGATAAAAATTGACTTGAGAAAAAGAGCGATAAATAAAGACCTGACAGCATGTAAAACAGACATCAAATCGAATATTATTATTATTATGATGATGATGATGATGATGAAATAGAAAAGGATTTGAAGAGAGATTTCAGTTAGTGACTAAAAATTAGTGAAGAAATGTGTAATATTCTGATATATAAAGAACAATTAATATCCATCTAATTAAGTTAATGTAATTGAGCTGATATGAATAGTGAATTGTTCGCTGCCCTCGGTGATAATGGCCGCCCACACCAGTTGAAGTACTGCCGACTTGTGTGCTGTGTCTGCGGTGGAAAAGGGACAGTGGCTATCCCAAATAAGCAGTTGTAGACAGGCATCCAGGACAACAATGTGAACCACGTCCGGTTATGCAAATGATTTGTTTTGCTGACCAATCAATGAAATTTTGGACTTGATATAAACAGGCATATTTCATCTATTCAGTCAGTGAGCTTGCCAACTAGCCTCCTGTGCAGTTTTAGTCGGTTTTCGTTGTAAGATTGCTCCTCATTGCAATAACCGGTATTTGTTGAAAGTGGTGTTTATTCATTCATTCATGTTGTATGAATCAGATGATTCTATCGTTGGCATTGGTTTCCCTGATATCTTTCTAGTAAGAATTCTCTCTAGCAAGACATCATGTACTTACAGGATGGACCAAGTGAACGTTGCCAACATCCTAAGTAAAAGTGTTTCTGTGGAATAAACTGAATTCGAACTTGTCACACCCAGGTTGTAAGTCCGTGCCGTTAACCACTTAACCACCGTCACCTCCGTGGTGTTCATTGAAGATCCCGTTCATTAAAGGCGGCATTCATTGAAGACTTGTAGCTCTTGGTCTATTCTTCCTTCAAAGTTGAAGTTGGTTAAAGACCGGTTGACGTTTGGCTTTCTGTAAGTCCTGTTCGCTTCCTCGTTGAAGTCGACTTACAAGCAGCACCTTGATTTGGTTTTATTTGATATATTTGAATAAAATATCGTTAAAGTTTGTATTGGTTGTGTTATCTCTTTCTTCAAGAACACACAAGTTTTCAAAAGAAAGAAAAAGCCGTCTTTAAAACTGTCCACAACTGAAATAAATTATAGAAAACACAAGAATATCGTGCAGTGAAGAGTGCACTTCCGGTCAGTCATGTGACTGCTACAATAGAAAACGCAAGAATCCTATGCCCAAAATCTAGATTTGCTGACGTAATCAAAATTTGTTCATTTCATGAATCATCTTCAATCTTCTCATGATATCTTTCATGATTAAACCGACAATCTCTTCATCACATTAACCGTTTATACCCGAGCAGCTTTTGTCCTTAAAAGGTGGTGACTCATTAGTAAATAAAATAATAATAAATAAATTAATCCATCGTGAACCAATAATGAACAGCGAATATCTACAACTCTGGCCCACAAGAAACAGAAGTGGGCAAGATGCGCCCCCCTCAATTGAGGGCAAAATAACACTTACTATTTCTTCATTGTTTCAAAGGGTCCTGGGTATGACCTTTAAGTGTATCCGATGGTGAAGTCCCAATTTCGGAACTTTGGGTAGTGGATTCACTCTTTAGCTGCCACTACTCCGAAGTCCACTCTGACAAGAAGTGGTAGTACCTGTCAAGACTATGGGTTCAATAGAAACTAGTGATGGGACGATTCCAATATTTTCCCCGATTCCGATACAATTACCGATTCCGAATCTTTTTAAATCTCTAAATATTAAGCTATAGAGTTGTTTTGTTTTTTGTTGTTTTTGTTTTCGGATTACCGTAAAACCCCATGTAATATGTGCATATATTTTCTCAAGCGTAAAAATACACTTGTAGGGGGGGGGGGGGTTCTATAGATTTAAGTTTTATTGGTAGATTAAAATCAATAAATATTTATCATCGTTTTTGGCATCGGAAAATAGGCACAAATTCTTCCAATTCCGATGCCCCCAAAAGTTCCGATTCGCAACACTAATAGAAACTATCGGTTAAGAACTATTTATTTACAAAAATATACGCCTGCAAAACAAATTAAAAATGAACAAACGATGATTGACATCTCATAAAACCCAACAACCAATTTCGAAGTGAGCAATTGCCTCTATTAACTTTCTTTTTATTTATTTCACTCCAACTTTCGGACTCCCTGATCACGTGATGATTACAACAATCAGTTCTCCGTACCCAGCAGCTGATTCCGAGAGTTACTTCGTTGCCAGGGTGAGAAAGAAAAAAATGAAGACCGGTGAGTTTTGTTGGTATCACTACAGCTGTGTCAGCTAAGATCACCCAAAAGTATGCAAGAAGGGTTACGATGAGAAAATAAAAATAGTGAGGCGGAGATAGAAGAAGAGGAAAAAGTAGAATTATTTGAAGAAGGGGGAGGGGGGATAACAAGGTAAAAAAAAAAGAAGAAAACAATGAATACATGAACTAAACGAACAATTAGAACGGAGTCAAGGAAAACATGTAGAAAAAGAACAGACTGTTAGAAGAAGACAGAAAAGAAGAAGAGAAGGGAGAGATGTGGAAGAAGCAGGGGTAAAAGAAGAAGAAGAAAAAAAAAAGGAGGAGGAGGAAAAAATGAGAGAAGAAGGGGAATGTGGTAGGAGAAGAGGAGAGGTGGGAGAAGAAGAGTAGGAATGTATGTTTTATTGATGTATTGTTAGGTTTTACAGAATTTATACTCCAATCTATGCCCTACTCTTGTAAAACATTTACAACAAAAACTCGTCTTATTACAACCACTGTAAAATAATTTTCCTTTTTTTCTTCTGTGTACCTAAAATTAAGTGGGACTTCGCCATGTTGGCAAAACAGACGCGATCATATCCGAGGCAATGGCTGAATCTTTAGAAAATGACCTCCAGGCTGTAGTGGATTGGGGTCATAAATGGTTGGTAACTTTTAATGCCGCAAAGACAAAGCTCCTTTCCTTCAACAACTACAAGAAGCCTCTCCAACAACCGATTGCCATGGCAAATAACACCCTACCTGAGAGTTCATCATTCAAACTCCTCAGCCTAACCTTCACAGGTAACATGAATTGGAGCAAATACATTGAAGACATTGCCAAGGCTGCCGCAAAGAAGGTTGGCTCCTTCTACCGTGCTAGTAAACTCCTCACACCTGACATTATCCTGTATCTCTATAAAGCCATCATCCACCCATGCATGGAGTATAGTTTCCACATCTGGGCTGGTGCACCAACCACTAGTCTCTCCCTCCTTGACAAGGTCCCAAAAAGAGTTGCCAACCTAATAAGTCCCTTACTGTCAACCAAGCTCCAGTCCCTGTCTCATCACAGCAATGTAGCATCCTTGTGCTTGTTTTACAAATACTTCAATGGATTATGCGCCGATGAATTGTCTACTCTGGTGCCCCCTCGACGTAAATTCACTAGTCTAACTCGACAATCAACTAAATCTCATTCATTCACTGTGGAGGTCCCCAGATGCCGGAGAGCCTTCTACTCAAATAGCTTCTTTCCTCGTGCTGCTGGCCTCTGGAACTCCCTCCCTGCCCCCTGTTTCCCCGACGTTACTGACATGCAGAAATTTAAAACTAATGTAAACAGACATCTCGCTGCACAGATCTCAATTTAGGCTGGACCCCCCCCCCCCCAAACTTCTCCCCTTTTCTTTTTTCTCAGTAGCCCCTTACGTCTACAGTGGCAGCCTGCCTTGTTTGGGGTGAACCATGTTTAAAAAAAAAAATTTAAAAAATGAGCAAAGTTTCTTTCCAAGAAGGTCCCGTCTGCGGAACACAATACCACGGGGCTGCTTCCTAGCTGACTACAACATGGTCGTTTTCAAATCCAATGTTAACAAGTTCTTGTCGAGCCATAAAGAATCAAATTCTGCCTAGTTTCAACCATCATTACTAATCTTCACAGTGTTGTCTCACCGCCCACCTGACACTCATTAACCCTTATCCTCAAGTGGCATTTAGGACTTGATAAGCGGTGACTCATTAGTACATAAAAAACGTACATGATAAGAAAAGAAGGATGTTGTATAGTATGTATCTCTTTCCATGGGATGAAAAGATCTTATCGCCATATGTGACTCCACCTCTATCATTCTGATCTTTACAGCCTACTGTTTGTAAAGGCAACATTCTGATCTGCTACCAGAATAACAAAACAAAAAGACACACCCATTATTAACCCTAACCCATTATTCGTTTTGTAAGCAAAATAGAATCTGTATTCAGATAAGGCATGATGGGAAGGTGTTTTCGCTTTCTTTTTAGTTTGGGGGGGGGGAGATGGTAATTTCAAATGTGCATGTGAAATATGTGTATCCTTCAACTTAACAACATAAGAAGGAAAAGAAAATGTCTTCATTCAAACAAAGAATCGATAGAAATTTCCCAGACAAAACGGAGATTGATTTTACCTTAGAAAGGTATTCTTTCGTTGAACTTTTTAATAATAATAATAATAATTATATATATATATATATATATATATATATATATATATATTATTATTACATGTCGACACGTATAATATTATACGATGATATAATATATTGTGCACACATTTTCAGTATTTATTACAAGAGTGCTCAATACATGAGCTTAGTAGTAAAGTATGAAAATATATTTATGGAAATGAAGCTAAATAGAGGCGTCCGCGTTTCATCCCTGTAGAAATCGTCAGGCTAATGGCACTTAATTAATAATTGCTATAAATATATTATCATACTTTACTATACATATGTATATGTGTGTGTGTGATAATATAAAAAAAACATTGTCTTTTATATAGTTCAAATCGATTCTTATGAAAATTAATTTATAAAGCAAAATATTTAAACCTTGACAGAGTTATTTCAAAAAATTGCAATAGAGCTATAAATAAACACGATTACAGATCAGAGTTATATCATATTTATAGCACTTATATCTGTTGCACCATCATGCTCCGAAATTAACATTAGATCACAGTGTTATATAAATAACTCTGATCTGTTATTTTATATATATATATATATATATATATATATATATATATATATATATATATATATATGTGTGTGTGTGTGTGTGTGTTTCGAGGCAGCATTTTTTTCTCTAAGGCACGTATTATTAAAAATAACCGACAACTCGTGTCTGGATATTTTTGTATGAATCCCTTCCATTTTCCGGATTAAAGTCTTAATCTCGGATGAGAATTGGCTGATCAATCTGCCGTAATTTTCTTTTAAGTCCAAAGTACTTTCTGACTCATCTGGGTTCATCTTCAGTGGGAATAATGTCAATCAGGTACAGACCTGGAGTGAGTTTATAGTTAATTTTGGCGGGAAAATTTAAATACGCAACTATATTTATTTAGTGTTATAAACATTTAAGTATATTAGTACTAGTGTTAAAATTAATCCTGTTAATAACCGTTTTTTTTTGTTTTGATGTGTAAAGCTTCTAGTATATGGAGTTTTTTTTATATTAGTATTGTGTTCTAGGATTTTAGTGTTGTCTACAAGAAGTTTTCGGATATGCGAGCAGGGACAGGAATGTCCGTTAATGAGGTGTCTGGCTATGGCACTGACAACGATAGATGCATGGTCAACCTCCTGGACAAAGTCGTGGTAGTCGAGCCAATGTATACGTTTTTTTCTTGGTTGTCAGAGACAGAGTCTCCCAATGGACATTTAAACTCGTATACAAATAACTCTTCACCCTTGATTAGAGTTTTGGATAGAACGGGCCTGGTATACGAGTTTAAATCTCATCCGAGATTAAGACTTTAATCCGGAAAATGGAAGGGATTCATACAAAAATATCCAGACACGAGTTGTCGGTTATTTTTAATAATAATATATATATATATATATATATATATATATATATATATATAGGAATAAAATGTTCTAACTTAATGGAAAATGAAAAAGGAAAACAAAAAAATATTATTTATGTATTTATCAACGTTTCGTCTTTATTTTAAGACTTCCTCATGATGATTTGTCTGAAGAAAAAAATCATACAAGTATAAATTTGTTTTTAATATGCGTTTGCGCTTACACATATGCATATGGATGCCAAATATGAACCCTCTCCCACGTCCTTACTCGGGATTCGCCCCCCTCCTCCAATCACCTCTAACACTCTCCTTACATGACCCAGACAACCCTTGGCCCCCGCGGTTTGTTTCTTTCAAGGCTAAATTAATAAATTGACTCAACTAGCATATCGCTCATCCCCCCCCCCCCTAACGATCCTATACGCAAACTGCTATTACAACCGTCATCCACTTGATTTCTCACATTTGATTTCCTTGCTCAAAAATCGGCCGAAGCTCCTGCAAGCAAAGCAAATTTATACTTGTATGATTTTTTCTTCAGACAAATCATCCTGAGGAAGTCTTACAATAAAGACGAAATGTTGATGAATACATAAATATTTTGTTTTTGTTTTTGTTTTTCGTTTTCATTTTCAATATATATATATATATATATATATATATATAATATTGAATTATATTTTAATATTTTACCTACATACGACGTCATTTCAAACTTTCGGCTCCCATCAATGTAGTGAAAAAACAATCTCAGACGGTCACGGGGTGCGAACCCGGTTCACAGAGACACCTTGAAAATGGAGAAATTAAGTTATGTTTACGCTGAGAGCGGCGAGCGTAAACATCAAGACATTCAGATAGAACTCAACGACAGAGTCCGAGTCTTGCACTGAAGCATTAGGTGAATGTCTATTTTTTAATTTTACTTCAAGGGACTTCTTATAATACTAAATTATATTTTAATATTTTACCTACATACAATGTCGTTTTGAGCTTTCAGCGCTCCTCAGTGTAGGGAAATAACAATCTCAAACGGTCACAGGGTGCGAACCCGGTTCACAGAGACACCTTGAATCTGTAAGCGGTCGCCTAATCCCCTTGGCCATGGACAGTTGTCATGTGATAACAGGGAAATTAAGTTATATTTACGCTGAGAGCAGCAACGTAAACATAAAGACATTCAGATAGGACTCAACGACAGATATATATCTATATATATACCTTTCTTCCTCTCTCTATTTCTCTCTAAGCTTTTTCTCATTGCCTTTCCGCCCTTTTCTTTTATCTGCCTGTGTTTCTCGTTTCCCTTTATTTCTTTCCTCCTCCCTCAGATTGTATGATTTCACACTTCGACCACCCAAAGTTTTTTGCTGTAAAAAGAATACTTCTTGAAAAGTGATAAACATGCATGAAAATGAAACCGTTGTGAAAAAACTGGACATTTTCAACTTTGTGTTTCAACGTTCATTCTTTGTCTCAATCTGCTAGTAAGTCCACAAAAAGTCTCTCCAATGAAAAACCGTTGTCTTTTTTTAAGTAAACGTATGCATGTTCATCTCGTTGTGAATTACCGTAAAGAGCAAACGAATCCTTTACCAATCAAAGTTTCATACTAAAACAAAAATTCTTATTCATCAGTAAAATAATTATACATATTAAAAACTCCACATCAGAGTTTAGACCTGTTTTGTGTGTGTTTAGTTTTAAAATCCATTTATATATATATATATATATATATATATATATATATATATATATATATATATATACAAATGAAAATAGAGGAAATATCTATGTATTAGATAGCCTAGCCAAAATATGTGAACTGGCGGAGCATATTTTTCTAAGTGTTGAGTTTGCTAATGAACAGCCAATTGTGACAATTTCTTGTTTACGTACGCTACATTTTGATTGGACACTCAAATAATTTATATGTATTTTTCCTGACTCTGCTACTAAATGAAAGATGATTAGGAACGCATGTTCCCCATTAAAACATTTGTTTTATGCATCCAATTAGGATGTGAGTTTTTGATTTTTCTGTCTTATGTTTCTGGATGTTTCGGGACTCGATTTTTGGACTTCTGAAGAGTTGCATGTATGTAAAAATTCAGTATATATATATATATGTATGTTTCGGCAGCGAGTCATTTATTATACATGTGTCGTTGAAGACCACAGAGGTTTCTTTCTTTGCTAGCTTTCTGATTAATTTCTCAATGCGGCGAGCGATTCGTCGGTTTTTAGGTGTCAATTGGTGGATTATGCCGCCTAACATTTTATCTTGGGCCATTTCTCGGGTGCTTTCGGTCTCGCGACCGTCTTCAAGAGGCTGTGTCTTATTATTAGTAAAGAGCCGTATTTATGGTTTTATTTTTGGTTATATCTATTAATTTACATATATATATATATAAATATCATATATATATATATATATATATATCTTTATACTTTTATTTACTTACTTATTAATTTATTTGTTTTTTTAAAAAGTTTTTTTATATATCTATTATTATTATTATTATTATTATTATTATTATTATTATTATTATTATTATTATTATTATTGTGTATTAATTGTTGAAGACTGATAAGGCGTTAGTGCCGGTGGTAAATGCTATTTTATTAATTGTGGGTTGTAATTTTTTTATGTGTAGGGCTTCGAAGATTTTTAGTCTGTTGGTGCAGTTGTTTTTATGTATGATCTTAGTGTTAGTTGTTAATATGTGTCTTAGTTCGGTTGATTTTATGCTTTTTTTATGTGTGGTAATGTGTCGCTGGATGGTACTAGTATCATTTAAGTGATGCGTAAGGCGTCGGGAGAGGGTTGTAGTTGGGGAAACATTCCTCGAATGGGCATTGGAACAAATACAGTACGTTTGTTTGGTTTAGGGAGGAGTTATCAGTCTTCAACAATTAATACATCATCATCATCATCATAATAGATATATAAAAAAAATTTTTTTAGATAAAAATAAAATAATAAGTAAATAAAAAATAAAGATATATATATGTATATATATATATATATATATATATGTAAATTAATAGATATAACCAAAAATAAAACCATAAATACGACTCTTTACTAACAATAACGCATAGCCTCCTGGAGATGGTCGCGAGACCGAAAGCGCTCGAGAAATGGCCCAAGATACAACGTTAGGCGCCATAATCCACCAATTGACACCGGAAAACCGACGAATCGCTCGCCACGTCGAGAAATTAACAAGAAAGCTAGCAAAGAAAGAAAACTCTGTGGTCTTCAATGACACATGTATAATATATATATATATATATATATATATATATATATATATATATATATATATATATTCCTGATTATTTTTGTATGTACGAAACGGACTGTAAAGTTATATTCATTTGGAGGATTTTGAAACATGAATAAAGAAATGACCATTGGAATTTAGCATGTTTATTTGCATATGCTCTGTTGTTAAAAATTAACATTCATTGAGCTTTTGTGTTGAAAGTTTTGACTATCCATTAAAAATATGTACATAAATATATATTTTATACACACGTATATATATATATATATATATATATATATGTGTATGTGTAAATAGAGCCAAATCATTAAAAGAGTAAAAAAATATGTCATGTAAACATGATAACACTAAACTCTGCCAATTTTGATTTGAACAAGTATATTTTCCCTTAATAACTTCTGCCAATAGTATTAGTCTAAAAGAGAAAAGCATGCATAATCAATTTCCCCAATACCCCATCAGCAAATATCTCATCTGGAATGCAGCCTCCAGCGACATTTCCTCTTGGCGGCAAGATAGTTAAATCATCCACTAATTCAAGCATTTTCACATGACAGTCCGACGCCTGCAAACTGATAGAATGCCAGCTTCATTTTTAAGCTGATAGAACTATCCGCCGTCCACTGCCCTCAAGCGATGTCCTTGTCCAAGACTTCATTGGCCATTCAACGTGACAGAATAGCGAATTGACATTTCCTTCCATATTCCTGTAGCTTTGAATTACACACATAGCATGTATTTGTTCCAATTCATGTTACCTGTGAATGTTAGGCTAAAGATTTTAAACGTTATCCTGGACTTATTTTTTGGCCTTGATAAGTGGCGACTCATTAAAAAAAAAATTTCTTATTTAATTTTATTTTTAATGAGTCGCCACTTATCAATGCCAAAAACTAACTCCAGGATGACGTTTAAAATCACAGGTAACATGAATTGGAACAAACACATAGAAGACATTGCCAAGGCTGCTGCAAAGAAAGTGGGCTCACTCTACCGTGCTAGAAAACTTCTCACACATGACAGTATCCTATATTTCTAGAAAGCCACCATCTGCCCATGCATAAAAGTGTTGTTGTCACACCTGGGCTGGTGCACCATCTACCAGTCTCTCCCTCTTAGATAAGGTCCAAAAAAGAGTCTCTAATCTAATAGGTCTCTCACTATCCACAAAGCTCCAGCTCCTGTCCCATTGCCGCAATGTTGCATCCTTGTGCTTGTTTTACAAGTACTTCAATGGAATGTGCTCCAATGAACTTACTGCTCTGGTGCCCCCTCAATGTAAATACACTCGACCAACCCGACAATCAGCCAAATCTCATCTATTCACTGTGGAGGTGCCAAAATGCCGGAGAGCCTTCTACTCCAATAGCTTCTTTCCTTGTGCTGCCGGACTTTGGAACGGCTTCCCCGACTGTACTGACATGCAGAAATTTAAAACTAATGTCAACAAGCATCTTGCTGTACAGCTCCCAATTTAGGATGACCCCCAAAACTTTCAGCCTAATTCTCAGTCACCCCTTACGTCTATAATGGCAACTTGTCTTGTTTGAGGTGAACTAAGTTAAAATAAAAAAGTTATTGAGATGGATAGATTGACAGCGATGATGAATATCATAAGCTTATTTAAAATCTCCACATTCCACCCACTCAAAACAATAGCCAGCCCAGAAAACAGCAATTCTTCCCCCTTTGTCAACAACATCGTTAATAGAATGTGAGGACTAAAGAACAAAATGGGGAGGGCGAGAGTTACAAAGCTGCTGAAAATGAACCCAAAGTCCACTTTCTACTCTCCATTTATTTATTTATAGTTTCAACAATTTAAACCCTTTTAAAACTATAAATATTCTCTTTCTTCTTATCAAAAAAAAAAAATAATTATCAGCCAAATATTCTTTAAATAAATAAAACGAATGTAACTTTTTAAATTTATTTAAAATCGTAACAATTAGATAAGTATTAAAATTCCATCAAAATAAAAAGAACGCAAAGAGTCGGTTTTTAAAACTGGTTAAGTTGACGGGACATCAGAATTCGATTTTAGAACAATTCATTTTAAAAAGGGTAAAGTCGGAATTTTTTACATTACATTTTTCAATTCATTTTTATTGATTGGCTTGTTTTATTTGTTTTATTATGGGGGAAAAGCAAGACTTACGATGCTACTAACAAGATCTGACAAATGGACAAATACAAACTTTAACAAAATACATCATCATCATCATCATCATCATCATCGTGTTACGTATCCTCCTGATTCACTCACGCCAGCTTGCTCTATCCTCCATCACACCTAGTAGGTCTCCATAGGTGCATTGTGAGTCTTCTGCTAGTTGCTTGATATAGGTTCTGTGCGGTCTCCCCACTGAGCCACATCCCTGTTTTGGCTTCCACAAAACAACATCGCTGATGATTTCATCTTTAACCCTCCAGAAGTGTCCAAAAAATCTTCTGGTTCTCCTCTCTCTGATCAAGGCTGAGATCTGAGGGAGGTGTCCATAGAGTTGCTGTCTCCAGGAGATGTTAAGAGCAGCTCTTGGCATTCTGGCGTACACACCATCAATTTTCTTCTCCAATCAAACTACACGAATAAAAGTTAATATTTTTAAATTACTAACTAAAATGAATTATACAGAAATTTACACCATTCTTCTTCTTTGCGTGTCTTTGAAGCATGTGTTCATACAACAGTTTCCCACTTTTTTACGCAGCCCTTTGCATTATTGTTGTATCTCGCTGCACAGCTCCCAACTTAGGATGACACCCAAAACCTACATCCTAATTCTCAGTAGCCCCTTACGTCTACAGTGGCGGCCTGCCTTATTTGGGGTGAAATATGTAAAAAAAAAAATTAAAAAAAAAAAAGATCTTTTAAGCTGCACCGGTTGGGCAGTAGAGGGCAGATAAGGCAGTGTTGAATCGTATGGTCCTCCTATCCACATTCGCAGATGGTTGGGTCAATTTTGTAGCTGCATCTAGTCATAGTAACTTTTGATCACCCCCATCCCCATTCCAGGCGGTTGAGTGTTTTCCACTGGAGCCAGGGTGCCTCTGAACCGGGAGGGAGGGGCTCAGAAGGGGGAAATGCCCATGTCAGTAGGAGGGGGACCATTCTCTAGCCGTCTGGTCTACAGTTGTAGTCTGGTCTCTTCCTGAGATGTTTATAGGGGTTCGACATGGCTGAGGAAGCTTCTCCTTGATTTTATTCGTTTAACACTTGGTTCATGTCCATGAAGGAGATGGCGTTCATCATTGGTAGCCTTTGCACCATGAATAAATATATCAAGATACTAAGAACTATAACCATAACAATTTCGTCAAAATGATTGAATTTGACTTTAAATAATCCGAAAGGAGTTGTTTTATTTACCTCTTCTTCAGGAGGTTAGACACAAGGTCAGGCGTGGGTTTTATGAAAACGTTTGTGTGGAACGAACTGGATTCGAATTTAGCACCCCAGGTTTCCAGTCAGTGTAGTTAAACACTTAGCCACCGTCACACACCATAATCCGAAAGGGGTTATGCTGTAAAACAAAACCATCAAACCAAACACCATTAATAAATGTATGAAGAAATTAGCAGAAAAGTAAATCCACTTTCTACTCTCTATAATATATATTTTTTTGATATGTCATATACAGTAGTGCTTATATAAGAAGAATTACATGACTTGTTAGCCCAACCTAGCGATTGCTCAATTGCTCTGTTCATCTTATATGTTTTGTTTAGTAAACCTTCTGTCTTATCTTTGATGCTTGTTAGAGTATTTCCTTAGTGTTTTCTCTGCTAATCCTGATACTAGGGTTACAACAAAATGTTTAATGGGTTGAAAGTCCTCCCCCCAAAAAATTCAGAGAGTTAGTTCAAATATTATCACCCATAGAACTAAAAGTTAATGCTAATTAAAAATCTATACCATAAATATGGCGTCACTGTCTGTCTGTCCAGGAATGCAGTGTAAAACAAAGCTCTATACTAAGATCCCAAGTAAAATTTTATGCAGAATTTAACTGGTATTTATTTTGTATTAGAGGCTGTTACAATAATATTGTGGGGATTGCGTTTCCGCCGGACATCCATAAACAGCATAGACGACATTTTACTTTATTTTAGTTATTAAAATATAAGAATAAAAATGGTAATATAGGGTATAGGGTTCAGGGCTGGGAGCAGGGGTACACAAGAGTCCCTCATTAATTTTCATGCAACACCGGTAGTGCCGGTTAGTCTATCATATGTTTGTGGTGCCTCTGTCTCTGGCTGGAAATGCAATTTAAAACGAAGCCCTACAATAAGATCAAACAATGTTTTTCATATAAAATTTACAAGAAATCCGAGGGTTGTGTTAATTTTACAGTAGGTTTTTTTTTTCAAATAAGAAGTAAAAAAATTAAGTAAGATTAACTAATTAACTAAAGAGAACAATTAGTGATGATTTAATTAAAACGTTTTTGAGCAACTAGTATGGCAACTAGTATGGGTTGCCCACAAAGAACAATAACAGCTCTACTCCCAACCCCCTCTCTTCATACTCCATTTATTTAATTGTATTCTATTCTTTTACATATTTTTCATTATCTTTTATTATCTTTATAATTATTTTTATTTTTCAATTTTGATTTTTTAATTTTTAATCTTTTAATTTTTTAATTTTTAATTTTTTAATCTCTTCATTTTTTAATTGTTTATCTTGTTCGGTGTGCGTCCACGTCAGACCTCCACTCACAGTAAAAATGGCGTTTTAATTTATTTTTTAAAATTTTATTCGTAACAAAGCTCCGTAACAAAATTAAATTCAACTTTTCTAGGGTAGAATTTTATAAGGCATCTACTAATGTTAATTATGATTGAATCCAATAGCTTCATTTTCAGGAATTTGTGATAAAATCCGTTATATTGAACCGGTTAGCTCCCCAAATAGCTGCCAAATTTTAGCACATCGTTTTGTCTCAGTTTCTAAGCGGTGACAGGGCAAATTTATCCACCGTATTAATTTTAGATTTCTTTTCGTTTTTATTTTTATTTTGCAAATATTCATTTGTTTTCTGATTTTTGCAGATTAAATTGCATTTTTAAGGATTATTTTGCAAATCATTTGCTTTCTGATTCTTGCAGATTTCTTCTTTTTTTTCATTTTTATTTTGCAAGTAAATTAACAAATAATTAAGTCAAACATTGTTTTATTATTATTATTATTATGACTATTATTATTGCCATCCGGAGTTAAGGTTAGTGGTAGGGTTAAGGGAGGATATGTTTTGTTTTGTGAAAACAAATAATAAAATCAAACAGGGTTTATTAAAAAGAAATCCACAAAAATCAGACAAAAAATTAATACGGTGGATTAATTTTCATTGCCGCTGTTTAAGAAATCAGATAAAACAAGTCGATAAAATTTGGCAGCCATTTTGGGAGCTAACCGCTTCAATATAACCATATCTCATATAAGAACAATGGAGTGTTTGAGTGTTAAGAAGCTAATATATAAAGTTATATTGTCGAACTTTCAAAATCAGACCCAATTAGCATTTAAGCTGACAAATCAAACTTTGCTTCTGACTAGCTTATTTTCTATGTGTCATTGTTGTACAATGTTATTGGCAATATAATAATATACTTTGCTACAATTTATTTAGAAAAGTATTTAGTTCGACTCAGATGATTGTTAGTATGAAACATTTTTAAATAATCACCTAAAAATAAATATCAGATCAGAAACAACAAATAGAATGAAACAATTTCAGATAGAATTAAATGAATTCAGAAATAATGGTATAAAAAAGAAATTAAAAGAGCACTTTTGGGAACTATCGAATGAAGTATTTAACAGAATTAGATGTGTATTATTTGAAGTATTCTGACTACTATTCCGATCTTGATTGTTATTTTCACAATGTTTCAACTCATGTAACCCCCGCCCTTCTCTAAGTCCATCTTTTCGAACTTGAGAATCCACATTACCTGTAGCGTAATGGTTAAAGGCATTGATTAACAATTAGTTCTAAGTGACAGTCTTCTGGAGGTTGAAGGTTCAATAACATTTTAAAAAATAAACACTACTAACCAGCCATGGCTGACAGAATGAGAGCAATCTACTCCGTGGATTAAATAAAGTGTTCAGTTCAAAATTCCATATATGTTCCCGAGTTCAACATAAAGATTCCCAAGTTTGTAAAAGTGCATCTGAAAAAGGTCGGAGGTTGCATCGGCCGAAAATAATAACCAAGATGAGAACAGTAGTCCGAAAAATCCAAATAATCCAACTTATCAATCCTTACCTAAAAAATTACGAAACAGAATTTGGTCTACATGCATTTTTATGGGTTGAGTAAAGACGGTTTGAAATAGTGTTCCCAAATGACAGATAATGATAATAGCATCTGTTCTGTCACCTTCGCCTTAGAGAAAACCAGAAGAGTACCCGCCTCAAAGTCAGCAGCAAATGGTGTTTGGTCAGATTTAGTTCCTGATATTAAAGACTTCCTGTTTTGGGTCGCTTACTCTTTTTGGCTAAGATCAAAGTGTAGTATCTGTTCCGATGGATACTGCACCCCATAGACTGGTATTGTCTTGGCCTTCGGGGCTTGATTTACGCCGGTCAATAGGTCTGTCCTGTGCAGTTCTAGGAGGTCCACCCTCCTAGGCTTCGCCTCCCCTCTTTGAGGAGGAGTAAGTTTATTGCTTACTGCCTGAGGCGCCCCTACCGGGGAATGCCGACGGGGCTGCCCAGGCAATTTTTAAACCCCACTTTCCCGACCCGACCTTGGGTCACATCTTACTTGTGGGAGTAAGATAAAAACTGGCCTTGTGCCTAACTCCTGGAGAGGAGTAAATCAATACTCTTCTGGTTTACCAAGTTTGTACTAATTTTTATTTATTCATTTATTTATTAAATCGTTAGGTGAAAGTACAGAATAGTTAACAAAGCCCCCATAATAAGAATGGTTTTCTAAATAATCTTCTGCAGTTTAAGGACCATGCTGAAATAATAGCATTATTATTCAGAAATCCATTCTAAACATGGGGAGGCTTTGTTAACTATTCTGTACTTCCACCTAACAATTTAATAAACTAATTAATAAATTTGGGATACTGAAACTCTCGTCGAAAGTTTTATTACAAATGAAGTTTAATATCAGGAACTGAATCTGACCGAACACCGTTTGCTGCTGGCTTTGGGTCGGGTACTCTTCTGGTTTGCCGCCTTAGTTATTGGAGTGGAAAAATACCAATTATGACGAGAGAATTGTGTTTATTGTGATCAGGCACAATTTAATCCGCCATTTTTATTACTATTAACACACATTATCTGTTTTGAGCAAATTGATATAAAAATCCCTAATATGAGAACAAAAAGAAATTGGTCAGTTTTTTTTTAGATGTTGTTATTAATGTTATTGTTGTTCTTTTATTGTTTGTATGGAATCAATATTGTACAGATGAAGGAATTTTCCATGCATGAGAGCAAATAATAATCGGAAAGTTTTCTCAATGTATTTTTGTTTTTTTATTGTGGAAATGTCCATTGTATTTTTTATTCATTTATTTTTATACCTCTCTGGACATGTATGTTAATACAGGTATGTAGAGGCACTAGTGAGGCAACCTGATGTTGTCCGAGGAAAAATGGTTTCAAATATTTCATTTATTCTCTCTATCTCTTTCTTTCTCTCTTTTGCTCTCTTTCTTTCTTTCTTTCTCTCTCTCTTTGTTTCTCTCTTACTCTTTCTTTCTCTCTTACTCTTTCTTTCTCTCGTTCTGTCTCTTCTCTGTCTCTCTTTCTCTATCTCTGTCTTTTTTCATGTTTTCTCTAACTCTTTCTCTATCTATTTTGCTCTTGTCCTCTATCTCTCTATCTTCCTATCACTCTCTCTCTCACACTTTATCTTCCTCTCCCTTTCTCTGTCTTCCTCCCACTATATCTTTCTCTATCTTCCTCCCGCTATCTCTTTCTCTTTCTTTCTCTCTCTCTCTCTCTGACTTTTTATTTACTTTTTTCCAATATCTCTTAGTAATTGACATTTTTTTTTCATTACTTTCATCACAGTCAATAATAACTGGTTTAATAACTTCAGAGACATAAAATACGGCCATGGATACTTGTGGATGGAGGTGGAAGGGGGGGGGGAAAGATCTCTTTGATCCTAACCTCAATAAACTGAAAGCCCCATTCAAGGGTCTCGGCACAGCCTGTCGAAAATATTGCTAATATCCGAACGTACAAGAGGGAAACATACAAATATAGAATTTGTTTATATAATCGGGACAACTTCAAAAGGAATCTGGCCTGAAAAGGATAGCCCAGTGGTACCGCATGCGATTTGCGGTTGCAAGATCGAATTAGTAACGGGTAAATTGTCGTCAAACATTTCATTATTTAATACCAAAACATCATGCAATATAAGAAACAATCCCAAAGGAATCTGATACTCAGGTTGCCAGCCTCCCATAATACGGTCCATCTCTTAAACAACAAAAGACATTCCTGGCTCTCCCAATCGGCATTCCTGTGTCCACACAGGTCGTCGCCGTCCTCCAAGACCGAGGATAATTCGCCAGCTACAATCAAAAGTCGATTCGGCAGACAATCTTAGTTACATCAATTAACTAATCAATCAACACGTGCTTACAGAACGTTCTTGGCCTTTTGGCTAGGAGCAACATGTAGTGTCTGTTCTGATACTGAACTTCATCTGTTTTGTCCTCGGTCAGTGAAGGAGAAATCCTTCTAGAATGAGAGAATTTTAATTTCTGTTCCAATCCAGAGTGCCCCTTTTTGGAGAGCTGGATTTTACCCACATTAAAAAACCGACCTTGTGTCTAACTCTGCCCTCGTGGGGAGGTAAGTAAATAGGAACACGTTCTTACATAAGCAGATGGTTTATTTAGCCGTGCCCATTTTTGAGCTGTGGAGCAACAAAGTGTATGTGTGCGGGGGGGGGGGCGGAGGGGAGTAGAGAAGGACAGAATGAGACACTTAGAAGTGCATCGCTTTGATAATGGATTTTACGACATCTTAAAATCAGTCCGCTCGCTATGCATTTACTATGTCAACTGAAGAATCTTGTGTTCTCAAATCCGTCTGACGTCATTTCCGCTAAGCTTAGATCCAATGTTAGGCAGAGTGCCCCAAAAGGTCAACCGCCTGAACTCTGCCGACCCTAGTCTTCAATGCATGCTGTTTACATGTTAAATCCTCTTACGAACATAATTCAACCAAATAACTACTAGTTGGCATACTCAAGCTATTATACAACAATAATATTTATTATAACAAAATAACTGATTAGCTTACAGTATCTGTTTTACGGCATATCAACCCTTTTCAGGTTATTAAATGCAAAAATATAATACCTATTGTACACGATTATTTGATTAGCTTGTTCTCTTTGTTTTACGGCATATCAACCCTTTTCAGGTTATTAAATGCAAAAATATAATACCTATTGTACACGATTATTGGATTGGCTTGTTCTCTTTGTTTTACGACATATCAACCCTTTTGCTTTGTTTTTTTTTGTAGTGGAATCAACATACATTAAATAAAGAATTAACGCAATTCGTACAAATTAAAATATATGCATTTATTTACAAACATCAGAAGGTAAGAGCATAGAAGATGTAAAAATTTGTATGACGATCGAATGGAGTCTATAGTATTTCGATTGAGATAAACTCGGCGAGTGGCAGGCCCCTGCTGATTGTGGAGTATGAACAGTTCAGTTCGTGTGTATTCTTCTCCCATGAGTTGTTGAAAGTAGTGCTTATTTTATGCGAAAAGTGTGTGTGTTTTTCAAACTGCTAAACGTCGTCGGATGACTAGTTCTGAATAGTGGGCTGAAAAGAAGATATATTTATCTCTTATATAGTGTGAGAAAAAGCTCCCAGCAGCTTGGTGCCAAATATTTAACTTGAATTTGGACTTGAAGACGACAATGTTGTAGTTTGCAGGGATTCAATCCCATGGTAATATGTTCTACAGATGAAAAGCTTTCACAAAGTAACTCTGCTCATGGAAATTCCATTTGGCTTTAGGTACACAGGGGAAGAAAGGACATTTCTTTGTAGTGGGGGTAAGAAGACGAGTTCTTGCTGTTAATGTTTTAGAGGGAGGGAGGGCGAAATTAGAGCTCAGTCGAGCACCTACCATGGAAATAATAAATAATAGAGTAGAGAAAGACTAACAACGCCTTTATTACAGGAAAGGCAGCAATACTCCATCTTGGGCCGTATCTGATTCTTAGATAGATTAAGGATTGCATCAGGAGTCGGGTACTTTCTGGAGCGATAGAATGATCCAATATATTTAATATCAAAACACAAAACCTATTGTCTCTATTTACGTGTCTCCCCACGAGGGCAGAGTTAGACACAAGGTCGGTTTTTTAATGTGGGTAAAATCCAATTCCCCAAAAAGGGGCACTCTGGATTGGGTCCACAATTAAAATTGCCTCAGTCTAGAAAGATTTCATCTTCTCTGACCAAGGAGGAATGAGATGAAGTGTAGTATTAAAACGGATACTACACTTTAATCGTAACCAAACTTTATCAATGATTCATAGATCACAATTCATTACACAGCCAAACTGGTATTGTATCTATAACAGGAAAAAAATGAATGCTAATAGTTTATGAGTGGGCGTAATAGTCTCTATTCTATTTTATCTTGACTTGCCGATGCTATAGTCTGTTTCAGGAATCCTTATGCCATCGGAAACCCACTTAAGATATGAGATATTGCTTGACATTGATTGGTTAGCAAATTAATTTAATCGTTTGGGCAAGTGGTCTGTAGAATGTCATTAAGTGCTTTGAAGATTAAAAGAAAATATTTGTCCAGTGTTTCTAAGTCTTCTGATGACCGGCTTTATTCAATCGCATAAGCAATACATCATTTTATTGTTGCAGACCAATTATGCACACTTTAAAAGGATAAAATCTCCGGATGAATAGAGATAAAATGTGTGTGTGTTTATACGATAAATATCCTGTAGAATGTATAGGTAAAAAAGGGAATAAAAGAAATGAGCAAAGACAAACTACATAGAACAAAAACAATTAATACAGGTTGATGTAGTAATTTTTCTCAATATTTCGTTTCATTTACGAAACTTTGTCAAGAAAGCGTTTTATGTAACAGTCGAGTAGATATACACAGAGTTGTGTAGTGGTGGGAGAAAAAAACACCCAAAGTTGTGGTTGGTAAGGTATGAAATATTGCTGGGGTGGGAAGGAGTATGCTTGGGGATAGGACGATATATATAATTCCACAACATTATATATATATATATATATATATATATATATATATAATGTTGTGGAATTTTTTAGATGAGGGTTGATAATTTGTAGAATTTGGTATATTCAGACTACTGTTCTCATCTTGGGTGTAACCTCTGACCTTCTTCAGGTGTACCTTGTCGAACTCGGGAATCTTTCTGTCGAACTCGGGAATCTGGACGGAATTTCGAACGGAACCCTTTATTAAATCACTGGGGTAGCATGCTCTCGTTCCGTCTGCCATGACTGGGAAGAAGCCTTCAGTAATTCGCAATTCTTTGTATCGCCCACACTGAGGATTGAACCTTCAACCTTCAGATGACTGTCACTTAGAACTGAATTATACTTAGTACTATATCCACTGCACCACGCGTCATTGCGGACAATTTTTGTATGAATTTTGGGAGCCTTAAACCTATTCTTGTTTTTTTATCTAACCACTTATCACTATAGATCACTACTTATCTATTATTTATAATTATAGGTTCCCATATTGTATTGAATTCTATACTAGGTCTGCTTAGTAAGTCAGATTCCAGAGTTCGACAGAAAGATTCCCGAGTTCGACAAGATACACCTGAAGAAGGTCGGAGGTTACATCGGCCGAAACGTTGTGATAAAAACACCCAAGATGAGAACAGTAGTCCGAATATACCAAATTCTCTCTCTATATATATAGTATAGAGTGTATGGGGGAAAAAATCGAGATTCCATAGTGCTACACTTGTTGATCTCATGTCTACAAATAAGCTTCATCACAGATATAGAGCACACCCCTCGATTAATATAGCAGTTAACATAACTGTATTTATTAATCATATATATATATATATATATATATATATATATATTATAACTCAGTAGAATAAAAAATATTTATGACATAATCAAAATTATGTAATCACGCTCGAAAAATTGAACATCAACAAATATTTATATGTACAGATGTTTAAAAAAAATTGATAATAATCTCCTCTTAGGTTTAATGTTTAAGAAATACATTTTATTTTTCTGATAATTTCGATTCAACTATCCTTTATTTGTAACAATGTATAATAGTGTAATTCCAATAAACATAGCAAAAATCAATCCAAAACCATATTTTTAATTTATTCGTGCAAATTTTTTTATTTTCATATTTCGGGGTGAATACCTGTATTTCTTCTTCGTCTCACAAAAGAAAATTATATTTATTTTTTCCAAATTTAATGCCTTTTCTATATCTTACGCTCGTTTCACAGCAAAGTCAAGAGAAATATATTGTCTTTAGTTAACAGTGCTGATCATCAGTTCATTTAATGGTAGTAGGAAAACATATCATTCCAAAGACAGAAGAAAAGGAAAATGTGAAAAGTTTAAGTGTTGACAGAAAATAATGGCATGCCGAAATACATGAAAAAAACTCACATGAAGAATGGTGACAAAAATCCAGGACTTGCCCCCCCCCCCCCCTAAAAAAAGAAAAAGAAAACCTGCTCCTCAAAAAATTTGAAACTATTCATCAAACGGTCACTTATAACGTTTGTGAGACGAAAAAAAAATACAGGTATTCACCGAAATATGAAAATAAATTTTTTTTTTAAATAAATGAAAATTGTTTTTGGATTGATTTTTCCTATGGTCATTTGAATTTAACTATAAAATATATATGATCTGAAGCTTGTAATACAACTTCATTGAGCTTGCAATTTGAAACATTTTGTGATATTATAAAGAGTATATACTAAAATATTTTTTAATAAGAGCTCACACATGCATATATATATATATATATATATATATATATATATATATATATATATATATATATATCTAATATATAAAGTAGAGACGATTTTTCCCCTGTACCTTCTCGGAGAATAGGAAAATAACCACATGCATCACAGGCTACTAAACTCACTATTACCTTACACTTATTCACTCGAGCGTGTTTTAGTACATTTGTTATTCTTTTTTCCCAGCTTACACTTAATATTACATTTGGCCCGCCATCCACGACTCTCCTAAAAACCAACTCCATATAGGTGGTAGCAAAAACTTTTCTCTCTAACAATTCTGTACTGTCACTCTACTCATCGACACCGGGAACTAATACACACAGTTTAATTTTCACAAAACACCGGTTCTTATTTATTATTAAGTTAATTGACCTATTTTCACATTTATTTAAACCCGGATGCGTGGTGCAGTCGGTAAGAAGGCAGGATTCATAATAACCTGTTTTAGCGTTCGATCCCATTCTACTCTACCACTTTTTAAATTTTTTTTTTTAATTTAAAACATTCGCCAACACAATAGACGGGGGGGGGGGCAGAAAAAATAGGTTATTTCCTTTTTTTTATTTGACGTCATGCAATAGGTAGTACTTTCTCCCGTGCAACGCCGGGCGACGGGTTCCGCTAGTATATATATAAATTACAATTTATAAATTTATGAAAGCCAAATAACAATGTGTCTTTTTTCTTTAAAATAAATGATTTATTTACCTTAAAGACATGTGAGCTTTCAACTTAGATAAGTCCTTTTCGAGTATAGGCATTTACTTTTTGTTAATCATTTTTTCTGTTTGAGATATAAACATCTGTTGTGGATAGTAGTCCGTTCAGATGTAGATGACGGTTAGTCTGACTATCTGTGTGTACTATACGTGGCTACATGTTTTACGAGATAATGAAATATTGGCACTTAGAAACATTGTTGGTATTTGAATTATATATAATTCAAATACCATTTTATTTTAGCCATACGATTCTCTATGGGGATAAAACGCGGAAGCCATTGTGTAGCTTAATTGCCATAAATATATTTTCATATCTTACTACCTAGCTCTACTCACGTATTGAGTACTGTTGAAGTAAATACTGAAAATCAATACATAAAATATCATATCTCTTTATAACATTTTATGTGGATACATGAAATAATATATATATATCTATATATATATATATATATATATATCATCATCATCAACAACCGGTTTATTTGTTGAATCAGGCCACAATTAATCCTCTGATGAGGGTGGGGCCTGATTGTCTAGTCTCGAAATCTAAGTCTTCCACTCCATTCCTGTCTTTGGCAAGGCTTGATGGAATCCATACCCATGGCCTTCATATATATATATATATATATATATATATATATATATATATATACCACACGGATTTTCTAGTGATATCATGTCAAAGAAAAAGGAAAAAATGTTACTATTTCTGTCGATGACTTATTAAGTCGAAACTTAGTTGAATTTAAATAAATAAATATTTATTTAAAACAAAATATATGCTTTTTTTGGCTTCAAAACACAATTTCTTATCCATAATAGCCAACTCTTTCAAAACGAGGACTAACCTCTAATACATCTATGCGTGGCCTCATGACGAAAACATTGTTATAAAAAACTTTGCCGTTGCAAGACCACTTATTAAGTCGAAACTTAGTTGAATTTAAATAAATAAATATTTATTTAAAACAAAATATATGCTTTTTTTGGCTTCAAAACACAATTTCTTATCCATAATAGCCAACTCTTTCAAAACGAGGACTAACTTCTAATACATCTATGCGTGGCCTCATGACGAAAACATTGTTATAAAAAACTTTGCCGTTGCAAGACCACTTATTAAGTCGAAACTTAGTTGAATTTAAATAAATAAATATTTATTTAAAACAAAATATATGCGTTGTTCGGCTTCAAAACACGATTTCTTTTATCTCTCTCTCTCTCTCACTCTTTCTCTCTACGTATATATATATATATATATATATATATATATATATATATATATATAAAGAAAATAATTTTGATTAAATCTAAGAAAATGTTGAGAAATAAGTGGAAAGGGTAATAACTCGAACAAATATAATCAAACTTGTGTGTATAACTATTATTTCGTATTTATTTATCAAAAGAGTTCATTAGAGAATTTTTTAAATTCAAAATTATAAAATATATAAACCATAAATATGGGAAGGTAAGGAAATGGAAAAGGGGCAAAAAGAATAAAAGTTCAAAATACAAGTGATCATGATAAGAAATAAATCACGATAATACAGTGCTTAAAATGTAAAAACATTTATTGAGAAAAAGATGTTTGAGGATTTTTGAATTCGAATTGCGTTCGCGTTAGTATGAGAGTTTTTGTGTGTGAAAAATGTAAAAACATTTATTGAGAGAAAGATGTTTGAGGATTTTTGAATTCGAATTGCGTTCGCGTTAGTATGAGAGTTTTTGTGTGTGAAATGTATGTCGTGCTCTTTTCATGTAAGCGAACGGTTTCTCGAGTAGTGTGATGTATGTGTGAGTTAATCAGAGGTAGCAGTTTATCTGTGCTACTGGATTGCTCACTTGTTTGTGTGTGAAAGATGTCAACGTGAATGATGATGGTTTTTGCTCCTTTCATGTCGCTGGTTCATGTGTGCGATGCTGATGCTTGGTATCTGTTTCAGAGTTTCACATTTGTTGTGAATATAACAGGTACTATTTATTATATAGAGATTCTAGCTATGATCAAAGCTGCACGAAGCTGTTGGCAAGAAATGGATAAATAGTTTTGGCGTGGAGTCCTGACGCATCGGTGACATTTGGTTGCAATCTAGTTCGTCGTTCGATTGTCATAGCTTTTATAGATGATCACATTGAACATTCTAGAAGAGTTTTTGTTTTTTATGCTTAACATGCCGATTGGTTGATTATTGTGTAGGCGTTTTCTTTGCACATGTGCATTATTGTTTTTGTTACTGTAGTCGGACTGATAACATGCAGACAGAAATGAAAATCAAAATACTTTAAATCCAAAACAGATTTGTTGTTGATCATCATCATCATCATCATCATCATCATCATCATCATCATCATCATCATCATCATCATTAATTTACGTCTGTTTTACATGCTAACATGTGATTGACGGCTTTTAGAAATTGACTTCCAAACTAATCTATCTCTGGCCAGGTCTTTATTCATCTCAGTTTCTCTCAAATCCATCCTTATCACTTCCTCCCATGTTTTCCTTGGCCTTCCCCTGCCCCTGCCAACAGACCCTGCCACCTCAACTGTTCGACATCTACTAACCCAAGAACACTAATCCATTCTTTCAATGTTATCAAACCAACAAAGTCTCCTATTCTGCACACATCTCCCTATACTGTCTAGATTTAATCTTCCTGTGTGGTCATCAGATCTTAGCCTGTCTTTAAGACTCACATTACACATACATCGTATCATTCTCATATCATTTCTCATCATGCAACACATGTCTTCAACCCTTACGGGTCAGGTTTCACTTCCATACATGATCACACTGTACATAAACGCCTGATAGACTCTTCTCTTGGTTAACAACAGTAACACTCTGCTTGTTAGTAATGGCAGAATTTCTCTGAACTTACTCCATCCACTCTTAGCTCTTGCTATCACACCAGTACTAACTACCCCCTGTGCTCCAATGGTATCACCAAGGTAACAAATTTTATTCTAATAAAATTCTTCATCATTTTATTCTCAAAGAATGGTTCCATAAGATTCTATGAAACTGTTTTATAAAGGATTTGATAAAATTATTCTAAACATTGTTCAATTTATATAGAAGAGTATTAAAAGACTATCACAATGCAAGAAATGGAAATATGTTGCTGTTGAGAAGGAACACAAAAACAAGTGATTTAAAAAATATTTTTTAATAGTAAATCTTACTTGATTAGTCAAAACATCTACACAGTGATCTAATGTGTGTGACCATGTTCCATAATATATTTCGAGAAAATTGTTCAAATTAAATCTTAAAGAGTTGTATGATATTAAAGAGTGTCATAATTACCTCCCCTTTGCTATAACTCTCTAATAGAGCTCGACCTATATAGGTGCCTGCTCGGTACCATAGTGTAACTGTACTACATAAAGAGCGTTTTCTTTGGCGTTATTTATTACATGTTGTTTAAATGTATGAATTACATACATTTAAATATGCCTGCACCAGTTTGAAACCCAATCCAATTAACAGATGACTCTCCAAGTTAATGTTCAATAATTGATAAGTTCCTCATTAGTTGAATCCAGGGCTTTATGCGCTCCACTACTTTTGGAGCTGCTCCCGCTCCCGCTCCTGCTCCAACGCCCAAAATTGGAGCTGGCTCCTCTCACGCTCCCCATTTTCAAAAAGGAGCCGCTCCTGCTCCAACTCCTATAAAAACGGAGTGGCTCTTTTTCAGCGCTCCATAATGAAAATGTACCTTCTTTCATAAACGTTCTATTCTGCCAATGAATGGTCGAAGGATAGGGGTGGCGTCAAAGGATCTCATCGATATGGGTTGGGATGTCACTTTAAGTGTAAGACCGTAAGGTAATATTTGACAAAATCTCGCTAATATTTTGAGAGTTATAGGAGAACATGTCGGACGAAGTATAGGATTATGCGTAAATTTTTGTTTCTTGAGGTATAAAATAGAAATTTAAAATCCCTGAAGTATTTTAAAACAATTTTAATTTTCATTACATTAACAACCTATTTTTTCAGGAAAAGAAAATTTGACCCGATATTTTTTCTATTTATTTTGGAAGGGAATTTAGATTTGTTTTAAGTAAATAAAGTTTTACTTTTAAACATTATTAGTGATTATTTTCTTTTTAAAGAAAACATTTCTCTGGAAGAGGAGAGACAGCCAGGGCAACATTACTTGTCGTGTTGTTGTTTTATATCTGTTTGTTTTACGAACGTAACTATATTGTATAATGTATATTATTATTTATAACAGAGAAACGCGCAAGTACTTTCAAACAAATCGATTTATCCATTTTTTTCTATAGTACAGTTTGGAGCGAAAAAAAACCCAATGAAGTTTATTTTTTAAAGATTGAAAAAAATTTTTTAAAATTTTCATAAGTTGCCCCCAAAATATCAATAAATTGTCAATAAACAATTCAGAGATCCATTTAATGTCTTAAAATTTAATACAAAATATCTGGCCTAGACCTTGGGAGTTGAAAAAATATCGGGTCAAATCCCCCCCCCCCCCCAAAAAAAAAATTAACTGGAGCAAGTTTTCCTAGGTCGGGCGAAAACATTTATTAAAATTAAAAATTTGAAATAAAAGGTGAAACGTCTATATTGTAAATCTCTAACAAAAGCAAACTGTTTACAATTTTAATATTCGATAATAGATTTTTTAAGATAAAGAAAGATATCTAATCTAGTTTCGGTTCTAAAAAAACAACAAATTAGTCAGAAAGTCTAATTATTTTCTTTTTCAAATTAAAATTTAAGATATTGTCTTTAATTTAATTAAGTTTAAACATTGGTTTAATTGTAGAATAGGGACCGCTGTTTTCTTTCACTCATTTTGCTTGGTATAAGCCCAAATTTAGGATAAAACTGATTGCTGGTGTTAATTGTATTTTTGGTCCTGAAATAAAATTCTAATTTACTTTTTAAAGTGTTGATAATCTAACTTTAATTCCAGGTTTTAATCGCTGGCGGTCATGTTGGTTTTTATTGTTTTTTTTCCTTGGACTAAATATATTTTTTCTTGGACTAAAGATATTTTTACTGCTTTAACATTTTATTACACACAAAAAAAAAACTTTGAACATTCTATTTACAAAAGCAAGTTTTAAATTCCTTTAACGAATTTAAAAGCAAACATGAAAAGGTTAAAAAATACTAGTCATGAATTTAAGAATAACAAAAAATGTTGACGAAAAGACGACGGGTAAAAATGTGGCATAACAGTTCAATTTGATATATGCTAAAAAATAAATTAGAATTTTTTGTCAAGACAAAATGTACCATTTCACCCAAATAATCGATTTTATCGAACATTTGGGTGAATACCAAGCGAAATGGGCGAGAAACTCAAACTGCCCCTATAGTATAATTGAACCTAAAATTCTTTATTTTAAAACATGAAATAAAAGAAAAATTGACTTATTTATTCAATCACAATAAACATCCTTTTCATAAATACAAAAAAGTTCAAATATGTAAGAAAGTAACTTCAAAGACATAGACTTACTGGCGACATTTGTTGCCCAAATTGTCTTCTGCCTAAAGAAAAGTGTCCCATCAAAAATGTAACATGTCAATGTAAAAATGTTCTGTTTTCAAGACATCTATAGACTCACTGGCTCATTTAAAGACATTTGGTGCCAAATTGTCTGTCTTCTGCCTTAAGAAAACTGTCCCATAAAAAATTTAACACATAGATGTAAAAATTTGAGAACTTCAAATGTTCTCCTTCTTTCTCCCTGTCTCTCCCTCCCTCTCTCTCTCTCTCCCTATCTCATATACATTTACCAGATATAATTTTAAAAAATAACTCAGAGTAAACTCTAAGATTTTCTTTTCTTTTCCTTTTTATTGCTGAATAAAAAACTAATGTTTAAAAGAAGAAAAAAATCAAATAATTTTGGAGCGTGGAGCGATAAAACCACCGCTCTTTAGTCCCAAATGGAGTTTCTCCCGCTTCACTCCCGCTGAATATAAAATGAGCCCTCGTCTCCTTCGCTCCAGCAAAAAGGAGCATGCTCCTGGAGCGCGCTTCTTTTTGGAGGGCTCCGTAACGCCCTGGTTGAATCGTCTTTTGACACAAAACTAATCTGCATTTTATGGTTTTGTTTATTTACTGGTTGCTTTCGTAATGACGTCATAGATTTCATAAAATGTCTTTGTTTCTAAGAAAAGATTAAGAAATTTATGAAGCCACCCCCGTGCATGGAGTATTGTTGCCACATCTGAGCTGGTGTGCCAACCACTAGCGTCTCCCTCTTGGACAAGGTGCAAAAACAAATTTCTAACCTAATAGGTCTGCCACGCTCGATCCCCTGTCGCATCACTGCAGTGTTGCATCCCTCTGATTGTTTTAATAGTACTTCCACAAAATGTGCTCTGATCAACTTACTGCACTTGTACCCATTCAACATAAATACCCCCGACCCATAGGAAAATCCCTCCCCTTCACTGTAGAGATCTCTAGATACCAGAATATTTCTTACTCTGACAGCTGCTTTCCTTGGATTGCTTGCTTTTGGAATTCCCCTCCTGCTCCCTGTTTTCCCGACCGTACTAACATGCAGAAATTTAAATGTAATGTGAAAAAAACTTCTTGCTCAACTCCTCATCCACGTTGCCCCCCTATAAATCTGGTCCCTATCACAGTAGCCTTTTATGTTTCGGTGGCATTATGCCTTGTTGGTGGTGAACAAAAGTAAATAATTGTTAAAATGAATCCTCTTTTGACATAAAACTATAATGACGAGATGATGATAAAAGTTTTATTTTGATATTTTTTGTATTGTTTCGTTTGTCAGATCTGTTCAGTAGCATAGTTTAAAAAAAAAATGGAAATCGCTCCAGACAAGGCATGAAGCCACTTGATGTAAGGAGCTAGCAAGAACAAAAGATGATTATCACAAAGACAGGAGATGCCTATTGGCCTTAGTCTCGAAAAGGCCAATGCTATAAGTAGGAGGAAAACAGTCAGCAGAAAAAGAGTTTGACAAGCCTGCAGTTCTTGGAAAGAAGTTACTAGAATGGGAAGCTGTATTACAATGAGGTATCAAAACAGCGAATTTATGGAGACCACTAGACCAACAAGTCAAACGATCTAGATCAAAGGAAGCAGAGAATAGATCAGTCAATTCTAAAGAACACATGCCATAATAGTATTTATAGAAAAGACTGAGACTAGTAACATCACATCTTACTTTCAGCAGCATCGTAACTCTTGCCTCTCCCCCATAATATTGATATACCATAAAACAAGCAAAAAAACAATTAATAAAAATTAATTAGAAAATGTAATGTGAAAAATTCCAACTTTACTGATTTTAAAATGAATTGTTCCAAAATCTAACCCTAACCCGTAACTTTTGCCCCCCCCCCCACATAACACATGAAGACTCTTGTGTACTTTTTCTCTCAACCCTGAACCCCATAATACTATTTTTATTTTTAATAATTTTCAAATTTCAAATTATGAATATAATAAAATATGAAAATAAAGTAAAATAAAACATCATCTTTTCTGTTTATGGATCCCGGGAACGGATACAGAGCCCACAATATTAGTGTAAAATACTCTGATGCAAAATGAATACCACCATTAAACTTTGATCTTTGTATAGGGCTTTGTTTCGGTTTCATATTCGGACAGACAGACAGACAGACAGACAGACAGAGCAACCAGAAAAATAGCTCACCATCCTTTGAACATTTCACATACTGTATGATGATATCACAAAAAAGAAAAGCTAAAATTCAAAATGTTACTGTATAAGTGGACATTTTACGGTGCTTGCTTGTCTTGTATGGTCGGGCTCAAAATAGATATGACCAGATTTAATCAGGTGCATTATTAGTCAATGTTGAGTGTTCGAGTTATGACCAGTGGCAGATAATATTGAACAAATATCGAACTAGTAGCCGAGGAATTGAAGCAATCGATTTTTCTAAAAAAAAACATTTTTTTCTATTTCTATTTTTTTCTCTCCATTTTGTACGCAATGAAAATATTTTGTGCAAAGAAAATAAACAAAATGAACGATTTTCCAAATATTGTAGACATGATGACTGAATCTATTGACCCTCAAAGATACGAGTCAAAATTCTTTCATGGCTTCGGGCACCGATCGACAGACTAATTCGGTAGCATTTTTGCTTTTCGACACAGTTTTTATTCTGGTGTCCAATAGCAGTTCATATATATGATCTAACCTCAGAAGTGATGAATCATGGGATTTTTTTAATGCGCATCATGTTTCCTTGAATCACCCCAGGCAAGGAGAGAAATGAAAAGAATAAAATATTGGGTAATCGTGACAATTTTGGTTATTTGGACTACATTTCTCATCTTCAGTGTTATTACAACATTTCGCCCACTGTAACCTTCGGCCTTGTTCAGGTGCATCTCTTTGAACTCGGGAATATTTCTGTCAGACTCGGGAATCTGGACGAAATTTCGAACGGAACCCTTTATATAATCAACGAGTTCGAAGAGATACACTTGAAGAAGGCCAGAAGTTACAGCGGCCGAAATGTGATAACACTCAAGATGAGAAATGTAGTCCGAATAACCAAAATTATACAAATTATCAATCCTCATCTCAAAAATTCAGAAATATAAAAATTGTGTATAAGTGATAATAATTGTTTGTTTTTTATAGGTCATGATATGATGAATGTTTTGGAGTTAAAACCAATTTAGTATTATAACGTAGTAATAGGAAAAAAACACATTTTAACACTTTTTGCATCATGAGTGATACAAACCTACTTCCGTTCAATCATGCCACCATCTTTGAAATCCTTTGATTATACTGTTATATTTACTTATTTAAAAAGTGTTTTCCTTCAGATTTAATGCATAATACAGAATAAATTTTAACTCCAAAAGGTACATCATGTCATAATCATTAAAATATATACACAATTTTTTATCGCCTATACACAATTTTTTATCGCAATCTGTCCCTGACGCGAATTGCCATAATTACCAAATATTGATCAGGATTGAATATAAAAATCAATGAAATCGATGAAAAATATATATATTTTTACCATATCTGACTGATGTAACAGATTTTTTATCTATTCTTTGTGATTAAAGTTATTAGTGAACGAAATAGGAGAACATTTATTAAAGATTCACCAGTGAAAAAAGAGTGAAAGGAAGTCTTGATTTGTCTTTTTCGCTTTCTTTCTCTCCTTGCCTTTGGCTGACGGAGAGAAAGAACGAGAAAGTAAAGAGAGAGAGGGAAGGAAAACAGAAAGAATGTTATGGTTTTAAGTAATATTCGATGGTGAGAGAGATATAGAGAGAGAATTGATTCGTTGGCTCAATCAGTTAGTATACCATATTTAGTGGCAGAGGTAATGAGTTCGAACCTCACCCGGACATGAGTATTTTAACTCTGATGTTGTCTTAAAATTAACTTAATCTTTTAAATTAGAATATTACGCAGATTTTTTCGTTTTATTTTTTATTTTTTTCTGTGGTAAACGTACAAGGCCTGTCTAAAAAGTATCCGACCGTAGGCCAGAAAAATATTTCAGATGCCTGATGGGGTTGGGACCCTAAACCCCTTCAAAGTAGGCCCCTTGTGCGTGCACACACTTATCCCATCGATCCATCCACTGCCGGAAACACCTCTGGAAGTCTTCTTTTGGAATGGTGTTCATCTCTGCCGTCACGTTCCGCATTATCTCTTCTCTAGTCTCAAAACGGGAACCTTTCAGTGGCGTCTTCAATTTTTGAAACAACCAGAAGTCACAAGGAGCCATGTCTGGAGAGTAGGGGGGTTGGCGAACGACTGGAATTCCATGTTTGGCCAAGAAATGTTTGATCAATTCGGATGAATGTGCGGGGCATAATCATGATGCAGTTGCCAGTTTTTTGCCGAACTGCGTCACGGAGATGCCAGAGAACATCTTGATAGTACTACTTTGTCACTGTTTGCATATTCGTGATGCACAATCCCACAGATATCAAAGAAGACAGTCAGCATCACCTTGATTTTGCTTCGCACCTGTCGCGCTGTTTTTGGTCTTGGAGACTCGGGATGCTTCCATTGCGACAACTGCCTTTTTGTTTTTGTGTCGTACCGTACACCCATGACTCATCTCCAGTTATCACAGTGTTCAAAAACCCAGGATCAGTGTTGGCGGTTTCCAGAAGGTCCCGTCCAACTTGAAAATGGAGGTCCTTTTGTTCCTGCGACAACAACTTGGGCACAAATTTCGCAGCCACTCTGTGCATGTTCAAATCATCACGTAAAATTGCATGTGCGGAATCTTTACTCACTCTGACCTCTTGGGCGATCCTCCGCACGGTTGAACGACAATCTTCTATCCCCAAATATTGCACTCTCTCAACAACAGCTGCACTCCGAACAGTTTCGGGCCTACCAGAACGCTGGTCACTCCCTGCTGATGTGCGGCCATTTTTGAATCGGTTGAACCACTCCTTAATTTGTGTTACACCCATTGCATCTTCTCCAAACACCTGCTGAATCTCAAGAATTGTTTTACTTTGAAAATCACTAAGCTTTTGACAAAATTTGATGCAGTACCTTTGCTCAACACGTTCAATCATCTTGAGAGAATCGGTAATCCAACGAACACGTTGTGTAGCACCTCACTCAGCGACCGACAGGCAGTGACTAATGCGCAGGAAGTCAGTGTGTATAGTGGCGCTGCCCCATCGTCTCTATTTCTCTATTTCACACGGAAAAAATAATGGTCGGATACTTTTTAGACAGGCCTCGTGCTTTATGGATATTACAAACCCAAGCGATGCAGGGTAGTCCTGCTCGTTCAAAATAAGCAAATGATTTCTGAGAAAATAAAAGTAAATTCGTTTGATTTATTTTTAAAAATGTAATTAACAATTTATTTAATTATCTCTTCTCTATTTGATAAAAATTATAGAAAGCTGCTTTTTATTGAATATCTTTATTAAGAGAAGTTAGTAATATTTCCACACATGCGCATAGTCAATAGTGATCAGTTGATTTTCAATCAGGGTTGCCGACCTGAAAATTTATTTTTGAAATCAGTCTGTTTACATTTTAATCACACATTTTCAAGCTTCTTTTTACTTGAAAGACTTTAAAAAGTGAATGCCTAATATTTTCCTACATGCTCAGACTCAATATGGATCAGTTGACTTTGAAGCAGGGTTGCCGACCTGAAAATTTAAACAAGATTAATCGGTTTACTTTTTGATTACATTTCTTCAAGCTGTTATTTCTTGGAAAACTTACAAAAGAGATGACCTAATGTTCATCCATGCTCATAGTTATATATATAGTTATTTCTAATATATATAACATAGTTATATATATAGTTAATATCATAGTTATATATCATAGTTATATATCATAGTTATATATCATAGTTATATATATAGTTATATGTATAGTTATATATCATAGTTATATATATAGTTATATGTATAGTTATATATCATAGTTATATCCATGCTCATAGTTAATATCGACTAATAGATCATCAGAATTGCTGGACTAAAAATTGTAATGTTCATCCATGTTCATAGTTAATATCATAGTTATATATATATATTTATTTCTAAGATTTTGTTTTATTTTAACATGATATATTATATATCTATTATATATCTATTTATTTCTAATATATATAACATAGTTATATATATAGTTATATATCATAGTTATATCCATGCTCATAGTTAATATCGACTAATAGATCATCAGAATTGCTGGACTGAAAATTGTAAAAAAGTTTCATTACTAATTTATTAAACTTCTTCAAGCTGATTTTTATTAAATTACTTAAAAATGACAGCTTAATTGGTTCATGAATACTTAGTGCTAACTAGCAGGAAGATCCGACGTTGCTCGGGATTGAATGAGGATCACTAGTATGAACTTTTTCACTATGCTCGCAACACCACATTACTTCCATTGTTTTTACTGACCCCTTCCTTCATTTTTGTTTTCTAATATTGTCGGAAGAAGCCTAAATGCTGGAAAACTCTCTGAATTAGTGTCTTATATAGATGGTTTCAATTTCACTATACGTATTTGAAGTTTTAAGGAGTTCTGTCCCCACAGGTCACTTAGAGGGAGGGGGGGGGGGACTTGTAGATATTCTGCACATAGAGATTCTGAACCATTTCCATTGTCTTCCCCAGAGAATTTAAATCAATTAGAAAACTCTTTTTAAGAAACTTTTTTAGAAAACTGCAATGATTTATCATCAACTTGCAAAGACTTTAACAGCTCGATATTTAATCATATAGTGAAATAGAGCTAAGCACACACACACACACACACACACACACATATATATATATATATATATCCTCTGACCCATTTTTCCCCAGATACTTAATCGTCCCATTGTTGTTTTGGAATATGATTTGAAAATATTTTATTTATTTTTTAAATAAATAAATATATATATATATATATATATATATATATATATATATAATTTTTTTTTTTTTTTATATTTAAATCATTTTCAAATCATATTCCAAAACTACAATGGGACGATTAAGGATCTGGGGAAAAATGGGTCAGAGGAGATCTGACGTGAGACGACGTAAACAAGTATTATGTAATCGGGGAGGAGGGAAACATTAACAGAACAGACAGTAGGTCCAGGAGGCACAAAGTCTAACTAAGATGCAGCTAGGGTGCACATGGTCAGAGGTTATGCAAAAGTTCATGTACTGTTCCATTGTCTTGTGGATGGCATAAGCGAAAAATAAAAGTCACCATTTTTTAATACAAAATCGTTGTTTTTTTGTTTTATTCTTCTTCGATGCTGCTAAGGACGGATGTGTGAATTGAGTTACATAAAAAATGAGACAATCGAATTTCGATCCTCATGGTGCAACAATAAATGATGTATTGCCTAAGTTCCCACAACTTATTTCTGTTCGTACCAGTCGAGGATTCGTCCTTGACAATCAGTCCTCACAGTAACTTTGTTGCTGTCGTGCTGAGGTGTGGTCCTGTTCAGTCTCACGAGATCCACTCTCCCAGGCTTTACCGTCTCTGTGAGAAGGTGTTAGTTTATCGCTAATGATCTGAGGCTCCTCTACTAGGGAATGCCGACAGGGATGCTCAGGCATATTTTGTAAGCCAGAATGCACTAATCCTAGTGCACTGGCTTTTCAACTTAACACCTGGCCTTGTGTCTAACCTCCTGGAGAGGTAAATAAAATAAGCTATGTATTGGCTTACTCACAAGTTTCAGTTGTGAAACATCAGACCTAATTCGCCAGTAACCCAGACATGTTTATTAGAAAAAAAAGATGCCTCCTCCTCAATTTTAATGATTTGCATTAATATCCATAAGCATCTGTGCTCGGACTGTTTATACATTGAAACCGCCAAGTCATTATCTCAACATGGGAATGAAGGGAGAATTCCACTCCAAATCTAAACAAGAAGGAGTTAAAAGTTTCAAGTTTACGGCTCTTACGCATGAAAGTCCCTGCAACAACGTAACTGCCTATTTGCCAAGTGCTTAAATCCTAACACGGTGTCAGCCTCTCTTTAACAATACTTGTCATGACGTTTAATCACTTGGGATACACAGTAAAACTTAAGACATATAAGAGTGCCGTAGTGAAATCCAATTATGAAAACGTCATCAAGTACTCCATCTTTTGCATAATAGGATCAACTTTTGTGAGCGGCTAAGGCTGAGAAATGCACAGTTCTGATTGGATGAGCAGACTCATGTCATAGGTCAGCTATGGTTTAGTTGTCTGTTTTATGACACCTCAACCTTTTTGTAGATTATTTAATGTTGAAAACACAATACCTCTGGTAAACGCATCATCATCATCATCATCATCATCATCATCATCATCATCATCATCATCATCATCATCATCATCATCAGTTTAATACCTGTTTTACATACTGGTATGTGTTGGCCGGTGTTGAGAAACTGATGACTGGAATGAACACAATTTTATGAAGAGAAGAAAGCGTAAATTCCAGGAAAAGTCTGTGTTGGGACTGTTTAAATATTGTGACCTCTGTCTCATTATCTAAACGAGGGCATAATAAGGGCCCGTCCACTCCGATTCTAAACAAGCAGCACTTAAGGGCAGAGAACCAGTGAAATATCCTTTCAGGTCACTTATGCACACAAGTCATCTCCGTTTTCACAAGTGCATAAATCCTCTCAAGTTGTCAGTGTCTCTCTAACAATGTCCGCCAGACAAAATTTAATCACGTGGGAGGCATTTCTAAATGATGGCGTCTGACAGTCAACATGAAATCCAATTATACAGAGTCAACGAGCACTCCATCGTTGACAAAACAGAATCAACGCCAAAATGATTTCTGTCAACCTCCTTTGTACTTGATGATAACCTGGACATGGTTACCTAGTGTCAGATTAATTACCTAGCCTCGTCTCCAATATTAAATTGCATACCAGAATTATAATTAGAAATAGAGAGAGAAATATGTCTTTGGTGACTGCGGACAGCAGGAAATACCTGAACTGTGTGTTTAATCTATTTAATTGCATATCAGCCCCTTTTTTTTGAATTTTTAATGCAGAAATACAATATCTATTGGGCATTAACATTTTTGAGATAAGGATTGATAATTAGTATTATTCACTGCTATCATCTTGGATATTATTCTCACAACGTTTCAGCCGATGTACCCTCCGATCTTCAAGTGCATCTCATCGAATTCAGTAATTTATACAAAGTTTTGAATGGAACTCTTTAGTTAATCCACGGGGATAGCTGGCTCTCATTTCGTCAGCCATGGACTCGTGGCACAACGGATAAAAGTGCTAGTTAATAATCAGTTCTGACAGCCTTCTGGAGGTTGAAGGTGCAATCCTCAGTATGAGCGATAATAAGAATAAAATTACGAATTACTTAAGACTTCTACCCGATCATGGCTGACGAAACCAAAACAAGCTACCTCTATGGATTAAATAAAGGGTTCCATTCAAAATTCCGTTCAGATTCCCGAGTTCGACAGAAATATTCCCCAGTTCGACGAGATGCATCTGAAAAAGGTCAAAGGTTACATCAGCCGAAACGTTGGGACAATAACATCCAAGATGAAAACAGTAGTCTGAATAATCCAAATAATAGAATATCTATTGTATTATTATATTACATGTGGAGAAAACACAACTAAATCCCAAAACTGAGGAATATTTTAGCATATATTTTGTGCAATTAAAAATAATTTAAGGAAACAAACGTTGATTAACTTAGCTTTAATATAATAATAGATGATGTGTTCACTCCATAGAATTTCCACAGGAGTCAGTGTATATTTTAATTAACTGATTTTATCTATTAATTCGATACCATCTGAAACCACATTGACCAAAAGTGTGTTTGTATTCCCAACCAGCCTGACAATGTATGAAATCATAACCCTTTGTTTAAATCTATTTTTAGGTATGTTCAAAATTGGCAATGATGATTATCATCATCATATTCGGTTTAACATTTGTTTTACATTCTGGCTTTTGGAAAGTGACTTCCAAACTAACCTATCTCTGACCAGGTCTTTATTTATACCTCTTTCTCTCAAGTTCATCCTTATCATTTCCTCCCATGTTTTCCTTGCCCTGCCTGCTACCAAATGCCCTTGCTACTTCAACTGTTCTACATCAACTCACCCAAGAACTCCCATCCATTCTTTCAATGTGACCATACCTTCGAAGTCTCGTTTGCTGAACACATCTCCCTATACAGTCCAGATTTAATCTTCCTTTGAGCTCATTGGAGCTAAGCCTGTCTTTAAGACTCACATTACACACCATCGTATCATTCTCATATGATTCGAAGGAAAATATCTCTTAGTCTTACTGGTCATTGTGAGATTTACATCCGGGTACTGATACTTATTTCAGTCTCTCATCGTTTTCATAATGGTTTGACAACTTCTTTTCGCATGTTATTTTTGAAAAAAATATCTTCCAATATCTACTCGTATGAAAGTCAAATACGTCCTAAGATCAAGTACTGTTGTCACATCTAACCTGGTGTCGCTCAGATCACTCTTTTCTGCCTTGAAAGAGTACAAAAACGACTTTGAAATCTAGTTGAGGATGTCCTCTTCTCTTCCCTACAGAATCTTTTTCAGAGAAGAGAGGTTGCTAGTCTTTCCCTACTCTATCGTTATTTTCATAGTAGGTGCTCAACAGAGCTCCAATCTATGGTTCCCCGCTCTAAGACATTCACAACAAAAACTCGTCTAGCTACAACCACTGTAAATGATTTCCTTTTCTTCTTCTGTGTAGCTAAAACTAAACAGAACTTCGATAGGCAAAGTTTCTTTCCAAGCTGCCCATCTGTGGAACACAATACCACAGGGCTGCTTACCAGCTAACTACTTATATGGTCGTTATCAAGTCCAACCCTTTAACAAATTTTTGTTGAGCCGTCCTCTTAAATACTCAAATTCTGCCCAGTTGAAACCATCGTTACTAATCCTCATGGTGTTGTCTCATTGTCTACCTTACAAACTCATTATCAGTTATCCTCGAGTGGCCTTTGGGCCTTGGTAAGCACTGACTCATTAGTACAGAAAAGGTCTACTTTTGAGATTATATCAAATAATATTAAAGAACAAAGTCTTTCCCGTCATATAGTCAAGTTTCATAACAATCCGTCCTAAAGACTGAGGCCCTCTGTTAAGAGTTCCTATTAATTTTCCACCCTAAGAGACCAGAGTTAAACATAAAATTTGTTTTTAATGTAGAGAAATTCCAAAAAAGGGCACTCTGGATTGGGACAAAAATTAAAATTGCCTCAATCTAGAAGGATTTCTCCTTCACTGACCGAGGATAGAAAAGATGAAGTGTAGTATCAAAACATATACTACACTTTACTCCTAGCCAATAGATCTCCGTTAATTAATAATTCTTTTTGTGTATTTCATTTCAACATTTCTATGACCACGTCAACTTTTTCTATAAACCTGTTTTTTTTTAATTTTGGGTGGGAAAACTATGTTGTTTGTCGTCTTCTTGTACAAATTAGCAATAAATTTCACCCAAATTCCCATTTAGATACATTTTATGCCTTGCCTATTTTTTCCCATCAAGATATGTTTTCATTTGCTATATCAGGTTCAACAAACACATTTCCCCCCTCCTAATTTCATGCAAATTATTCAGAAACTATGCAGGTAGGAATATACCCGAGAGAAAACTGATATTCTTTGTGCATTTTGCTGAAAATAAATATAACAATGGGATATTTTGGAAGAAAGAGACAGAAATGAAACCAAAAATAACGAGGTTAAAATGAGTCTAATTTGGAAGCCATGTTATGCACGAAAAATCAAGGGCGGTAATAATAGAACTAATTTTATGTTTTTCCTCGGGAACAAATGATACATTTTTTGTTGTTTTATTTAATGTCATCTTATTTTTGTACTTTCAATTTTGGGCTTATTTTATGAGGATTAGATTTAAAAAAGAACTCTTTGAAATGTTAAACAAAATTTTCTTTTTTGTTAAAATAAAATTTTAAAAATGATTAAAAAGTACACCCTCCCCCCCCAAAAAAAATATATTCAAAAGCAAATTTAAAAAAAAATACTGCTATGGGGAAATTTGTGTAAAAATAGAATGTGGGACTGAATGTTTGGGTTTAGAAAAAAAATTAATTTTCTGTGTTTCAAGTGATTTGCTTGTTCCCACAAACATATATTAGTAATTTACTAGTTTACGGTTGTTAATTATCTTATATAGAATAAAGTCAGGTTTCCCCTATTTCATTGACTAGAATAGCTTTTTTAATAAAAGGTAGATAAAAAAATCTATATCGATAGATTTATATGCCAAATATTGGTCCATTGTATTAAAAATAAAAATGATTATTTTCAATCGATTTTAATATTTAATTCTGATCAATATTTTATTAGTCATGAATAGAGGAGGGTGGTGGGGTACTTACGACCATAGTCACATATATTATTCATGCCACAAATAACACCGGGAAGAAATTTAACAAGATAAGGTTTTTACAAAACACCATTTCATTGGCTATTAGTCTCTCTCTCTCTCTCACTCCTACAATAAAGAGAAAGTGATGAATAAACAAAAGAAAAACAGGTGTGGTTTATGTATTTAACAGCATCAAGATTTCGTATTTGCTGCCGTGGGTCAATCAGTTCATCGTACTTAGAAACAAAGGTTGCTAGTTCGAACCTCACCCGATGCATAATTATTTTTACTCTGATTTTGTTCCAAAATGAACTTAGTTATTTCAAATTACAATATTAAGTAGATTTTTTACTTTTATTTTATTTTTCTGTAATCTACATAAGTTACAAAAATTAGGACCCCGCTCTCCCCCCCACACACACACACAAAAAAATAATAATTAGTATTATTATATTTTTTTTAATTTTTTTTTTTTTTTACAATAAAGTGGGTTTTTGGCATTATTCCCAAACAACTTTTTTGGACTAAAATCATTATTCATGTCGTTTGCTTAAGCAAAAATGATATTTTACACATATTAACTGATATTGATTATTACTGTAATAAAAATACTGAGATTAAACATGGCAGCACATAGTAAACTTTCTTCTTCATCAAAATTATATAGGGGCAGATAACTCTCCTTATTTCTGACTTTGAAATATATCTATCATTCCTAATTTACTGGTATAAATTTCGGATTTATTATTGATGTTCGGAAAGAAATAGTAAAAATGAGTATTAGCCAATAAGTGTGAAATATTGAATAAAATAACAGAAATCCTGATTTTAGTATAAAAATAGATTGTTTGGGTATAATGCCGAAACTCATTTCACTGCAAATAATTAACAAACATAAATCAGTGAATTGCAAATATATTTAAATATCTTCTTCTACTGCTTATTGACATCAAATGGTCGTTTCCTAAGATTATTAAGATTCTTGGATTCTCTACAAAACTTCTGAAACGGATTCTACATAACTGATCATTGATCAAGGGTTTGATACGTTTTAAGAATAGGAATTATTTTTTATATTCTATTCTTACGTTTTATAGCGGCACACGTGTTGGAGTCTCTTCTCCAACATGCGGTCGCCATGTTGAATATGTTGTGTTATCATCATATAAAGAGAAAATGAAATAATGAAGAAACGGTATTAATAAAGAACGGTTGATTATGTACATTTATTTCTCACAGAGAGGGTTTTGTCAAAGACACACATAAGAAAAAATATAATAAAACATGGAAGGTTTAGTGAATAAGGATGTGTATCTGAAGGCAAAGATAGAAACAAGAAGAGCAGTGTACAAGAAAAAGGTTTCTCAGATATACTATGAAGGGATGACCAAAAGAATAAAGTATTCAGAAGAGCTAAACAGATGGCAAAGACAAATATGGATATAGTTTGAGAAAAGTGCATACAAAATGACACTGGAGCATTAGCAACAAATGAACACGACAAGAGGGATGCTTGGAAATGTCACTATGAGAAATTATTGAATACTGAGTTTTCATGGAACTATGAAAATCTAGAAGTTGCTGAAGCAGTATCTGGTCCAGCTATAAGAACTGAGAAAGAAATGACACAGAAAACTGTGAGTAAGATGAAGAAGGATAAAGCTGGAGGACCCTCAGACATTGTTGCAGAAATGTTGAAGGTTGCAGTGAAACATTGAGATGATTTCAGACTTAACAAATCAGATCATAAAAGACGAAGTCATCCAAAAAGATTGGGAACTTAGTACAATTGTGAATTGTTACATGGGTAAACGGGAAGCACTAGATCGAGGTAATTACAGAAGCTTAAAGTTGATGGATCAGGTCCTGAAAGTGATTGAGAGAATAAGTGAGCAGTGAATAAGAAATCAAATAGCATAGATGAAATGCAGTTTTATGCCGGGGAAAAGTAACATTGGTGCTATATTTATTTTAAGACAAATGCAAGAGAAGTACTTTGGTAAGAAGAAAAACCTGCATTTTGTTTTTGTCGATTTGGAGAACGCCTTTGACAGAGTGCCAAGAAAGGTTGTCTGGTGAGCTTTGTGTAAAATAGGTGCATACGAATGGTTGATGAAGGTTGTTCAGGCAATGTACAGAAATACTCAAAATCGTGTTAGAATTAACAGCATATTTAGTGACATCTTTAATATTAAAGTCGGAGTACACCAGGGTTCTGTACTGAATCTGTTGTTTTTCATTTGTGTCTTAGAAGCATTGTCCAGGAAATTCCGTATGGGTTGTCCGGAAGAGATGCTGTATGCTAATGATTTAGTACTTGCCTGTGAAACAATGGATGACCTACTTGTTAAGTTAAAGACGTGGAGGAATACTATGGAAAGTAAAAGTCTGAGGGTGAAAGATATCAAGATAATCAGTGGTTGTAGTGTTGGAAAGCTCCCCAAAAGAGAAAGCTCCCCAAAAGAGAAAGCTCCCCAAAAAGAGAAAGTTCCCCTGCTAAGTTTGTGGAAAGGGAGATTGATGTAATTTAATTTTTTGTGGTACCTGTAAGCATTGGGTACACAAGAAATGCAGGATAACCAATTTGTGTGCAAGAAGATTAAGACAATGAATATGGATGAGAATTCAAATGTAGACAAAATATATTTGGATGGCGAAGCTATTGAGGTTGTTGAGAAGTTTTGTTATCTTGGTAATAACATGGGAGCACAGGGTAGAGCAGGTGTTAGGGATTGCCAGAATTAGGAGTGGATGGAGTGAACTCAGAGAATTTCTGCCATTACTAACCAGCAGAGCGTTACCACTGTCGACCAAAAGAAGATGATGTATGGAAGTGAAACCTGGCTAGAGAGGGTTGAGGATATGCATTGCATGGAGTAAAATGATATGAGAATGATACGATGGATGGGTAATGTGAGTCTTAAAGACAGGCTTAGATCTGATGACCTCAGAGGAAGATTAAATCTTTACAGTATAGGGAGATGTGTGAAGAATTGGGGACTTCGATGTGGAAAGAATGGATGAGGATTCTTGGGTTAGTAGATGTAGAACAGTTGAGATAGCAGGTTCAGTTCAGAGGAGAAGGCCAAGAAAAACATGGCAGGGAGTGATAAAAATGGACTTGATGAATAAATAAAAACCTGTCCAGAGATAGGTTACTTTGGAAGTCAGTTTGTTAAAGCCGTCCAACGCATGTCAGCATCTAAAATAGACGTTATATCGAATATGATGATGATATGATGATACAGTAAAGTGGGTGAAAATCATAGACCTAGATGAAAGAGTTTATGTTAATAGTCCCTTTACATGATCGAAATATTAATATTATTTAACTTGATGTTATCTGGGAATTATAACTGCAACCAGTAGAAAAGGCTGATATTAAGATGGCTAGCTCTCTCGGAGTCCTGTTTAACTGCAACCAGAAGTGAAATGTAACTGCGTCAGAGACGTCAAAATCATGTAGTAATGTAAAGCAAGTACGACATGTCCACCTAGCCAGTAAGAGGACAAGCCTCGTTTTGAATCTCGCACTTGCGTGAAGCAAGTCTTATTTGTGTTTCCAGATAGAAGGGTGCATTATCTTGTTGCTCAGTATAATTAAGGGGAGATAACCTGAATATGGTTCAAGGGAGATAACTCCTGAATATTCTGAGTCTACACCTTTCTGAGTTTCAAAGGCATTCTTCCTTAATTTGAACCCATGAAAAAAGATCATACAAAATCCCTTTTTTTATCCATGCTGTTGCATGAGCTGATTAATATATCTCGTAAACAAAAGAAAATCTTGAAAAGTGTACATAAGAATCTGCTCTATGCAAAATGCCCTGCTATACTTTATTTTCACTTGTAAACTAACTTTCTTTAACACCCTTGGAAATCTGTATCTCCTTATCCTATTTATGGAGGAAATGGTAGGTGAGACTAGACTCTCAAGCCCTGGTAGAGCAATTAGTTAAGAAGATGGAAACCTCCAAAACAACAACAGGCCTTCTCTGCTTATCCTAGAATGGTTTCCTGTCACCTTGAACTTCTTCTTTTTCTTCTTCTTTTTCTTCTATTATTATTATTTATGGTGCTACCAGATCAGGCTGTCTGAAGATACCGGCTTCCTGACTTAAAATCACCAAACATTGATGTTATTGTTTTTTCCTTTCCTTTTGCAAAACTCAATCATGTTCTGCAAAGCTAAAAACAAAAACAACATTTTTCCTCTACAGAACAACAAAACCAAACACCATGAATAAATATTTAAAGATATCAAAGACTTGAAGCATAAAAACTTTTACCAAAATGACCTGATTCGGCATTAAATAAGTTGAAAAGGGGTGATATGCCGTAAAACAACCAAACCAAACACCATGAATAAATACTTAAGATATAAAAGACTTGACACATAAAAACGTTCACCAAAATGACCTGATTTGGCATTAAATAAGCTGAAAAGGGGTGATATGCCGTAAAACAACCAAACACCATGAATAAATACTTGAAGATATAAAGAACTTGAAGCATAAAAACTTTTACCAAAATGACCTGATTCAGCATTAGATAACCGAAAAGGGTTGATATGCTGTAAAACAAAACAACCATCTTATTATTATTCGTCTATTAGCATGTATTTTCTACATCAGATATGAGGCGCACGCTGGCCATGGCAGTACAAAGTGAACTTTTCCCTGAATTCTATCATTTATGTCAGTTTTGACATACCATTGCTTGAGGTCATGTTTAACTGAGTCACTTAAAGTCTTCATTGACCTGCCTTTTTCTGAATTACTTTAAACTGAGATGTGCATATATCTATTTATTCACACAGAGCTTTGTTCAGCATGCAAGCAGTTGCAATGCAGATCTGACTGCAGTCTGGGAATCTTCAGCATCAATAGCAGGAAGTCTGAACTAACTCTGTCGCCAAGATGCACAACATAAATTCACTGAATCCTGAAATTAAACCATGCAGGTTAAGAAATGTAGTTGGGTAATGTGAAACCCTTGCTTTACTATAAACTCCTCCTTGCACACAGGCGTCTTCTCAGAAAGTGTTCAATGTCTCTTAAGACAGAAGGAGGTCAACAACATATTCTATCTGTACCATCTATATTGCTTTATTTTGTTGACGAGTAGCAACAATCAGAAAAAAAAAAACGTCATTACTTTCTGGACAATCTAATAATTCGCTGAAGCTGGCATAATACTTTTCTAAATTACTTCCGCGTCACAATCCTTTTATTCATTGCAGGAAATCTCAGCATTGCAATATTTCCATTCTTTCAATGTTATATTCAGCAAAATATATCAGGCAACTTACCCAGAATTACCCTTTTTCCTGTCTTGAAAAAAATTACTTTAAAAAAAATAATATATTCAGAATTTCCAATATCATTTTTATTATCTTTCCAATACATTCGTATTTTGTACTTTTAATCTTACACACGCATACATGCATAGATAGATATAGTATACATTTTTATTTATACATACATTTTGGCTACGTATTTGCAGACATGTTTCAGCTATGACCCTGTAAAGGTTTCGCTTCTTCAGGCCCAGTTGTTAGTCTATACTTTCAAACTTTCAAAGGAATTCTAGCTATGTTCTAGTGTATATATTGTGTTATGTTTGCAGTTAATAGAAATTTCCGATTTTTCAAGTAACTAAATCTAATAATTTCTATTTTTTCGTTTAGACAGAAGTAGCAAGGTACATTCAAAGATTGGCAAATTTAGCCTGTTTTATATTTTATATTTAGTTGTGTGAGCTCCGTTTTTCACACAATATGTTTCTGATTGCTTTAAAGTATTTGTATTTGTTTATTAGTTTGACTTCTAATTTCCAGTTATTGAAATGATCACACAAGGATGCCTCAATATTATGAAACCATCCTGCGAGGGGCATCCCAGCTAGTATATTTATATTTTGCCTGTAACACTCTATTAATTGAATTATTAATTAAAAAGTAGGAATAAAATTGTGAAGTCAGTTCTTTTAGTGATGGATCGAACCCCATAATATAACTATTTCCTCTTAAGAAGCCATTCTATTTCTTGACCATTTTTAACAATATTTAATAAATTGTAATCGTTATTAGCTTCTAAAATACTATCCATCTTCTAATTCTTTGTTGGCTAAATGTATTTACCTAATAGCTCTGTACTTCGTAAAACTTCCAAACAGAAATGGCAAGTACAATTTACACATTTATACAAAAAAAAAGCACAACAGTATACATCTAACATATAAAGTTATCTTGTCGAATTTTCAAAGTCAGATCCAAATAGCATTTAAGCAAACAAATCAAACGTTGCTTCTGACTAGGTAATTTTCATTAGTTATTGTTGTACTATGTTATTGGCAATATACTTAACTACAATTTATATTTTTTAATTACTTAGTCTAACTCAGACGACTATAAAAATTTTTTAAACAATCACCTAAAAATAAAAAAAATCTGTAAGGAGAATAACTCATTTGAAATTGAAGAATATATTAAGAGCTGTCTACCTTAAGTTAAAATAAAAGTGAAAACAAATAGAAAATAAAAATAAAATGACTTCACTGGATCCCGAACAACGCCGGGTAGGTACACCAAGTAATATATATAAAGCATGACTCGTACTCACAGTTCGTGGTTACTCGTGTAATTGTATCAGCATGATAACAATATTCTTCATTTTGCTGAACGTTAAGTCACTAGCGTTCAACGCTACTGACCTCCCAATATTCTCCAACATTTTTTGGCTCAACAATCGGGATTCGTTTCATACCTACATTCTTAAACTTCCTTCTTAGGAGAGTTATTCTATTTTATATATATTACCAATAAGCTACTCTAACAGCTCATGTCTGCAACAGCTAAAAAACACAAAAAACAAAAAACTTGCTCACAGGAAACAAGGTATCAACTAATTCTTAAAAGAAAGAAAACTCTCTACAAAAATAAAATAGAGATTTCCTTGAGAATCGGATGTCCTGTCATCATCTTGAATATAAATTCCACAGGACAAAGAACCGAGATTCAAAAGTAATGAGTCACTCATCGTTTTGACAAGATGGCTGCTAGCTGATGGCAGCCATCTTGTACTGTCCATCGTCTTGCGTTAAATTGCTTGTGCAAAAGACAGTTGATTGAGGAGAGCAGCAGGATGTGGCGTTGCTTTTTATCAATAAATGCTCAAATGTTAGAAGCATCCCGATTCAGCCCGCAAGCATTTACTCATGTAAATAAAGGTAAATGCATAAATCATAGATTTTCAAGGTAGAATGTACAAAATGAGAATAAATCTTACTTTAAAATGAACCTGCATTATTTGCAGCCAAAAATGAAGATGTCATCCAGACGAAAGATAGAATAAGTTATTTTTTTCCCAATAAGCATTAAGTATATTACAAGTTTGGTTAATATTAACATAAGATGATAGTGATGATAGTGATTAGAGAAATCCTAAAACTTTAGATTTTTATGATGATGATTATTATTAGGGAAATCCTAAAACTTTAGATTTTTATGATGATGATGATTATTAGGGAAATCATAAAACTTTAGATTTTTATGATGATGATGATTATTAGGGAAATCCTAAAACTTTAGATTTTTATGATGATGATGATTATTAGGGAAATCCTAAAACTTTAGATTTTTATGATGATGATTATTATTAGGGAAATCCTAAAACTTTAGATTTTTATGATGATGATGATTATTAGGGAAATCATAAAACTTTAGATTTTTATGATGATGATGATTATTAGGGAAATCCTAAAACTTTAGATTTTTATGATGATGATGATTATTAGGGAAATCCTAAAACTTTAGATTTTTATGATGATGATTATTATTAGGGAAATCCTAAAACTTTAGATTTTTATGATGATGATGATTATTAGGGAAATCCTAAAACTTTAGATTTTTATGATGATGATGATTATTAGGGAAATCCTAAAACTTTAGATTTTTATGATGATGATGATTATTAGGGAAATCCTAAAACTTTAGATTTTTATGATGATGATTATTATTAGGGAAATCCTAAAACTTTAGATTTTTATGATGATGATTATTAGGGAAATCCTAAAACTATAGATTATGATGATGATTAGGGGAATCCTAAAGCATTAAATCGTGATGATGATGATGATGATGATGATGATGATGATGATGATGATGATGATGATTAGGGGAATCTTAAAACATTAGATGATGATGATGATGCTGAGGGGAATCCTAAAACATTAGATGATGATGATGATGTCACTCGACAGTATCTCGCTATATAAAGAACTTTCCGTTTTTCCTCCCTGTAACGTCGAAAGGAATCTTCATAAACAGTTTCTTCCCAAGACAAGAACTTCCCATCTGCGGAACACATTGCCACAAGATTGCTACCCTGAGGGATACGATATGGTCCTCTTCAAATCTAATATCAATAAACACTTGTCATAAACAGTCTTTATAACTCATTAACCTTTATCCTCGGGTGGCTTTTAGCCTTGATAAGTGGTAAAACAATTTCTGTATCATTTGGATTATGCGGATTACTTTTGTCATCTTGGATGTTATTCTCACAACGTTTCGAGTGATACGACCTTTGACTTTGTTGTATCAGCCGAAATGTTGTGAGAGTAACATCCAAGATGAGAGCAATAGTCCAAATAATCCAAATTATTAATCATCATCTAAAAAATTCTCAGAACTAAAATCATTGTTCTCCTGACAAAAAGATACGTTTAATTTAATTTAATAAAAAGAAATTACCATCATAATGTCAAAATGGCTCTGTTTGATGAAACTGCTTTACATGCTGATTGGAGATAGTTCCAATATTGCTATTCTGTACGGAGTGATGCATTCTGGAAATGAAGAATTTTTTTTTTTTTTTTCATGTTTTTTCTTCAACCTTTTTACTCTTCCAAAATTGGTAATGTTATTTTTGGGGCAAATTTATTTGTTTAGAAATTTATTTTCAATTCCTTCATGACCGGAATTCATAACGCATTGTAGAATGATCATCGTGGAAATATCTCCAAGCAGCGTGTAAACCAGTGTAAACAAATAGAGCTATTTTCGTATTTTTTGTGCAATTTAACTATAATTTAAATCACATTAAAATCAGCGGTAAAAGAAGATTTAAAAAGAAAAGAAAACTATGAAAATCTGCATAGGTAGGTGACAATTTCTACCAAATTTAATGTTATATCGCCCAAAATTAGTCAGCAGGAACACAAAAATAGTAGACAATATGAACCCCAACTTTCCCCCTCTCCAAGCTACAGGTAAAATAGCACATTGTTTTAAATTAATTGTACCCAACGAATGATTTAGAATAGATTTTATGTTTCGATAACAGGAAAAAAGGTTGATATGCCGTAAAACAGACAAACCACACCAAATGATTTGTTGAAGACGAATTTCTATTCTTGCTAATTGTTAAGGGATTTTTCATAAATTTCCCAGTGCTATCAGTGTAGAATGGAACATATAGGATTTACGTCCATTTAAATCCTATATTTATGAACCAATAATTCAGACACGCCTCAAAATTATATAAAAAACTGTCACATTTTTGTGCAAAAACAGGCTCCAACCAGATTAAGAAAAAATTATAAAAACAAGTCACGTGATAGTCAATAATTACGTCTGCAGACTAAAACACTTCTTTTCCTACCAAAAGACATATTTTCTATAAAAGGATTCGAAACCGGCCAGTCCAAGCCAGAAGTCTGTCAAAAAATAAAACTCAATAGAATTCCACCGAGACTTCCCCCAGCTGGGGAAATGGAAGAATAAAAATTACTATCAACTCCCTTACATAGATGCCAAACAAACTCACAAACTAAGGCAAATACATGAACACACTTCTTACACACTTCACTTACATGAACTAATTCCTTTCCTCCAGTCTACAAACAAAGACCCGTGTACCTGTGGCGCAACGGATAAAGTACTAAGTTATAATCAGTTCTAAGTTATAGTCTTCTGGGTGTTGAAGATCAATACAGGTGATACTAAGAATATAATTAAGAATTTAAGGAGAGTAGAAAGTGGACCATGGTTTACTTTCAGCAGCCTCGTAATTCTTGCGTCCTCATATGAGCGATGTTTCTGAAAAAGGGGGAAGAATTGCTGTTTTCTGGGTCGGAATCTATCCATCTAACACTTATCATTGGCTGTTTTTGACTTTGAAATAGTATTTTTTTTAGCTCTTTACATCAAGTGACTTTGTGCTGTGTCTAAAGTAATTTCCATTAAACAAAAAAAAATTATTTAAGACTTCTACCCGGTCATGGCTGATGGAAGGAGAGCAATCTACCCCTGTGGATTAAATAAAAGGTTCCGTTCGAAATTCTGTACAGATTCCCGAGTTCAACCAGATGAACCTGAAAAAGGTCAAAGGTTACATCAGCCGAAACATTGTAAGAATAGCATCTAAGATGAGAATAGTAGTCCAAATAATCAAAATAATACAAACAATTTAACTGTCTGAACTGACGCACACAAATGAACAATTCACGCATAAAATATTTCATACCTTGTAACTTTGAAAATATAAATATGTTGTGTTTCGTTAATTCTGTTTCACCTTTTTGTTTTCACACATTTTATTTTTATTTTTTACTTGTTAGCATGAATCATGGTAGACGAGAGAAAAGGCCATCGCCTACCTTATCGATACCATGGCTTACGTGACAAAAAAATCATGACACGGACGTGAATTACTATTTAAACTTTTTTCCTTTCATATAAAGTTCATTTTTCACTTTTTTTAACATTCACACAAAAAAATGGCCACTACAAACACAATAGATTCAATAGGATTTGAACTCGATTCCCCAATACCATAGTTCACATCGGCATCCATTAGGCCACATGCACACCTCCACCATTATTGTCTACAAGTAGATATTAGAAAATAACATGTCCATCCTTTTGCCTAGTTCTTCAGTTGGTCTACCTCTGTGAGACTCTAAGGAGAAAAGCTGAAGTCTTCCAGAAGTGTGTGTTTATTCCATCTAAATAGACCTTTAGGTGTGAGCCAAAAAAACATCTGTGCTTTCAGGTAAGGAAGATGTAAGTAAACCCTTCACCCACACGAATACCTGCTACAAGGTAAAGTCAGGTGTCTAAATGTTATTTTGTTACCTGTGGCGCCGCTAATGACCTTTCATTATGCTTCATTGAAGAACGTTACCTCGATTGGAATCTTAAATTGAAGAACATTCAATGTTGTATTCCAGATACTGGAAAATCAACTAATAATAATTTTAACATGAAACCCCAAGGGAAACGATATATATATATATATATATATATATATATATATAGTTATTCTAGTGAGTCACGATTTACTAAGACCAAAAACCACTCGAGGATGAGTATCAATGATTGTCAAATGCATGATGAACAGTACTATGAGAGGATTGAAAACGATGAATGGAATGAACAAAATTTCATTAGTTAAGAGGGCTGTTCGATAACTATTTGTTGACATTGGACTTGAAGAAGAACATGTTGTAGTCTGCAGGGAAGCAGCCTGTGGTAATGTGTTCCACAGATTGAAGTTTTGGGTATGAAACTACTCATTGAAATTCAATTTGATTTTAGGTACACAGAGAAAGTTAGGAAAGTTCTTTGCTGTAGTGGAAGAAGACGAATATATATATATTATTATATATATATACATACACACACGCACACGCACATATATATGTATATACACACACACATACATATATATATATATATACATACACACAAACATATATATATATATATACATACACACAAACATATATATATATATACACACACACACACATATATATATACACAAACACATATATATATATACACACACACACACACATATATATACATACACACACACACACATACACATATATATATATATATATATATATGTAATCTCGGAAGTTTCTCAACCATTAAAAAAAACAACAACAAAAAACCCCTTATGTCTCAAGTCGTTCAGTGGAAAATCACTCATGTAAGTCAATTTAGTTTTTACAGTTATTATATTAGTTTGCTTCTTACATTATTTAAGGGATCATTAGTTGTTTACCATGAAAAACTGTTTCGGGAATTTAAAAACAAGACAGTATTTAATTTCATGGCTTCCCAGCAGAGTTGATCAGACCCCACTTCCCTTAAAAGGCAAAAACATAAACGTTCCGTATACTAAACCTAAGTTTTGTTCCATATAAATGTTTTGCTAACTTATATTAGTTATTAAAAAATATATATATATATATATATATATATATATATACATATATAAATTAATAAAAAATAAAAATTCCTCCTTACCTGTGTTGTTCGTTTGTCTAATAAAATTTATCCGTTACTTACAAAAATGTTGCTGCATTTTAAAGTGTTTAGACGAATCCATTACACTACTTTTTAGGTGATTAATGTATTTTAAGTTTTAGTTTTATATTAAAAATATAAAAAATATCAACATATCAAAATATTTTTAAAAAATAAAAAATAAATTTTTTTTTTAAATTTAAAATTATATATATATACATATATATACTATTAGTCCTTTTTTATATAAATACTAAGATTCCTTGCCCACTCACAGCGTATATAAGCTTAACTGCCGATTTTTTCTCTTTATTCTTCTTTTTTAACTCACAGCGTTTCCAATTGGCGTTCATAAGCTAACCGTCTATTCTTTATCTCTTCTTCTTTTTTAACTCACAGCGTTTCTAATCAGCGTTCATAAGCTAACTCTAGGTTTTTTCTCTTTCTTCTTCTTTTCTAACTCACAGCGTTTCCAATTGGCGTTCATAAGCTAACCGTCTATTTTTTATCTCTTTCTTCTTCTTTTTTAACTCACAGCGTTTCCAATCGGCGTTATAAGCTAACTGTCGATTTTTTCTCTTTCTTCTTCTTCAACATTTCTTTCTTTCTTCATCCCTTTCTACTTTTTATATAATTAGTATATGTGTTATATATACGTTTATACATATTCTACATTATTTTTATTTTTATTTAGATAACTTTGGATTTGCTCTATCAATTTATTTTGATTTATTTGATAAGACTTAAAAGCATCAGGATGGCGAGTAATTGCCTTATTTGATTGTCTAAATATTTTATTTTGATCGCCACCTTGTTTAATCATTCTTATTATTAGGTCAGAAATTGGGGGCATAAAATCTACCAATTTTAAGGTAACACGAGCAATACTCAGAAATTCGGACATAATACTCCCGTAAAATATATATACAGGGCAGGTACTATTTTTATGTGGCATCCGCACGATACGAAAAGGAAATGAATTTCTTTTATCAAACAGTTTATATATAAATATTTTATCTTCAATTTTTATATCCAAATCAAGAAAAGTAGCTTGTGTTCCCTTATGTTCACAGTTTAATTTTAACTCTTTAGGATATATTAAATATTTAGTATTTGCAAACTCATCGCTATCATTAATGCAAACAAGGTCGTCAATATATTGCCTACATCCATGATAACTATATGCTCTAGATATATCATTTTTTATTAATGATAATATATACATATATTCAAGTCTATGTAGATATAGATTTGCCCAAAATGGAGAAGGATCCAAACCCATTGGAATACCTATTATTTGGAGTAGTACTTTATTTCCTATTTGAAAGTGACTCTCTTTTATAAGATGACTTATAAGCATTGTCAGACTAGTTTTGGACACACTCGTCTTACTATTTTTAGTTTTACACCAAAAGGCTTTAGATTTTGCAAAGTCTATGTATTTACCTTTTCCTCCTGAAAAAGCTAAATCTATAGTATTACCTAATTCTTTAATAAGTTCTTTATGTGGTATTTTTGTATATAATGTACTAAAATCATATGTCGAGATTGATTTAGCCTGTTTACGAGAATACGATCTAATTTTTCTTTTACTAGATCTGAATTATTTACCACCCAAAATAGGTTTATATTACTATAGAATTTACTTTTTTATGGAAATTATTTATTTGATTTATAATTAATTTAAAGACTTACTTAAAGGTTTAGTTATGCACATTTTTGAGGCAACAATAAAACGGGCGCCAACTGGTGTTTTATGCATTTTATAATGGTACTTGATGCCTCCTTGCTAAACACACAGCATTATAAGATGATGATCAAGGGTAAGTGAAGCAATCTAGTGAAAGAAGTGATGCTCTCCCCTAAATCTCAGTGTGGTAGCCAACGAAAAGGGAGTTTTCAAGTCGCCCTTGACTACGGTTGATCCACTTTTCTTTCTATCCGAGGTAGGATTTGAACCCAGCATAATCAGTCCATTACCCCAGTCAGGCACCTTCCCCCATTCAAGTATTTAGTAGCATAAAAAATTAAATCATTAAAATTTAAATATTTCAAACAAAAGAAATAATACACCACAACTGTCCGGCGTTTCAATATTTTATATAATAATATATCGTTTTCTATGTTTATCTATTTTATGACTATTTTACGATATCCATTGATTTTGTTTATACCAAGGGTCTTCAAAGCATTCAATATAACCCTTGGGGATCGATAATATTGTCCACAGGGTTAATTACTGCATGGGGGTCAAAAGAGGGCCGATAAACGCTCGAGAAATCGATTCAACTTTTGGGGTCCAAAACTGACATTCGATTAAGTCAACCAATAAAAAATACATAAAATAACCCAATACAACGCAACTTTTTGTCGATACACATTTAATCTGATTTATATATAATTACTATTTACTGTTCATTTTATATTCTCTTTACTGAAACGTAATTGCAATAATAAAGTTATAATACATTTGTAACTCTTATTTACGTATCTTCTCTATCTACGACCCTGGCAACACATGTCTTTACAGATTCTATTGGGGCAGTAATGTATTCTTTCTTTGGTACTAATGCTTGTCCATCTTTCCTTTATGTATCATATTAAGTACCACCTTACATGTTTTGCGTTCTCCTTTTACGTTTATCTTCAACAAACTGTTTATCTGAGAATAAAGATGTATCTATGTCATTCCAACTGTTTCTTCACTCTTGTCCTTTTCCTATTTCTTCTGACCCTTGTGTGTGTTAATGTTGTATTCCTACTTACTTGCCTCCCTACGAGGACAGAGTTAGACACAAGGTCGTTTTTTTTAATGTGGAAAATATCCAGCTCCTCAAAAGGGGGCATTCTGGATTATGAAAAATATTATAGGGGCATCCTAAGTAGAAAGTTGTTCAGCGAGATGTTTATCCACATTACATTTAAATTTCTGCATGTTAAAACAGTTGGGGAAAGGGGAAGCAGGGAGGGAATTCCAAAGGCAAGCAGTTCGAGGAAAGAAGTTATTAGAGTAGAAAGCTTTCAGGCATCTGACGACTGCTACAGTGAATAGGGTGGGATTATGCTGATTGACGGGTCGGTCGAGTTATTTATGTTGAGGGGCATACGTGCAGCAAGTTCGTCGGAGCACATTCAATTGAAGTACTTGTAAAACAAGCACAAGGATGTAACATTGCGGCGATGGGACAAGGGCTGGAGTTTGGTAGACAATGTGGGACCTGTTAGATTAGAGGCTCTTTTTTGGACCCTGTCTGAGAGAGAGAGAGAGAGGGACTAGGACTAGTCGTTGGTGCTCCAACCCAGACGTGGCAACAATACTCCATGCATGGGCGAATAGTGGATATATTGTAGAACCCAGGTTTTAATTTTTTAAATATTTCATTGTGAAACCATAGCTGATTCTACTAATTTTCTTAAAATGTAGAATCATACTTCAGTTAGCTGTTAATGAATGCGATATTTATTTTGTTATTTTTTATATTCTTGTTTTACTGAATCCCTGATTATATTTTCCGTTTCCTTTCACAGGATTGAATGTACTGATGAACATTTTACTGGTAAGTTAAACTCCTTTGATTTCTTCAGTAGCCATAGACAATTTTTGGTTCTTTGATACGACTGGGACGCATGAGAAAATGAATGATTTTCTTTGGTTTCAGAACAAATATTATTATTCATGATCTTTGCCCTTAAACATATGATTCAAGCTAAAAATTACTATTTTGATAGTTTAAAAGCTTTAAGATCACTTTTGAATTGTTCAAACTCACAAAATAGCACTGTGCTGGACATTTTTATGTTGATATATATGTACATGTACGTGAATTGATATGTGTACGTACATATATGTGTATGTTTTTTTTTTTTAGAAAAGGAAGCAGCAGCATCGACTGTATGCGATAGTGTTAAAGTATCAGCAGCAGCTGTGTGTGATGTCAATATATATATATATATATATATATATATATATATATATATATATATATATATATTGATGTGTTCACTTTTTGTTCAATCTTCTCATTTTTTTGTTTTTTTCTGAAGATGAGGCATCCTCCTACCGGATACCAGACATACATCCACTATTTAAGAGACTTCGACCAAGAGATTTTTTGAAGATTCTAACCGTCAATCAAATCGTAATTGTTTGTACCTCTCTTGCACTTGGTTCACCGGGTATATTCGTCAGATGTATGTGTATGTACATGCATGTGTACATGTGTGTGTAAGCTGTCGTTTACAGCTAGAAAGAATCTATCAGCAACGGCTACTGACTTTAATTTATGCAGGAATATGTTTTTATTAATTTCCAGTAATACACTCGATAAGTCCAGACGTGTTTTATATTTTTCCTTCACTCGATTTAAAGCTCGTATTTCATTTTCCTTCCACAACATTATACAATGAATAGATCAGCAGGTTATTCAAACAATCCCAGTAACATTTTATTTATTTATAATGCTTGGCACAGTGTTCTCTTTGTGGCAGTTCGAAAGTGCAAGAATGCTTTTGCAATGCAATTACGTTTTTTAATTTCTGGCTTGAATTAAAATTTAAAGTTAAAAAGTTAAGTATTATGTTTACTTTATGCAACTAACCCAAAAGAAGACATGAATGTTTGCATGCGCTCCTGTTGTATTAAAGAACCCAATTTTTTAATCAATTCTCTCACCCAACAGATGAAATGAGTTCGTTTTGTCTTCAACATCTGAACCAAAATTATTCTGATGCTAAAAATGAAGAATGAAGAATCCATTATCTCAAAGAATGCAACATCTGGTATCACCATTATGAGAAAAGTCTGAGCGGAAATCCTTCACTTGTCTAACCAATAGCCAGCGCTATGGACTCATACCCTCCACCCTCTCACAGAATATCTTTGATACAAGAGGATACTTTTTTTAAACAAACCGAAAGTTTTAGACAAAAAAAAGTGGACTTTAAGTTTTCTTTCAGCAGCATTGTAACTCTCGCTTCCCTGCTATTTTGGCGTTTAGTCCTCACATTCCATGTGTGATGTTTCTGACAAAGGGGGAATAATAGCTGTTATCTAGGTTGGCTGTTGTTTTGAATGAGTGGTGTGGACATTTTCAATCCTCTCATAGCATTCATCATTATTCAACGGTCAATATGTCCATCTCATTAATCCGAGTTGTCTTTCATTCATAAAAAAGATTGTGACTAAATTTGCAATTCAAGTTTTTTTGAATTGCAACAATCGTAAAAATTTTTTATTTATTTTGTACTATTTTTTTTTCTTAAACTTTTATATTAAAATTACCTTTTGTTATACCTATTTTTGCTAGGCTGGGAGGATTATATAACTGTGAAAGAACGACATGTGATACGTAATTAAAGCAAAATAAATTGTTTGAGACTATTAAAATAATTTCCAACAACTCATTCATTTATTTATTTTTATTATCGCTTATGTTTGAATTCATGTTTTGAAACATGGCGTAATTCATAAATCTATGACGTCATGCCAAAACTATTATTATTTTGTTGAGGTAATGTTTTAAGCTCTATTTATAAGAAAGTCCAAATAGGTCAATTGGTAAAACCTCAGACTGAAGATCTCAAGGTTTCGGTTTCGATTTCCGGTCATGGTATCCACTTTATTTGTTGGGAATTTATTATTTACTAGTAATGCAATATTCTCCATTTTTACTAATAGTTAAGATCTCTGATATTTCGAAATGAGACAAATTCTGCAATGTATTTATTACATTGAAAAAAATTGTGACTGGTGGACAGACAGACAGACAACATCTCTATTTATATAAGATAGAATAGAGATTTGACAAAATTTAAGTTTGATCCTGAAGAAGGGAGTTTTTTTTTTTTAACGGCACTTCAACCTCGGTGGGTCATTTAATGCCAAGAAAAGGTTTAATTATTTTTGTTTTTAGGCTATGTTTTTTTATAACTTTTTGTTTTATTTGTTATATTTTGTTGAAGAGATTAAAATGTTTTAGGAAATGTATTATTTCTTCTGGCCTGCTGCCCCTGAAAAGGTTCTTTTATGTTACCTGCCTGGTAGTATTTGAAGTATATTTGTTTGAATTTGTCACATTTTCTAAAAATGTGTTTGACTGTAAGGGAAACTTTACATGTTGGACATTTCAGGGTGTCTTCTCCTTTTTGGGTGGTGCGAATGTGTAATAATGTGTGTGTGTGTGTGTGTGTGTGTGTGTGTGTGTGTGTGTGTGTGTCCGTGTCCGTCCGTCCGTCCGATCCTGATTCTACTCAGTACTATATCCTATCTTCGATTGGTCAGTGGTTCTGTAGCTTCTGAGTTGTCTCCATGTTGGTGCCTATATAGTTTGTTGTTTGAGAACATGTCCTATGTTATTTGACATTTTTTTTCTTATATATTGATTAATTTTTCGTTTGTAATCTGTGTGTGTGAGTTCAAGTCTCTTATCGTCATTTTGGTTGTCCTTTTTGCCAGCAAAAATTTAATCATTTTCCCTTTTTTAATATGTTGTTGCTGCTAAAAGCGACTCTAGATATCTTTTCTAGCAACATTTAAAGTAAAGGTGACAATGAATAAGATTTCGTGACTTTTTTTTTATTCATTTATTTATTTATTTTTTTAAAGATATTTCACCCCAAACAAGGAAGGTCGCCACTGTAGACGTAAAGGGCTACTGAGAATTAGGGAGTAGGTTTTAGGTGTCATCCTAAGATATCTGTTTACATTAGTTTTAAACCTCTGCATGTCGGTACAGTCGGGGAAACAGTTCATCGAAGCACAACGATCGGGCAGGTCGCGGAAACGCACGAGAGCTGACGAGACGAAAACGAGGCTGAAACTGCCAAGCGCTTAATGGAAGACTTTCAAAGAAAAGATACATAGATAAAAAGGGGGAAAAAAACGAATAAACCGTAGATAAATATATTTTTATTTTTTGGTGGGCCAAATGAACCATTGTCAATCAAATGTGTAGATGTAAATGTTTTGATTTGTTTGTGAAAATAATGTTGTTTTTTTTTTGGGGGGGGGGGGGGCTGTAAAATTTTGTCAGTGTTTTTTTTTAACATAAAACAAAGAAAAATGAAAATGTTATGCTTTTGAATTAGTCCTTCCGGAGATTCGACGACCTGACACAGCTGATAATAATTCATTGTTGTTGCAATAGAACACAATTATTGTTTTCTTCCAAATATTGTCGGCTGCTTGCTATAGCCTGCTTGGCGAATGAATGCTGCAACCTGATTGGTTAATACTTCCTCAGCTCTCTGGCGCTTCCGAGACCTGCTCGATCGTTGCCGACGCGAAGTCATGGAAATCTGACGCGTCAGCTATAAGAGTTCCGACTAAAGACGAGGTCTCGTCTGAAATCATCCCTTGTGCTGCTCTCCTCCCCAGGTTTGGAACCGCCTCCCTCCTGGGTCAGAAGGTTCGGAGGTAATTAACACCAGTATCAGAATATCTTTTGTTTATAAACTTTTGGGCTTCATATTTTTGAAAGCCAAAATATCTTGAACTCCAACAAACATATTATTCACTTTCTTATTAGAATTTATTTTATTTTAATAATCTACAGAAATTAAAAATATGGTAATAAACGGATTATAAATCTCTAGAGAATTCCTGCCACAATCTGTTCCTGTTTACTTGCCTCCTCACGAGGGCAAAGTTAGACACAAGGTCAGATTTTAATGTGAGGAAAATCCAGCTCCCTAAATAGGGGCACTTTGGATTGGAGCAAAAATTAAAATTGCCTCAATCTAGAAGGATTTCTCCTTAACTGAAAACAGAATAGACTAAGTGTAGCATCTGAACAGATATTACACTTTGTTCCTAATCAAAAGGCCAAAGAATTCTTGTCACGATCTGTTAATTGAGCTAAAACTTATTAATTTGATCTCTTACAAGATTTGTGGAGCTTTTGCTATAGGTCTCAAACCACTGGTAAGGTTTAGGTAGCTTGTATGCATCTAAAAGTACACTGAACCAGGTGCCTTTTCTGGTAGCAGTTGCATGGACTCCCAGCCCACCAGAACCAACACACATGCAAATAATTATACATTTTTTATGCATATTCTGTATTTTCGACCCGACAACATGTGTCTTTATCAATTGAACTGAGACAGTAATGTATTCTTTCTTTGGTACTAATGTCTGTTATTTTTTGTCTCTATATTATGTTGTGTACTACCTTGTATGTTATGTCAACCCTTTTACGACTTTTTTCTTTGACAAACCATTTACCTGTTCATTAAAAAAAAAGAGGTGAACTGAGACGATAGCTAAAAAGGGAGATCAGCCCAAAGGGGCATGACAAACAAAGAATAACAATTTGCTTTTAGAACTGTTGAAGAAAGGGACAAAAGTAATATACACAGTAAACATTACGATTGGCGATATAAATTATTTTAAAGGAAATACAGTTGGGAAATTAGTCAAAAACAATTTAGTTTGGTTTACCTACTTATTTGTGACCTATTTGCGTTAAAAAATAAAGTTTAATATTAAATAGAAGATATAAATATGTTAAGTTACCGTAAATATTGGTTGTGAGCAAAGTAATAAGGAATCAGATATCTTGTTATTTCTGGAAGTAAGGTATCGGACTGGACCGAAAGAGACTAAGATAAATATATAATATGATAAATGTAAAAATAAAATAAACATTTACTAAACTGATAACACATATTCTATTGTTGTTTTCTTTTCTCCGTGATAGCGGTGACGGTGGTCGGAGTAGTACTAGTAGTAGTAGTAGTAGTAGTAGTAGTAGTAGTATCGTTTCTCTTGTTGTAATCATTGTATTTACTAGCAGATGCAAGCACCGGTAGGGCACATGCAACCTTACTTTAAATCTAAATAAAATAAAAGAATTAATTAAATTAAATAAATTAACATTCATGAAAATCAGATAATTAAAGAAATAGCAAGCATCTCAGGTAAAGAATATGATTCATATTTATATTTACAATTTGAAGCAATTAAGAATTATCTATATATTAATACTATAGCGTGTGTGTTCGTGTGTCCCGCTTACATCAAAAGCTCTGCGCATGCGTGCCGCACCTAGATTTGGAAAAGCATTCAAGTCACCTAATTTACGAAATGTTTTCAAGTATTTTCCTTTGGTGCAACGGTTAGCGACATAGGATTTTGACGTCGGTTTTTGATGTCGGCACGACTGGTTTATAGTTCGATCCCAACCAACCTCTAAGATAAAAAATTGTAAACAAACAACATTTAATAGTATACTCGTTCCCTTTGGAGGGAAATCTTATGTTTTGATTAGAAATTAACATGAGAAAAGAAAACAACAATAAAACATGTATTATTAGTTTAGTAAACGAAGGGGGGGGGTGTAGGGAGGGGGCGACCGGGAAGACACATATTAATACGATAGCGTGTGTTATTTTGTGTGTCACGCTTACATCAAAAGCAACGACCTTCGGAATTTTTGTATGCTTTTGGCTAAGATCAAAGTGTAGTATCTGTTCCGATGGATACTGCACCCCATACTGGTGTTGTCTTGGCCTTCGGGTCTTGATTTACGCCGGTCAATTGGTCTGTCCTGTGCAGTTCTGGGAGGTCCACCTTCCCAGGCTTTGCCTCCCCTCTTTGGGGAGGAGTAAGTTTATTGCTTACTGCCTGAGGCGCCTCTACCGGGGAATGCCGACGGGGCTGCCCAGGCAATTTTTAAACCCCACTTTCCCGACCCGACCTTGGGTCACATCTTACTTGTGGGAGTAAGATAAAAACTGGCCTTGTGCCTAACTCCTGGAGAGGAGTAAATCAATACTCATGAATGACCATTAATAAAGCTCAAGGACAGACTTTCGATAAGGTTGGGACTTACTTACCACAAACTTTGCTTTACTCAAGGACAACTTTATGTAGCCTTCTCAAGAGCAAGGTCTATGAACAGTGTAAGAGTAAAAATTTGTCCTCAGAATAATTCTACTCATGGCCAGAGAAGAGGAACTACCTTCACTAGAAATATTGTATTTCAAGAAGTTTTGTAAATTGTTTCATGCATTGTTCATTTTTTTAAATAAATATACAAGTCAAATCTCATTATATTTTATTCAAACATGTATAGGTTAGGAACAAGATAACTAGTATTGTAAACATCATTTCGTGTAATTTACACGGGTCCCGCTAGTGAATATATAAATAAATGTAAAACAAACTAAACATTTACTGAACTAATAACACATGTTTTATTGTCGTTTTCTTTTCTCATGTTAATTTCTAATCAAAACATAAGATTTCCCTCCAAAGGGAACACGTATACTATTAAATGTTGTTTGTTTACAATTTTTATCTATTGTTGAATTAAATGATATTTTGGTAAACGTTACTATTACCGACATAAATTATTTTCAAGGAAATAGAGTTGTTACGGTTCAGCTTTTTCTAAACGTGATTAACGTATGTATGAGTGGGTGTGGACGTACCATTGTTACTTTTTACATATGTGAATGTGCGTATCAGCGCGTTCGCTATATGCGCGGGGTTGGGAGTGTAACAATTATTAATATATTTTAAACGTGTATCAATCTGTGTGCCGTGTTTTTGTTTCCTTCATTTTTCTTTCTTCCCACACAAATGTTAGTTACAATTTAAAGCGAAATTTACCTTTTTCTTTCCGTCGTTTCTTTCCTCGCATTCGTATCGTTGTGTTGATTTCTTCTTCCTCGTCTTTGTGATCGTCATAGTAGTAACTGTGAAGAAATCTTTACATTTATCGACAGAAGGGAGTCTAAGACAGATGTTTCGAGAGGTTCAAAGGGTTTTTATTTTCTTATGATAAAAGGCAGAGAGAAAAGGTCCGCGACATCTTAATTAATTGTCTCTATAACATCTTAACTATTTTACTTAGTTATTTCTTGACTTATTTTACTATAGACCATTTCGAGGACCGACGACAGGGCGGGTTTCTCATCTTCGTCTCATCTGAGACTTAACTTAACGTTGTTAGAGCATACTTCTTACGTCTGGCTCGCTTCAATTCCATAGACTGACTCTGTCGAAACTATTGTTTATTTGTCTCGACAACAACAAGCCACGTCATCGCGTCTCGATCTGTCAGTCTCTATTCTGACCTTTATTTGTTCCCTTGATCTTAAGTTCACCTGTCTGTTACTCACTCGTGGGAAAACAGATTCGTTTACTCAAAGTTTGTGTCATCCCGACATGCACCCAGCTAGATAATTTCAACCTCAGTCACAATCCATATTAGCTGAAGTACACCTTTTCAAAATAGGCCCCCATAATATAAGACAGTTGAGAAATTAGTCAAAAACAATTTATTTTGGTTTGCCTACTCATTTGTGACGAATTTGGGTTAAAAAATAATATTTAATACAAAATATAAGCCTATGAAATTAGTGTAAATATTGGGTGTGAGTAAAGTGGTGAACCATGTTGTTATACCTTACTTACTGTATACCTTACTGCTGGAACTCACATGACTGACCACTTTACTCAGAACCAATATTTACGGCAACTTCACAGACACATATTTTTTATATTAAATATTAATTTTTCTAACGCAAATCGATCACAAATGAGTAGGCAAACCAAAATAAATTGTTTTTGATTAATTTCCCAACTGCATTTCTTTTAAAATGATTTATGTTTCCAATAGTAACGGACACACGAATTAAAAGATTATTTGGTTGGTTGTTATAAGGATGGGTTATTTACTAAAGCATAAACTGATTGAATAAGAGAGTCGGTTTTATAATCTAATAATGTTCCGGTCAATATTTATCTTTTCGTTATTTTTTCGAGAAGTGATGGGGGGGGGTGTTTTTGATAAAGATCTGAATGAAATCTAATCGGCATAGATTTTTTTTAATGTTCTCTTTCTCTGATAATCTAATTTGTGCTATTTTGCTATGTTTCATTTTCTTTCTTTTTTTGCCCAAAGACAAATTCAGTCAGCATTTTTTTTAAAACAAACAGTCCTCATAAAATCAAAATGGCTGCCATATCGCTGCAAAGCCAGAATGGTTCGCTTATTTTCAGATACCCCCCCCCAAAAAAAAATATGTCTGAAGTAAAACTAATTTATCTCGAGTATCATGGTTATTCTGTCTTTATTTCTTTTATTCTGTTTTTATTTCCTTAGAAAAAACAATGTGATACACTTCCTTCAGTTTGTATACTGTTCTCATTTTTAATGTTATTCTCACAACGTTTCGGCCAATGTCATCTCCAATCTTCTTCAGGTGTGTCTTGTCGAACTCGGGAATCTTCATGTCGACCTCATGAATCTGTATAGAATTTCAAACTGAATTCTTTATTAAATCCACGGGGGGTTCCGATTTTGACAAGACGTGCTCCAGATGATTCAAATAATACAAATGATCAATTCTTGTCTCAAAACTTTCAAAACATTCCTTCAGTTTGATACATATTTTTGCAGTAAAACAATCATACCAAGATATGTTTTACATTATTTTGACTACTGTTCTTATATTGGATGTTAATCTCACAACGTTTCGGCCGATGTAACGGCCAACCTTCTTCAGGTGCATCTTGTCGAATTCGAATATCTTTATGTCAAACACAAAAATCTGTACAGAATTTCGAACGCAACTCTTTATTTAATCCACGAGAGTAGCTTGCTCTCGTTCCATCGGCCATAACCAGGTAGAAGTCGTAAGTAATTCGTAATTGTATTCTTAGTATCGCTCGTACTTCATCTCAAAAATTCCGAAATAAGATATGTTTTTACGTCACTTTCTATAAATACTTGTTAAAAATGTTTTTCCTTCAATTTAAGATAATCTTTCACTTGCTTTGCCTCAGTTGAAATAAATGGTGCGCTCCTAGATGCAGCCCTTGCTTTGATAAGCTCATAAAACTGATTTTTACTCCAGATTTGAAATGAAAGACGTACATCCAATCTGTTGCTAAGGTTGCTGGAAAAATGGTTGGATCATTCTACCACTCCAGAAAGTATCTGGCTCCTAATGCAATCCTCTACCTGTATAAGAGTCAGATGTATCGTCAGCTCGAGTATCTGAGGAATGAGATGAAGCACTTTTGCCACATCTGGGGAGGTGCCGCTCAGAGCACTCTGTATAGTCTTGACAGGGTACAAAATTGATTTCACAATCGAGTGTGGATGATCTCTTCTCTTTCCCACAGCCCCTTTCACACAGAAGCAATGTTGCTAGTCTTTCTCTACTCAATCGTTATTTTCATGAGACGTGCTCGACTGAGCTCCAATCTCTGATTCCTCCCTGTAAAACATTCACAGTAAGAACTTTTCCTTTCTTCTTCTGTGTACCTAAAACCAAAAAGAATTTCCATGAACATGGTTCCATTCAAAGAACTTTCCCATCTTTGGAACACATAAACTTGTGTCTGCTTCTTTGCAGACTGCAACGTGGTCGTCTTCAAGTTCAATGTCAACAAATATTTGTCGAATCGTTCTTTTAAGTAATCAAATTGTGTCACTTTCATTTATCATTTTCAATCCTCTCATAATATTGTTCATCATCCAACTGATAATCTCATTAACCATGGTAAATGGTGAGTAATTAGTATTAAAAATATTACACTTATTACTTGATATTATTTTATTCTATTACAGTTTATGCTATGATAATGTAACAAATATATTCTATATGCCATCTATTACTCTCGCTTCTGTCACTCTCTGTTTATTGACAGTCGAGGTAATAAAGAAAAGAAAGAATAAGAATATTGTTATTACAATCTTTTTATTCTTTCTGTCCATTATAGATATATATATAGAGAGAGAAAGGGGTGAAGAAGGAAAGAAATCTTGAAAAAGTTAAAAAAGAAGAAGAAGAAAGAGAAAAAAATCGACAGTTAGCTTATAACGCTGATTGGAAACGCTGTGAGTTTTAAAAAAAAGAGAAAGAAGAAGAAGAAAGAGAGAAAGGATGGACAGTTGGCTTATGAACGCCGGTTGGAGGCGCTGTGAGTTAAAAAAAAGAAGAAAGAGAAAAAATCGGCAGTTAAGCTTATGAACGCTGTGAGTTGACAGGGAGGATTAGTATTTAGTTGAAATTGATGACTAAGAATTAAACAACAAAGGAGGAGGAGGCGGAGAAGGAAGAGGGGGAGAAAAAAGGACTAAAAGTATATATATGTATATATATATAATTAAAATAATTTTTTTTTTAAATATTTTGATATGTTGATATTTTTAATATTTTTAATATAAAACTAAAACTAAAAATACATTAATCACCTAAAAAGTAGTGTAATGGATTCGTCTACACACTTTAAAATGCAGCAACATTTTTGTAGGTAACGGATAAATTTTATTAGACAGACGAACAACACAGGTAAGGAGGACTTTTTTTTTTCTTTTTTTTTAACAACTAATATAAGTTAGCAAAACATTTATACGGAACAAAACTTAGGTTTAGTATACGGAACGTTTATGTTTTTGTCTTTTAAGGGAAGTGGGGTCTGATCAACTCTGCTGGGAAGCCATGAAATTAAATACTGTCTTGTTTTTAAATTCCTGAAACAGTTTTTCATGGTAAACAACTGATGATCCCTTAAATAATGTTAGAAGCAAACTAATATAATAACTGTAAAAGTTAAATTGACTTACATGAGTGATTTTCCAATGAACGACTTGGGACTTAAGTTTTTTTTTGGGGGGGGGGGTAATATAGTTTTAATGGTTGAGAAACTTCCAAGACATGTATATATATATATATATATATATATATATATATATATATATAATATATAATTCTTGTTCTTGTATATACATACTAGAAGAATACCCGTTCCAAGACAGATAGAATTAATTCTTTGTACAAAACAGTTTTGCACCACTTTTATGTGCCCTTGCGAAGATTAAAATCAACATATAATGATACTAAACCATGTGTCTAGAATTCGTATTCCAATTTTGATGAGAATCCATTATATAATTTTGATTCTAGAAAATGTATATTTAAAGTTGAAGTTTGCTTCATTAGTGTCTAATGACTATGGATCAAATTTAATGCAAATCTGAAATATTTGAATTTTCAAATGAGAGATTGTACTCATATCATACCCCTCCCCCCTAAAACCATTTAAAATACTCTAAAGAAACTGAAATTTGGGGAATGCCTGTTGCTAAAATTTCACAGAAGGCTTTCACACCCGTTTTACCCCTTTACACAAAACTAAATATAGCTCATATTACCACCCCTTACACCTAGCAGCTGTGTCTCAAAATTAGTTTAGGAGTGAATCCTGTACATACAAATATATAAACACATACCTAACTTTATATAGATAGAGATATATAACGAGCAGCAAGAGACTAATTTAAAATTTTGTCTTTTTATTTTTGAATATTTAACTGGCTTTGCAAACTCACTTTTTTTTTCCTTTTTGTTGGGAGCAAAGTGTAGTATCTATTCTCATACTACATGGCAATTTTTATTTTTGTACTAACCCATTTTGGGGAAACTTGATTTTCTCCACATTAAAAACCGACCTTGTGTCTAATTCTGCCTCCGTGGGGAGGCAAGTAAATAGGAACTAACTTTTCCTTATTCAAACAAATTAACCGAGCTCAATGGATGATTCAACGGGGCACATATTTTCTAGTGCTACGTTAATAAATATATGTGAGAAATGTTCCGTAATCTTCTGTTTGGTTGTTATTCAATATTATTATTCACGATTTGCTCTTCGCAATTGCTGCACTAAGTAAAGTGGTCGACTGTAGTCAAGGGCGACCCATGACTACCCAAAGGCTCCTTTTTCATTGGTTACTACACTAAGATTTAGGGGAGGACGCAACTTCTTTTCTCTGGATTACTCCACTTACCCTTAACCCTCATATTATAATGCTGAGTGTTTAGCAAGGAGCATCAAGTACCATTTTTGTTTTAGTCTTTGGTATGACTTGACCGAGGATTGAACCCTGGCCCATTAGAGAACACTTAAACCATTAAGCCAAATAAGATCGTTATTACTATGCACACAAATCCATAACTTGTCTCATCTGAGTACAAAGCTGTTATCCGAAGAAAATAAAAATAAATTAGGTTTGATGTTGGAGCATGCATCAGCAATGGCACGGATAATATTTGATTTAGAATCCATTATTCTGAAGGCTTGAATCTACGCAAACGTTCTGTCCGCCCGTCTGTATCTCAAGGTTTCTTGTACGGCCTTCGCCCGGCCATATGCAAAAGTCTGGCGCCGTGACTGTCCAAGAGATGTTCAGTCTGCGTCAAATGTTTCTAGAATGGTTTCATAGTTCTTATTAAACAGATATCTAGGTTCAAAAGAATGGATCGATGTAGCCATTGCCAGCGCTAAGGATTAGTGGCTCCCCCCCACAAATGTAAGATATGAGGCAACACGTAGAAAAATACACTTTGTAAACAAACTAAAGATGTTATCTTTTAACAGTAAAAGTAATCACCAAAAGTAATCACCAAAAGTAATCACTTTAAAAGTAATCACCGAAATCAAAGAATTATCAAATTCTAATGAAATTTTCAGCATTTTCAGCAGTTTGATGATGAACAATACTATGAGAGGATTGAAAGCGATGAATGGAATGGACAAAATTTGATTGCTTAAAAGAACGTCTGAAAGTATTTGTTGACATTAAACTTGGAAATGACCATGTTGTAGTCTGTAGGGAAGCAGCCACGTGGTAATTTTAAGAAGAATACAAGTCTTCAAATTTAACATCATAGGGATTTTCAAAAGGGGGAATCTAAGTTTATCATACATGTTCAATAACTTTAAAAAAATATTTTGTTACTGTTAAAAGCGACTCTATATACTTTTTATGACAACATTTTTAAGTGAAAGTAAAATAAATTTGTATACATGGTACAACTTTTTTGACCGGCTTGATTCTGTTGCTGGTATTGGTTTTCTCAGATTCATTCTAGAATCAGGTACTCACAAGAGGAACAACCACTTGAAGATTGCCAACATCGATATGTCTGCATCGGTAACCATTTTCTCACTGCCACTTCACAACATTTTAAGTAAAAGGACAAAGTATAAAAATAAGGAGGCCTCCAGGGTGCTGCTGTAGTCATACTTTTTCCCTTTTCCTCCCAGCAGGCTCAGGTCTACCCGGAAGTACAGCTGTCGACAATTCAACTCCTCCAGTTCAACTCATCTTTACTTCCGTTCCTACTCTCCCTTGAGCGCCAGATATGGTGGTTAAATGGCTTCTGATGTTCACTTGAGCGAAAAGAACTTCTCATTCGCTACGAAGCAAATCAATCAGCCGATATCCCATAGATAATTGCCTCAGATTAATGGAAATTTATTGATAAGGTGCCTATAGATGAATCGGTGGGTGCCGCACAGCATGGGTGCGGCCTTTGCAAACATTAATTATTTCCTTAGTTTATCCATTCAGGCTTATCTTGGATAGAATATAGCGTCAGTTTTCAGGAGAGGTCTTATCAATAAAGGGGCCATAAATTAGTTATTTTCTACTCTTGGTACAGTTAAATAGAAACATGGGGACGGTGAGTGAGAGATAGCAGAGTTTCTGATTAGATTAGCAAGATCGCATGAGAGGAGAGCGGGTATCTTTGAAATAGTTAGAGTTAAGTAGTGTTGGGATTTTTTCTGTTCAAATAAATTTCGGTCCACTGTATCAGAAAAACAAAGGCTTAAAACGTGACTTAACAAGAAAGAGAACAAACAACGGTTTAGTTAATATAGAGATTTTACATAACTCAAAGAAAAGGAATGATGCAGAAGAAAAATGTTGCTTGCAAAAAAGTGGTATTTTTGCGGACTTAACTGGAGTTTCATCTGTTAACTTCTCACTTGGTCCATGTGGTCTTAGTGGCAAAAGTATATTCAAAGTACTTTTGAATATGGGGCTTCGGGATTGCCATGTGCGTAAAATACACACAGAGATACATGCCTGCTGGTACAGGCATGGAGTTCGTTCAAACACAAAAATTTGCATTTTGTTAAGTCAGCAGCCAAGGAAGGGAAAGAGGCCGATGCTTTGAAAACCCCACTCACGTGGGTTTTGCATAGGTGAGGAAAGGTGGCCTGTGATTGGTTGTTTTTCATCCAATCACAGGGCACATAAAAAGAACTACTGCGTTATAATAATTTTCAATAGTTGATTTTCTGCAGTAGTGGTGGAGACAGAATCTGTAGATGGACTTCTGAACTCATGGTCAAACTATAGGGTGACCTCCTCCCACAAAAAAAAAGTGCCACCCATGGAATCGTGAATAAAATTCACAATCCTTTCTGTAATCCAACCATATTTGGTACAAATAAACTTCAGTCTATGAGTTGTCCACCAAGTTTTAGTCCTGAATGCTATGGCTATTTTTTTTCCTTGTGCCACATCTTCCTCAACAATAAACATGCTGTTTGCATATTCTCGTTAATTTTGAGTAAGAGGAAATGTTATAAACGACATAATCACAGGTACACACCGATGCTTGTTACATCACCGAAGTTAAGTGAAAATGAGCCTGGTCAGTATTAGATGGGTGACCATTTGAGAATACCAGCCACTGTATATGTGAGGACGTTGACATCTCCCTACAAGTACTGTAAAAACTAACGTCATCATCTCCCCTGACCGGGATATACATGCAACTGGGGACCACTTGTGAATATAATGTTCCCTAGAAACTTTCTCCTCTGAAGGAAGCCAGCTTAACCCGACTAGGGTGAATGCTGCTTCATTTCGTTTCATTTAAGAGGAAACGTTAAATATCATACCTTTCTCTGACCAGAATATCTCTTACAAATCAAAGCTAGGATGTCCATCTTTCACAAAACAAAACTAGGGTGGCCATTTCGTACAGACCAAGACTCAGTGTTTTTCTCTGACAAACCAAGGTTAGAGTCTCCATCTGTTACAAACCAAGGTTAAGGTGTCCTCTTACAAGCTAAAATTAGGATATTCATCTTTTACAAACCAAGGTGAATATTGAATTTAGTATCAGTTCTCAGTTGTCTGACCAGTTGAGCTAGAACTAAATTGATAAAGAGCAGAAGCCAGAGAGTTGGTATATAAGCAGGCTAGGATTTTCTATTGTGATTAGATGGGAAAATCCATTCTCTGGCTTCTGATTACAGCACTTCATCTCAAATGTCTGAGAAATACAAAGACCGAAACATTTTAAATATAATAACCGCTACAAATATAACATACCTAATATATAATAACCTCATAATATAATAACCACATTATATAATAACCACCATGAATATAACAGACCTAATATATAATAACCACATAATATAATAACCACAATGAATATAACAGAACTAATATTCAAATAATGTAAATAATAGAAAATTCCTCATCTCAGAATTATTTTTGAACAAAATTCCTTTTGAAATCAATTTCAAAGAAAGTCAATTTTTGAACAACTCTTGCATGAATGAACAAATTGTGATTTTTAACTTGATTCGTTTCTACTGAATTTAGTCGCAAGTGCTCAGCTATCTGACCAGTTGAGCTAGAACTAAATAGATAGAGATCAGAATCTTGAAAGGTGGCATATAAGCAGGCTGGGATGTTCTATTGTGATTAGTTAAGTAAATCCATTCTCTGGCTTCTGATTGGTTGCTAGTCCATGGGTGGACATTCTAGTGCGTAAATATTGCTTAATTCAAGCAAGAGTTTGTCAACTGGACTCCAGTTGGGGGTCCTTACTCTGGTAAGTGCCATTGTCATTGTACAGTGAGGGTGTTCTCTTACAAACCAAATTTAGGCTGTCCTTTTACAAATAAAAGCCAGGGTGATTAATCTGCTTTGTTATCGTAACTGTAGCTGTTGATAGAAAAGAGATATATCATTGCTTTCCTAAGGATATCAGTTTAAAATGAACACAATCAATCTCCCCATGATTTGAACCTTGTTCCTCACTCTAATTGTTTATGTACTAACCATTAAGCCATGTCTATCTCCTTCGTTGCTTCTGGAGCCTTGAAAATTTATCCTCTATGTCTCTTTTGATTGGTCAAGACAGCTCCAAGATTATTATGTTGTGTGCATATGCTTTCGCTTTAGCTTTATTCTTTCGTGCGGCGTGCCGGCTTTATTGGGGAAACGTTTTGGAGGAACGTCCCCCAACCACTTTTGTACTTTTAAGGGAGATCCGTTCCAAAGAGATAATAAAAGAGAGGGAACATATTCCAAGAATTTGTCGGAACGATCCGGAAAGCTTTTAATTGGATGAGAATTTGTGAAAAAAGGCACCAATTTTGAAATTATGAAAAATAAGAAAAGATAAAAAGTAAAAAAAAAAAATTAAAAAAACCGATGAAAATTGCAGACAGAATGGGAAATGGCAGCATAAAATAAGCAGGAAGAGAATCTTGGAGCCTGATTTGGTGTTCTGTACAATTATTCTATGGTTTTTGCTCTCGTCAATGCTACTGTAATAAATACTGGTTTAATTAATATCAAAGACGATAATTATACTGTTATGTAATGAAGGCACTGTGGAGAGTGCTCAGAGCTAACAGCCTTGTTTCAAACTTGGGTAGGTGCAAACGAAAAATAAAACAATATGATTCAATCTTATTTTAATTTTATTTTTCACTTATGAGTCACCATTTATCAAAGCTAAAAGCCACTTGAGGATAAGAGTTAATGAGATGGATGGATTGAAAATGATGAATGGAGTCAACAAATTTTGATTACTTATGTGGATGGATTTTGACAAGTATTTGTTGACATTGGATTTGAAGACGACCACATGTGGTAGTCTGCAAGGAAGCAATCTTATGATAACGTGTTCCACAGATGGGAAGTTCTTGGAAAGAAACTCTGTTCATGGAAATTCCGTTTGATGTTAAGCACATGGAGGAAGAAAGGAAAGTTCTTTGCAGTTGTAGCAATAAGACGAGTTCTTGTTGTGAATGTCTTCATTTTTTATCTACTTCTTTTTCCTCTACATGAGCACTTACATTATGGGACCATTAAACCAATTTTTTCTTTTGCTCTTGCACTCCATAACTTCATGTTCACACTTTAGACAAGGTGCGAACAGAAAGTCGTGGAGTGCATGAGCAAAAGAATAAATAGATTTAAAGGTAAGTTTACGCATAGTAGTGTATACATGGATATGAAAGAATTATTGAAAAAAGTAAAAATTAAAAAAAATATTTTCTTAAAAGTTTTTTGAAAAATGCAATAAAATGCTAAAATTTGAATGTACACCCAACGAACAATGTCAAATTATCTTGGAAAGACACCATCTATTCGTAAACATTATCCCTATTTCTTTTGCTTCCACTTAAGTACCACTCCTACTTAGAGATTGATCAGCTTGTTTTTTCGTTCTAAACAAACCGGAAAACAGTAATCGGTCTACTCTTAGAATGGGTCGAGAGGGTCTTTATAACCAGCTCCTGATTTAATTTGGGTTTTTTTCTTTTTTGTGGTTATTTTTTTGTTGTCCCACTCCCCATCATTTTTCATCAAATTGTAAATATCTTTGACAATAAAATTAAATTCCAACCCTTGGGGATATTTTAAGTAGGGTAGTCTACAGAGTAAATGTGGTATTGTGGTGATTGCTGAAGTGAAAGTGATAGACAGCATAGTGAAAGAATAAAAGGAACAGCGCTTGGACGAATGGGTTAAAATATGTCTAGTTAAGAGTAGAATAGACAGTCGAAGAACAACATCCTCCACTCCCCATACTTTTGATGGCCTTGTGCTTAATTGGTCCCCCGATTTTATAAATCGGGGGACTTATGTTTTGAGGCATGTCCGTCCGTCCGTCCGTCCGTCCATCTGTCCGTCCGGATTTTTCTCCGCAATCATCCATTGAATTTCTCTGAAATTTTGCATGAAGTTGTAACTTTGGTCAGGTTAGAAAGTGACATTCTCCGATTTTTGAAAAAAATCTGGTTAGCCCCCCAGGGGGTCAAAAGGCCCCGAAATGGCAAAAAATTACATTTTTTGCCCCATAACTTTTCATCCATCCATTCAATTTCTCTGAAACTTGGCCAAAATTTGGGGGCAATTGTTCCTTATAGAAAATAAGTATCGCTGACCTTGGAAAAAATCTGGTTAGCCCCCCAGGGGGTAAAAAGCCCCCTAAAATGGCAAAAATGACCCTTTTCTCCCGTTTGATCCATCCATTTCTGAAACTTGGCCAAAATGTAGAGGCAATTGTTCTGGATATAAAATGAGCATCCTTGACCTCAGAAAATTCTGCTTTGCACCCCCAGGGGGTCAAAAATGCCTCAAATTGCCCAAATTTATTGCATTTTACACTCGCCACATACAGAGGGGGACCACGCACGCGCGGCTTGTTTATAAATTTTTTTTTACCTTTTTTGCAAAGTATAGTATCTGTTCTTCCATTGATCAGAGGGAGAGAAATCTTTCTTGAGTGGGGCAATTTTTATTTTTGTTCCAATCCAGAATGTCCTTTTGTGGGAGAGCTGGATTTTCCCCATATTAAAAACCGACCTTGTGTCTAACTCTACTCTCGTAGGGAGGAGGCAAGTAAATAGAGACTAATGCTGTCTAAGATCAGTGTAATTTGGAAATTGTGTTCCCTTGCTCCACTATAAACTTTTCATCGTACATCACTCAGAGGGTATTTATTATCTCTTGCGACCCTACTTAATTGCTTTCCACTGCAGCAAAATGTAAGGCGAACCAGCTCCCCCGAGGCGGGAGGGGGGGGGGCATTTTGGTAGAGTACAAAAATAGCTGAGAACAAATGTCCATATTCCCTGGTAGGGGCGCCTCGAGCAACGAGCAACACCCCTGCCCCCGGAGGAGATAATGCCTGGGAAGGTGCCCCTAGGACTGAACCGGACCATACCTGATTCCAACAAAGACTGGTCTGATGGTGAACCTTGGCTAGTATGAACGCTAGGGCTGAGGCTCGAAAGCGACTCTGGCCTTTTGGTTAGGCTCAAAGTGTACTATCTGTTCTGAAAGTACACTTCATCTTTTCTGTCCTTGATCAGTGAAAATGAGATTCTCCTAGACTCAGGCAATTTTAATTTCTGTCCCAATCCAGTGCTCATTATTTGTTTATTTATGTTTCTATGTACTAACGATTCACCACTTATCAAGGCACAAAGGCCACTCGAGGATAAGGGTTAATGATGTGTTAGATGGACGGTGAGACAACACTGTGATGACTGGTAGTGATGGTGGAGATTGGGCAGAATTTGATTATTTAGGAAGACAGTTCAATAAGCATTTGTTAACATTGGACTTGAAAATGACCATGTGATAGTCACCTGAGAACCAGCCCTGTGATACTGTGTTCCACAGACGGAAATAAACTTTGCTTATTGAAGTTCCATAAGTTTTAGGTACACAGAGGAAGAAAGGAACATTATTTACAGTGGTTGTAGCTAGACGTGTTTTTCCTGTGAATGTTTTATGGGTATGGGGGGGAGATTGGAGCTCAGTCGAGCACCTACCAAGCTGTTTTTTCCCCACATTAAAATCCGACCTGTCCTCGTGGGGAGGCAAGTAAATAGGAACTCTTTAGACAGAAGGAAGCCAATTGTAATTTTGTATTGTTACATTAAAAACTGTAAGAGTGGAATTTTTTAGCAAGGGAGCAAGGGAGGGGCTCTTATTTACAGATTATCACTGGCTTTAGAGAGCGCGGGGGCTGGGTGGAGGTAGGTCTATTGGTAAGAGTAGTGAGAGAAGGAGGAAGAGGAAGGAGTACAATAGAAGTACGTCATCATCAATTGACCTCCTTCTCTCCATTAAACTCCTCCCTCAACATTACTCAACTTCCTGTATTGTTTTTCATTTCTCTCTTCCTTTTTTCTTTTCTACCTCCACCCATTCCCCGATTTGTTCTTTTTCTTTCTTTTTCTTTCTTCTCTTTCATTCGTTTTTTTTCTTTAATCTTTCTTTCATTTTCTTTCCTTCTTTCATAACTTCTTTTCTTTATTTAGTATTATTATTTCGTTCTTCTTGCCTCCTGCCTCCCGCATATTTTTTTCTTCTTTTTAAATATTTGTAAAATCTCTCTCTTCTAAAATTGGTAATTTAATTTTCTGACAATTTATTTGTCCGAAAAGAAAACAAAAAAAAAACTTTGATTTACATAATAATACACTAAGGCACTTCATGTTCGTACGTACGTTATCACCTTTCACCTTTATTAAAAAAAAAATGAGATCGCTTGATGGTGGTTGGTAATTAATCTAATGTCGCTAAGGAAAAAAAAAATGTTTTCCACTAAAAGATACCTAGGGGGAGTTTTACAGACATAACGATTCAATATTAATAAAGAAATAAAGAACAAACCCCTTTTTAAATAAAAAGAAAGAGAGCAAAACTTTCAGAGGAATCTGACACAAATTCTAGAATTTTCTAATTGTTACTTATTGAATAATAAATACGATAAGGCGTACGTTATCGCCTTTTACGTGCATTTAAAAACAATGAGATCGTCCGATAGCGATTAGTGATTAATCTGATTTCGCTAAAGTAAACAATTTCGACGTTACTCATTTTAAAATGAATTGTTCCAAAAATCAAATAATGTTGTCCCGTCGACTAAAATAGTACAATTTTAAATAAATAAGTTTCAAAAAATGAGATTTGTTTTATTGATTTGAAGAATATTTGGCAAACAATTATTTTTACGGTAAGAAAACAGAACGTTTATTGTTTTAAAAAGAATTAAATTGCTACATTTCAAAATAAATAAAGACAGGAGGGAAATATTTTATTTATTTCAAGAATATTTCATGCCAATGACAATTATTTTTTACGAAAAAAGAAAGAGTCATTTTTTTTTCTTAATATTATTAACCCTGACAGAATTCATTATTTCAGAAGGACTATTATTAACAGGAAATAATACAGATATATGTAGAAAGCACCGTGGAATTACCATGAGGTCCCGCTAGTTATCCATAATGCATCACTCAGCATATAGCGGCCATCTTTGAACTGTTTGGAAAAAAGCGTATAAACCAATGTAAGAAATGTTGAATCGTCATCAGTTACTATTTTCCGGCTTTTTGTGTTCTTCTTCTTTCAATCAATGAATTTTTTCATCCGGGCACCTTTTCTATCCCAGCTTTTCTTTCTTTACTCGATTCCACCTGTCAATTGTGGCCACTTTTATTTTCTATGCGCGCCAAGTTTTCCTTAACGCATCGAAATTGCCATGAATTTAGCTTTCACGGCCGATGAAAATGGAGCATTTCGGGATCCAGCATGAAGTAAGAAAATAACAATACAAAACGAGAATGGGTGTTTTTAAGATGAGTCCATTCAATCTGTACGTTTGACACTGGGAATGTCATTTGTGCGTGACAGACCAACAAAAATGTTATTTCAAACATGCGTGAAAGACCAACAAAAATGTCATGTGTAACACACGTGGCAGACCAACAAACATGTCATTTGTAGCATGTGTGGCAGACCAGCATAAATGTCATTTGTAACACGCGTGACATACCAACATAAATGTCATTTGTAGCATGCGTGACAGACCAACAACAATGTCATTTGTAGCATGCGTGACAGACCAACAACAATGTTAATTTTAACGTGCGTGATAGACCAGAAAAAATATTTCAATCATGCGTGACAGACCAACAAAAATGATATTCTAAACTCAACATAACAGACAGACCGACGGACCACTCCTCTTATAGAGAAGCATGGAAACATCTAAAAATGCTATTTCAAACGTAAGCTTGACATCATCATCATCATCACTTTAACATCCGTTTTACATGATGGCATGTGTTGAACGGCTTTAAAATATTGACTTCCAAAATAACCTATCTCTGCAGATCTTTATTTATCCCTCTTTCTCTCAAATCATTCCTTCCTCCCATATTTTCCTTAGCCTTCCCTTGCCAACGATCCTGCTACTTCAACTGTTCTACATCTTCTAAGCGAAGAATTCTCATCTATTAAACATGATCATAACAACAAAGTCTCCTGTTATGCACACATCTCCCTATACTGTCCAGATATAATCTTCCTCTGAGGTCATCAGATCTAATCTTGTCTTTAAGACTCATGTATCATTATCGTATCATTTCTCTCCATGCCAAGCATGCCCTTAACCCTCACTGGCCAGGTTTCACTTCCATAGATCATCACACTGTGTACACATGCCTGATAGACTATTCCCTTGGTCGACAGTGGTAACACTCTGCTGGTTAGTAATGGCAAAAGTTCCCTGACCTTACTCCATTCACTCCTAACTCTTGCAAATACACAAGCACCAGCTCCTCCCCGTGCTCTAATGATATCACCAAGGTAACAAAACCTCTGAACAACCTCAATAGCCTCGCCATCCAGATATACTTTCTTCACATCTGAGTTCTCATCCGCCTCCATTGTCTTATGCTTCTTGCATACAAACAGGTTATCGTCACTCAGCCTCCCTGTAATTCTACTGTGTGTTCAATGCTTACAAGTACCACAAAAAATTGAGTTGCACCTAACTTCCTTTCCACAAACTGAGCAAGATAACTTTCCTCCCTTGTAATAAATAAAACTGGATCATGGGACAGGGAATTGGATCTACAGAAAACCAAAGGCCGATCAGCCTTAAACTGACTTAAACTTCGATGTACGAACAGACTAATAACTGCAAGTCTTTGATGAACACCTTCTTCAACAAACACTGGTTATCACAACATGAAACGAGTTTACAGCAGTGACTGATTAGCACTGCTGAGCAGCAGACTAGTCGCCGAACTAACTGTTGAATAGGCAAAATACGTCTGCTTATATTGAGTCCAAAACGTCATTGATTAATCAGTAAAATTAATCATTTGCATAACCGGACGTGACTCACTTCATTGTCCCGGATGGCTGTCTACACAAGAGTCTCATAATCTGAAGGTTATGAGTTCAAACACTGTACAAGGCAGTGCATTTTTATTTTTTCGTATCAGCTCCACTATGCCCTGATCACACACGTGGCAATCTAAGACCGTCTTCTTGCACCGCATACTCCTTTGCAGCAACGTGATTGCAACATTCTCTTCGAGTGATGAGGTTTCATTCGTTGCGTTTGCATTAGGCCCTTACATAGAAGCCGTAGACACCTCGAAAATGCTATTTCAAACTTGAGCATGACAGTCCAACGAAAATGTTATTTCAAACTTGAGCATGACAGTCCAACGAAAATGTTATTTCAAACTTGAGCATGACAATCCAACGAAAATGTTATTTAACACTTAAGCCTGACAGACCAACGAAAATGCTATTTCCAACTTAAACGTGACAGTCCAACGATAATGCTATTTTAAACTATAGCATGACAGATCGACGAAAATGCTATGTCAAACTTAAGCATGACAGACCAACGAATAAACTCTTTTAAAAGTAAACATGACAGTCCAACGAAAATACTATTTAAACCTTAAGAATGACAGACCAACGGCAATGCTATTTCAAACTTAAGCATAACAGACCAACGAAAATGCTATTTTAAAACCTAAGCATAACAGACCAATCTTCTTATAGAAAAGCGTGGACACATCTAAAAATGACTTAGGTATGACAGACCAACGTAAATGCTATTTCAGACTTGAGTGTGACAGACCAACCAACCGACTGACCCTCTTGCTGTATGCATCTAAAAAGGCAAACATAAAACGCGCCAGCCGAGCGAGAACATTACTTCGACATGCATGGGCGCGTGCGCCCGCGAGAAAGATAGAGTTGGCGTGTACTAGAAAAGTGCACGTGTAGCAGAGAGAATATTCAATGCGCGTGCGTTTGTTTCTTAACACAAATGCGCGTGCGCCTGCCTGTTTGGAAAGAAGGGCACACATTTATTGGCCATATATTAAACCATAAACGCCTTATTGGCCATATATATATATATATAAATATATAATATAATCGTACGTTGTTGTTACGCAGTATCGTAATGCATCGGCGTTTTTTGTACTACTTCTGTACGTTTTTTTAATCAATTTATTTACGAACTGTATTTAATTTCAGATATAATCATATTTATTTTTTATTTTTTAATTTTGAATAGGATTTTAAAAAAATGTTTTAGTTTTCTCTTATTTTATTTTTTATTTCAATAAATATTCAATTAACGAATGCGCCCCCCCCCCCGCATCAAAAATGATGGGCAAAAATGCTTCGCTAGTGTTCGCACTTATTCATATTCCTATAAAACAACGTATAAATCGGTGAAGTTTCAAAAAAGAAAGAACGGAAACGTCTCAAACTGGAAAGTAAAAAACAAAACAAACGTATCACTCAATATAGAAAGAAGAAATGAAAAAAAAAGAAAACGTCTCTAGAATGAAGGATTTCTTTCCGAATTCATTTTAAAAGGCGACGAAGAGGGATCTGGCTTGCTATTTACTTTGTTTTCCCCTAAACTGTTGGAATGGTTTCGCCCGGCGTTTTTTTTTTGTTTTTTTTTTAAAATAAACTTTCGTATTATGAGGCGGATATATGTATTTATTTATATAGAAAAATAAATGCACATTGGTTCTTGGTGGATAGTAAATAATAAAAAAAGAAATCAAAGTTGCGTATAAGCGGGAACACACACAAACATGATATCTTGTCTGATAGTTTGTTTTATGAATATAGACCTCTCTCCCCCCTCTCTCTCTTCCCCTTTCCCCCCTCTCTCTCTTCCCCTTTCCCCCCTCTCTCTCTTCCCCTTTCCCCCTCTCTCCCTTCCCCTTTCCCCCTCTCTCTTCCCCTTTCCCCCTCTCTCTCTTCCCCTTTCCCCCTCTCTCTCTCTCTTCCCCTTTCCCCCTCTCTATCTACTTACTACTGTAATTCAGTAGTACTGTACTACCCCAAAACAAACGCTTAGTCGAGTCTAATTTTACTTTCTGATGTGACTTTTACTAATAATTACGTTTTGTGCTTCATTGATTGTATTGTGTGGAGTTTAGGACGCATCAATTAATTGATAGAATAAATTATAGTTCGTTGCGTTTTCGTTACAAGTTTACTACTACTACTATTTTTATTATTACTTGCTTAAAGAGAGACGAAATGCACTCTACCAAATAAATATATAAATGACATTAAAAACAGTAAGTTAAAGCGAGTTACATCGTACACGCGAAACGCCGAAATGAAGGCCAAGACAGAAAATATATAATGGCCATCTGTATAAAAAGTCGAGAAAGAGGCCAGCTAAGAAACTCAGTTCATAACCCTGTCCTAAACGAGAAAATTATGAACTTTAACTTGTTTCTCGATATAAAGATAGCGACTATATTTTTTCGACCTATTTTTCATTTCAGCGTTTACATGTACGATGATAGCCATTTTAGGAGCTAACCGCCTCAATATAAATGTTATTTTTGGTGCTTCTCTGGATTATGATTCGAGATAAAAATCGACTTGGCGTCGTTAGGGTTAGCTTGGGTCCTAATCTGGAGAAGTACTGTTATTTTGATCTATTTCGTACATCTCGCAATAAGTCACTCCTTTATTTAAAAAAAATGGCTGGCCAAAACGTCCGTTGTCCAAATTATCCAGTCCAAATCGTCCTAAACCGCGCCATACGTATCACATTTTCTTTTGGGAAAACAAACTTCTGGGTAGATTTTTTTTTACCTGTAGATGTTGTTCATTGTTTCAAGGTAAGAACATTAATCTGATTTGTAATCAAATTTATTAATGATTTATTTTTATTTACAAAAAAATATTTATTTTTCGACACAGTTTTTAAGTGTAAAGGATGCACGGCACGAACATATGTTTGTTGAATTAAAAAGAAAACAAACAAAACTTGACAATGAATCATTGGGTGGAGTCTCGGAATAGAGACGCATCGTTTTTTTTTTGTTGTGGATTAAAAAAAAAACCATTCAGATTATCAATTACTACGTTGAGAATATTATTATTGAAAATAAATTGAAATGTTTTTATTTTTATTCATCTTGAGTGGGGGTCATTTTGCTATTATTATAAATTGGACCCGTACTGAGTGGTGAGGATCATAGCAAATTTGCCACTCGTCCAGAGGGCCTCCCTATTGGGGCGAGCTGGCAGATCCTTTCTTGACTATTTTTATAACCTTTCAAAGTGCCCTCTGGGGGGTGGGGGGTAAATCCCCCCCCCCCCCCAACTGTCGAACAGAGGATGGCTACATTGCTAAAGTGAAAGCGATAAACAACTTGTGGAAGAACGAAAGGAGCAGCACTTGGACGAATGGGTCAAAATGCATCTCGTTAAGAGGAGTAGGATAGACAGAGGGTGACCACTAGACAGAGGATGACCATTTCCCGAACTTTTGATGTCTAACTTGTAAGTGAAATAAATTGATTTGTTATTTGCGAATAAATGATTTAAAGTGTTCTGTTCGATCTCGGGAAGTCATCCTCCCAGGCATTACTGCATAGTTTGAAATAGGGAGGGAGAGTGTCAATCGCAACGTAAAATGATCACCAATTTCGTAGGTATAGGGGCAACGTCCCATTCTTTACAATACGAATAATCTCATGTTTATGTTGCCGTTAACAGCGTGTGTGTGGGGGGGGGGGTAAAGGATCAAATTTACCCCCCCCCCTCCAAAAAAAACGATGCGGCCTCTATTTCGAATCACCGCCCAATATTAAATTAAACAAAAATCCTTCCATGAGTTGGGTTGAATTTAAGTGCCAACAGGCGCCTCACGTTAAATATTCTCCTTCTTTTTTTCGTGTGAATAAAATGCTTTCTCTCTTTTGAGTAAAATCAAGTGTGTTGTGTAATTTAACACCTTTTGCTGGGTGTGTAAATGCAAGCGATCAAACGATGCCTGCAGACTTGACACGTGGAGAGTGTTAATGCTACAATAAAATTTTTTTAAAAAACAAGCACTTGTTTGTGTACATAGCATGTGCTTTTGAAAAAGTGGGAGAGATTTCTTGGTTATATTGAAGCGATTAGCTCCCAAAATGACTGCCTAGTTTTATCGATTAATTCTGTATGATTTTCTAAATGGTGACAGTACAAATTAACTCACCGTTTTAATTTAATTTGCAAAAATCAGAAAACAAGTTGCATTTGTGCGGATTATTTTGCAAATAATTTGTTTTGAGTTTTTGCGGATTTCTTGTTTTGTCATTTTTATTTTGCAAAGATTAATTAATTAAGAAATAATAAATCAAACAATGTTGTCACCCGGACTAAGGCTTAGTGGTAGAGTTAAGGGAGAGTGTTTTTTGTAAGTAAAATGTAATAAAATCAAACGGTGTTTATTAAAAATGGAAATGAAATATATTAGAAATTAAGCATCACAATAATGGCGTATCAAATACAGAATATTACCGAAGAAATTGTCTTTAAAAATACAATTTAATTCGCAAAAACCAGAAAACAAATTACTATTTGCAAAATAATGCGCAAAAATCAGAAAGCACATTAATATTTGCAATATATATATATATATATATATTTTAAAATTCCGCAAAAATCAGACATCATATTAAAACGGTGGATTAATTTGCACTGTAACCGTTTCGAAAATCAGACAGAACACCTAGTCGCTAAAATTTGGCAGCCATTTTAGGAGCTAACCGGTTCAATATAAGCTGAACACCTTTCGTGCGATGATGATGAGTGATATATATTATTTACCTACTTGTCCGGAGGTTAGACACAAGGTAAAGTGTGGTTTTCAGAAGTTAGCACACTAGCATAAGTGCACTCTGGCCTACAACACATCATTCCCTAATCGTCGGCATTCCCTAATAGGAGTGCCTCAGGCGATTAGCAATAAACTGACTCCTTCTCAGAAATAAGGTAAAGCTTGGGGGGGGGGCTCCTAAGACTGAACAGAATCATACCTCAGCTTGACAGCAACAAAGCCACTGTCGGAATTTGTATCACGCTTCTATGATACAACATATTACAGTGTCTGTTGGGTGTACCGAGATTTCATCGATCTGACCATGCCGGGTCTGGGGTGGAAACCGACTGTTTAGCAGGCTCTTTTTTCGGCGTCTACTGAACGGCACTGAAAAGTCGGTCTGCCACTATCAGTCGGTGTCTACCCCAGACCCGGCATGGTCAGATCGATGAAACCTTGGTACAACTCAACAGACATTGTAATGTATAGTTTTTAAATAAAATACTGTATATTAGTTCTTGTACAACCTAGAATAGAGCACATTATCATTTTTTAAAACGAATTTATGATACGTAATATATATATATATATATATATATATATATATATATATATATATATATATATATATATATGTGTGTGTGTGAAAAAGCACGAGACTTCGATAAATTAAAAAAAATCTGCCAGTATATTTTACAAACAAACAACGCCGGATTCATTTGAATATGTGATAATTTAATTTGAAATAATTTGTGTTTTGCGTGTATATTGAAGATGGGGAGGGGGCAAAGAATTTAAAAAAAAAAAAGAAAAAAAAGTATTGTAGTTTCTTTTTTTCTCGCTCCCCAGTGTTCTCTCCATTTCAAAAACGGTTTTATTCCTGCAACACATCATGACACGCGTCGTTGTGATTCTTTGCCGCCAAAGCCGCAACGATGACTGGAGTACTGCTACCTCTTGTTGTTGTTGTAGCCAACTCTGCGCTTTCGAATTTAGCCCATGACAAGAAGCGCCGTCGAAAGTTCCCCGACCCCCGTTCCTATAGACTTTGTTTTTCCCCCATATTGCCCTCCCCTTTTAACTACTAGAACTACAGCAACACCCTCATTTTATCCTCATTTTCAATATCTCAACACGTTATCCCCCTCTCTCTCTCTCTGTTTGCCTTCTTTTTAATTCATGAATAATAATAATAATGCCATTGCCAACCCTAACCCCTCCCCATCTAACTGCTGCTTCAACGTTCTACGCGTGACATCGTCAGAGTTAAGGAATTCCCTTTCCTGCCATAATCAGCTATCAGGTGGGTGCATGCCACACGATCACATCTGCCTGTTGTATCTTCGAGTTCTTCGTTTTGTGGAATAATCGGAATTTTGGGATTTAAAAAAAAAAAAAGGTTTTCGGTATTCCAGTAATATTATTATACCGTTTTTGTCGTATTATATTGCATTTCTTTTTTTACACGCAAACAAAACAACAACAAAAAATACTGAAACATACATTTCCAAAAGAAATGGAAATAATCGCCAAGTTTGGGTACAAAATTCAAAATTCTTTCACACATTTTCTTGGAATTTTTGGGTATTCTACGGATGTTTTAAACATTAACAAAATGTGATTATTCGTGAGTAAATTCCCCATGTATACGCATCTATCTTTATTTTCTAAACGCGTTTTATATATATACACATATCTATCTATCTATCTATCTCTATATATATCTATTACTCATCTATCCTGTTTTTATCTATTTAATTTATTAAATTTAATTTATCTATATTCTGTTCGCTGTTCATCATATTTTCGCTGCTGCTAGAATCTCATCTCTTGTGTTTTCTTTTTGCTACTTATATTTTTGGTTTACTTCCATCACATTTGTTTGTTGTTCTTTTTTTTTTAGATATATCTTCTATTTTCTTTCATTCTCTTTCTCCTTTGTTTCTTTTGTTTTCGTACTTTCTTTTTGATTCGACTCTATTTCCTATTCTTTATCCATCCTTTTTTTCTATTTTATACATCCCCTCTCTTCCTCTCCCCTTACTCTCTTCCTCCCCTTTACTCTCTTCCTCCTTCTCTTTCTTCTCTTTCTTCCCTTTACTCTCTTCCTCCTTCTCTTTCTCCCCTTTACTCTCTTCCTCCTTCTCTTTCTCCCCTTTACTCTCTTCCTCCTTCTCTTTCTCCCCTTTACTCTCTTCCTCCTTATCTTTCTCCCCTTTACTCTCTTCCTCCTTATCTTTCTCCCCTTTACTCTCTTCCTCCTTCTCTTTCTCCCCTTTACTCTCTTCCTCCTTATCTTTCTCCCCTTTACTCTCTTCCTCCTTCTCTTTCTCCCCTTTACTCTCTCCCTCCTTCTCTTTCTCCCCTTTACTCTCTTCCTCCTTCTCTTTCTCCCCTTTACTCTCTTCCTCCTTCTCTTTCTCCCCTTTACTCTCTTCCTCCTTCTCTTTCTCCCCCATTCTCTCCCTCTGTATTTCTCTCTCTCTCTCTCTTAGCATCTCTCTTTTTCCCTTCCCTCTCTTTTTCCTCCTCTATCTCCTCCCTCCTCTCTTTCACTCTTTCACTTTCTCTCTCTCTCTCCTTCCTTCTCTTCATTATTCGTTTCACGCTTAATTGAATCTCTTTCCTTCCTGGCTAAACTCAATAATACTTTCATTTTCCCTTCGATTTTATCCGCCACTAAAACAAAAAAAAAAACAGAAAGAAAAAAGGCTAAACCTCATCTGTAACATCACATAGCAGTATTCTTCATTCATTTCACAAAAAGGACCTAAAATTTTCCCAGAAATGAATAACCGTTTTATTGACACATTATAAAAGAAGGAGTCTTTAAACAGGAAGCACTTGCTCGCCTTATGTATGCAGAACACACGAGCACATGTTGAACCACACGGAACTTAATTACCAACGCAAGAAGAAAGAATTTTAAATGGTAAGAAAATAGAGAAGCTATTAATTATTGAATTTCTTCTTCTTCTTCTTCTACAATATCTGCATTTTTCTGGTTCTTTGATATGATGGGGGCGCATGCAAACAATTAATCTTTCTTTCCGATGGGCATAAATAAAACATACCTTTTTTAACGTGAATAATTCAAGTTAGAAATTACTTAGCAATCGCAGATAATCATTACTATTACCGACATTAATTATTTGAAAAGAAAATACAGTTGGGAAATTAGTCAAAAACTATTTATGTTGATTTACCTACTCATGTGACCCATTCGCGTTAAGAAAAATTAATATTTAATAGAATTCTTTAAAGTTGGCGTACATACAGATTCTGAGCAAAGTAGCCATCTTACTTAACGTAAACAAGTGACTAAACAAAATGGCTAGTTTGCTCAGAATCGATATTTACGCGAGCTTTAAAGGTTTATAACTTTTATTAGATTTTGTTTTAGCGCAAATAGGTCACAAATGAGTAGGTATAGCAAAGTAAATTTTTTTTTTTTTTTTTTTTTTTTTTTTTTTTACTAATTTCCCAACTGTATTTGCTATAATATTAATTCATGTCGGTAATAGTAATGATTACCCAATCGACAATGTAAAGACTTCTAACGAATCTCGGACACTCACGACATAGTAAAGAAGTCCGTCATGTAATCCATTACTTAATCCATTATTGATGTATTTAAAAATGGCTGACATATGTTTAGTTCGTGACTGTTCGAAATTAAATTCGAAACTGATTTTGAAGCCTTTAAAGTGTCGATTACAAAGTACTTTCTGCATTTAATTCACGTTTAAAAGCACAAGTCAAGTAGTATGGTTTATTTCTCTCCCTAAACCAATAGAATATATTAATGTTCGCGCGTGCCCCAATCTTATTAAAGAACTTTTTTTTCTTTTTCTTTTTTAAATAGTTGATTTTTTTTTTCTTTTTTCTGCTTATAATCGTTTTATGAGTTTCTGCTAGAAAAGATTGTTTAATTCTTTCAAATTCTAAGAATTGTTTTTTTAATTATTCGAACCATACCATAAACTCATTGAAAACCCCATTAAGCAAGAATAAGGCGCGTGTTTGGAGTGGCTTAGACTCGGTGGAGGTGTGTGCGATTGCATACTTGTCTGTTAGAGGCAGGAATGTCTGGAACTTGCAACAGATCCAACGCCTTGATTTCGTCTTTCTTACAATTACTGTTCGCTCGTGGGCACTTCGCGTGTGAAAGGATCGTAGAGCTGTGGTTCTTTTATATGATAGGGGCACGTTCAAGATTTCGTGTTTTTCTTCGCTTCAAAAGCACAAATGAACCATACTACTTGCCTTTAAACTTTAATTTAAACCATAAATCATTTTTAAATAGGCATTTTAAATGCTTCAAAATCACTTTCGCATTTCACACGGTCAAGAAATAAGCATCGTGCGTGCCATGATGTCTTGTTGTTGACCATGCGAAGTTTGAAACCAATTTTGAAGCCTTTAAACTATGCCTATTGCCTCCCCACGAGGGCAGTTAAACACAAATTCGTTTTTTTATGGGGGACCCCCCCCCCCCCCCAAAGTAGAATGCTGGAGTGGAACAAAAATTTAAATTGTCTCAGTCTAGAAGGATTTTTCCTACTCTGACCGAGGACAGAACATATACTATACTTTTAATTATTTAAAGGTAAACAATTTTTACAAATTAGGCACAAGGCCATCAAGTATTGAGGGCGAACTTGGTCATCTTCTGTCTATCCTACTCTTAACTAGGCACATTTTGACCCATTCGTACAAGCATTAATTCTTTCATACTTCGTCATTTGTCCATCACGTTCACCACAATACCGCATTTACTCTACGGACTAACCTACTTAAAATATACCTAATCGTTTAAAATCAATTTTATTTACAAAAGATATTTACAATTTCATTGGAAAAACAGTGGAGAGAGGGGCAACAAAAAAAAACATCCCAAAAGAAAAAAAAAAGAAAATAAGGGGGCAGGTTAATAAGATCCTCTCAACCTTTTTTAAAGAGTAGACTGCCCACTGTTTTCCGGTTTGTTTAGAACCAAAAACAAGCGCGTGGGATTAAGTAGGAGCAAAAGAAATAAGAATGGAGTTAAGAGTGTCCTTCCAAAATAAAAGAAATAAAAGAATAAAAAACAATTTTGTGAGGCAAGGAGTAAAAATGAAAGTGTAGAATAAACTATTGGGTGATGTCTGTTATTCACTCAACTAGCTAAGAAGGCTACAGTAATCGGAGTGGTTTCTAAAAAAACACCCAGAACCGTGTGCGCCATGCTCAGGCAAAGAACACACACAGATACTACAATTTGAATTATTTATTTGCACACAATATAAAATTTTACATTCAGGACAAATTATGCACAAGGCCATCAAAAGTGTGAGGAAAATGGGGATCGTTGGTCATCCTTGGTCAAAAGTAATAAAAAATGTCTCTCCTACTCTTAACTAGAATCATCAGTCAACACAATACCACATTTACAATAGGAGCCATCCTACTGAAGATAACACAAAATTGTTTGCAATTTTATTTTTATATATATATATATACAGATATACAGATACTACACTTTGATCCCTATCTCAATCGCTGGGAACTGTTGGAATCTTTCTTTGTCATTGACTAATTCTGTATTTCCTTAGAAGATGTGCCTGAAGGATTGATGTTGCATCAAAGCTTTCCTTCTCTTAGATTAGTTGCTCGACAGACTTGAGTTTACATTTCTATCTCAGCCATAGCTGGAGGGACGGGGTGGAGTCGTACCTTTTTCGAAAGTATTAGTGCAATGATGTCGAGAATTGAAGTCAGTTTGATGAGCAAATCATTAGTTTGTGCCAATGACCGTTTCACTATTTCTCCTTTTTTGATGCCTGTACAGATAAAATCTAAATGCTAACTGATAACCAACTTCAGACATTCAGCTTCTCAAAGACTGGATTTAGACTTTCAGGTAGACATGCCAACTCAGTGCTTGAGTAGGTGTTGTTTATACTAGTCGAGGGTACGTCTTCGACAGTCAGTCCAACAGTGGCCTTACTTCTGTTGGATGCACTCTCATCCATTCTTTTAATGTGACCAAATCAACAAAGTCTCCTGTCCTGCACAACAACCTTGCTAGGGCTGCTCTCCACCAGAGAAAAAAAATGTCAATGTTTATGATTGCTATACTGTCCAGATTTAATCTTCCTCTGAGGTCATCAGGTCTAAGCATGTCTTTAAGACTCACATTACAGATACATCATATCATTCTTATATCATCTCTCCATGCAACACATAGCTTCCGTCCTCACTCACCAGACATCATTGCACTGCACGCACAGATGCATGATAGACTCTTTCCTTGGTTGACAACAGTAATTCTCTGCTAGTTAGTAATGATTGAAGTTTCCTGAATTTACTCTATCTACTCCTAAATCTTGTTATCACACCAGCATCAGCTCCTCCATGTGCTTCAATGATGTCACCAAGGTAATAAAACTTCTAAACAACCTCAATAACCTCGACATGTAATGCGAGTCTTAATGAAAGGCGTAGATCTGATGACCTCAGAGGAAGATTAAATTGGGACAGTATAGAGAGATGTGTATAGAACAGGAGACTTCGATGGTATGGCCATGTTAAAAGAATGGATGAGAGTTCTTTAGTTTGTAAATTTTTAAAACTTTTTGTCTGTACTAAAGAGTCACCACTTATCAAGGCCCATAGGCCGCTCGAGGATACGGGTTAATGAGTTTGCCAGGAGGACAGTGAAACATGAGCGTGAGGATTAGTAACAATGGTTGAGACTGTCCAGAAATGAGATTATTTAAGATGACGGCTCAGCAAGAATTTGTTAACATTGGATTTGAAAACGACCATGCTATAGTCAGTTAGGAAACAGCCCCGTGGTATTGGGTTCCACATGCGGGTAGTTATAGGAAAGAAACTTTGCTCATGGAAGTTCCATTTAGTTTTAGGTACACAGGGGGAGAAAAGAAAATTATTTATACTGGTTGTACCTAGACAAGCTTTTGTTGTAAATGTTTTACGGGGGGTGGGGAACCATAGATTGTAGTTCAGTCAAACGCCTACCATAGAAATAATGATAGAGTAGAGAAAGACTAGCAACCTCTCTTCTGTGAGGAAGAGGCTGTAACAAAAAGAAGATGACATCCTCCACTAGATTTCGAAGTCGGTTTGTATTTTCTCAAGGATGAAAAGGGTGCTCTGAGCAGCATTCCCCAGATGTGGAAACAGTATTCCATGTTAGGACAGATCTGGCTCTTGTATAGGTAGAGTATTGCGTCAGGAGTGAGATACTTTCTAGAGCAGTAGAATGATCCAACCATCTTTCCAGCGACCTTAGCAACAGATTTGAATTAAGTCTTCCATTTCAAGTCTGAACTGAAGGTCAGTCCCAGAAGCTTATCAAAGCAGGGGGCTTTCTCAAGGAGAGAGCCATTCATTTCAATCAGGGCAAAGTGAGGATCCGAGCATTGGTGGTGAAAAGAGAGAAGCCTGGTTTTAGATGTATTGAAAGTAACCAGCCATCTCTTTCCCCATTGCACCATGTGTTTCAGGTGGGAAGAGAGAGAATCAGAAAGATCTTGATTATTAAGGTTCTGCGAAGTGTCATCTGCATAAATGTTACCGAATGAACTAAAAAATGTGATTTGAGAGATCATTGATAATAATCAGGAAACGGGTTGGGCCCATAATGGATCCTTGAAGTACGCCGGCATTGATACTATGTGCTTCAGACTTCTGTCCATCGAAGACTATTTTTATAAATCTAACGGAGAGAAAGGATTTAATAGTTGAAAAGACATTTTCAGATATTCCATAGCTAGCTAGCTTGTGAAGCAAACCTTTTTGCCAAACCCTATCAAAGGTATTTGATATGCCAAGAGCTATTGTTCTAGAGACGAAGCCTCCATCAATAGATTCACTGATCCTGTGTGATATTACAGTCAGCACATCAGCAGTTGACCTTGCAGGACGGAATACATATAGCTTGTCACTGAGTAGATTGTTTTTGCGGAAGTGGTTGAAAACTTCTTGATTTATCACATATTCGAACAACTTACTCATGACGCACAGAAAACTGATTAGTCTGTACTGAGACACAGAAGACCGATGTCCAGTATATTTGAATACTAGGCAGACTGACGAAGTTTTCCAAGGTGATGGGGAGCATTTCATCCTCCATGTAGAACAATTGAGGTAACAGGGTTAGTTGGCAGGGGAAGGTAAGGGAAAGTATGTGTAGAAGTGATAAAGATTGACTTGATAGAAAGAGGGATAAATAAAGACCTGTTCAGAGATAGGTTACTTTGGAAGTCAATTTTTAAAAGCCGTCCAACACATGCCAGCATGTAAAAACGGACATTAAACCGAATATGATGATGATGATGATGATGAACCTACTTGTAATTCCATTGCATTTCTTGTGTATCTAATGCTTACAAGTATCACAAGAGATTTAGTTCTGAGTTTCTCCAAATTTCATTTTCCACAATAGAAATGTTCATTGTTTCCTTAATAAGTTAATTATTTCAATACAAGTTTCCAAAGTTAAAATGAAAATGATTTTCAGAAGAGTGGATGGTTAAGAGAATTTAAATTTAGACCAGATTAATGCATGTGTGAAGTAACGGCTTCTGTTGTCTCTTTTAGTATGTTGCATGGCAGTCTATATTGCAGGCCATCTAATGGCGTAGCTGGCAACCACGATTGGAGGCCTTTTTGTTGTTACAATAGCGTTCACCCTGGTCGGGTTGTATCAGTTTTTTTTCTGACTTGCAGCACATCTTAAACCATGGTGGCCCATGCATGGCACCCTTGGGCATGGTGGCCCATGTATGGGGGTCATGTGTATGGTGGTCCTGAGCATGGTAATACAAGATGGTTCTTCACCACACTCTGCATTATCAGCTAACCAACCGTGTCCCAACTGCTGTGCTCTGCCAACACCTCAACCCAAAATTTCTGCTGTTCGTTTTGTTGCAGCGACGTCTTTAATGGTTTGAGATGTAGCATGTCACCCAGACGTAGAATTAATTTGCGCTGTAATCCTCCTTATCTCTCTGCCTGGGTGGTACAAGCGTATCAGTGGGCAGCTGAGGATCTGGACAACAACCATCAAGGAAGATTTGGCTGAGCTCTCAGGTCCACAGGAGGTTGGTCTTCAACGGTGGAATCGTGATTGGACTGGAGGCCTATTGACAAATGTTTGATTTTCAGAGAATTAAGTGAATTAATGGAGGTGATAGTGGTTAAGTGGATAATTACATGGACTGACGACATGGGTGTGCCATGTTCAAATTCAGTTGGTTCCATAGTATCACTTTCACTTAGGGATGTTGGCAACCTTCACATTGTCTCTGCTGAAGAAATGCTGACTCATACGAATTTACTTTTGTTTTGTTAGTTAATTAATTACTATGGGCCCAAAAGATTTTACAATTTACATAAAAATAATATAACAATTCAAAATAAAATTAATTTTATGTTGTGAAAATAACAACCAATATGAGTATATAAGAAGAATATAAGATAATTTGAATACTATTGTGCTGGCTGTAATGTCACACAGAATCAAGGAATTTATTGATGAGGGCTTCATTTCTAGAGCAGTAGCTCTTGACATATTAAAACCCTTTGATAGGGTTTGGCATGAAGGCAATATCTGGCAATGTCCTCTCAACCACCAAATCCTTTCTCTCTGATAGGTTTATAAAAATAGTCTTCGATGGGCAGAAGTCTGAAGCACATACTATCAATGCCGGCATGCCTCAAAGATCCTTTTTGGGCCCAACCCGCTTCCTGATTTTCATTAATGATCTTCCAAATCATATTCTGAGATCATTCGTCAGCATTTATGCAGATAACACTACCATCTATGGCAACACCTCAAAGAGCATTAAAGATCAACATCTTTCTGATTCTCTCTCTTCCGACCTGGAGTACATCGTCCAATGGGGTAAGAAATGGTTGATTACTTTTATTAGGTCTAAAACCAAACTTCTCTCCTTTAACCACCAATGCTCGGATTCTCACTTTGCCCCAATTGTAATGAATGTCTCCTACCTTGAGGAAGCCTCCCCCCCCCCCGCTTTGATAAGCTTCTGGGACTGACCTTCACTCCAGACCTGAAATGAAAGACTTACATCAAATGTGTTGCCAAAGTCGCTGGTAAAATGGTTGGATCATTCTACTGCTCTAGAAGGTATCTCACTCCTGACGCAATCCTTTACCTGTATAAGAGTCAAATACATCCTAAGATGGAATACTGTTGCAATATCTGGGCAGGTACCTCTCGGAGCACCCTTTTCTACCTTGGCAGAATACAGGACCGATTTCGAAATGTAATGGGGGATATCTTCTCTTCCATACAGCTTCTTTCTCACAGAAGAAACGTTGCTAGTCTTTCTTTAATCTATCATTATTTTCATGGTAGGTGCTCGACTGAGCTCCAATATCTGGTTTTCCCCTGCAAAACATTTGTAACAAAAACTCGTCTAGCTAAAACCACTCTAAATAATCTTCCTATCTCCCTTCATGTACCTAAAACTAAGTTTCTTTCCTATAACTTCCCGTCTGTGGAACACAACATTACGGGGCGGTTTCCCAGCTGACCACAACCTAGTCGTTTTCAAGTCTAATCTTAACAAATTCCTGTTGATCCGTCCTCTTAAATAATTTAATTCTGCCCATTTACAACCATCGTTACCGATCGTCACTCTGTTGTCTCCCCGTCCACCTAACAAACTCATTAACTCTGATCCTTGAGTGGTCTTTGGGCCTTGATAAGCAGCGACTCATTAGTAAAAAAAAAAAAAAATAATAATAATACTAATATAAAATAAATTTTATACTTACTTAGAAGTGAATTAGAAAATTATGATCCAAATCTAAATTTGGAGTATAATTTTCTAAATTCACTTGAAATATTTCTTTAAATACATAAGTATGAAGGTGAGAATTCCTAGGCGGGAGTAATGCAATGTTGAAAACCGGAAGGTAGAAAATGGGATGAACAAAAAATAAATGACAGGAGATCAATTTATTTATATTTCAAAAAAACTTTGAATATAAAGACAGTAAATTGTAAAATGGGGGCCTTACTGCTAAATATTTAAAGGTCTGGAATGGTAAAATCTTTAATCATTTCGAGAGTAATAACCTCTCTTTTATTTATTTATATATTTTTTCTTTAAATACCTTAAGATTAGAAATCCTGTATTGTTTAGCGAAGTTAAAATAACGTTTTTAGTTTACTCTCGCTGATTTTAATTTTGTATATGCCTCCAGCCATTGCTTCCAGTAACTCTATGAAGAGGCCGGCTTATAAAGAAAGGGGTTTTTACCCCGTCCAATAAACCGGTATTGTATAAAGAACGCCATAGTGTATTGTCTTTGTTCAAAGCAACTCTGTATAATTGTTTCTGACGACAGTTTAAGGATAAGGAGACAAAAATAAAGTTGAGGTCTCAAGAGCAATGCTGAAACTTTTTCTTTGGAGATCGGGTGGGGTGTGGGGATCCAGAGGTAAGTAGCGCCATTTCTGAGCATACTTCAGGTTAAGTGGGCCCTTCATGCACAAAGGTTTGTCATATTTTAATGTTTGTCTATAGGTAAGTAATAATAATACTAGAGACATTAGGTATATAAGTCCTATATTGCAAGAGTTAGAAGTGGATGGAGTAATTTCAAGGAAATTCTTCCATTACTGACCAGCAGAGAGTTACCACTGTTGACCACAAAAAGAATCAATCAGACATACATATGCAGTGTGAGGATGTATTGAAGTGAAACCTGAACAGTGAAGGTTGAGGAATTGCGTTGCATGGAGAGGAATGGTATGAGAATGATACGATGTATGTGTAATGTGAGTATTAAAGACAGGATTAGATCTGATGATCTCAGAGGGAGATGTGTGCAGAATAGGAGACTTTGTTGGTTTTGGCATATCGAAAGAATGGATGACAGTTTTGGGGTTAGTAGATGTAGAACGGTTGAGGTATCAGGGTTAGTTGGCAGGGGAAGACCAATGAAAACATGGGAGGAAGTGATAAGGATTGATTTTAGAGAAAGAGGGATAACTAACGATCTGGCCAGAGATAGGTTAGTTTTGAAGTAAATTTCTAAAAGCCATCCAACACTTTTCAGCATGTCAAACGGGCGTTAAACGAATATGATGATAATGGTGATGATGACCTACTGGACACATAGTTTGGTGCAGGGGTGACCAACCTTTTGTATCTCATGCAACATTATATTATGGACCTATTTGGCTGTTATGCATTCACTCATCTGATTTATATATATATATATATATATATATATATATATATAAAGAGAGTACATGATGAAAATAAAAGTTGGAAAAATTAAAAATTTTATTAATTCATCAAAAGTTCAAAACAAGGAATAATCTTATACTTAAAAGACGATAAGATTATTCCTTGTTTTGAACTTTTGATGAATTAATAAAATTTGTAATTTTTCCAACTTTTATTTTCGTCATGTATTCTCTCGATTTATTGCTCTATCCAGTATACTGAGCTTTCCATTATCATGATATATCATTATTTAAAGCTACAATATTTATCTTTAAATTATCATTCAATTGTATATATATATATATATATATATATATATATATATATATGAGAAATTATATTACAGTAAACTGTAACTCACAACTTTGTTTATAAAATTTGTCCAGCATTTATTTGGATTTTATAGAAGCACGTTTAATTTATTATTAAATATATATTGTTTTTTTTTTAATTTTTATTTCCCATTGGGGAGTGAGAATTTTCGAGGAACCTTCCACCTTTATCAATCAGTTAAGAAATGCGAAATCTAGTAGAGATGTAACTGTTATTTTGAAACACATACATAAGTTATATATATATATATATATATATATATATATATTACTAGTAAGAAAACCCGACGTTACTCGGGATTAGATGAGGATCACTATTATGTACTTTTACTATGCTCATAATACCATATTACTTTTTAAAAATTTTTACTGCCCCCCCTCCTCCCGTTTCACCCCCTAGTATAGTCAGAAGAAGCCGAAATATTGGAAACTCTCTGAATTAGTGTGTTATACATATGGTTTTAATTTCATTAAAACTGAATATACGTATTTGAAGTTTTCAAGGTGTCCTGTCTCCATTGGTCACTAAGAGGTGAGGGCACATAGATATTCAGCAGATACAGGTGGAATATAGAGATTCGGGATCACTTCCATTGCCTTCCTCGGAAAATTTGTGCATATGATATAAATCTTATAAAAATAGGATTAATTTGAAGTTTTAAAAGAGGTTCAGCCCCCGTAGCTCCATTATGTTAGGAAGGCACTTAGAGATTCGGGACTACTTCTATCGTTTCTCCCCAAAAGATTTATACATATGATTTAAATTTCATAAAAATAGGATATATTTGAAGTTTTAAGTGTGCCATACCCTCTCGGGAACTCTTCCATTGTCTTCCCTGATAAATTTTACACAAAAATATTCTTTGAGATTTTATGTAGATTCTCTAACCTTTCTTTCTATAGGGAACACAAAAACATCACACACAAAGATGCATACACATACATTGAGTTTTATATACAGAGATTACAGGAAATATTTTACGTAGTTATCCACATATGTTTTTGTCTTAATAAGACTCGTCATTGTGGATGACTAAGGCTATAACACCAGTTGCTGGGTCAAACACCTGACTAAAGTCACTTTTGATAAATATATATATATATATATATATATATATTAAAAGTTATGAAAACATATTTATGGCAATTAAGCTACACAGAGGCTATATGTTTATATAACCTGAAGAAATTTAAAACAAGCATCTCGCTGCACCGCTCCCAATTTAGGGTTACCCCCCAAAACTTTCACCCTAATTCTCAGTAGCCCCTTACGTCTACAGTAGCAACTTGCCTTGTTTGGGGTGAACTAAGTTTTTTTTTTAATTTTAAAACCCTGTATCGTTGAGTGGTTTGATAAGCAGTGACCCATTCGTTAAAAAGAAAGTTAAATTAATATATATATATATATATATATATATATATATTAGTTATTAAAATACCGTTCAAGTTGAGCACTTTGACAGAAGTATGAAAAGTTTCTAATTAAGCAATATTGCGAATTCTCTCTCTTGGCAGATCGAACACTTTCGGAGACTTACTATATTTGTAAATAAAATATAGGCTTTATTTCTCTTACATTTAAATGTGACTGTCAATGTTAGATTGGAGTTATTCGGATCCAGGGTTCAAATCGCTCGACCGGCGGTAGAGTTATATAAGCCACACTAAAGATTAGTGAACATGAAACATATGACTGTGGATAATAAATATTTATTTATTTATAACAAATGATTATATTTATTTATATATGAGAGTATGGACATTATAACAATGTATGGGAAAGGCATATTGAAATATTTGTCAGTTCTACATAAAACAATTTGATATTGATATGACACATTCAACAGTTTTTAATTAAAGTACTTCATATTTAGTGATATTTAAAAGAGCCTTCGTATATAAATTTAAATTATAACGAAATCAAATGTTATTCTTAGTGAGGGAGAGGGGACGTAGCTTAAAATTATATACATGTATGTATGTATATATATATATATATATATATATATATATATATATATATATATATATATACTAAAAAAAATGTGACACGTTGGCTCACTTAAATTGTTTGAATCAGGAAAAAGTTAGTTTGCAAAGCCAGTTACATATAAAAAATGAAATGATAAAATCCCAAATTATTTTTTTCTGCACGCTATATCTCCCTGACCCTTTCTCTCGAAAGCTATGGGTTTAATAGTTTTACTACTTGTGATGATATCACCTTTTGTGTATGATGAACTATTCAAATCGTTTTATTCTTTCTTTTCTTTATTACTTTCAACTGTTAATAAACAGAGAGAGAGAGAGAGAGAGAGAGAGAGAGAGCGGTTAAAGGGTGATAGATGACATATAGACTAAAACGAATAGTTGAACAACAGTGAGAAAGGGTAAAAGTGAAAGAAAGTTAGTAAAAGATGGGTCAGCTTCTAAGGTATTTGCAAATTACAGCTAACAAATTACAGCTTCTAAGGTATTTGCAAATTACAGCTTCTAAGGTATTTGCAAATTACAGCTAACAAATTACAGCTTCTAAGGTATTTGCAAATTATAGCTTCTAAGGTATTTGCAAATTACAGCCAACAAATTACAGCTTCTAATGTATTTGCAAATTACAGCTTCTAAGGTATTTGCAAATTACAGCCAACAAATTACAGCTTCTAATGTATTTGCAAATTACAGCTTCTAAGGTATTTGCAAATTACAGCCAACAAATTACAGCTTCTAATGTATTTGCAAATTACAGCTTCTAAGGTATTTGCAAATTACAGCCAACAAATTACAGCTTCTAAGGTATTTGCAAATTACAGCTTCTAAGGTATTTGCAAATTACAGCCAACAAATTACAGCTTCTAATGTATTTGCAAATTACAGCTTCTAAGGTATTTGCAAATTAAAGCTTCTAAGGTATTTGCAAATTACAGCTTCTAAGGTATTTGCAAATTACAGCCAACAAATTACAGCTTCTAAGGTATTTGCAAATTACAGCCAACAAATTACAGCTTCTAATGTATTTGCAAATTACAGCTTCTAAGGTATTTGCAAATTACAGCCAACAAATTACAGCTTCTAATGTATTTGCAAATTACAGCTTCTAAGGTATTTGCAAATTACAGCCAACAAATTACAGCTTCTAAGGTATTTGCCAATTACAGCTTCTAAGGTATTTGCAAATTAAAGCCAACAAATTACAGCTTCTAATGTATTTGCAAATTACAGCTTCTAATGTATTTACAAATTACAGCTTCTAAGGTATTTGCAAATTACAGCTAACAAATTACAGCTTCTAAAGTATTTGCAAATTACAGCTAACAAATTACAGCTTCTAAGGTATTTTCAAATTACAGCCAACAAATTACAGCTTCTAAGGTATTTGCAAATTACAGCTTCTAAGGTATTTGCAAATTACAGCCAACAAATTACAGCTTCTAATGTATTTGCAAATTACAGCTTCTAAGGTATTTGCAAATTACAGCCAACAAATTACAGCTTCTAATGTATTTGCAAATTACAGCTTCTAAGGTATTTGCAAATTACAGCCAACAAATTACAGCTTCTAATGTATTTGCAAATTACAGCTTCTAAGGTATTTGCAAATTACAGCTAACAAATTACAGCTTCTAAAGTATTTGCAAATTACAGCTAACAAATTACAGCTTTTAAGGTATTTGCAAATTACAGCTAACAAATTACAGCTTCTAAAGTATTTGCAAATTACAGCTAACAAATTACAGCTTCTAAAGTATTTGCAAATTACAGCTTCTAAAGTATTTGCAAATTACAGCTAACAAATTACAGCTTCTAAAGTATTTGCAAATTACAGCTAACAAATTACAGCTTCTAAGGTATTTGCAAATTACAGCCAACAAATTACAGCTTCTAATGTATTTGCAAATTACAGCTTCTAATGTATTTGCAAATTACAGCTTCTAAGGTATTTGCAAATTACAGCTAACAAATTACAGCTTCTAAAGTATTTGCAAATTACAGCTAACAAATTACAGCTTCTAAGGTATTTGCAAATTACAGCCAACAAATTACAGCTTCTAAGGTATTTGCAAATTACAGCTTCTAAGGTATTTGCAAATTACAGCCAACAAATTACAGCTTCTAATGTATTTGCAAATTACAGCTTCTAAGGTA
>OY744530.1:80388791-80396291 GCA_963556195.1 Sepiola atlantica
ACTCCCACAAGTAAGATTTAAACCCGGGTCGGGAAAGTGGGGTTTAAAAATTGCCTGTGCAGCTCCGTCGGCATTCCCCGGTAGAGGCGCCTCAGGCAGTAAGCAATAAACTTACTCCTCTCCCAAAGAGGGGAGGCTAAGCCTGGGAAGGTGGACCTCCCAGAACTGCACAGGACCGACCCATAGACCGGCGTAAATCAAGACCCGAAGGCCAAGACAACACCAGTATAGGGTGCAGTATCCATCGGAACAGATACTACACTTTGATCTTAGCCAAAAGGCCAAGAAGAGTAGCCATTAATTCCAGCAATATAAAATAAATAACACTCCTTCAGTAATGTTAGGCGTACGTGGGGGAGGAGGTATAAAGTTTACAAGACCTGATTTTACTTCCGATCACAACGCGTAAACGTTTCTTGCATGTGAGTGTGTATGCAGCAGACATCTTGGTTTTGTCAACATTTCTGTCGCCATATTTGTTGTCTCTTTCCATCTGAATATTTACAACCTGTTCAATGTACGTCGATCGGATCGCGTTTATGAACGTTTCGGCTGATGCTATTTCGGCTAAAGCTGTTTCCTTCTTCTCAAGCTGACAGATTGCATGCGCGCATAGACGTGTTTACAAAAGAGACAGAATATTCGCGCGCTTGCGGGCACTTCCTCCCACTGCCACAGGCTTGTTGTTGTTGTTTTTCATGCCCCCCACTCTCTCTCTTCTCTCTCTCTCTCTCTCTCTCTGTTAATTTCTTCCCTCTTCTCGATGCTCATTCTTTCTTGCTTTTTTTACTTATCCTTTAGATATATTTTCTCGATCTATATTTATTATTCAATTTTACTCAGTTGATCTCTATCTCTCTAAACCTATCTATCTCTATTCATCTATCTTTAAATTCTCTTATATATCTCTAAATTATTAAAATTCTTCTATCTGTTTATTTCTGATCCTGCCTATCCATTTATGATCCTATGATCCTGCCTATCCATTTATGATCCTATGATCCTGCCTATCCATTTATGATCCTATGATCACGCCTATCCATTTATGATCCTATATATGACCATGCCTATCCAGTTATGATCCTCTCTATGACCATGCCTATCCAGTTATGATCCTCTCTATGACCATGCCTATCCAGTTATGATCCTCTCTATGACCATGTCTATCCAGTTATGATCCTCTCTATGACCATGTCTATCCAGTTATGATCCTCTCTATGATCATGCCTATCCAGTTATGATCCTCTCTATGACCATGCCTATCCAGTTATGATCCTCTCTATGACCATGCCTATCTTGTTATGATCCTCTCTATGACAATGCCTATCCAGTTATGATCTTCTCTATGACAATGCCTATCCAGTTATGATCCTCTCTATGATCATGCCTATCCAGTTATGATCCTCTCTATGACCATGCCTATCCAGTTATGATCCTATCTATGATCATTACAAAATTAAATTCCACCATAATGCATTTTAGTTTATTCGTCAACAAGTCAGCTATGTTATTCTTTTGTTTAATTGTGAATTAAATACAAAGCACTTATCCCACCCCAATACAAAAGCGTACTGCAGCTTGTTGCGATACAAGGAGTGAGTATACCCCCCCCCCCCACCTATAACTTTTTACAAATATGTTTTTATCGTGAATAAATGCTTAGAATTTTGGGTGAAAAAAGGTTTTGTCTGTCAATTCACTTCTGGGAATTGTCAAGACCAAAGTGATGAGCAGTGATTGTCATGTTAGAAAGCCCCTCTCCAGAAAGAAGTAGGTTCCCCTACTCAGCTTGAGAAAGGGAGTAAGGTGCAACTCAATTTTTTGTGGTACTCAAGACATGCAGTAGAATTATCAGTAGGTTAAGAGAGGATAAACAGTTTGTGTGCAAGAAGTATAAGATAATGGAGGTGGATGAGAACTCAGATGTGGAGAAAGTATATTCTGATGGCAAAGCTATTGAAGGTGTTCAGAGGTTTTGTTAGAGTAGACTTCGATGGTATGGCTACATTGAAAAAATGGATGAGAGTTCTTGGGTTAGTAGATGTAGATCAGTTGAGGTAGCAGGGTCAGTTGGTAGGGGAAGGGCAAGTAAAACTTGGGAGGAAGTGATAAGGATGGACTTGAAAGAAACGGGGATAAATAACGACAGAGATTGATCAGTTTGGTAGTCAATTTCTAAAAGCCGTCCAACACATGCCAGCATGTAAAACAGATGTCAAACGGAATATGATGATGGGTTGCGATTCTTGGTTTCCTCATTTTTCTTGGGTAATGCCAGTACGTGGGTCCCACTAGTAAAATCTATCTATCTATCTATCTATATTAAATGAATGCTGCAAATGTCATTTAAAATTGAATAATTCTTTTGATTTTTGGAGATTTAAAACTAAAAAGTAATACTTTGGTTTGTTTACAAAAGGATAGTTTCCTAGTAGAATAAGAGTTATATCATAAATTTGGTGTTGAATGGGGGGGGGGCTATGGCATGGCCTTCAACACCGGCACTGCCGTTACACCAGCACTGCTTATGATCAGGAAATGCAATACCAGTAGTTACATTTTGTATATGGGCGTTAAAAAAAACAAAAAAACTTCTACGCCTCATCTCTAATGTTTTGTGTCAGCCATCTTGGAATGCGCTGATGTCGAAGTTAGGAAATTGCGTTCGAAAGCGTATTTACTGATTAATGGCGCATTGCTTTGTACTTATCTACATTTGCTTATTGTTATGCAAGAAAATGAAGGTTATTGCTTTTTAACCTTGACACAAGCTTCCTGGATTTGATGGAACAGATATGCAGATTGAATCAAACGTGTTTCGTCCCAGGGTTGTCTATCAAAAAGAAATCCAGGGCCCCAGGAGGTTTGATATTAAAAGATTTTGATCTGCTAGGAGTGCACTGATCTTTGGATTAAGAACTAAAACATTAGAAATATCAGGAAACGTATATTCTAATATATATATATATATATATATATATATATATATATATAAGTTAATTAGTTTGAATCAGGAAAATGTGAATTTTCAAAGCCAGTTAAATATAAAAGAGATAAAATCCAAAATTAGCTTCTCTCTTTCTCTCTCTAATGACGGGTTAAATAGTATTACTGCCTGTGCTGATATTCCCATTTTGTTTATACTGGACAATTCCAATATTTTTATTCTTTTCTTTTATTTACTTGCTTCAACGTTTAATAAACAGAAAATGAAAGAACAAGTGATGGAAGTGAGACCACATATAGAATAAGACCAGAGGGGGAGGGGGGCAAACAAAACACAAGGAGAGAGGGTGAAAGTGATTGATAGAAAGTTAGTAAGAGATGGATCACTTGATGAGTGATTTGCAAATTAAAATGTACGTTTTTGTTTTTAAATATCACTCAATAACAGAACTCCGGTATATTTGAGCATGTATTTGATGTGATTACAATATATAGGAAAAAAGCCTTGGGGAAACGAATGTTGATTAGCTCAGCTTTAGTATTATAATAATAATAATAATAATAATATATATATATATATATATATATCAGATAAGAAAATCGTTGGTCTCACTGTACAGGCCTCCATGAGAAAGTATGTTGCACAACGACATCTAATCTGATATGGTCATGTTGTCCGTCATCCGAAACGCTCCAAAATGTGTCCCACATTGACATCGATGACCCACAGCCACACTGTAAATCGTTTACAACATAGAGAGAATCAATTGATGATGACCTGATCCTAGCGGGCGGCACAAGTGAAATGGCAACAGACAAAAGAAGTTGGAAATCATGCATGAAACGTCTACTATATATATATATATATATATATATATATATATATTATTATATTATTATTATTATTTATTATTAGCTTTTTCAATATGAACACCTAAGTGAAAGAACAGACTTTTCTGCTTGAGATCTTAGTTTCTAATAACTATAAATCGAAACATCGTCATTTCAGTGTAGCGGTTTTTGTACATATCTGCATAAATAAAAATATTAATATGTGTATATATATATATATATATATATATAAATGAGAGAGAGAGGTGGTATAAAAAGTGTGTAAAAGTATTTAACAGCATGGTATAAATACGAGAAAATAATTTTATGTGTGAAAGGCTTTCATCATATTTGGTTTAACGTCCGTTTTACATGCTAGCATATGTTGGACAACTTTAAGAAGTTGACTTCCAAAGTAATCTATGTCTGGCCAGGTCTTTATGTATCCCTCTTTCCCTCGGGGCCATTTTTATCACTTTCTCCCATGTTTTCCGTGGCCTTTCCCTGTGAACTGAACCTGCTACCTTAACTGTTCTACATCTCCTGACCCAAGCACTCTCATCCATTCTTTCAACGTGGCCATACCATCGAAGTCCAGTTTTTTCCACACATCTCTCTCTACTGTCCAAATTTAATCTTCCTCTGAGGTCATCAGAACTAAGCCTATTTTTGAGACTCACATTACACATCCATCGTATTATTCTCATATCATTTCTCTCCATGCAACGCATGTCCTCAACCCTCACCAGCCAGGTTACACTTCCATACATCCTTACACTGCGTACACTGAACTTACTCCATCCACTCCTAACTCTTTCAATCTCAATAGCATCTGCTCCACTCTCTGCTCCAATGGTATCACCAATGTAACAAAACTTCTTGCAACCTCAATAGCATCTGCTCTACTCTCTACTCCAATGGTTGCTGCTTTGTTTCTGTATATTATATAACTTCTTAAGTTATACAAAAGCAAAGAGACAAAAGTTGTTTTCACATCGGAGATAACATTACAAATGAATAAGGCCAGATAATTTATAGGGGAAGAAAGAAAAGAAGGGAAGTAAGATGAAAAGAAAACAATATATATGCAGCGTGAAATTAGTTTGTTGAAAGAAGGGCTTAAAATGTACTTTTAATATAACTCTCTTAAGTTTTGAATCTGTTGGTGAGAAATCTATTATTATACTAAATGTGAATTGATCAATGTTTATTCCCCTAAGGATTTTGTCCTATATACTTCAATAAGATAAAATACATGCTAAAATCTATTTTAGTTCTGGGATTGAGTTATGTTTGAAAACATTGTTTTAATTGTTCTAATTAACCATCATTTGTAATAAACTGAACACATCACCTATCTCTTGCTGTCTCTTAACTATCTGTGCATTTCTTCCACACCTCTCACTCTATGTTGATTCAACCACTATCTAATATTTCTTAATGTCTCTATGAACATTTATATACATTTGTTTTCATATAGTTTGTTGAAGATAAACGTAAGAAGGATATACAAAGCATGATGCATAAAGGGTTTAGAACGACAGACGTAATTACTGAAGGTAAAGCTACTTTAATGTCCCCAAATAATTGAAATACATTTGTTGCCAGGGTAAAGAATAGAGAGAGATATGCATGGGTAATGTATAAGTAAATATGACTGACTTTATTGATGATGTCTGGGAGACAATACGACGGCGACCAGAATGGCCATGTGAAGATGGCGAAGCGATCTCAGAGCAGTGGCGTGCAAAGGGTCTGATGATACCTGGGGCCAATTCTTTGAGTGTATGCCCCAAAGACTCAAGTATAAGTCCTAGTACTGAGAGTTATTATGAGAAAGGGAGATAGTTTGAATATGATTGGCTATCAACCCAACCCACCCCACCCAAACCCACTCCACCCAATTTGGATGCTGTGGCCACCGCTCCATAGCCCCCCCCCCCTCCTCTGCACATCACTGCCTGGAAGTTTTATCTGACTGCGATCAGCGTTTGTGAAATCCATGTGGAGATAGCCAAATGATCAGAGCCACGTCCCAGCTAAAAAGAAAGATATTCAGTTCTAAATTCCCTACGTGGGGTGAAATTAGGTATTTTTGAATTTCCGGAAATAGAAGAGTGCATCCTCTTGTTGGCTAGTAATGATTTAAGATGAATTGGATATTGTCCAAGAGCGATCATCCTGATAATTCTGCCATTATCTCCATTTCCTTTTCGTTTTTTTGTTACCACCTCCGTAAAAATGAATTAAATTATCTTTAGTGTTTAGGTTAAGGTTGAACATCACGCTTGTGTCACAATTAAGCTATGTCTTTGAATACTCAATTATTAGGAATGTACTGTTGATACAAATGACCGATGTTATGTGTTCTATAAGTATATACGAAGAGCATACGGAGATACCATTTCAGAGCGACGTGGATTCAGTGGGTGAGCAGAATGGAGTCTCCGAAGCCTGTTACACTTCACCTTATATTGAAATCAGATGGGCATGGCCCCGCCCCTCCCCTAATAGTTTAGTCAGAGAACAAAATAAGAAAAAGGTTTTCCCATTATCGTTCTCTCTTTCCTATTTGGGATTTTCAATCTGCCCTTCCATCTCTCACCACTCCCCGTCCTGTGTACAAACAAGCCACAACTTAGAGTGGAAAATGGCATTCTTTCCAATCAAGTCAGACACGGCGCCGCCTGTTTCCACAATCTTTGTGTTCATTATCAAAAAAATCAACTTGTCCGCTATCTTACAACGATTATTTCTTTTCGACCACGTCTGTTTTATGCATTGGTCATTATTTCGGTACAACCGTGACAATCGACATGTCCAATCCTAGACTGTCCGACACTGTTCTCTGCTCTTATCGGTTTTGGTTTAATGAAAATATCCATGTCTTTCCCTGTTAATTCATACGAGTGCGCTACTCTGATGGTCGAACTTCGTAGGCCCACTGCTAATTCATACTAGTGTTGTATTTTGGTTTTCGTCTTCCGTAGGTCCGTTCAACATTATCACATGTAAAGTTACTGTAAATATTGGTTGTGAGTAAAGTAATAAGTGGTCAGGCATCTTGTTATTTCAAGAAGTAAGTACCAGACTGGACGGGATGGAACTAAGATAAATCTTATATAAAAGAATCCACTTTTAGTTTTATTTACCTTAATTTCTTCTGGTCCGGTATATACTCCCTGAAATAACAATCTGACTCCTTATTACTTTACTCACAAGCAATATTTACGGTAACTTAACATGCTTATATCTTTTATTAAATAATCATTTTTTTAACGCAACTACGCCATAAATGAGTGATAAACCAAAATAAATAGTTTTTGACTAATTTCCCAACTGTATTTCCTTTAAAATAATTTATGTCGCCAATAGTAACATTTACCGGGTTATCCTGTACTGCAACTTACGTTTGGTTGTTGTTTTTTTATCAAAGGAAAATTAAATATAATGTAATAATAAAGATGTAGCAGCTTACATGAATGAACTATTTTCTGTCGATCTACTCAAGTTGTGATTCAGCTTGACGATCATTATAATCATCACCTCTTCAACAGGTGCGAGTCTGCATGTAATGAGATTCACGCGTGATTGCTTGGGCCAGATCACGTGATCAGCAGAACACCCTCAGTTTGTGACTCTTTCCCAACAACACAAGATGTGATCCTGCGATTCTCTTACAGTCCGATGGCAGAGAATCTACGAACTCCAGGAAACGATTAT
>OY744530.1:80401291-80506291 GCA_963556195.1 Sepiola atlantica
AGGATGTGTGAAAAAGACAAACAGAAAAGACAAATTTAAATACAAGAAAAAAAATCATCAAAAAACAAGAGATTTTACCGGTTTCGTTCGGATCAACGAATGACTTCAGAAAAAGTGAATAGTTTACATTTATTCGATAACGGTAAAAACATAGGAAAAAGAAGAACGCACAAAGAGTTTCATTGGCACGTGTTTCAAAAAAGAAATAATAATGAAATACGTGCGGCAGAGAACGTTAAAATTCGAAAAAAGGGGGTGAGAAAGAAAAAAAAGAAAAAAAAGAAAAAAAAGAAGAAAAATGAAAAGAAATGGAAATATGGATGAAATGTAGTAAAAATGAAAAGTTACTTTAACCACAGTTATTTAAGCAGTGACGTGATATATTGCATTGTTTCAGTGCGGTTTTTGCCAGTTTTTTTTTTCACCGTTATCGAATAAATTTAAAATCTTCACTTTTTCTGAAGACGTTCGTTGATCTGAACAAAACTGATAAAATCTCTCGGTTTTGTTTATGCTTTTTTTCTTGTAGTTAAATTTGTTTTTTTCCTTTGTCTTTTTCACACACACACACATATATATATATATATATATATAAGAAGAGGTAGTTTACTTAAAGCATTGTGTGTAATATGTATATAGAGGAGTATTAGAAGGCTATCACAATGCAAGAAATGGGAATATGTCGGCGTTGAGAAGTAAAACAAAAACAAGTGATTTTTTTTTATATATATATTTTTTTAACTTTTATAATTTTTTATAGCAAATCTTACTTGATTATGCAAGACTTCAACACTGTACTGTGTGTGACCGTGTTCCATAATATATTTCGAGGAAGACCTCTTCATCAAATGGTGGGTGTTTCAAATCTCAAAACCACGTGCGGAATGGCAATATTGCTTATAACACAGTAAATATTAATATCTGCAGCAAATGGAATAAAACTATAACAAAATGCTTTTTTTTTCCTCCATATTTCATATTTGACTTAACATCAGCAAATAATATTTATTACATCGACAAATAGTAAACACACTTGCACAAACAGAGTTATATATTAACTTAAATACTCGTCTACACCAAGTAAACGATTATAACTATATAACCACAAAAAATATTTGTTGGCGTTGGTATGTCTACAAGGAATTTGTAGTGGAACTCATATAAATAATGAACTGCTCACTGCCGCCCGGTGATAATGGTCGACCACACCAGTCGAAGAGCCACCAACTTATGTGCTCTGTCTGCAGTGGAAATAGGGCAGTGGCTATCCGAAACTAGCGGTTATAGGACAGACATCCAGGACAATAAAGTAAACCGCGTCCTTTTATGCAAATGATTCGTTTTGCTGACCAATCAATGAGATTTTGGGCTCAATATAAACAGGAGTATTTTGCCTATTCAGTCAGTTAGTTAGACAACTAGCATGCCACTCAGTTCTAACCAGTTTCTGTTATAGGCCCACTTCTTCATTGCGATAAACAGTATTTTAAGTCAGTACACGACTGATCGATCTTTCACTTTCTGTAAGTCCCGTTCGCTGTCTCGTGGGTATCAGGGTACAAGCAATACTCTGATCCAGTTTGATTGACTATAAAATCTTTTGGGGTATTTAAAGATAATTAACTAGTATGCAATAAGTGTTACAATAAGAAAAAAGTGTAAATTAACTAATGCAACAATTTTGAGCAAAGAATTACAAAGAGTAAAGTCTTTGTATAAATAACAAAGTGTTTGAGTATGTATATATTTACAAGGGAAAGTTCAAGTTCTTTTATACATGTTTATGTGATAGTATGTGCATGTAAGGAATGTACAGATAGAAAAAAGGAATTACTGACTGAGTGGCTCCAAAGTATCTGGTGTGGTTTACAATGATATTTCGATGTTCTAAGGTTTTGTCGGCCACAGGCAGGTCAAAACTTTTGTGAATGGGCAGTGTGACACTAACAGCAGCATTAACAATGTGAAATGCTAATGCTAAGGTTTCTGTCAGAAACTGATATAATCAGCCGGCACTAACTTCTTTTTATGCCTGTTAGCTGAATTGAAGTGGCTCAGAAACGCAATCCTTAAGGTTTAGTGAAAATCGTCCTGATTGGTTGGATAATTTTATTTTAAAATTCATTTTCCAGTTTAAAATCAAAAGTAATATGTAGTACCATATCAAGGAATCGTTTAAAACGTGTAAGAGAAATTTTTTTTAAAAAGCTCCAAAATACTCCAATGTGATATTTAAAAAAATATTGCTACAGTGATAACTGTGAAAATATAGCTTGCACAACTAAAGTTATGAATTAGGAAAAATTTTATAGTCATCGCCCCCCCCCCCCCTCATCAAATTATAATAATCAAATTTGGTTCTAATTTCAGGATCAGCATCATATTGTGCAATTTAAAAACCTCGTTACAATTGGAGGTAAAACATTTTTCCATGGGATGTTTCATTCCCATTCCAGGGCCTCTTTACAAGAAAAAATATGATCGCCTTAGAGTAATCTGCATAATATGGAAGCATTCTTACACAAGTTAAAGTTTGTAGGTCAAATTACCTAAAATTAGTGGACTGACTCACGCACATCTCTCATCTAATATATATGCAACAAAGGGGAACTCAGCCACTTCTCTTTGGAGATGGTTTAGTCAGAAATGATGCATAGCTATAGAATATGGATCCATCCATAGTTGGATTATATAAAATATATTTTAAGTAAAAATGTTGTTGTTATTTGTCATGTACGTACTAGCTCACCTGAAAGAAATGTATCCGATGCCAAATAGTGTAAACTTCGGACCCCTAGACAGAGGCAGACAAGATCCATTGCTCGATTCCCCTCCTCCCATGTACCCTTTAAGTGCTGGATTTCTTATTTCATGGACACTTTTGATGCTCATGAATATTCTCCCATATTTGATATACTTTAAAAATATGCAAATTAGTCCAGTCTAATTTGCATAATTGAGGGCAACCATCTTGAATACTTACTGTGGTTACTCAATTCAATAAACTTTCGTTGAAGTGTCAATATATATATATATATATATATATATATATATATATATATATATAAGGAATAGGTATAATAAATACCTTTTTAAGCATTAAGATGCGATATCAATTTTTTTTTTCCATAAAAAAAAAAAAGAAAAACATTAAATCGAAACCGATTTTTTTTTTTCGTTTTTTTTTTATTAAAACTAGCATAAAAAAGAAAACGAAAAAAAAAAAAAAAAAAAAAAATCGGTTTCGATTTAATGTTTTTCTTTTTTTTTTTATGGAAAAAAAAAATTGATATCGCATCTTAATGCTTAAAAAGGTATTTATTATACCTATTCCTTACTAAATTTAACAATAGATGCTTTAAAAAAAAAAAAAATGAACTTTAAACACTTATATATATATATATATATATATATAGTGTGACAGGTTGTATATGAAAAGAAATCAAAGAAAGTGCTCGATCATATAAGAGAGCTAATATAATTTATTTAGATACTGTATATTACATATTTCAGCAATGTACCGCGGTTTCATCCAAAAGGGCAAAAGATGTCTAAATCTGCCCTTTTGGATGAAACCGCGGTACATTGCTGAAATATGTAATATACAGTATCTAAATAAATCATATATATATATATATATGAATAAAGAAAAAATCCACACTTGAAAGTTTATGGAATAACAATTAGAAGAATATTTTTGAAAAACAAAAATGTGTTTTTTTTTAAATAAATTTATTTATTTATATATTTATTTTAAAGTATTCAGATCTTTCAGCGTTATACGCCTTTGTCAAAATCATATAGGCATTTTATTCCTTTTTTTATTTTATTTTTTATTTTTCCTTTTCTTTTTAATCATTCTTGACCAGGACATATTGTTGCAACCAAGATGAGAATTCGTCCTGATGTTTCGATGGTTGAATTCTCATCTTGGCCGTGACAATATGTTCTGGTCAAGAAGGATTAAAAATAAAATAAAAAGGAAAAAGAATAAAAAAAGGAATTCAATGCCTATATACCTTTGACAATGGCATATAATGTTGAAAGATCTCGAGACTTTAAAATAAATAAATGAATTTATTTTTAAAAACCCAAAGAAAACACGTTTTGGTTTTCAAAAATATTCTCATATATATATATATATATATATATATATATATATATATATATATATATATATACACACACATATATAGGCGTGGGTAAGAAATTTAAATTAATACTCTAAACATGTTGGGTGTTATTAAACTTAATCGTATATTACACATGTGTCAGATAATACAAGAGAGTTAAAAAGTCATGGAGGACATTTCATTTATTAATAGGTTGTCTATAATAAACTATAAAGACAGTAAATGAGACATGTATATATATAAATTAAAAATACGATTCAATACATTGTTTCCAATTACAGTAGAATACACAAGGTTCCCATAAATAAAAGAATGTACAAAGTTATTCCTAATAAGATAAAATAAAAATAGTGCTAAGCATGAGGCAAAAACTTTCTTTTGCTGCATGACGTCTTTTCTGTTAGGTGACATGGCAAGGACTGCCATGTCTGGTCTGTGTTACACAAGCAAATGAGAATGATATCTTGTCTTAATTCTCGACAATGTGTGATGCAAGAGTTCCCAACTAAACTCTCTCGTGTTCATGAGATTTGGGGAGCTAAGCCCAAGGGGAACAACTCTGGCCTGGGAAATAATTTCTCCCCAAAAGAAAATAACTCTGACGTCAGATGATGCCTCATCATTAGTTTTTTTTGTTGTTGTTTTTTTACTAATGGATCACTGCTTATCAAGGCAAGGTTAAAAAGATTGTTAGCCAGACGATGATCATTCCCACGAGAGGAATTGATTATTCAAGAGAACGTCTCAACAAATATTTGAACATGACCATGTTGTAGTCAATTGGGAAGCAGGCTCATAGTATTTTGTTCCAAAAATGGGATGTTCTAGGAAAGAAACTTTGTTCATGGAAGTTCCATTTTGTTTATGGTACAGAGAGAGAGAGAGAGAGAGGGGGGGGAAAGTTCTTTGCTGTAGTTGTAGCTAGATGAGGTTTTCCCGTGAATGTTTTATAGCGGAGGGGCCAGAGATTTGAGATCAGTCGAGCTCCTACCATAGACATAACGATTCAGTAGAGAAAGACTAGAACCATCTCTTCTGTGAGAGAGAGACTGTAGAGAATAGAAAAGATCATCTTCCACTAGATTGCGAAGTTGGTTTTGTATTCGTTGAATAAAGCTTCAAGTTTTAATTTGACGTTATTCTTTTTTATTACATTTATTTATTATATTTTATGTTCTGAAGACAGATAAATGATTTCAGTGCTTCTGCATCGTTGTGTACATATGAAATATTTTTGTCTTTAATTTAAAATAGTGACATGAAAGGGGGAGATAATTAAAAAAATATTTTTATGGGGGGGGGGTAAAGAAGGGAGATAAATACATAATTAAATAAAACTTATCAAATCTGATTTCATCAAAAATGGACGTAAACTATATGAACCTAGAAGAGGTGTTTTTTTTTGTTTTTTTTAATTAGAGATAAGGGCAATGTAATTGATCTTTTGCAAGTACACAGACTTATTTCAACAGCTGAGACCTGCATCTATGGTGCTGAGATGAAATTTATCCCAGACACAATTAGAAGCGCCCCCCTCCAAAGTTTGAATTATCTCCCCCTTTCATATCACTCTTTTAAATTAAATAGGAAAATATTTAATATGTACACAACGATGTCGAAGCACCATGATTTCAGTAGACAATCGTAAACTGGAAAGAGAAAACTAGAAATATATAATAAATGCTAAGCAACCACTGGTTATCTGCCTTGACCAAATCTTCATCTCCTCTTCCATTTCTGTTTGGCTCTCCTCATCGATTTTTCTAATAAAAACAATCTAATTACGGGCACAGTTCATCCATCCATAAAACCTTTGCATTTCCAGACAGATACGAATGATCGTAAATTCTTACCATTGACCAACTAGTGTTTTACTCACAGACTAATGGCTCCGAAAAGCCAAATACACTGACTTTCTCTATAAATTCAATAAGGTGATGGAAGTCTCCCCACTCTTTCCCCCCTTTCTTCTCCCTCTCTCTTCTCTCCCTCTTTTTTCTCCTTCCCTCTCCCCCTCTAATATTATACTAAAACTCTGAGAATCTTGTATGGTTGCTTTTGTGCACATTGAATGTTTTAGATGGTGGAAGGAAAGGCGAATGGGTTTGAAGGAGAGAAATGGGGGAGAGGAAGTGGTGGAAGTAAGGGACTACAGAGAGATGGGTAGTAGCAGGAGTAGCGTAAGAGAAGGCAAGTAAGATGATGACATAAATAAAACAGAAAAAACTAAATATACAAAGTAAAAGCATCATTGACCCATTATTCATGAAATCTCGCTGATTTCCATCAACCTGAAGCAGGTGGTAACTTTATTTTCTAACTCTCTAGGTGTAATTTAAAAATATCTATCTATTTACCTTCACACTTGCACTGTATATATATACTTATGTACAATGTACCAAACGGGTCAAGGGTCGTCTAGTATATATATATATATATATATATATATATATATACACACACATACATGTATATACATGTTCTTTTTTAAAACTTTCCCATTTGAAACGTTTTGTTTCATTTTTTCTTTCTTTCTTCACTGACTGAGACATTATTTGCTATGAATGTGTGAACACTAAAAAAGAAAAGAGAAAACTATCTATATCTGTGTGTGTGTAATATATATATATATATATATATATATATATAGCTGTTTCTTCTATAATGTCAAATTGATGCACAAGTAATATTATTAAATACACTTAAAATAATAAGGGAGTGAAATTGTTTGCTACACTTATTTGTATAACATATTTGAGCGAAGTAGATATCTCGGAATAAATGTAATACTATTTGTATGTCGAAGAAATGGTCGCATATTTTCGTAAAACACTCATGACGAAGAGCTGTATGGGGTGAATGGAAAAGATTTGCATAAGAAGTGTTTGGATATTTTCCTATAGTGCCTGAAGTTGCACGGGAAAAATCGAGTTGATTAATCTAGACATTTTTTAATTTTATTTTCTTTAAATTTAATTTCTTTAATTTAGTCATTTTACAATTGAGCCTTGGCAAAAAAATATAAACTCTACTTAGCCAATTCCATAGTCTGTGCCAGTATCCATCCGTGTTTCTACAAAGTCACCTACACTAATACATTGAGGAAAGGTATGAATCCACTGTTACAGTCTGGATCAATAACCAGTTTTCAAATTGCAATTATCGAGTCTGACTTCGGAATAACTAAATTAGAAGGAGGATAAGGATCTTAGGAAATTACCCCCCATCTCGAAAGTATCCACATCCCCGTTTCCCCAATTTTTGTCCCCTTGATCCATTTTCCTATAAAAGACATTCTAATTACAAATCTTAGTTCGTGCATTCATAAAACCTTTGCATTACAAGAGATAAAAACCATTAATTTTTACTATTAGTGTAATAATGAGTGACTTACTGACTAATCGCTTCAAAGAATCAGTGCTTATCATTCTAGATGTAAACTTTGTAAGCTGACATTAAAAGTCGTTTGTGAACTCAAGATCTTTCATTATTTTTTTCGGGGGCGATAGGCGATTGAGAACATCTTATCTACTAAGTCTACCGGAAAGTTCTTTTCGTTTTGAGATATGAAAGCAAAACAGCTATCCAAAAACAGAAGTGGAGCTATTTTTGTTGAGCACTTGCAAAAGGCTATTGGGACTTTATTTAAGAACCACAATTTGTATTCTAAATGTTATTACAACTGGCATCCCGAGGGTTCTTTATACTAAATATTGTGCAATTAGTTTAGAGCCTATAATTGATTATAATAATTATTATTAATAGTAGTATTAGCCGTAATAGTATCATAATTTTTATAGACCTTGTATCCCAAGGGCTCTTCATGCTATATTTTGGGGAAACTGTGAGATATATATATATATATATATATATATATATATATATATATATATGATTATTTTTATTCATACAAGCATGTACAAAATCTGCGACGTTGACATGTCTGTTATCGATCTACAGCTGTTAAAAACTGAGATCTCATCAGGCAGAATTAGAATCCGATCCTAACCTCAGATCATTTATAAACCCGGTTGAAATTCTTTGGATTCCTATCCTGTAGATGTTTACTTTACCTGGATTAATATATACATGGACGGCGGCACCGGAGGGGGGGGGGGGGCTACAACCCCCCCCCCCCCTCCCACTTTGCGGTCATCAATAATGAAGTTATATATGCATGTGTTTAACCGGGTCCCCCACTTTTTAGGAGAGCCCCCCCCCACACACTTTTATAACTGTGTCGCCGGTCCTGATATATATATATATATATATATATATATATATATAATTATTGTTTATGAATTACAGTAACTGAGTGACGATTAATCATGGATCAACAAGTTTCTTTATATGTTTATTTGTATTCGTCTTCGATTAATAATGTACCACTAAAAAGTTGCTTGAACAGAGAGAAAGAGAGTATGGCCCCAGATAGACCACATGTGTATGTCTGTCTTTTACTGTTCCCTGGCTGTGCTGACCATGTCTTGTCTGTTCAGAACATGGGTACCAAGCCAGGGGAGCGCTCTAAACGAATCAGAATTCACACACACAGGATATTGTGTCCTGACTGGCCTCTCTGAATTAAGTAGAATGCGGTCACCTGCAGACCGTGCGTCACTCTGACTTATTTCCCCAAATTAATTTGAACACATTCACACATAGAGGGTGGTGTGTCCCAACTTTCTCCCCCCCCCCCCCCCAAAAAAAAAACTAATTAGAATGCAGTCACCTGCAAAGGGTGCTGTATCTTGATTAGTCATTCTTTGTTGTCTTTCGTGTTTCTTTTTTTAATGACTGACATCAACAGATTCTTTATCACCTCCTTCCAAGATTCTCATGAGACTTCCCCTAAATAATTCCATTCTACTTTAAATTCTAAACTACACATATCGTTCTCGAAACTAAAAATCCTAATACGTTTTTATTTGTATAATTTTGATTATTCGGACTACTGTTCTCATCTTCAGTGTTATCACAACGTTTTGGCCACTATAACCTCCGACCTTCTTCAGGTGTATCTTTTCGAACTTCATACTAGAACTGTCTGCAAGGACCCGTGGCGCAGTGGATATGGTACTAAGTTAAATTCAGTTCTAACTGATAGTCATCTGAAAGTCGAAGGTTCAATCTTCGGTGCGGGCGATATGAAGAATTGTGAATTACTGAAGACTTCTCCCAGTCATGGCTGATGGAACGAGAGCATGCTACCCCCATGGATAAAATAAAGGGTTCTGTTCGAAATTCCGTCCAGAATCCCGAGTTCGACAGAAAAAGGCCGGAAGTTACAGCGGCCGAAACCTTGTGATGATAACACTCAAGATGAGAACGGTAGTCCGAATAACCAAAATTATACAAATTATCAATCCTCATCTCAAAAATTTAGAAATACAATACCTTTTTGTTTATAGATATTTTCTTTTAAACAGTAAAAACAAATCTATAAACTGAAATAATTTTAAATACTTACATTTCGATTTTTTCAGATAGGAATGTACAATCAAACCAAGACATTTGATCCTTGCTCCAACCCTAATCCTAACCCTAACTTCTCTCTGCTGTCTTTACTATCGCTTTTATTGCTAGCTGACGTCTGAAAATCCCTTATCACCTAATGCTAAAATTATCATGAAATAACAAACTTGATTCCATTCGACGACTTTGTTCATAATCTAAACTATTGTACTGATCATAATCTAAACTATTGTACTGATCATAATCTAAACTATTGTACTGATCATAATCTAAACTATTGTACTGATCATAATCTAAACTATTGTACTGATCATAATCTAAACTATTGTACTGATCATAATCTAAACTATTGTACTGATCATAATCTAAACTATTGTACTGATCATAATCTAAACTATTGTACTGATCATAATCTAAACTATTGTACTGATCATAATCTAAACTATTGTACTGATCATAATCTAAACTATTGTACTGATCATAATCTAAACTATTGTACTGATCATAATCTAGCAGCAGAAGACCAATTATAAGAAACCTTTCCAACCACCAATTGCTATGGCTGATAGCACCCTTTCCGAGAGTCCAACGTTCAAACTCCTTGGCCTCAAATTCACAGGTAACATGAATTGGAATAAATACATAGAAGATACTGCCAAGTCTGCTGTAAAGAGGTGGGCTCCCTTTACTGGGCTAGAAAACTTCTCACACCTTTGCCGATGCATGGAGTATTGTTGCTACTTCTGGGCTATTGCACCATCCACAAGTGTCTCCCTCTTGGACAGGATTAAAAAAAAAAAAGAGTCTCTATCCTAATAAACCCTAACCCTGTCTACCACACTCCAGCCCCTGTCCCTTTTTTGGGTCATGTGTACATTCTCTTGCTTTTGTACGTATAAAATTCATATAAACTTATTAATAATCGTACTTACATTGTAATTAAGACTCAGCTTGCATCTATGTGTTTGTTTTACTAGTACTTCCACGGAACGTGCTCTGAAAAACTTACTGCACTTGAACCTCCACAACGTAAATACTCCTGACCAACCTGACTAGCAGCAAAATCCCACCCCTTTGCTGTAGAGGTTCCGAGATGCCGGAGAACTCTAATAGCTTCTTTCCTCAGACTGCTTGCCTTTGAAATTCTCTCCCTGCTCCCTGTTTCTCTGACTTTACCACTATGCATAAATTTTAATGTAATGTGAACAAATATCTTGCTGCACAACTCCCCACTTAGGATGCCCCCTATAAATCTGGCTCCTAATCAAAGTAGCATCTTATGTCTTATTGGCAATATGACCCCTTGTTTCGGATGTATAAAAAAAGGGATGAGAAAAAAACCAGTGCGAAAAGGAATAAGTGAAAAAGACTGGATAATGCATTGTGAGTATACGTATATGCCATTGTCAGTGCTGATTTAGTATTATTAGACTGGGTTAGTGGCCAGGAGAGCCGGAAAAATGTACAAGATTAGATTAGAGCCGTTCTAAACTTAAAAAAAAAAAACTGTTTATTTTCATACATACAGTTTTGCAGGGTCTGCTAGATATTATTCTGAAGTTGAAAAAGAAGATGTTGATCATAAACTGGTGTATCGATACTAAAAGCCCTAGTTGAAGTCAGCGTCCCTAATGATGTCGGCCTAAACAGAGCTGATGTATGATATGAAAAGAAACTGGAACCAGGCAAAGATTTCAACCATTCCAGTAATCATAGGAGGCACTCGAATCATGAAAAAGAACTTAAGAAACTACCTGGCGAATATACCCTGTGAACCAAGTGTAAGAGAGATCCAAACAATTGCACTTAAAGAGACGTGTGTGTTTGTTATGGCTGACATATAGACTTGTATTTGAATAAGAAGTATGTATTTTAATGCAGTCGAGATTTTAATTTCATTTAGATTCAATTCTTCGTACATACGTTATGTATGTATGTATGTATGTATGTATATATATATATATATATATATATATATATATATATATATATATATTACAGATGGGTCATCGCTTATCAAGGCCTAGGGACCACTCGAGGATGAGGGTTAAATAGATTGTCAGTTGGATGATGATCGCCATCACAAGGGGACCGGAGGCAATGGGTGGAATGGGCAGAATATTACTTAAGAGGAATTGATTATCCAAGAAAACGGCTCAACAAGTATTTGTTTACATTAGACTTGAAGACGACCATGCTGCAGTCGGTTGGGAAGCAGACTCGTGGTATCTTGTTTCACAGATTAAATGTTCTAGGAAAGAAACTTTATTCCGTTTGGTTTTTGGTACTGAGAGATAGCCTGACGGTATATTATGTACCATGCTGCTTTTTTTTTTTGTTGTTGTTGATGCTCATGTTTGGGTGGATAATATCATTAAATAAACAGGGCTGGGAATAAACATAGAAAACGATAAAGTGAAAAATGAGACTCGTCTCGGATGCAAACCTGTATCCCTGAAAGAGAGACCACCTGACGTAGGTGTTGTCTTAGACTGTGTGATTAACAAGCCGAACGGTTAGAGAAAGCTTAATCTGTACAAATAACTCATCCTTTAAACTCTGCGCCAAATCTCTGTTTATGTTTTTACTTGCAATGTAACCATAACCTCCTCATAGTCACATCAAGCAAGCGAATACTGTGAACCTGTTATATACTTTACTGTTGGAATTTATTTCTGACAGTCGACAGGCTCAGATCTGATGAGATCAGAGGAAAATTGATCTGGACTGTAGAGAGATGCATGCAGAAAAGGAGGCTTTGATAGTGTGGTCACGTTCAGAGAATGGACGAGATTTCTTGGGTTAGTGGATGTGCGGCAACTGTTCTTCTTTGGTCAGTTCACCTGTGCCACTGAATAAGTATCACGTCTGATATGGATTGCACGGCACATAAGATGTTTATATGGCATAATCACGTTGACACACCGGTTCTCGTTAGATCACCGAAGTTAAGCTACGTTGAGCCTGGTCAGTACCAGATGGGTGACCGTTTGGGAATACCAGGCGCTGCATGTAGGAGGATGTTGACACCTCCCTGCAAGAACTGCAAAACCTTACGTCATCTCTCCTAACCGAGATATACATGCGACTGAGGACCGCTTGTAAATTTGATATTCCCTAGAAACTTCCTTCTTCGGAGGAAGCCGGTTCAATTCGCCCAGAGTGAATACTGTACCAGGTGCAGGTATGAGATGTTTTGGTCCACTCTGATAAGAAAGATGTTGTGCAAATGATTATCGAAACACCAACTTTAATAGACATATGACCCTTCCAAAGTGTCTAGAGTCCAGTCAAACCTACTATTTCACACATCGCTAGGTAGAAATGAGGTGGATTCATACCAAGCACTTTAGTGAAATCGGCAACAGCTTGGTCAGGATTCGAACATAGTAAACCAAGCAATCTTGCCGCTGAACCAATTTCACATTTTTACATATATACACGCACACAATGTATGATTGGAGGAGGAGGCATTAATGAGTGCATAGGTTAGTAGATGTAGAACAGTTGAGGTAGCAGAGTCAGTTGACAGGAGAAGGACAAGAAAAACAAGGGAGGAAGTGATAAGGATGGATTTCACAGAAAGAGGGGTAAATAAAGATTTTGCCAGAAATAGATTAGTTTCAAAGTCAATTTCTAAAGGCCGACCAACACGTGCCAACATGTAAACAAATGTTAAACTAAACTTTTGGAAGTTGTCAAATGAAATATTTAACAGAATTTGATCTGGATATCGATACTGTACTAAGAGTTTAATTTCTTTTTTTTCTTTCTTTTTTTTGTAACAGTTGAATTTAGAAGATAGTTAAAGAGGAGATGCCCAAGGAGGCATAACAAATAAATAATAATAAAATAAAGGTGAAAATCATGTTACGCCATGACACCGATGAACAACAAACCTCATGTTTTGTTTTGAGTTTTCCTTCTAGATGAGTTGCCACTCCAAAGGCTTTAGAGTTTACCCTAACCCTAGTATGTGTTTGTTTGTACCAGACAAAAAATAAAACATTCATTCATTCATATTTTACCTGCATGGCAACTGAAGCTTATTTTATTTTTTGTCGAATTAATTGAATTGAATTAGGAATCAGATGATTCTATTGTTGGCATTGGTTTCGATGATGTCTTTCTTGTCAGAATTCTTTCTAGAAAGAAGTCGGGTACTCACAGGAGGAACCATATGAAGTTTGCCAACATCATAAGTTAAAGTGTGGGTACTTATGCAGATTAGGACCCAAGCTAAAATCGATTTGGCGTCGGTAGTTTCTGGATGTTTACATAGACAGCCGAATGAAAAGTCGGTTGTCTGCGTCTAATAAAAATTCAAAACTAGGCTGGATGTACAACTGGAAAAAAAATGATAAAATGTTTTGTTTTTTTTACACATAAATTTGTTTTTGTTTAAGAAAAATATCACTGAACAAGTGTTAAAAAAGGGTTAGGGTTAAATGTTATAAAATGTTTGGATAAGCGCTTCGGCATTTTCCGGAAACATCCGGAAGCTACCGACGCTAAGTCGATTTTAGCTTGGGTCCTAATCTGCCAAGTGTATCTGTGGAATGAACTGGATGCGAACTTGGCACACCTAGGTCTTCAGTCCATGTCGTTAGCCACCGTCACCTCCCAAATAAACCATTAATTCAAGTAAATTAATTTATTTTATAAAAAAGAAGAAAATAAATCACATAAAAATGTTACGGTTGGAATTAATGTGAGATTCAGGATTAGAAAGAAAAAGTGATTTAAAAAAAAAAAATGCAAAGTTTAAATAACGAACAATTATTTTGCAACATGTGTTCTCGGCAAATAACAAATTCCGAGTGAATAACATCTGACATTTTAGGATGTGAATAAAATTTTGCTCCGAATGCAATAATCATTGCACCAATATTAAATATCATTAATGGGTTATAAATCTTTGCTGAATGGCTTCAACTGCTGGGTGAAAAATACAAAAAAAAGTCAGTTGCCAGTGCATTACTTGCACGCCATTGCTAATTTTGCTAACACCCATGTTAGGATTAACATCGGGATACCATAAAAACGTAGACCATTCCTCTCAGATGTCAGCTTTCTCTATCCAGCAGTTGGGACAGACAGACAGACATAATCTTGTTAAGTATAAATGGATTAAGTTCAGGGAACTTCTGTCATTACTAACCAGCAGAGCATTACCACGATCGACCAAGAGAAGAGTCTATCAGGCATGTGTACGCAGTGTGATAATGTATGGAAGTGAATCCTGGCCAGTGAGGATTGAGGTTACATGGAGAGAAATGATATGAGAATGATACGATGGATATGAACTGAGTCTTCAAGACCCGCTTCTGATGAGCTCAGAGGAAAATTAAATCTGGACAGTATAGGAAGATGTGTGTAGAACAGGAGATTTTGATGGTATGACCACATTGAAAGAATGCGTAAGAGTACTTGGGTTAGTAGATGTAGAACAGTTGAGGTAGCAGGTGCAGTTCACAATGGAAGGCCAAGGACAACATGGGAGGAAGTGATAAAAATGAACTTGATAGAAAGAGGGATGAATAAAGATCTGACCAGAAATTTGGAAGTAAAATGTCAAACGCATGTTAAACCGAATATGATGATGAAGTGTGTGTATATATATATATATATATATATATAATTATAATTTTTTATTTATATAGACATGTATAAGACTGGTTCAAATTCTTTGGACTTTTGTCCTGTGAATGTTTACTTTACCTTGATTACTTATATATATATATATATATATATATATATATATATATAAAAGGTAAAGGTCGCATAGCCTGGACGCGCACGAGTGTCGTTGCCGACATCGCACACTGCCCATGGCCGTAGCGGCGGTGATTTGTTAAGAATCACCGTGTCTAGGGCACAGCATATGGAAGGCGGAGCCCATCCCTCTCCTTCCGCTGCCTTGAACCTTCCCTGAGTTTTAGTCTGGTACCCATTTACTGCTGGGTGGACAGAGGGAGTTTTCAGACCCGAAAATTCGCATGACGTGAGTGGGATCGAACCCGGGTCGTCCAGCCCAAAGAGTGCTATAAACACTCGTCCACAGGCCCTCCCCCTATCTATATATATATATATATATATATATATATATATATAAGGTGAGTCAATGAAAAATAGTTAGACCTGTAAATGGAAACAGATCGATATCTTCAGTTGTTCAGAACAAGGAGCATTTAGTAAATAAAAATATTTATTCTTCTTCTCTTTCAATTGTATTCCTTAAGCACGGCTTTTCAAAGATCAAAATCTTATCATCAGAGGAAGTAGTGATTGATAAGTTGGCAGATAAGAACAGTCAATATTCAAAATTTGGAAAAAGTTTTTTAAAAAAAGTTATTTTTAAAAAGTTTTTAAAAGTTCAAACGGGTGTGTAAATGAAAGTCACCAAACACGGAGATCCAAGTTGTATAGGGTTCAAATGTAATTGGTAAATCCAGAAGAATTTCCATTTACAGGTCTAACTATTTTTCATTGACTCACCTTATTTTTGCTCTATCCAGTATATTGAGCTTTCCTCATCTCACAATAGGTCTAATTCTCTAAAAGTTATCTTTAAGTTATAAACCTTCATATATATATATATATATATATATATATATATATATATATAAAAAACCCAAAAAATAAATGCCAAAGATTTTTCCATCTATCCTAACTATATTAGATATTAAAACAGGTTTTGCTTATTTAGTATATTTATTTACTCCTCTGCAGGAGTTAGGCACAAGGCCAGTTTTTATCTTACTCCCACAAGTAAGATGTGACCACAGCTTGGGTCGAGTAAGTGGGGTTAAAAGCCAGCGCCTGAGAGGTGAGCACTCTGGCCATTTAAAAATTGCCTGGGCAGCCCCGTCGGCATTCCCCGGTAGGGGCGCCTCAAGCAGTAAGCAATAAACTTACTCCTCCCCAAAGAGGGGAGGCGAAGCCTGGGAGGGTGGACCTCCTAGAACTGCGCAGGACAGGCGTGCAGTATCCATCGGAACAGATACTACACTTACTTCCTAGCGTGTGCCAGGTAAAGACTTTTGAAATACCGTATATATAGGAAAATGGAAATGCCCTCAAACATATGTAGGTCTTTTTAATTTGCATATTCATTATATAAACAGCTTCAAATGAATTAATATCCAGTAATATACAGTTGTGATTTTGCATTGTCATATTTTCTTTTATATACGCAATATTTTCTTTGTCAGTAAAACGTCTGAGGTTGCTGGGATGCTGAGAACAGATACTACACTTTGATCTTAGCCAAAAGGCCAAGTTATTTACCTCCAAGACGTTAAACACAAGGTCAGGTGTGGTTAGCCAGTGCACTAGGATTAGCGCACTCTGGCCAACAAAAAAATGCCAGAGCAGCCCCGTCGGCATTCCCCGGTAGGGGCGCCTCAGACGATTAGTAATAAATTAACCCCTTCTCAAAGAAAAGGTAAAGCCTGGACCTCATTGAACTGTACAGGACAATACCTCAGACCGGCGGAATCAAGGCCCGAAGGCCAAGACGGTATTGGTCTACAGAGTGTACCATCCATCGGAACAGATACGACACTCTGATCTTAGCCAAAAACGCCAATGAATCATAAAAATTGTTTTTTATCGCTAGTCATTTTTAAATGAATGAAAAAAAAAAAAGATTTAATCAATTATTGTATTCTTTTAATGGGGTGGGTAGTATAGTATTGGTTCTGTTGTCATAAAACCATCCTCCCAAGGGGGTGGGGGTAATCCTCCCAGGTATTACATCCTCCTCTGGGGGATGGTATAATGTAGTATCTGTTTTGGTGTCTTTTTTTTTTTTTGGAGGGTGGGTGGGTAGGTAGTGTAGTATCTGTTCTGTTTCCATGATAGCATACTCACAGGCATTAGTTTCTTCTTTTATGGGGGGGGCAATATAGTATATGTTCGTCCATCGATACAATCCTTGTTGGGAGTTGTGTACTATCTGTTCTGTTGTCATGATATCATCCTTCCAGGTATTAACGCCTCATTCTTTTCGGGGGAGGGGGGGGGCGTTCATCATGATACTATGCTGTCAGTCATTACCTCCTCCTTTGGGGGGGGCAGTGTAGTATATGTTCGTTCAGCATGATATCATTTTTCCAGGCGAGTAAAAATATGCGACTGGAGGGAGCATATATTTGCTAGTATATATATATATATATATATATAGATACATATAGGTCTTAATTTCCCTTAATCACGTGACAGTTTTCGGTGGCTGCGAGAATAAGGCGACTGCTTGCAGATTCTAGGCTGACTCTATGAACCAGGTTCGCACCTCCCGACCGTCTGAAATTGTTACTTTCCTGCACTGATGAGAACAATAAGCTTGAAATGCTAGCGTCTGTAGGTTATAAATATATATTTATTCATAAATATTATATAAATATGGGTGTAATCAGTCAACAGAAAATCATAAGCATACAAGTAGACGCAAAAATAAAAAAATAAATGTGTGACTTATTATTTCATTCTGAGTGGGTTTGAAATTCTGTACAGATTCTTGAGTTCGACAAAATGCACCTGAAGAAGGTCGGAGGTTACATCGGCCGAAACGTTATGAGAAATCCTGATAAAACTGAACTTGTGCTGCAGCTCGACACCTTTTAATGCGATTGTTTTACAAAAAGAAAAAAAAAAGCGTTCAATATTTAAAAAACTAAATATAATTTAATTTCTAAAAAAGGGAGAAATGATGATATATGTGCAAAACCAATTTTCCAACAACTGATTGTCCGACCCCGTCTTGACTTAACTTTCTAATCCCGTTGCCACCAGATTAGTTTACTTAGTGGCCAACAGATGGCTCTGTGTGTAGTGCTTCATAAATTTGTTAACACTGCACCTGCCGGTGGTAGTTACCCTTTATTTTGAGATTCCAACTTATTGTGCTTATGGCTTTACAGGCAAATTCAAGTGGCAGCCATATAATTAATTCTTCTGTTTAATCACAAGATTAATTTCATTTCATTTATTTACTTATATTTACTTTGTGTTTTAGTTTCTAGCAATTCCTGATGGTTTTAGAGCAGGAGTTTTCAAACTTTTTGACTTGCAGACCCCTTTATATTTCAGGTTTTATCCTAGAGACTCCCTTATAAATGCTTATGAAATTTATACATAAATGTTTGCTAAAAATTTTGCATTAACGCAAAAAACTGGTTTTAAGCTTACTTTAGACGTAATTGTTTAAATAAAATAAATTAATAAAAATAAATTAATGCTGCATGCTGATGCAAAATGTAACAAAATTAAATATTTTTTATTAAAAAATTAATTTTTCATATAAATGAAAAGAGTAATATTACTTTACAAATAGTTTTATTTTCAATTACACACACAGGATTTTTTTAAATACACACGTTGACATGTAATGGGCGATAATGCAAGCTTTTGTCATTTAAGAACATTAATAAGTAAAAATAAATATTTATACTTTGAATTTCAAGTGATGAGTTAATCCATGGACCCCCTATCTTGTTCTTGCGGACACAGTTTGAAAACCCCTGGTTTAGAGACATGTTAGGTGTATAATTAGTTGGTTCTGGGTTTGTTGATGAATTATTATTGAAGTGAAATCAGATAGTCTGACAAAACGCTTAATCTGGCAAGGCTCTGAAACACAGGGTGCCAGGAAATCAGTGTTGTACATGTAACAAAAAAAAAAATTTCAATCATTTTTTTTTTTACTAATGTGTTACCAAGGCCAAGAGCCACTTGAGGATAAAGGTTAATGAGATTGTCAACTAGAAGATTAAAAAAAAAAAACGATGAAAGGACTAAAAGTGATGGATGGACAAAATTTGACTACTTAGAATGGCGGCTCAACAAGTATTTGTTAACATTGGACTTAAAGACGGTCATGTTGTAGTTTTCAGGGAATCAGTTCCGTGGTAAAGTGTTCCATAGATAGGAAGTTCTTGGAAGGAAACTCTGTCCTTGGAAATTTCGTATATGGTACATGGAAGAAGAAAAGAAAATTCTTTGTAGTGGTGGTGGTAAGAAAACGGGTTCTTGCTTTGAAAGTTTTACAGGGGGATGGGCAAGGATTGGAGCTCAACCGAGCACCTAATATGGAAATAACGATAGAGTAGAGAAATACTAGCAACCTCTCTTCTAAACGTCTCCCCAAAAGGTGTATTTAATGTGGAGAAACCAGCTCCCCAAACTAAATACAACAATAACTTGTATAGCTCTTATGAATGAGGGTCCCTCAGGCGACAGGCAATAACCCCATTCCTTTTCCGAAAAGAGGAGGTAATATCCGTGAGGAATTGCTTCCTGAGACTGGGCCCAGTTTTCCGTTTTCCATGTTTATGATTGATTCCATCCAGCTGAATTTTTTCCCACCGGGTTTTCCTCGTAGATGTAAGGGGGATAACTCGTGATAACCTTATAAACGTAACAGAGTTTGTATTTCCTTTAATAATTTGAATATTACATCTGGTTATTTAGTGTCGAAACTTATTGTTTAAACTGAAATGTAAAAAATAATCTCATACGTACATACATTTGGCAACTAACAACAAGATCAATTATTACGTGAAGTTAATTTTATTTATTTAAAAATGATATGATTGGAAATTATTTATTTAGATATGATCTCATTTCTCAAGATCCTATTTACTTGCCTCCCCACGAGGGCAGAGTTAAACACAAGGTCGGTTTTTAATGTGGGGAAAATACAGCTCCCCAAAAAGGGGCACGCTGGATTGGAACAAAAGTAAAAATTGTCTCAGTCTAGAAGAACTTCTCCTTTACTGAGCGAGGACAGAAGTGCAGCATCAGTACAGACACTAAACTTTGTTCTAAAAAAACATTGTGACGATTTTCAAAAATAGTTAACAGGGAAAAAAGGGTGAAAGAAACAAATAGGCAACAAATAAATGTTACCAAAGACAATAAAAGTTTTTTTGTGTGTGTTTGTATTGCATTTTAATAATCCGATAAAAGTACGATGGAGTTTACCTTATTATCAAAATGTCCGACAACAATTTCCAGAATTGGCCAGAGATCCTTTTTTTTTCTGTGAACTTGATCTTCAAGAAATAATAAACAAATACCTGTGCCAAACGCCTTAAAATTTACTTTTCTACTTAATTGAAAGAAGAACAGTGCAATATATATATATATATAGAAATATTAATTATTAAAAATAATAATAAGCAATTAGAATGCCATACAATGCATTTTAGTTTTATTAACTTTTTTTTTTCAATTTAATTTTCGAAGATATACTTCATCATTAGTAATTCTGATGAAGTATATCTTCGAAAATTAAATTGAAAAAAAAAAAGTTAATAAAACTAAAATACATTGTATGGCGTTCTAATTGCTTATTATTATTTTTAATAATTAATATTTCCATGTAAACAATGCTTTCTAACCAAGGACAACATCTCTTATATATATATATATATATATATATATATATATACAGGACCGGCGACACAGTTATAAAAGATGACCGTAAAGTGGGGGGGGGGGGGCAAGTCAAAAAGTAGAGGGGGGCTGTAGCCCCCCCCCCCCCCCCGGTGCCGCCGTCCATGATATATATATATATATATATATATATATCAGTTTGGAGACAGTCGCCAAACGTCTGTCAGCCATTTTTCAAAATTTTTTTATTCTAACGTAACATATTTGACTGAACTAAAAAACGCTTTGAAATACTTTAAAACACAAAAAGAGTTATCCAGGGAGGTAGAAAAGTAGCTTTTATTGCCTTTGGTTAACATTTATTTGTTGCCTATTTGTTTCTTTCACCTTTCGCCAACATTCTCATCGAACAAAGTTTTTTTTTTTTTGTTTTATATATTACGACTCGTAAGCCTTACATCGTAATGGCCCATAACTGCTGCAATTAAACATTTCTTAAATAGACGCAAACATTTATCTGTTGACATCAAGCTCAATTATTACAGGAATATAAATTTATTATCATTAAAAAATAAATTCACTATTTATTTTGATTATTTTTTAAAAACCATCCATGATTGCTATAAAATTCACAGAAGATCATTTTATGTTAGGCATTTTGACTGCAGTACGATCTTTTTATATGAGGCGGAGCTGAATTTAGCGTCTCTACCCCGATATCGGCATTCTAGCCCGTCATCCCAGACTTAGGGTTAGTGTTGGGTTTTCGAAGAGCATGTTTTTGCCCTCAAGTAAATTCTATAAACATTTGAAGTGAAGTAATCACCAGTCATCTTGAAGAACAATCAGTAAGGAGAGATAACTGATGACATGACTAAATATGGTGGATATTATGGTCCAGTTTTGTTCTTCGAAACTTACAAAATTTTGAAAATCGTAAATAAAATCAAACACAAGCACATCAGCATAGAAGGTGCAAAATTGTCAATAACTCTGACATTCTTTTTTTTTGCACTGTCCTTATTTTTGCTGCGATGGACCCTTTCAGTCTAGGAACGTTTTGATAGACATTGAGATAAACCTGCAGATAAAAATCGAGGGGGAGGGTAAGATTCAGTGTGTGTGAAACCCATTCCGCATTTAGTAGAGTAGAAAGTGGACCTTTAGTTTACTTTCGGCAGCCCTGTAACTCTCGCTTCTCTTATTTTGTCCTTTAGTCTTCACATTCCATGAGCGATGTTTCTGACAAAGGGGGAATAATTGCTGTTTTCTGGGTCGGAATCTATCCATTTAACACTTATCGTTGGCTAGTTTTTGACCTTGAAGTGATATTTTTTTTTTTTAGCTCCTATCAAGTGGCTTCATGCTTTGTCTGGAGCGACTTCCATAAAAAAAAGGATCACACCTACTGATGAGACGATCACCAAAGCAGCGATAAAACAAAGACTGTTAAACATTCATGACTTAAACTTGGTGGACAAGTCAGGTATAGACTGAAGCTTATTTTTAATTTACCAAATATGGTTGGATTGCAGAAAGATTTGTGAATTTCATTAACGATTCCACGAATGGCTTTTTTTTTTTTTTTGGAGGAAGGGGATCTTGTAGTCTACAGAATATATGACCCCCTTTTTTATGTCACGTGTACTCTAGTAAGGTCTGGGGTAATCATTAAGCAAAACGAGCATGTGTTCAGGGCATCAAGGAAAAAGTGGGCGTCATTGAGATATGAGGCAGGCACGATGCATTGTTTGTGTTTAAAAACAGATGTGCTGCAGAGGATCACTTCAGATGATGCGATCAACGAGTTTGCAGTTGAAATCTTTTCAAGAACTCGTCTACCTACCACCACTGCAAAGAATTTTCCTTTCTTCTTCCGTGCGCCTAACATCAAACGGAATTTCCATGAGCAGAGTTGCTTTCAAAGAACTTCCCATCTGTGGAACTTGTTACCTCGGGATTGCTTCCCTTTGGGCTACAACATGGCCATCTTCAAATCAATGTTAATAATTACTTGTCATAAACCATCCTCATAAGTAATCAAATTTTATTCATTCCATTCATTATTTCCAATCCTCTCATAATATTCTTCATCATTTAACAGACAATCTAAACATATCATTAACTCTTATCCTCAAGTGGTGACTAATTAGAAAATAAAGAATTTTTAAAAAGTGGAAGTACATAGTATCAAGTATCGGTTTCCATCTTAAATTAAAATTATCAACTAAATGAATTATTCATTCTTTCACATGTAATACATTTTGGTCCTTTTTAGAATAGTGGCTCCTCCGATAAAAAACTGTTTTTTTAAATTTTTTTTTATCATAGTTCATCCCAAACGAAGCAAGCTGCCACTGTAGACGTAAAGGGCTACTGAGAATTAGAGTGAAAGTTTTGAGGGTCATCCTAAATTGGGAGCTGTGCAGCGAGATATCTTTTCACATTAGTTTTAAATATCTGTATGTCGGTACAGTTTGGGAAACAGGGAGCAGGGAGTTCCAGAGGCCGGCAGCACGAGGAAAGAAACTATTGGCATAGAAGGCTCTGCGGCATCTGGGAACCTCCACAGTGAATGGATGGGACTTAGCTGATTGTCGGGTTGGTCTAGTGTACTTATGTCAAGCAGCAAGTTCGTCGGAGCACATTCAATTCAAGTACTTGTGAAACAGGCACAAGGATGCAACATTGCGGCGATGGGACAGGGTTTGGGGCTTGGTGGATAGTGAGCGACCTACTAGATTAGAGACTCTTTCTTTAACCTTGTCTAAGAGGGAGAGCCTAGTGGATGGTGCACCAGCCCAGATGTAACAACAATACTCCATGCGTGGGCGTTTATTTTTTATTTATGAGCAAAAATGAACCATAATACTAGAGGTGAGCCTATATTTATAACCAGACACTACTGTCTGCCAATTTAATGGATTATTCAAATTAAATGTATTTGTGTTAAAAAAAATGAAATCTGCAGATTTTAGTGGGGGGGGGGGCACAATATTCTGTGTGTTTAGGGTCTCACAGAGATGTTGCTAGTCTTTCTCTACTCTATCGTTATTTCATGGAGGGTGCTCGACTGAGCGCTAATCTATGATTTCCCACTGTAAATAATTTTCCTTTCTTCCTCTGTGTACCTAAAACTAAATGAGTAAAGTTTATTTTCTTAGAACTGTCCGTCTGTAGAACATAATACCAGGGTGCTGCTTCCCAGTTGACTACAACACTTATTTTTGAGTGGCATTTGGGCCGTGATAAGTGGTGACTCATTAGTACATAAAAAAGACTTTGGGACTATTCTTGGACTTCATTAAAATCTCATTCGACAATATGAGAAGGTTTGTTTTTTGTTTTTAAGGTAGACTGTATCTTAGGTTGACCTTTGCCCTCCTCAGTGTATAAGTCATCTTCGTATCAGCAGACAAAAATATTCCACATCCAGTTGTATTTGTTTTAGCTGTTCTTCAGCCGCCCAGATGGTGTTTGTGTTAACAGCAGTCGCCCCCTTTCTACTTTAAGGGGTGGCCAACCTTTCAGAATCCTTTTACAACTTTTTTTTTCAAAGAGTTCAGATGAACCACACAAGTTTTTTCGTTTTTGTAGAATATATAGTAACAGAATGACCCCTTAAGAAGGAGGAATTAGATAAAAAAAAATTAAGGTACATAGTCATACTCAAGACAATTGACCAGTGATTTTTAATCTTTCTTTTTTTTTTTTTAAATCTCAGGGCATTCTTGATCCTAAAAAAAAATTCCATGGCACATTTGAATTATAATGATGAAAAAAGTAAAATTAAAGATTTTTTTTTCATAATTTATTTATTAACCCAATTAATTTATTATAATTTCTCAATATATATGAATTAAAATCTTGAAAAATCAAATTGTTTTATTTATTATTTGTATGCTCCCTCAGGGGCATAATAAATGAATAAGGCAAACGTATATGTTTAAAGAATAATAAGGTTATATTACAGTAATACAATGTTACCAATGCAGCCTCTACTACTTGACTCCGTATCTACTTCCTTCTCACTGCAGGAAGATGTGGCACAAGGCCGGAAGGTGGGGAGAGTAAGCCAGCGCCACAGAATTAGGCCACTCTGGCCTCTTAAATATTGTTTGGGCAGCCTCATTGCCATTTCTGGTAGGAGTGCCTTAGGCAGTTAGTGGTAAACTAATTCCTTCACAAAGAGGGACGGCAAAGCCTTTAGATGGTGGACCTCATAGAACTACCCAGGACTAATACCACAGCCCGATAGATAAAAGGCCACCGATTGGCTCAGTCTCTGTTGGATTGATTTTCGAGAACGGATCCTTGACTGGTATATACCGTGTCAGCAAGTTGACTCCCTGAGGAGATTACAGTGAAAGTATTATATACTTATTGGAAGAATTCATTGTGTATCAAACTAGGGATGATATCAAAACAGTTATAATAGAACATGTTTTCCTTCTGTGGCTTGAAAGTCAGGCTTACCTTATATTTTATAATTGGACTGAAATATATATATATATATATATATATATATATAGTCTAAAGAAGCTTTGAGTCATTAAAATAAAAAATGTAAAATGCAGTTTAAATTCCCAGACAAACGAACTAAATCTAAGATATTGCAGACTTAACATTCGTTGGATAATTAATAAATGAAAAAATATAAGTAAAAAAAAAAAAAGGGGGGGGGGGTAATTATCTAAGAGTGAAACAAAAACAGGACCTTAAGCGTCTATATATATATATATATATATATATATATATATAGTGTGTAGATTTCAATTTTGTGTTGAGAATCCGAATAACAGAGCTCAATGTAATTTAAACAGAGCAAAACAGAATTATAAAAAAGAAAAACTATACACACATTAAGGTTGTATACATAATAACTTATTTCGACCCCTTAATTAGGTCTCCTCAGATGTATAAACAACCACGTCAAAAACGTGGTTGTTTATACATCTGAGGAGACCTAATTAAGGGGTCGAAATAAGTTATAATGTATACAACCTTAATGTGTGTATAGTTTTTTTTTTATAATTCTATATATATATATATATATATATATATATATAGTAAGTTATGAAAATACATTTATGGCAATTAAGCTACACAGAGGCTTCCACGTTTCATCCCCGGAGGGAATCGTCATTTTAGCCTGATGATTCCCTTCGGGGATTAAACGTGGAAGCCTCTGTGTAGCTTAATTGCCATAAATATATTTTCATAACTTACTACCTAGCTCTACTCACGTATCAAGCACTGTTGAAATAAATATTGAAAATTGATACATAAAAAAATTATATCCCCTTTATAACATTTTATGTGGATACATGAAATAATGATATATATATATATACAGGGTGACTCAAAAAAACGTGCCCCGTGTACACTTTATGTGATATCTCCTTTATTTATTCACCGATTGCCCTTATTTTACAGGACATGGCAGAATCAACGACCGTGAGTACACTAAGACCTCAGTGGGATCTGGGACAAAGAATACACTGTGTTAAATTTTACTACAAGACAGGCTCGTTTAAGAAAACCCAGGACAGTTTCATGCATCAGTTCGAATGTGAAAAGGCTCCACCCAAAAGCAGAATTCAGAACTGGGTGAACCACTTCGAGAAGTATGGGACCGTGGAGAACTTCAACGCTGCCAGTGAGAACCGTCCAAGCCACTCGGCACGTCCCAAGAAGCGGACAGCCGAGCTGGTCGAAAGTGTGAGAGAGTCTCTCCAGGAGAGTCTGAAACGCTCTGTGCGTAAGCGAAGTCAGTCCCTCGGTATCTCCCGTGAGACTTGCAGGAGAGTGCTGGTGAACAATATGCAGACGCTGCAGACCCTTACAGCCTCAGACAAGAAGCAGAGGAGCGCTATGGCAGTCAAGATGCTCGATAAGATCGAGGAGACCCCAGGTTTCCTTAACCCCCTTTGGACCTCAGATAAAGCCCACTTCCATATTGACAGAAAGGCTAACTCCAAGACAAATGTCTTCTGGGGGTCCTCCAGACCCAATGAAGTAGCCACCAAGCCCCTGCATTCTCCTAATTGCACGGTGTGGGCTGCAATCTTGGTCAGATGCATCATCGGACCAATCTTCATCGAAGAATCTGACGCAGCAGTGATAGTCACCAAGGAGCGGTATGTGGAGGTCCTCAAAACCTTCAAGAGTGAGCTCCAGACCCTCTACCCGTCGCTCATAAACAAAGTTCTGGTTCCAGCAAGACGGAGCAAGTTCTCACACCTCAAACCTGTCCTGAGATTGGCTGAAAGAGAACTTCGGAGGCTGAGTGATCAGTCTCAAGACTAATTTTGAGTGGCCACCCCATAGCCCAGTCCTAAGCCCCCCAGATTATTTCCTTTGGGGCTATCTTAAGGACAGAATCTACGCAAGGAAACCCAGAACCATCACGGACCTCAAGGAAGCCATCAGGGAGGAGATGAGAGTCATTCCCAATTCAGTCTGTAAAAACGTCATGGACAACTTCGTTCTGCGCCTCAAGAAATGCACGGAGCTAAAAGGAGTCCATCTAGAACACATGCTGTAGAACGGAGAAAAAAAGGCCAAATACCCTAGTGTTTTGATATGATGTTGTGAATATAATAAACTAGTTATGCCCCAAAATTCATTTCATTCAGACGAAACACTAAGAAACGGGGCCTAATTAGATTTGGGGTCACCCTGTATATATATATATATATATATGAACATCCACAGACACGTGTTTCGTCTTTTGAAGATTCATCAGTATGGCTTTATCCAACCAATTAATCAACTTTGAGGCTTGAATGCCGGACTTTCATTTAATACTGACTGAAAGCCCAACATCTTAGTTGTCTTGACTATCTTGCTAGTTAATATCACGCGGGATAAATTTTATGCTAATCGGTTTCAGTAGAGAATTCAATCCCATTCAAGGAAGAATCTCACATATTAGTTTAGGTAGAAACCGTTTTTTTCCCCTTACATCAGAATGCTCCCCCTGATGGGAGCGACTATATATATATATATATATATATATATATATATTTATATTGGTACAGAAAAATTAGTACAACATTCGTATCGTCGGTTTCAAACACGGAAGGACTTAGCCATTCAGCTCTCTTCAGCTTCTATTGTCAACATGAAGCTGAAGAGAGCCGGATAGCTAAGTCCTTCCGTGTTTGAAACCGACGGTACGAATGTTGTACTAACTTTTCTGTACCAATATAAGTAAATATTACGCTCTTAATTCTAAATTTTTAACTTTAATTCTTAATTAATCGAGCTCTCTGCTGGGATTTTTCCTACTATATTACAAAAAAGTTATATATATATATATATATATATATATATATATATATATATATAACATTAGCATCTGTCGACATGTGTTTAGTTTTTTTAAGAATCCAAAGCATGTTTTTATCCATCCAATGCACCAACCTCGAGGTTTGAGCCTCATACCTTCAGCCACCACTGACTGTGAAAATCCAACGTCATAACCGTCTTGGCCAGTTTGCTAGTTGATATAATATAGGAGAAATTTTACTTTATTTAATTATGCTAATTAGTTTCAGTAGAGGTGTCAATTCTATTCGGGGGAGAATCTTGCATATTAGCTTAAGGACAGACCGTCTTTTTCTTAAATCTGAGTGCTGTCTCCTATGAAAGCGAATATATATTATATTAATATTCACATGCACATGTTCAGTCTTTTGAACACTCATCAGTGTGGTTTTACCAAGCAAATGCACAAACCTCGAGACTTCAACCCAAGACTTTAAGTCATCATTGACTTTGAAAGTCCATCTTAGTTGTCTTTATATATATAATGAACTCCGATGTCGGATTTTTTAATACGTATAATTTCAATTTAAAAACAAAAGACAATTTTATTTGATTGACTTGTACGTTGAGACAAAGAATGAACATTGCACAATGATGAACATGTCTAGTTTTTTATAACTGTTTCATATTTATGCAAACTTTATCAAATAATACATTGGTTGATCATGAGCAGAAGACTGTTCGAAATATTAAAATTTAAATTATGATGACACCTATAATTTTATACGCTTCCATACGGCTATTTTATATCGGAAAATGTGAAAAAATTAATGAGTTTTAGCCAAGAAGCACAGACACTATATATATATATATATATAGATCTATCTAAACCCAATTACATGATCAATTTGCGTTCTAAGAATTCAACATAACAACAGATTGTGTACGATCGTTTCTGAGACCATGTATTTTTATTATTAATATTCGATCTTATCGTCAGAAAGCAATTCAAACAGAAGAGATTGAAGTTGAAAATGAATCAGACAATTGAACAATTAAATAAGGAATTTTTTTTAAATTTTTTTTTTTAACATAGTTCACCCCAAACAAGGCAGGCCGCCACTGTAGACGTAAGGGGCTACTGAGAAAAAGAAAAGGGGAGAAGGTAGGGGGTGGTCAATCTAGATTGGGATCAGCGCAGCGAGGTGTCTGTTTAATGACATGTTTGTTTTGATTATAGAGTGGGTTGGTCAAGGTGGGTACTTGTTTGGTGCCAATAAGCTCACACAACCAGTCCATTAGTCTGAACTCGGTCCATGAGGATGTTTCTTTTTCTAACATTGAGATGAAGGTTTGTTTTCTTTGAATAAATATCTCTTTGTGGTTTCTGATGTGACAATCTTTTTTGTGAGTTTTTGACCGAATATTTTTGCAGTTTTGAATTTTCTAATTTTGGAAGGAACTGTGTTTGTTTTTGAAAAAGAATAATTAAAGAGGAATACTATTTTTAATAATATTTTTGAAATATTCATCTTTGAAAAATTGAGGTATTTTTTGGACATAACTACCACTGAAGAGGCTGGTTAAATATAAATTTGTTTTTGTTTTTACTTATGAACAAGAAAAAAAGTGTGATTTAATGCCGACGAAACAGCTGTCTGATGAAAAGTAAAATAAAATGTTTAAAATAAAAAAAACTTTTATATATATATTGTATGGGTTCGTATTTGTCACACAATGTTTATATTATACTTTAAATCTGCTTGCAAAGCAAATGTTATGATGTTTCCTTCTGGTAAATTACAAATAGTCTAACCAGCTTATACTCCTCTCTTTGCCATCTTATGATTTATTTATGTTTCGCGTGTACAAGTGTGTGTATTAGTAATGTTTTCCAGATGAACCATGTAAAAATGTGAAAATTAAATCAATATTTATACTATTACATGACTGTAACTCTGTGTCAAAAATTAGCAATTATTTTCTATATAAAACACAAAAATGGGCACAGACATTGATCAACATTTAATTATTCAATTTTGATCAATCTTAACCCAGCTGTCACCATCAGTTTTTGATTCATTTGTCAAATCAGGGCCTTAGAACATGAAAATAACTGTTGTCTGTATGATATTTAAGGCTGATTAAAATATTTTCAAAATGGCCGACAAGTAAGCGCTTGTCTCGGCGGCCATGTTTACATTTGACATTTCAGGTGTAGATAAGACCTGTAGCCCATCTTTACTGGCATAATAAGCCGAATTCTGGTTTTTGTTGAATGCATCAAGAGTGTAGTAGTAGGAGGAGAAGGAAACAAGTTTTCTTTCATTTTTAATTATATTTATACGTTTGTGTAGCAACACATGTTGGAGCCCTTTCTTCAGTATGCTATCACCATATTGAATATCTGTTTATCGTGGATAACATGATGTCAGAATATAAAGAGAAAACAGACAATGATGAAGAAACGGTAAAGATAAAGAGACGGTTGAATTTGAAAACATGTTAGATTGAGAGAGGACAACCAGTTTGTGTTCAAGTAATTAAGACACCAGAGACGAATACGAACTCAGATATGGAGAAAATATATGTGGATGGCGAAGTTATTAAGGTTGTTCATGTGTTATAAATTGTGAAAACATGGGATTACCTGGCAAACGGTCTCGATGCGCGCTCTGCAGGGCTGGACCACCCAAAGAGCGGCAAGATGGCGTCCTAGGCTTAATATCGCCAGGTAATCCCGTGAAATCTCGTGTTCTCTCGCGGAGACGAGAGTCCAGTTTGATATAAAAACGGGTCGCTGGAGGCAAGACGACAGAAAGGCTGAGAGCGTAGTCTACGAGGGACGACGTGGAAAGAAGAAGAGAAAGAAGAAGAAGAAGAAGAGAAAGAAGAAGAGAGAGAGGAAGAAGAAGAGAAAGAAGAAGATAACGAAGTAGAGAAAGAAGAGGTGGAAGATTAATATTTTTCAGCTACAGTTCAGAAATGTTGTTGCCATGCCGATACCATTAGAGCGCAGATACTAATGTAATAGCAAGAATAAAGAATGGAGTAAGTTCAGGGAATTTCGCATTACTAACCAGCAGAGCGTTACCACTGTAAACGAAGGGAATAGTCTATCAGGCTTGTGTATGCAGTGTGATGATGTATGGAAGCGAAACCTGGCCAATGAGGGTTGAGGACATGCGTTGCATGGAGAGAAATGATATGAGAATGATATGTTAGATGCGTAACACAAGTCTTAAAGATAGGCTTAGATCTGATGAGTCAGGGGAAGATTAAATATGGACAGTATAGGGAGATGCGTACAGAAGAGATGGCTTCGATGTTGAAAGAATGGATGATATTTCCTGGATTAGTAGATGTAGAGCAGTTAAAGTAGCAGGATCAGGGAAAGGCCAAGGAACGAAGTGCTAAGTATGGACTTGAAAAAGAGAGAGAGAGAGGGAGAAATAAAGCCATAGCAAGAGATAGGTTAGCCTGGAAGTCGATTTCTAAAAGCCGTCCAACACATGCCAGCATGTAAAACAGACGTTCAATCGAATATGATGATAATGCTGATGATGCACATACATTTAATTTTCACAAAGAAGGTTTGTTAAAGACAAACATTAGGAGGACATAAGACAACATGATAGATAAAAGGGTGATGAAAATAAAAGACAGTCATTAAAAAAAGAGTCCAAATTAAAAGTTCTTAAACACAATCGAAGTAACATAGATTGCCAGGGTAAACATGGTTATAGAGAATGCATGGGCTATATACAGTAAATACAACTTTGATATTGTGTGGGAACTATTCTCGATAAGAACATTGCAACTGGTAGAAAAGAGGCATGGTTATGACCAATAGTTGCAACCTGTAAATAGGACGTCTGATGCCGTTTTGTCAGAGTCATGTAAATCATATCAAAATGTAGAGATGGGGTGGAACACGTCTACCCAGCTTGAGCCACACTCGAGAAAAAGGCAAGCTTTATTTTCGAATTTCGCACATGCATCACCTTTCTGAAAGATATTACGTCATATTCTTAAAGGTCATTTTTTTATTTTGAAAATCAGATCTGTTTCATATCTGGGTATTTATGAATCATAAAAAGATCAAATTTCGAGTACTTATCCAGATTAGGACCCAAGCTAAAATCGACTTGGAGTCGGTTAGGGTAGGTTCTAATTTGGATATGTACCAAATTTCGCTCCCATACAAACAAAAATTTATGTTCAAGTTTTGAGAAAAGTTTATTTTAAGTTTTAATACTTTACGTCTATCTTTTTTTTTTTTAATATATAATCACGTAAACTCAGTCAGATTCTCAATTTTTGTCATCAATATTCCATTCTGAACAGCCATTTTATTTTGTTGAACGTTGATCTATGTTGGTAAGAAAAATAAAATGTAATTCGAGTTAATTCCTTCCAGAAAATAATTTATCCAGTCGGAACTATTTTCGTATAGCTGCTGTATTCGTCCCTTACAGATTTATATTTGGAGGAGAAAAATAATGTTTTGGGAAAATAAGAGGTCGTAACTCTGCATTCTTCATACTTGACTTATTTTTGAAAAAGAATAAAAACGGTATAGTTTAAAAAAAGAAAAAAAACAAACAAAAGAAACACATTTCAAGTAAATACACTCCCGGGCAACGTCGAATAGGAACAGCTAGTAAATAATAAAATCGTTTTTGCTTTTTCTAAACAAATCTCGCTGGGATCAGTTGGAATATACAGCTGATCTAAAAGTTGACTTGATCTCGGTTGTGGATTAGGGTACAAAATGTCTTGTTTCGTTTAATCCTGCTAAAACTCAGCTCGTGTCTTTCAATTGTAAACTTGTCCCTTTTCCTCCTGAGATTTTCATGAATGGCTGTTGTCTGTAAGCTAAATTGACTCTGAAACTTTTTTGTCTTTCTTTCTTATCAAAGCTTTCTTGGAGTTCATACATTAAATTCATTGCTCTTTCTGCTTCTCGTAAAGTTGGTTCTTTCTATTGCTCAATACACTTGAGGCTATTCTCTATCTCTACAAATCTACAATCAGACATTGTATTGAGTACTGTTGTCATATTTGGTCTGGTAAATCTCTGTCTCATTTGAAAGGTTCAGAAGCGTATCTGTAATTTGGTTGGACCCACCCTTGAATCTTCTCAGCACACTCCCTCTCACAGACGTGATGTTTCTATAACTATTATGGCATGTGTTCTTCAGAATTGTCTGATTTATTCCCTGCTTCCTTTGTACCAGCTCGTTTGACTAGTGGTTTTCATCAATTCGCTGTTTTGATACTTCGTTATAATACAATTTCTTATCACAGTAGCTTCTTTCCAAGAACTGCAAACTTGTAGAACTCTCTTCCTGCTGACTGTTTTCCTCTTACCTATAGCCTTAGTCTTTTCAAGACTAAGGTCAATAGGCATCTCCTGTCTTTGCGATAATCATCTTTTGTTCTTTTAGCTCCTTACATCAAGTGGCGTCATTTCTTGTCTGGAGCGACTCCCATAATAAGAACAAGGAAAGACAACTGCAAAACTTAGTTTTGGTTCGTAAGAAATCTAAATTGACTAATCTTATTTTTGAACACAAAAATCATTTTCTTTTTTATTCTTTGAAGAATTTTCTTCAGGGTTAAGGTTAAGGTTTCTATTTATCACATTTTGATCACAATTAAGCAGACAGTAGGTTTGGATCCTCCATTATGGACAAAACTATAAATGGCCGATGATATTTGTTACATGTAAACTTTGAAGTGTAATAAATTTTATGGGGGTGAGATTTTGCTTTATTATGAAGATATAAGAGACAAATTGACGGTTAAAAATGTGTGGTTTAGCAATTTCTCTAAAGTGCAGTTTTATTATATATATATTTTTTATATTGGGTTCACAAAAAGTTTGTTCGTTTATTGAGGAAGGAGGAACCCAAAAAAAAAGTTTAAAACATTACTGAGTTTATGCAATTCATTTTCGACGTTCGATTTGGAAATCTTGAATGTCTGTGATTTGTCTGGTTGTCAAACGGCAATCTTGTTCAACTACGGCTTTTACTTGGTCACTGTCGATCATCTTTGGTCGGCCAGAGCGAGGAGCATCTTTCACTGAAAATGTTCATTTTTGGAATCGAGTAAACCATTTCTGGCACACACGTTCGGTAACAGCATTCTCCGCACACGCATGGCATATCTTTATGCAGGTTTAGGGTCAGCCTTTTTTTCCTTTTCTGTAGTAAAAAAAGCATCAGGTGTCGGTAGTGCTCTGTTTGATTCTCAATTTCAGCGCCTGAAATACAATAAAAAATGTAAGAACTCCTTTGCTCGGAGGCTTATTACACACTGACGTCAACATACTCGCTACACCAAATACAGGATTTTAAGAATAAGAATACAAAACGATCTTTAATATGCCGCAAAGATGACATTCAAAAGTACGAACAAACTTTTTGGCCAACCCAATATAACCAGAAAAAGAAATTAGATTGTTTTTTTATTTATTTTTTTATTACTTAAGTTCACCCCAAACAAGGCCCAATGCCACTAAGACGTGGGGGGGGGGGGGCTATTATGAATTAGGGGAATCTTATATGGGGAGCTTTGCAGCGAGATGCTTGTTCGCATTACATTTAAATGTCTGTATGTTAGTCCGGTCAGGGAAACAGGAAGCAGGAAAGGAATTCCAAAGGCTAGCAATATGAGTAAAGAAGCTATTTGAGTAGAAAGCTCTCCTACATTTGGGGACATCAACAGTGAAGGGTGTGATCTTGCTGACTGACGGGTTAATCAGGGGTATTTACATAGAGTGGGCATCAGTGCAGCACATTCAATCAAAGTATTTGTAAAACAAGCACAGGGACGCAACATTGCAGCGATGGGACAGAGGCTGTAGCAGGCTTGATAGTGATGGACCTATTAGATTAGAGACGTTTTTTTAGACCCTGTCCAAGAGAGAAAGACTAGCATTTGGTGCACCAGACCAGATGTAACAACAATACTCCATGCATAGCTGAATGGCGCCTTTGTAGAGATTTAGGATAATGGCAGGTGTAAGAAGTTTTCTAACTCGGTAAAGGGAGCCAACCTTCCTTGCAGAAGCCTTGGCAATGTTATCTATGCATTTGTTCCAAGATATGTTATCTGTGAATGTTAGGGCTAGTAGTTTGAATGACGAACTCATAAGTAGGGTGCTATTAGTTATGGAAATCGGTGGTTGAAAAGGTTTCTTATAATTGTTGAAGGACAGGAGCTTTGTCTTAGAAACATTAAATGTTACCATCCACTTATGTTCTCATTCCACCACAGGCTAAGCATTAACTTAGACTAACCCAAGTTTTTTAAAATCCTTTTTATAAAGTACTAGGCGATAAGTTTGGTCAACCTTGGTAGATTAGTGTATCTTCATTCCATGACTAATACTTGACTAATCAAGTCTAAATATCGAAGCCAATGAACATTATTGTATACATTTAGTGCCCAAAAACGATTTTAAAGGTAAATAGATAAATATTTTTAAAGTACTTTTATTTACTGCCCGTTTATGGAACATGTCTTAAATTTGAAAAAAAATCGTATAACTATTTACAAAACATTCTTATTTACAATATTTTTTTACACATTTCACAATATTAACAAAAACTTTAATATTTTGCTACCTTTGGCCTCGACTCGATCTATAATTTATTTTGAGGTACGATTGAAGATAAAATGAAAATGCACTGTCTGAGCAGGGATTGAACTCACAGCCTTCAGATTATGAGACTTATGTGTTCATACATCTCTATTTCTGCTGTTCCTCTCTTCCCACCACCTCTCGTTTCATTCGCCCCCTTTTCGATCTAATACATTCAGTATGCAAACAAAGCAGAAAAAAATCAGTTTTATTTTTATAATCTCTGTATATAAAGTTGTATTTTCTGTCTGTTTATTTGTTTATTTACGAATTCCTCCTAGGATTTTAGGGATGACCATATATATTCTGAAATTCTATTATCCAGGTTACTTAGATAAGTATATTTCATTTTGATCAAAGGTGATACAACATTATCATGGAATCTACGTTCGTGCTTAAAATTTATAAAAATTTAATTTTATTTATAACATAATATATATCTATATTATAGAAATAATTAAAAGAACAGAAATGTTAATAAGGTTGTTCTGGGCTTGGAGCAGGAGTACACACGGGTCCTCAATGATTCTCTGGAAACGCTGGGTGTGCCTGGAAGGGATTATTTCAGTTATTTTCACTTTACTTAGAGTCCTCTTACCCAATCAATGTCGAGTACATCCTTGGGCGTCATCCCCAAAATTAAATTTTATAAAATGTAAAAATTAAAAAAGATAATATGGTATTATGAGCTAGACGCAAAAGAACATTCAATCAATGCCGGCTATTCCTACTAGTAATAAGATATATATTCATTAAAAGTTAACATATTGAAGGTTATATTGCTGAGTGTTATATTTGCATTAATGTAATATTCGTAGGCCAAGTCCCATAACTCCTCTGAACTAAATGAAGAATTATCTCCCTTGTTCTTTTTGTAACGTTTTTCTCTGACCATTATTTTGATAGGTACGCTATCGGTTTTGTGTCATTTTATTTAAGTTATTATTTATCATTTAATAAGTTGTTTTTTTTAATTCCAATTATTTAATAATTAATGCACCCGGAAATTTTTATTTCTAGTCATTTGGATTTTATTTCACTCGTACTTTAGTTATCATTAGTGTCTTTTTTCAGCGGTCAAATGTACAGAAATCGAAATGCTATATAAAACTTCCAGAAGAAACATAATGAATAACAATTCAAATAAATAATAACAGGATGAATGGCAATTTTTTATCCCCCCCCCCCCCCCACCGGAAAAACAAAACAAGATTATTCTTCAAGCGATTACATATAAACGATTTGAAAAAGTTGGCGGTAGAAAGAAAGAAAACAACAAAAGAAAAAAACAGTTTTAGAATTTTTCTTTTTAAATCTTAGTCATTTTCTTGATCTCTTTGAGATCGACTTTGTATGTGATTGGGGCGGGGGTAACTAACTTTTTAAAAATTGTATTTGCACAGCAAGATCCCCCCCCCCCCACCTACGGAAGTGTGTGCTCATTTATATGCGAAAGTGATCCCCCAATCTAAAATGTTGTTGTTTTTTATTTTGTTTTTTGTTTCATTTTTTTTTTTACCGCCGATTTTTTCATGCTGTTAACATGTAATCGCCTAAAAATAGAATCTAAGTTTTGGAGGTTGGCTCCACTTTTATCAAAAATTCTTCAGATGATTTTTTTTATTAAACACTAATTATATATATATATAAACTGTGTTTCTCGCTTTATTGCAGATCATAATATTGTTAATAACTTCAATAATATAGATCGCACAAGTTTGAAATTTTGCACACTGAAAGAGTGCTCCTAAGTAGGTAAGATACTAAAATATTTTGCAAATCTCTACTCTATCTCTAAAGTTATAGACATTTATGTATTTGTTAGCCATTTTTACTGTTTCCCGCTTTATTGCAGGTTTGTTAAATACAGTCCATAGGTGATGAAAAAAAAATTTGACTTAGCAGGGTTCATAATTTTAATCATTTAAATCATAAGTAACAATATGAATGAAATGTAAGGAAGAAATCACCAGATATGCACCACAAAATTGAATCATTTATTAACAAATCTCCCATTTCTTGAAATTACCCTCTGCAGTCTCCCATCAACAGATGAAGTCAATCTGTTGCTTTGGGAAGGTGTTATGCTACTAGCAACATCAACAATGTTATTCTAGAGGGCATCTTTTGATGTAAATTGTTGTCCTTCTTCATAAACCTTCCTCTTTAAAATTGACCAGAGCTGCTCAATCGGGTTTAAGTCAGGAGAACAAGGTGGCCAAGTCATGAGACTCTCTCCATTGATGCCCAGAGATGCGAAGAAGGTAGTCGTAGCCTTTGCTGCATGAGATGGAGCATTGTCGTGCATAAAAATCAGTTGACGTAGACGAAGTAAAGGCAGGTCGTCCAGCCGAGGTGACAAATGCTCATCTAAGAACGATATGTATGCTTGGCTTGTGAGTTTCACACGCTCTGGCACTCGGAAAGGTTCAATTAATTTATCACCTATGATACCCGGCCAAAACATAACTCCCCCCGCCACCTTGTTGGCGACGAACGCGATGTGAGATAGCAGCTCCGGTAGGACTCCAAACTTTAGCTCATCCATCCGGACCAGCAAGTGTGGCTCTAGCTACATCTGTGAATAGAACCTGTTGGAAGTCCGTTTTAATGTATTTATCTGCCCACACAATGCGTTTTCCCTTATGGGTTTTGTTCAAGGGAAGCCTGGAAATGGGCTTCACGTTCCTGGCCATCTTATTCAAGACACTGCATTTGGTCTTCCTGGACATCAGAACAACGCCAGCTTTGCCAAAAATGGAGGCGCTAGTGCCATTTTGTTCCCTAATGATCTGTCTGCATATTTTTTGCATATCGCGAGGGGAAAGGCTCCTTCTTGTACCCTTATCTTTCCTTGGTGCAGTGTTGGGCTTCTCCACAAAAAAAATACGGTTCTCTTATCCTTTCTCAGTTCCTTGGCTATATCCAGAAGTGTCAGTCCTTCTGCAAGGCCAGCTACAACCTTTTGCCTTTCAGTAGCAGTCAAATGTCGATTTTGTGGCTAACAAATGCATAAATGTCTATAACTTTAGAAATATAGTATAGATTTGCAAAATATTTTGGTATCTTACCTACTTTGGAGCACTCTTTCAGTGTGCAAAATTTCAAACTTATGCGATTTATATTATTGAAGTTATTAACAATATTATGATCTGCAATAAAGCAAGAAACACAGTTTATATACACACACACACACACACACACACACATATATATATATAATTTATTTAGATACTTTATATTACATATTTCAGCAATGTACCGCGGTTTCATCCAAAAGGGCAAATTTAGACATCTTTTGGATGAAACCGCGGTACATTGCTGAAATATGTAATATACAGTATCTAAATAAATGATATTAGCTCTCTTATATGATCGAGCACTTTATTTGATTTCTTTTCATATACAACCTGACACTCTCTCTCTCTCTCTCTATATATATATATATATATAACAGGCTTGTTCCAAGAGGAGTATTAGAAGGCTACCACAATGCAAGAAATGGAAATATGTCGATGTTGAGACGAAGGACGAAAACGAAGTGCTTTTTTGTTTTATAATAAATCTTACTTGAATAGTCAAAACTTCTACACAGTGATCTAATGTATGTGACCGTGTTCCACAAAAGTTTTGACTAAATAAGTAAGATTCACTATAATAAATAAAAAATTTTAATCACTTGTTTTTGTCTTCCTTCTCAACACCGGCATATTTCCATTTATTGCATTGTGATAGCCTTATATGACTCCTCTATATACATATTACACGCGAGGCTTCAAACAAACTACACCTCTTCATTAGACTTGTTCAAGTTTTAGTACAGGGTTCAAGTTTAACATAAAATGATCTATCTGGAGTTGGTATTTCTTGAGTACTTGTTGTTTTCACTTTTTAAAAAAAATATTTATTTTTATTTTTTATAATCTTTGGATTACTATATTGATTAAACACAAAATTCTCAGTTTTTTTGTTTTTTTTTGTTATTTACTTATTCAAAAGTTTCCAGGGTTATTTAGTTTGTTCTTTATATGAACAGATCTTTTTGTCGTTTTGTTCACACATTCCTTGAACGATATTTCTGACAAAGGGGGAAGAATTGCTGTTTTCTGGATCGGCTGTTGTTTTGAGTATGTGGAGATTTTCAATCCTCTCACATGGTATTTATCATTCTTCAACTGTCAATCTATTCATATCATTAACCTTTATCCTCGAGTAGATTTTGGCCTTGATTAGTGGTGACCCATTTAGACAAAAAGAAAGAAATTCCGATAAAGATAAGAAGAATTCTGAAAAGAATAAATGGATTACTTTGACTAAATACTGGTCAAAAGGTCAAGTAGTGATACAAAAAAAAAATTCTACAAAATTTTTTCCCCGAAAACTATCTTAATTTACTTTTTTTTTTTCAATCTTGTATTTCCCGCCCTATGTACTCAGAGCAATTAACGCATGGTGCAACCCATAACTAAAGGCTTATTTCATAAGATCTTCTTTTCATTTTTATTTATATAGCATTATTTGCATCATAATAACTTGGATATAATCAAAGGGAGATCACTCTGAGACTTCTAAAACCACTAATCTTATTAATTGCTTCTTGGCCTTTTGGCTAAGATCAAAGTGTAGTATCTGTTCCGATGGATACTGCACCCCCATAGACTGGTATTGTCTTGGCCTTCAGGGCTTGATTTACGCCGGTCTATGGGTCTGTACTGTGCAGTTCTAGGAGGTCCACCCTCCCAGGCTTTGCCTCCCCTCTTTGGGGAGGAGTAAGTTTATTGCTTACTGCCTGAGGCGCCCCTACTGGGGAATGCCGACGGTGCTGCCCAGGCAATTTTTAAACCCCACTTTCCCGACCCGACCTTGGGTCACATCTTACTTGTGGGAGTAAGATAAAAACTGGCCTTGTGCCTAACTCCTGGAGAGGAGTAAATCAATACTCTTATTAATTGCTGCATAAAGTCAATTTTAATATTTTTCTTTGATATTATTATTCCTAACAGAAAATATATTAATAATATTTAACTTTTTTAATTGACTAATTTGTGTTTCTTTTTTTCTAAAGGGTTCTTTAGGAAAAAAAAAACACAAATTAGTCAATTAAAAAAGTTAAATATTGTTAATATATTTTTTGTTAGGAATAACAATATCAAAGGAAAATATTAAAGTTATAGTTTGTAGAACGCTCACTAGTAAGAACAGCTTGTCTACATGCATTGTTTTGTTACATTATAAAATATGTTATGTTTAAACGTTCTGGCATATTATTAATGCTGCCTTTCATCTCTTTGAGCTGTCCATCATTTATTGATACAAATAATAAAGTGGATGTATTGTTGAGATAGTTCATGCTCATTTATGATGGACAGCAGTGTGAGCTGCTTTTTAAGCAAAACTCAAGATTGGTCTTGGGCCATTGAACAAAACACCAGAAAGGGAAAGGTTACTTGTGTACCAAATTCCCGTTATCAAAGCAAATGTTTCTGCGATAAAATTAATGAAAAAAGTAATCTCTACATTAATAGAATTATGTTACCACTTCTCGTATGTATGTGTACGTGTGTTTCTCACCTCTACGTAACTTACACATTATTATTTCTTTTATTTCATTATTATTATTATATTATATTAATCGAAATAAAAAAATAAAAAATTCATTACGAAAGTAAATCCACCAGATGCATTTCGGTTTCCTTGTAAACAAGTCAGTCGTTTTTAATTTTTTGTTAATAGTTGGGGGAAAAAAATCAATGAATTACTTTATGATTCTTCGAAATTTGAAAGGAATATCGAATAGAAAGTCATTTCTGGCTTTAAATCTTTTAGCAAATCCTTCTGTATCAAAAGATTGAAAGTTTTGGAAGCTGTTTATATCCTGTTATTTTATAAATAGATTAAAACATTACCTTAACAACATTAGTTATAGTTTTATAACAATTTCCTTCAATTAATAGTTTAATGACCAAACGATACCGTAATAGGTAAATTTAACTTTCAAAATCCTATTTTAAAAAAATAATAATTTGGTAAAAAAAAAAAAGCCCCAAAACAATAGTTAAAAAAGAAAAGACAAAAAAAAAAAAGCGAAACAAAAATGAAAGTAAAGACTCCCGGGTAACGCCGAGTAGTGACAGCTATTTTTATTAATAATGTTCATTAAATTTAATGTCATACTTAAATTTAATGAATTTAAATTTATATTTTTAGATATTTAAATTTCAACATTTTGAAATAGGCCGCCTGTTCTTGTCCTTAGTTGCATCACAAGTTGACCTTTAGCATAAACCCTTGTCTGACCATCATATAGTGCACAACAATATATTTCAGCATTTGACCTGGGGGTTTATTTTGTGTGTTTGTTTTTTTCAGTCTGCTACTTTTGAACCACCCATCATTTTACTGTTTTGTGCTTCCACATCCCCTTTTGCACTATGATTTAAAAAAAATAAATAAATAAATGAAATAAAATTTTATCGAAACTCGCTTCAGTCGTAGATCCCATCTCCGTACACAAAATCATAAATCATCATTTATTCATTTTGATTTCATTTGCAGTTATGAATGTGAACAGCTTTTCAATTATCACAGCAACTTTTTCTCACTCACATATGTGTTTCTAGTAAACCTTGTACAAGATGAACCATTCAGCTGAAAGCTGATGATACGATTCAGTGCAATTTCATATCATCAGAATTATCCTTCTTTTCATTCGTTAATCCTAGATCTTAAAAAAAAAAAATCCAAATCTCGAGTTCTAGATTCTATAAACTGTGCATATTGTTTTGCACACTGAAGTAATGTTATGCCTCTGCCTCCATATTGGTTTGAACAAAGTAGTTCTCCAACAGAGAAATCAGAAAAACTATAATGTTAGCAGCCATATTAGTTTGTGATCAAAGAGTCAGATAAAGAAACAAAGCTTGAGTCGCTCTTTTTTTTATCTGTAAGGCGTCTTGTCTTACTACCATGGCTACAAAAACTTTCCTTTCTTCCTTCATGTGCCTAACAACAAACGGAATTTCCATGAACAAAGTTTCTTTCAAAGAACTTACCACCTGTGGAACACATTATCACAGGACTGCTTTCTTGCAGGCTGCAACATTATCGTCTTCAAATCTGATGTCGACAAATACTTGTTATAAACCGTCACCATAAGTAATTAAACTCTGTCCATTCATCATTTTCAATCCTTTCATAATATTCTTCATCATTTAACAAACGATCCATCCATCTCATTGACCCTTATCTTCAAACAGCTTTTGACCTTAAGTGGGGACTCATTAATAAAAGAGAAAAAATCAGACGTGTAAAAACACAGCATGAAGTGAACAACACCATGTGTGTTCGCTTAATTATATATTGCATTTTATGAACCGGGATCGTTATCTGGCATAGAATAGAGAGATACATGAACAATGGATAAGTAAATATTATTTACATTTAAGTAGAACCGTTCTGTGAATCCCATGTGGCTGTAACCAGAAGGCACCTGACAGAATATGGCATCAAGCTTTGTTCAAGCCATGCCAAGATGGCAGCCAATCAGAATACATCCGATCACTTGGGCATACAAGCCAGAAAGAGCAGTAAGATCCGGTTCTATTTTCCCAGCATAAGTGGAATTAGATTTTTTTGGCTTTACTTTCGGCACAGAAGAGAGCATTCTCGTGTTGCTCAGTATAATTCAGCCAACACCTTTAATATTTTGCTAGTAATTAAAGATTTGTTTGAAAAGGTATTTGCCGTGAATTAATCTTTTGCAACAGTCATCTATATGGAGATATTTACAGTTAAAGTCTGTTATAAAACTGTCCATTTTTAAGGTTAACAAAAAGAAAAAAAGCATAAATCTGTTGATATAAAATTTCCCTAATCGTTGTGAGTTTTTGTTGTTATTTGTACATTTGATATCAGAAAGTTTTTGTCAAGAACTCCAAATCACAAACATGGCATCTATGAACCAAGTATAAAAATACCTTTACAAAACTCATTCTTCATATGAGGTTTATATGTTTAAAAAATATTGTATTCCTGGAGGTATATATATATATATATATATATATATATATATATAATATAAGTAGACTAACGGTCGTCTATTTTTGCTAGGCTGCTGCGTTCTTGGGTGGTGAGACAAAGAAAAAAAAAATTTGTCTCCGAATGCTTTTTTGTTTAAAAAGGGAAAAAAAAAAATTTTTTTTTTCCTTGGAATTTTTTTTTTCGCGCCAAAAAAAAAAAATGGGGGGGGGATTTCCCCCCCCCCCCCCACAAGTTGTCTACAGTAAATAATTTACAAGTTGTCTTGATTATTGTAAATATTTCACTAAATATCAACAATAGCTGTCTACATTGAATTGTTTATCTTAATAATCAATAAGTAATTGTATACAAAAAGCTGATGAATAATTTACATTAGTACTCTACAATTACTTGTTTAGGATATTCTAGAATTAATTAGTTACAATAAAAGTATTTACAATGAATAGTTTTCATTTACAACAGTAAATGAACTGCTAGCCAGGGTCTATGAGAATGAATCGTTTGCAATAGTAATCTAGAATGAACCGGTAGCCATGGTTGTCAAGACTGAAGCGCTAGTCATGGTCGTCTAGACTGACCTCCTAGCCATGGTCGTCTAGACTGAACTCTTAGCCATGGTCGTCTCGACTGAACTCTTAGCCATGGTCGTCTCGACTGAACTCTTAGCCATGGTCGTCTCGACTGAACTCTTAGCCATGGTCGTCTCGACTGAACTCTTAGCCATGGTCGTCTCGACTGAACTCTTAGCCATGGTCGTCTCGACTGAACTCTTAGCCATGGTCGTCTCGACTGAACTCTTAGCCATGGTCGTCTCGACTGAACTCTTAGCCATGGTCGTCTCGACTGAACTCTTAGCCATGGTCGTCTAGACTGAACTCTTAGCCATGGTCGTCTAGACTGAACTCCTAGCCATGGTAAACTGGACTGAACTGCTAGCCATGCCCATCTAGAATTAACTGCTAGCCAAGGCCATTGAGAATCAATTGTTTATAATGATCACCTCTACTGGGTTTATTAATATTTTTTTTTTATTGTAAACTACTATTCACATCTTTGATGTTATTTTCACAATGCTTCTCAAGCGATGTAACTTTTGACCTTCTTCATGTGCATCTTGTCGAATTAGGGAATCTATAAGGAATTTCAAACTGAACCCTTCATTTAATCCACAAAATTCTGTATAGGTTCTTAAGTTCGACATAAAGATTCCTGAGTTTTACAAGATACACATCTAGGTTAGAGGTTACATCAGCCGAAACATTGTGAGAATAACATCAAAGATGATGATACTAGTAGGAAAAATCCAAATGACTTTATGACAGGATCTTGAAACAAAAAAATAAAGTAAGAAATATACTACACAAAAATTGTCGCTAACCTTTTAAATTTGAAGCCATTACTCCTGGGCAATGCCGGGTTTCACTGCTGGTTACAAATCAAATTTCAATATCAAAACTTATGCCTTTGTATTTTGGAGTCCTTCATGCGTTTGTTTTCCTTTTTTCTCTGTATTTTATTTCATGCACCTAATATGTTGCTTTAAAATCGCGACGCCAAGACTGAATTATTGAAAAAAAAAATGAAAAAAATTGGAAACAATTTCAAAATGAACAACGTTAAATTGTGACGATATAAAAAATGGGATCAGACAACGTTGGAAATCTTAGTCAAAGAGAAGGAATCTTTAAAACTACACTGAAAGGAGGGACTATAAAAAATGAAGTTTTATATACACCTTGTTAATATATTCTTGTTGAAGAAAAAATGTTGAACAAAACTGAATAATTGAACTTTATACGAAAACTTTCATCCAAGAAATAGAAAAAAAAAATTAAAAGAATTTTCGATTTCAAAAACACCGAAGAAAGTAATATTCTATCCTTTAAAATTTATTAAAATTTCCCTAAAAACGAAAATATTTGAATGAAAATATTTATTTGTGAACTAGTGACGCCATAAGCTTGGCTTTTTTTTTTATTTCATAATTCTTTTCAAGAAAAAAAACGTGTGAATTTCAAAGAACTGCAAAAAAAAAACTTACTTTGTTGTTTCTCAGCACTTGTTTGTCAGCTAAAAAGTCCACTGCTATTCGTCTGTGTGCCATTTAACAGCGTCCTTGTCCGATTTCTTCAAGTATTCTGCAAGTTACCGGCATTAAATCGCCATCACAACGTTCAACCAAAGTTTTTTTGTTTTTTTTAAATCATTCATCATTTAAAAAAAAGAAAACAGAGCACATGCTGATTTTGTGTCCGTTGCTTATATTTAGTTTAGTGGCTTATTTGTGAACCTCTTATAATTTTGTGTGTCAATTTTGGTTTAAATTTTTGATTATGTTTTTCTTCTTTTTATTGGTCAACAGTTCACCAATAATTATTCACCATTAAAATAAACAAATTTAAAAATGTCTAAAAAAATTTCCCTTTGGATGAGTACAGAGTGACTCCTCCCCACCTAAAAAAAAATGCGACCGATGGAATCGTGAAGAAAATTAATAACCCTTTCTGCAATCCAACCATATTTGGTACAAATAAACTTTAGTGTATGCCTTACTTGTTCACCAAGTTTTAATCATGAATATCCAACAGTCTTTGTGTCAGCATTCAATCATATAGTCTAACTGTGCACCGTTGCATTGCAAGCACACCTGGATGTGACGTGCAAAATTGTCAATAACTCTGATGCATTCCTCTCTTGTCCCCATTCAGTTGAAACCAGAGTTCATCCCTTACAACACCTCCTCGTCTGCCCAAAACATCTTAATGACCACTCGGTAGCATTCACTATTTATCAGGACTGACCATTGATTCTCGTCTTCAAACCAGTAAGGAGAGATTTTAATTCCTACTAGACACCATCCCCAAGTGTCTTCGGTCTTTCTGTACAGGGGTTTGTCAGGATAACCTGACATGAGGATGTTTTGCTCTGCAAATAAACCCTCACCAAATATTAAAAATAACATAATATTCAAAATCAAATAAGATCCCATTTGGAATGCCTGCACACTGACTTATACGAGGGATGGTGCACCTTAGTGATGATAGCTCAAGTAACAACAATAAGCTGGATACTCCATCAGATAATGATGAATACTCGTCCTGGAAGCCGGCAAAACAAAGCAAAGACCATCAGGAAAATAGACTATAATAGTTAAGTTATCCATTGGGGAAAGGAAGTTATTATTATTCACTTAACTTAAACAAGTTTTTAGAAGTAGAGAAGAACCGTAACCCTAACCCTAATGCTCGGATAGCTATGCATCTCATAAAGAAATCAAGTGTTAGACCCAAGGAAATAAAACGAAAAGAAAAGTATTGGCTGATGATCACATGTTTTGATATTGCAACTCATGCAGTGTATTTGATGGAGTGCAGTGGACTTTACAGACAACTTCTCACATTTCAAATGACTCGTTGGAATGGCTGCAGTGACACTTTGATGATCATTTCATTAGTAGGATGTGTGATCTTAAATGGGCATTACTCATTCGGAGCATATCACTGAACGCTGATAAAACAAAGACTGTTAGACATTTATGACTGAAAATTGGTGGGCAAGTCAGGCATAGACTGAAGTTTATTTGTACCAATTATGGTTGGATTGCAGAAACGATTGTGAATTTTATTAACAATTACATTTTATTGGAGGGGTGGGGGTCACCCTGTATATGCCGACTGTTCAAAAATAAATAAACTGATCCTGATTTTAAATGAGTAGACTAACTAATCGTAACTTTAAAAATATATATCAAATCGTTAAAATAAGCAGAAAATAAACTTGTCATTTTTTTAAATGGTCGTAAAAGAATACAAGATATTAGTTTACAAACATTTTTGAATTTTACATTTCCACAAAACCAATATCAATATCCTTCACGCAAACATGAACTCTAAATTGTTGATGCATCTCCTCAAATATTATTATTATTTCAATTTTCTTTTACTTCAAATCGACCGCAATTAATAGGAGCCAATATATTTTGTTTTTAGGCAGCTCAGAATGAGCAAAATGTTAATAAAAAGAAATTAAGACCTTGCTCTTGAAAACGAATGTTCCTTTTTCTTTTTACTTATTAAACAGATAAAGCTATTAATATTATAATAAGACAATAATTTTCAATATTTGAGGTTTAAAAAAATGAGAATTGTGACGTAGTTTAGGTTACAGTCAGCCACATCCCAAATCCTCCATTATATTGAGATTGGCATCAACTGAGTGGATCCCAAAATGACTATTGCACATTTGTGCATCCTCCACACCATACACATGCATCCACACATTTTATAACACATACTCATATCATCCAAAATCACCCATATTTACACACATATATTTCACACACACACACACATTATATGAGAAGCACACACACTATTGTACTATATACACTTCTACAACTCCCTTAACCACACACATACATATTCATTTTCCTATATGACACACATAGATATATGAATACATACACATTCTCAAGTACCACATGCACACACACATACATATGTACATAGCCCAAACACATATACGCACATGCCCCATCACCATATGTACACATATATACATCCCATGCACTACAAAACAATAAAACATACACTACTAGCACACACACATACATATATAATACATATGTACACACACTTGTAACATAGTCATATACACGCATATATATATATACTTACCACACACTCATACATTGTGATGCCACACATAATGCTATAACTCACACACACATTTCCATATGCATACATGCATGCATAGTATATATCACTCCTATACACTACAAACATATACGTATACACATGTACACTCTCATACATATAAACATACACACACTCACTTATATAGAGAACTTGAATGCCTACTAGACACTGTCCTCGAGAGTCTAAGGTCTCTCTGTACAAGGGTTTGTCAGGACAACCTGACATAATGATACTTTCTCTTACAAGTAAACTGACTAAATATTCAAAATAATATAGTATTCGCAGCACAAATTATATCTCCTCAGTATAGCTCCCTACACACTGGCTTATACGAGAAATAGTGCACCTTCTCCAAGTGATGTTGCCTATAGTAACATCACTAAACTGGATACTCCACCAGACTAGATGAATTCTTGTCCTGGAATTCGGTAAGACCAAGAGACCACAAGGAAGATATACTACAACATAGTTTAATGGGGAGAGGAAAATTAATGTTCTTAACTTCTTTATTAACTCAACGTTTGACGCGCAAAGAAAAACTTTAATGGACTATTCGAATATCTATGTATTTCATATAGAGATCAGGTGATTTCTGAGAACTTCGACTGAAGTAAAATGAAACATGATATAAATTTGAAGATCACAACACCATAAACGTTCATATATGCATATACAATCCATATGAAGTTATTATATAAATCACATGAACTTTAATACCGCCCCCCCCCAAAAAAAACAGAAAATAACGAACCTATTGAGTGAAGGAATATCCACATTAGGAATATCAAAAAAGCTTTGCTGAGATCATAGAATAAAGTTGAGAACTAGATGCAAACGAGAAGACTTTGAAAGATTGCCTCTTTGAGATGAACACACATTAAAGTGAAACTATAGAAGCTAATCTTAGTATAGACTGTTAAGACCAACTCTCATAATATTATTAGTAACAACGAAAATGGTCGCATACGAATAGAAAATAAACCCTTTTCATAAACAACGACGAAAGCTATTTCGTTGTGTTATCTACACCGTTGGGTATAGGTTGTCGAAAGTGTCAAAGTGAAGAAAGTAGAAAGTTCTTGGACGACCGAAAGTCTATGAACATTTAATCTTCAGGCGAAGATAGCCAGTGCATGGGGATCCAGTTGTAAAAAGGCAGGAGAAAGAGAGAGATAGGGTCCGTCTTCGTTGCTTCCAGGAAATTCTCTGATAACTGTCCAAGATTCCCAAAGGGGGTCTGAAGAAGTCCTTCAGAGGACAGATAACATTAATACGTCCTGGAAGCTGATTGGTCCTCGTTGGGCCAAATCACTTCACAAGCATCACTTTCTGAGAGAGAAAATAAATGTTACTATTTATGACTGCTACATCACCCCCCTGCTTAGACAGAAAGCCGACAGAAAAAAAGGTCTTTTGGTAAATGTAGCAGTTAAAAAGAACCAAAAGACAACAAAAAATGTGATTTCAGTTTACAGAAACCACTTTTGATCATTGCTCAGATCTTTGAACGGGCTGGAATTAAGGGAGTCACGAAGGACGAAAGGTGTAGAATATGTTGCAAATTGTTATCTGTCAAGAAACCTCTGAGGCGAAGTAACTCATTTCAGTAACGCAAATTTTTTAAAGCATCCAAATTAGAGCAAAAAAATACATGTAACTTGATTTTTCAAAAGCAATTTTTTAAAGCATCCAAATTAGAGCAAAAAAATACATGTAACTTGATTTTTCAAAAGCAATTTTTTTAAAGCATCCAAATTAGGGCAAAAAAATACATGTAACTTGATTTTTCAAAAGCAATTTTTTTAAAGCATCCAAATTAGAACAAAAAAATACATGTAACTTGATTTTTCAAAAGCAATTTTTTTAAAGCATCCAAATTAGAGCAAAAAAATACATGTTACTTGATTTTTCGAAGTTAATTTTCATGCATGAATGTCTGACACTCAAGGGCTGGATTTTATCTGACGCAGATGTAACTGCGACTAAAAGAAAGCAGCAAGAATGGATAGTGTGATGATATGGTGTCGTAGAGCTGATGCAAACAATGTATTGCTCACGACTCCTGCTGATAATGGCCGTCCACGCCAGTCGAAGTAATGCCAACTTATGTGCTGTGTCTGCGATGGAAAGGGGAAAGTGACTCTCCCAAACAAGTGGTTTTAGACAGACATCCAAGACAACGAAGTGAGCTGTACTAGGTTATGTAAATGATTCGTTTTGTTGACCAATCAATGATTCTTGGCTCTATAAGTAGACGTATTTCGCATATTCTGTCAGCTAGTTCATCGACTAGCCTGCTGCTCAGTTATAATCGTATTTTGTTGTAAGTTTTCTCCCAATTATGATAACCAGTGTTCATTCAAGACTAGTAACCTTTAGTCCGTTTGTCTGTCGAAGTTTAAATCCGTTAAAGGCTGGTCGACCTTTGACTTTTTATAGGTTCCATTCTCTGTCTTGTGGGAGTCAGATCACAAGCAGTACCCTGATTCACTTTTATTTACTACATATGGCTGAAATTGTTGATCAAACCATTATTGGACCATTCTAAGTCAAAGGAGGAGTCACACTGAACAGTGCTAACGATTTTATCGTAAAGACTTTCTATGAAATTCCAGCCTTGCACTTTCAAAGTGAAACCAAATCGATGCAAAACTTATTGGCAACGAAAACGGAAAAATACATAATGCTTGAGTAGGGGTACGTCCTTGACAATCAGTCCGAGGTATGGTTCTCTTCTCCCAGGCTTTACCTTCTCTTTAAGAAGGGGTTAGTTCATTGCTATTGTAATTTAAGAAGGAGTTAGTTCATTGCTATTGTAATTTCATGGACAAAACTTTCTATGAAATTCTCGCATTGCATTTTCAAAGTGAAACATATATTCATGTATATTCTTGTGTATCTAAAGTTACCCGTAATTCTTTGCATTCAGGAAATAGGAGAAGAGATAATGGATAACCGCAGATGAAGTCGTGATCTGAATGCGATAAAAAATCTATGATCAATTACGAAGATAGAAATTCTATGAACATGGTAAACAATATAGTGACAAAGTCGTTCTATGGAAGGCAATTAAAACCATCATGTCAAAAAGTGAAGCAAACTAAACCATTTAATAATTAATCATTAGATAAGAGATCGCTGGTGCTTCTTGAGAAGATGGGTCACCATATTAAGATGTAAATGCTTCGAAGACATCGTATGTCATTTGTTTTATTATAGGTGTTGTTATTTATCTCCCTTCAACTGCGGGGAAGGTGTGACACAAGGTCAGAAGGTGGAGATGAAAAGGTTGAGCACCCAAGAGGTTGAGCACCCTGGCCTAAGAAAAATGCCAGAACAGTCCCGTCGGCATTTTCCGTTAGGGACACCCCAGGCGATTATCGATAAACTAATCTTTTCTCAAAGTGCAAGAAGGTAAAGCCTGGGAGGGTGGACCTCCTAGAACTGCACAAAACCATACCTCAGTCCGACAGAGAAGAGCCAGAAGATGCCACAACGGCCCACCCCTTTGTTGGACTGATCGTCGAAGACGTATCCTCGATTGGTATGAATAAAACAAAACTGTGGAAACTTGAGTTTTGTTTTATTATAGGTGTTGATCAATTGTTAATAATTTTATGATATTCTTATTGAAGTGACCCCCCAAAATACCACCCATGGAATTATTATTAGAATTCATAATCCTTTCTGCAATCCAACCATATTTGCTACAAATAACTTCGATCTATGCCTGACTTGTCCACCAAGTTAAAATTATAAATGCCCAACAGTCCTGGATTAGGATGTGCAAAATTGTCAATAAGTCTGACACACTCCTTCCTCTCTTGACACTGATCTGATTTTGGCTGTGATGGCTCTTCAGTTCAGGAATAGATCGTTTTGATGAACATTATCTTTGAGATAATCTCACAGATAAAAATCTGGGAAGGGTTATGGTCCAGTGAGTGTGAAACCCATTCAGGATTACACCTGCTACTGATGAGATGATCACCAAAGTGGACACCATATCATTGAATGGTGATTAAAAAAAACTGTTAGACATTCATGACTGAAACTTGGTGGACAAGTCAGGCATAGACTGAAGCTTATTTGGACCAAATATGGTTGGATTGCAGAAAGAATTGTGAATTTTATTAACGATTCCATGGGTGGTATTTTTGGACGGGTCAATCTATAAAAAAAGTGGTTTCTGGTTTTTCATAATTACTTCAGACGAACATTTTTAATCATAAATCCAATCACTTAAATAAAACATGTTAAAACTACCTTAACATTTAAATCCATTTATTTTGATGTCTAAATTAATCATTTACATTTGAAAAATAATGTTTGAAGCAATTTAGAGTTATTGAGGTGTATGCGATTTTAATAACTTGACAGACTACAGATATACAATAGATTATTTATTGTGGAGAGCACGACCCACTCTGTCCACCCGGCAAGTAATGATGATTACAGGTGCACAATGTGTGCCATTTGGCAGAGACCTACCTGGTTATAAGTGTTATTTTGGGATTTCTCTTTCAAGACTAGTTGCCCTACTAAGGCTTTTGGGTCTATTTTACCCTACTTTTTCAGAAGAAACGAATTCATACACTTCCCAATTGTATTAGTGAAAGTAATTCAATTGACCCAGCAGAGCTTTGAATACAAGTACACCAAACCCAGAGACTGCACCTCTAATCACTGCACCATAAACACTTCCGAATACCACACACAAATATGCACATTTACACAAACCATACACACCATTTACCCATGCATCACACACACACACACACATTTCCAAGATGTTTCGTCCTATGATATTTCTGTTTTTGCCTTTGAATTTTCAATTTTAAAATTGCGAAAGCCTTTTTTGTTTTTATTATTTTTTATTGTCATTATTTTATATATTTTATTATTATTATTATTATTATTATTTTTATTATGACTTATGATTCCATTGGTTCTTTTTGATCATGTGACCTTTTTACATTTTTGTTCGCAAGATGTTTTTTTTTCTTCTTTTTTCTTCTTTTTTCCTATGCATGAGATGTATTGCAGACTGGCTTCTTCTCAATAGAAACAAATCACCCAAAGTGTTTTTCTTAATAAAAATAAAAATATAGATGTCTCTATTTAGTTCCTATTTTCTTCACAAATATTCCTGTTTATACCATTTCCGGCCGATGCGCACTCTGACCTTCTTCAGATGAATTGGATCATTTATGTACAATGACGTTTTCCCTTATTTAACTATGATGTATGGTTGATGTTACTTGGCTTATGTGAATAGCTTTGCCACATGCTTGGGAACAAAATTCTATCACTTATCATGGTCTTGAGCCAGTCTTTTTGCTGTCAGAAGCGGTATACCAGTCTCAACACTTATCTGATTGACCCATTTCTTTGGTGGGCGTCCTCTTGATCTTTCTTGAATGAAATCTTCTTGATAAGATTTATTTACATAGCTGGAGTCTGGTAGCCGGTGAAACATGTCCAAACCACATTAATCTCTTGTTTTCGAATAACGTCATTAATGGATCTGACAATATTAAGCTTCATTTTGATTTCTACATTTCTTCATCTATCTTGGAATATTGTATGTTTTGTAAATGGGCATATGTAGGTTTTTCTTATATATGCAAATAATCATGCAAAATATTTAAATATGTACATAATAACAATAAACCTGAAGAGGGATGGAGGACACATCAGCCAAAATGTTGTATAAATATTAATGTGAATGAGGATAATAATTGAGCAAAAAAAGTAAATAATGACAATTCTTCATCACAAAAATTGTTTTAGACGAGTATAGTCTAGTCATCACCTTATTTTCTTCTTATATATAAAATAATGTTGACCGGATTTTAAAAGTTGGGCCTAAGTGGCATTTAAGCTGGAAAATCGAATTTCGATTCTGACTAACCAACTTTCATTTGTTATTGTTGTACCATGTTATTTGCAATAGACTAACACACTTTGCTACAATTTATTTGAAAAACTACTTAATCCGATCTGGAAATTATTGCCAAAAATGTGACTTTCACCTTTTCTGTGACCTTGACAATTGACTTAGATATCCCAAAATTAGATCAGTTCTAAGTTAGACCATGACTTATATTTTAACTAAGTTTGGTGACGATTGGTCAAGCGATGTCGACGCTATGTTGTACACAAACAAAAAAAACTCGACTGACAACGTAACCTCCACCTTGGTGAAAGTAACTAATAGGTTTATATACAATTTTATGCTTGTATACATATGTAGGGGGAGGGGCGCTTGAAGAAAATGATGCCGCCTATGATGACAAAGCATTTTCTCCAGTCTCCCAATTAGTGAAGAAAGGATAACTCTTGGTGGAAATAGCTAACAGACAGCCTAAATTCGACCTTTCTGTAGGTCATGTTGTTTAATGCTGACAAAGTAAGGGAGATAACTTATCTCGATTTTATGCTTGTATTTTGTAACAATTATTTCACGTATTTTTCATTAAGAAAAAACAATGATTGTCAAACGGTTTATTTAGAAAGACAAGAATTAGTGGGGAGAGATTTCAACAATTAGTTTTGACAAAGATCAAGCAACAAAAAAAAAAATGATTAAGAAACAAAATATTTGGGTATTTGTTAGTGTAACTAGCAGAACAAAAAAAGGGGTTAAAAAACTAATATGCAACAAATAAATGTTACCAAAGGCAAGATAAGTTACTCTTCTACCTACCTGGATAAGTTTTTTTTTGTTTTTTTTCAAAACAAACCTAGTGTCCACTCTGTTCAGTTAGAAACACATCCAATAAATGTCACCAATCGTGCAAAAATGTCCTTTTCTACCAGTATTTTGTTTAATTTTCGATTTTTGAGCGCTTATCAAGGGTCCTCGTGCAGGGCTTATGGGCATCCATTTTTATTTTTCGTTCTAACTAGATTTGTTTTGAACAACAACAAAAACGTTTTTACATAAGTTAAAACACAAACTTATATTTTGGTAATACTTATTTGTAGCATATTTGTTTTTTCATCCCTCTTTTGTTCTGTTAGTTACAGTAACAAATATTTTTTTATTGTTAAGAAACAATTAAACGCAAATTATATTAACGAACAAAAAAACGAGAAACAATGTTAATATTGTTCTCGAATACACAGAGCGATACGAGAAAATAATTGTTACAAAATACACGCATAAAATCGAGTTATCTCCCTTATTTTGTCAGCATAAAACAACATGAACTAAAAATGGCCCCAGATTCAAGCAAGTTTATTGCTGCAGATGCACCCAACTCGTCCACGATGTTTTCAACTTCGGTTAAATTGTCGTTTCCCAGCCAAAATAGCGGACAACAAATCGTCTGCAGTTTTCTGATTTTTTTCTGACCTCACAAATCAGTAAGTAAACCCAAATAAATTGTTTTAGAGTAATTTCCCAACTGTATTTCTTTTTAAAATAATTTACGGTAAATTTAAAATTAGTCCAAAACAATTTATTTGGGTTTACTTACTCATTTTTGAGGTTCTTGGCCTTTTGGCTAAGATCAAAGTGTAGTATCTGTTCCGATGGATACTACACCCCATAAACTGGTATTGTCTTGGCCTTCGGGGCTTGATTTTCTATCGGTCGGTCCTGTGCAGTTCTAGGAGGTTCACCCTCCCAGACTTTGCCTCCCCTCTTTGGGGAGGAGTAAGTTTATTGCTTGCTGCCTGAGGCGCCCCTACCGGGGAATGCCGACGGGGCTGCCCAGGCAATTTTTAATGGCCAGAGTTCTCACTTTCTCGGGCGCTGGCTTTTCAAACCCCACTTTCCCGACCCGACCTTGGGTCACATCATACTTGTGGGAGTAAGATAAAAACTGGCCTTGTGCCTAACCTCCTGGAGAGGAGGTAAATAAATACTCATTTTTTGAGGTCGGAAAACTGTAGACGATTCGTTGTCCGCCATTTTGGCTGGGAAACGACAATTTAATCTCAACTTCTTTATCAAGTAGTTTGGATGCTTTAAAAAAAATTAACAGGCTAACACCTTTTCAGAACAACTTTCTTACATTGTGAACGATAACATATCAAAAAGTCTACAAGTTTACACCGTGTGCTTTTCAATATGCCGCCCATAGTCTTAAAATTTAAAAAAAAAGAATAGAGACTAATCCAATCTTCTTAATATATATATCCAAAAGCTTTTCGCCAGCCGGGGAAATAGAGTAGTAGTCAGTGCTTCAAGTAATATGTCAGATAATAAAATCATTAAAGAACAATTCAAAATTATCCGTGGCATAATGGTTAAAGGTGCTTTTTAACAATTAGTTATAAGTGACAGTCTTATGGGAGTTGAAGGTTCAATCCTCACTACAGGCGATAATAACTAAGACTAACATAAAATATAATTAACACTTCTATCCGGTCATGGCTGACCGCATGAGAACGATCTACCCCGTGGATTAAATAAAGGAATCCGTTATAAATTCTGTCTAGGTTCCCGAGTTCGACATCAAAATTCTCACGTTCGAAAAGATGCACCTGAAGCAGGTCAGAGTTACATAAGCCGAAACGTTGTGAAAATAACTACCAACGTGAGAATCGTCGCCTGGAAAATTCAAATCCTACAAATTCAAAATGAGTTCAAATGTATACTTATTTACTTGCCTCCCCACGAGGACAAAATTAGACACAGGGTCGGTTTTTTAGGAAGCGGGGAGATATCTAGCTCTCCAAAAAGGGGGCGCTCTGGATGAGACAAAAATTAAAATTGCTCCAGTCTAGAAAAATTTCTCGTTCACTAACCAAGAACAGAACGGATGAAGTATAGTATCAGAACAGATACGACACTTTGATCTTTAAGAAGGATAAGTGTCAGTTTTTTTCTTGTGATAAAAAGTGAGGGACATACAGATAATTCTGTGTATTTATAATATATTTATAATATATTATTATTATCATTATTTTTATTATCATTATTCACTCACTAGGAGTTTTCATATGAGTCATTGTCGGTGATTGCTCACTGGCAATAACAAGTGGTGTTTCCTGGAGACTGAGTGACAACAAGTCTCCCCAGATTGCCAACACTCTCTGCCTCTTTCAATAATTGTTGCTTGCAAATCACTTTGCATTATAACAACAGCCATTTACCATAGATTTCTCGTTGGCAACGATCATTGGTCTTATCTGGAATTTTGATGGCAATAACCCCCCCCCCCCCTAAAGTTCCAGTACTCTCCGAAACCTTCCAGTGGAAGTCTGATTGGTGTTTTTCCTCCTCGGTCTTTCCATCCTCATTGACCTTTCACAACCACTTTGTGAAGTACCAGCCAAGGCTGGTGCCATCACACATATGTGTGCGTGAGGGGAGGGTGGTTAGATTATGTGATTTCTGACAGTTTCAGAGATATTATTATTATTATTGTATGATAATAATAATAATATTAGCTCTTTTCATGCCCGTACGTACGTTATCAACTTTCACACACATAAAAAAACATAAAATTGTCTGTTCAGCCAAGATGGTGATTGGTGATTAATCTGATATCGCTAAGGTAAAAAAAGTTCAACTTTATCCATTTTCAAATGAATTGTTCCAAAATCAAATTATGTCCTCCCATTAATTAAAACAATACAATTTTAAATAAATGTTTTGAATAGTGACATTCGTTTTATTGATTTGAAGATGAATATTTAGTTGACAATTATTTTTACTGTAAGAAGATTGCTGTAAAAAGAATTAAATTGCTATAATTTTAAATAAATAAATAAATAAATAAATAAATAAAGAGACATATTCCTTTTATTTATTTAAAGAATGTTTAGATGACAACGACAGTTATTTTTATAGAAAAAGAAACAATCCTTTTTTTAATCGTATTCATTCTGACAGACATTAATTATTTCAACAGTAATATTATTACACAGATTGAAGAGAAACGAAAGTAAAATCATTTTCCTGTGAAATATGCGGATCTTCATTTTCTGAGAAATCAAATTTGACGAAATACTTACATATACACAGGGACAGCAAGAATGTAGAAAGCATCTTGGAATTTCCACGGGATCCCGCTAGTTGTTTTTATTATTAGAATATAGCCAGTCTGCTTTTTTTAAAATCTTTTCTTTATGCCATACATTTTGTTATTCTTGTTTTAAACTCTTATCTTTTATTTAATTTTGATATGTTTTTTGTCTGTTTTTATTTATTTTGTGTTCTCACCCCTCGTCATATCTGATATCACATATGTTCACTCTTTCAGGGATGTAACGTTTACGGCGAAGAAAAGGATTACTGGAATTAAGATTCATTGAATCACACGCATCTTCAAATGGCAAGCAGTGGCCCCCCGTCTGTCTTGGACAGGCGTAACCCCAAACCTGAGAGCAACAATCTTGTTTTTGATAGAATAACGCGACGACGCAGTCCCGTCCGTCCCGCCCAGGGAACAGGCGCTGACCAAATTGTCCCGCGTATTTCACAACCCTATCGGACAAGCTTCTCAGCTGTGGTTTCACTACCACGCCACCGTAAACTTTCAGCTGAAGTCGCTGCGGCGAATTTGACCCTTGACAAACTACGTGCTGATCATGGCCCTGTAAAAAGTGGCCGTCGGGGTGGTAGCCCTAGGCATGTTACGTATGACACTACAGTTAAGGTTAGACACTCAGACACAGAGGACAGCCTTATGACAAGCCTTAGTGGACACGACTCGAGCTACAGTCCACTTGAATCACCTAGGGATAGTTCAGATATACTCTCGCCACTTTCTGCCATGTCATCTGAATCGGAAAGGAGCTGCCCACAGCTTCGATCAGGCAATCCGGAAGTACTGAAAGGAATCCGTAAAGGCTATGATAGTTCTTCTGTCGGTGCTGGAGATCGTTTGGCCCCAAATCACAGTGTAGGTTTCCTTTCCCCATCATCTCCAGATGCTAAAACAAATATAAGCAAGGAATATGCCTCTGACCGGACGATTAGTTACAGAATGGCAATCCAAGCACATTACTCAGATGAAGTGAAGAAACTAGCAGAGGCAAACGTGGAGGAAAAAGTCCCCGAAGAAGGCACCGTAAGTTCAAATGACGAGGCAAATAAAAGCGAAATGGGTGCCGAAAGTGAGCTGTCAACACAAGGGGCCGTTGCCGCCTCTGTCACGGATGCGAGCTCTTCAGAATCCAAACGCACTGATCCGCATTTCTTGAGTCATGCCAAGAAATCGCTCAGTACGAGTATGGGCAATTTTTTTCGACGTCTCTCGCCGAACGTTAGGAGACGAAACAAACACCACAAGAAGAGCTCGTCTACCGAAGGCAGTGCCCAGAGCTTGAACACTAGTGACTCGTGTTCCATCGAGAGCGATCCCTCTGGCCATCCTTTCCACCGTTCGAACAATAAATCCCGAAGGTCATTCATGAAGTTCTTCGGGAAGATACACAACCGGAAAAAGTCTCACAGTTTAAGGTCCGTTGGCGACAACAAGCCGCTGAAAGAAGATGAACTGGACTGCTCTCAGTCCCAAGACATAAAACAGTTTGATTCTTCAACCCAGCGCATTCTTAAATCAATCGAACAGAACTCTATGTCCGACAAGACGATCTACCAAAAATTCAAAGCAAAGAAACCTTCAAACACTGGCAGTGACTCAAGCAACAAGAGTCAAGCTGTGCGTCCTCTCCAGGCCACCAACAAAGCAGCAAGCAACAGCCCCACGGAGCCCAACCATATAAATAAAGAAAATGAACTTAAGCTACTTTCACTCCCTCTGAAAACGTCGACCCCTGATAGCAAAAGTGAAGCACAGTCTAACCTGAGCCCTCAAAGCACGGCTAGCACTGGAGGCGCTGTGTCGTCCTTATATGCCAACTCCTCTTTCTCTGATCAAAACCAATCTATCGATGACTTCTCGTTGGCTGTACACACGCCAGGTAAGTTTTGTGTGCCCTTTGCGCTCACTTGTTAATTCGACGGCTTGCTGACTTTTGCTAATACGTATTCTTTTTCTCTTTTTTACTTCACAAGTGTACTTACATTGATAAATGTTTTTTTTTATTTTTAATTCTAATATTCAAGTTTTTACAATGTTAAAATGTACTTTGTATACAGTTGCTGTTTATATGCACGGAAATAAAAGAAGCTTCAGTATGTCTGGCCGAAGAAAATTCCCAAAGATTTTTTGCGTGGATATTTAGGGTATTTTTTGTTTCTATAATTCTAACACAATGAGAAGGGATTTGATTTGTAATGTAATTATTAAACTTAAGCACTACATTTGTCCAGTATAGAGATTATCATAAGGATGAATCGGTTCCAGATATAAATGTCTTTTAAAGGGGCTCCAAATATAAATGTCTGTAATTTACATCAAATAGTTATGTGTGCTGTTCCTTCTTATTGTTATGTGTAACAGCAATTTTCTTTGTGGAGGCACTACATTTGCCCAGCATAGAACTTATTGCAATGATGAATCAGTTATGCTTGTACGGTGATGTGAAGCATTGTTGTTGTTCATCATCATTATCATCATATTTGCATTCTGGCATGTGTTTGAGGGCTTTTGAAAATTGACTTCCAAACTAACCTATCTCTGGCCAAGTCTTTTTTATCCATCTTTCTCTCCATCCTTATCATTTCCACCCATGTTTTCCTTTGGTCTTCTCCTGTTAACTGACTCTGCTTTTTATGACTTGCATTACACATCCATTGTATTATTCTGATATCATTTCTTTCCATGGATCTTCATGGATAAACTATTGCAGAAGCATGGATGTCTTGAATCGCAGGAAGATTGACTAGCCAAGGAAAACTTGGAAGCAAGTGACTAGAGAGTGAGCTGACTCCTGGATAGGGGAAGTGATATTAATTGAATAGAGAGGAGGGAAATAGTACATTTGTTTTTGTATGAATGATTTGGGGGAGGGGGACATACAAGAGTAAATAAAGTTTTTAGTATGTTTCTAAACACAATGACCTCTCCCCTCCCCAATAAAAATTCACAAAGAATTTTTTTTGTCATATGCATTTTAATTTGATCACTGACTTTAGTGGACTACTTTTATTTTTTCTTTGCTTAATAATTAATACCCTATGATACTTGAAAAAAAAAAAAATTTGTTCACCTCAAACAAATTATATTCTCACTGGAGCCTAAGAGACTACTGTGAAAGGAGACAGATTTATAGAGGGAGAGGCAACCTGGGTGGGGAAGTTGAGCAGCAAGATGTTTGTTCGCATTACATTTAAATTTCTGCCTATTAGTACGGTCAGGGAAACAAGGAGCAGGATGGGGATTCCAAAGGTAAGCAGTCAGAGGAAAGAAGGTATCAGTAGAAAATCTTCCAACATCTAGGGACCTCTACAGTGAAGGGGTGGGATTTTGCTGCTAGTCGGGTGGGTCGGTGGTATTTTCGTTGAGGTTTTTTTTTTACAAACAGGTCACCTCTTATCAAGGCCCAAAGGTCACTCGAGGATAAGAGTTAATTGAGTTTGATAGGTGAACGGTGAAACATCGAGGGGATTAGTAATGGTGGTTGTAAACTGGTCAGAAATTGATTATTTAAGAGGACAGATCAAAAACAATTTATTTACATTGGACTTTATGATAGCAATGCTGTAGTCAGCCGGGAAACACTCTCATGATACTGTGTTCCACGGACGGGCAATTCTCGGAAAGAAACTTTGCTCATGGAAGTTCTGTTTAGTTTTAGGCAGAGAGAGAGAGAAAGGGAAATTATTGAGAGTGGTTGTAGCTAGACAAGTTTTTGTTGTAAATGTTTTACGGGGGGGGGGGGGCATAGATTAAAGCTCAGTCGAGCACTTGCCATGAAAATAACGATAGAGTAGAGAAAGACTAGCAGCGTCTCTTCTGTGATAAAGAGGTAGTAAGGAGGAGAAGAGGGCATCGTCCACTAGATTTCGAAGTCGATTTTATATTCTGTCAAGGCAGGAAAGTGCAAAAGTGCAGTAGGTTCATTGAAGCACGTTCCGTGGAAGTACTTGTAAAACAGAGATGCAAAATGAGTTTTAATTACAATGAGTGTACGATTATTAATAAGTTTATATGAATTTGATACGTACAAAAGCAAGAGAATGTTTTGTATATCTGTACAAAGGACCCAAAAAAGGGGACAAATTATTATAGTTTTGTATGGATATTGCACCGTCATGAACGTTAAAGTGAGACTTTGTTTCAATATGCACAATAACGTGAGCACCCTTGTTACTCCAAATGGGGCTCCAACCGAACACACCATTGCTTGTGTTTATTTATATTGAACTCAATCATTCCTGACTAAAACGTGTTGGCAATGTTTATGCTTGGGTTTCTTTGCATAACTCCAGGGCTTTTTCAGATATTGTTGTGACCCTATAAAGGGGCTGGAGGGAAAGACACAAACTCGGAGTTTAGAAAAAACAAGTATATTGAAAAAGGTATAATACAACAGAGAACAAGCGTTGTTAGACTGGTGTGGTTCCAGGTATTTAATTCCTTCCCACCGCAGGAATATGTGGCACAAGGCTGGAAGGTGGGGGAGAGTCAAGCTAGTGCTCCTAAAGAAGGAGCACTATAAATAATTGCTTGGGGAGCCTCGTCGGCATTCCCCGGTCAGAGCGCCTCAGGTAGTAAGCAATAAACTTACTTCACCCCAAAAAGGGGAGCACGCCCTGAGAGGGTGGACCTCCTCGGACTATCCAGGACCAATACCTCAGCCCGACAGATAAAAGGCCACCGAAATGGCCCAGTTCCTGCCTGACTGATTGTCAGGAACGAATCCTCGACTGATATTGACCAGTCCGAAGTCTCTAAGCAACTGACGTTACAGAAAGATTGCATGGGCTGGTGTGACCTAATACTGAGGAGCAGGGGTTTCCAGTATTTATGGTGAGTGGAAGAGTTCAAGTCGTCCGTTATAAGTAAGGTACGACAACAGATATTAATTCCAGTTTTTCTATAATTCTGCTGTTAATATGTATGAGAATGTGAGAGCATGAACATCTGAGAGTGAGGGCGAGAAGTGATACGCGTGTTAGAATGGAAGTTTATATAATCTGCATGGATGTTGAGTTGACATTTGACTGCAAAATGGTTGACATGCTTTTACATATATATACTAGAAGAATTCCAATCAGAGAATAGGTAAAATTAATTCCGTGAATAGAACGGTTTAGATCTGAGGAGCAAGGAGGCCAAATGTTAGGAGTCATGTGATCATGAAAATTTTATGCCATCCAATTCTGCGTTCTGTGGTGCTAGTGTGGTGGTTCCTTTACCTTTTTTGACCTGAAATGACCTTTACTCATCGCATAAGAATTGTATCTGATCTACTTGAAGACAGCATTTCAGATTGTTCCTTCTGACACATAGTATTCTTCTGCGATCTATCTCATGGAACTTCTAGGATTACCACCAATGGTGTGCTGTTTCTGCCGAATTAATTAAAGTGTTATAACGCTATCAGTGTGTCGAGAATGTCTCTTATGTTTAGATAATGGTGATACCAAACCACCTTAAGCCTTTAACTTTTTGTGAACTTTGTGAATGAAAGATCAAGCACTTTTCTTGAGTCGGCTATCATAGCTCAGATCCCATAGACTCTGCACCATTCGAGTAGCCAGTCTTTGAACTCTCTCCAGATGCTGGATCTCACATATTAGATATGAAACAGAGGCCTGGACACCATACTCTAACAGTGGTCTGACGAAGGAGGCATAAAGTGGGAGAAATATTTCAAGAGTGAGTTTGTAGAAATAGCGTTGAATGAGAAACAGAGTGCTCCGTGCTTTGTTCGCAGCCTGAATGCAATGTTTCGATGGCTTGAAGGACAAGTCGACCAGAAGGCCAAGATCTTTTGTCTCGTTTGTTTCCTTGAGCGGAGCCATGTCACCGCTGACACTTACTAAAGAGCTTATCCCACAATTTAAAAAGACAAATGTATAATCAAACTATCCTACAAAACAATGCCACCCATGAAATTATTAATAAAATTTACGATCATTTCGGAAATGCAACCATATTTGGTACAAATAAACTTCAGTCTATGTTTGACTTCCCACCAAGTTCCAGTTGTGAATGTTTTATTGTTGAATAACATACCGGGACACTTCGGTGATCATCTCATCAATAGGAGGTCTGATCCTGGATGGGCTTTACACTCACCAGACCTGAACCTTCCAGATTTTTATCTGTGCGATTATCTTAAAGATAATGTCTATCAAAACAAACCACAAATTATTCTTGAACTGAAGTGGACCATCCTAGGTCAAATCAGAACAATGCCAAGAGAGGAATGTGTCAGATTTATTGACAGTTTTGCATGTTCTATTTAAGTGTGTTTGTCATTGAATGGTGATACAACAAAGACTGTTGGACGTTAATAACTGAAACTTGGTGGAGAAGTTAAGCACAGACTGAAGTTTTTTGTACTAAATATGATTGGATTGCAGAAAGGATTATGAATTTTAGTAACGATTTCATGGGTGGCATTATTTTTTTTTGGGGGGGGGGGGGGGCTTCACCTTGTAGGATGGTTTGATTGTACACTTGTCTTTTTAAATTGTCGGATGAGCTTTCTAATACGGAAGGTAATGGTTGTCACTTAGCGTAAATCATTGTTCTTTGTAAAAAGAATTGAGCTCTTTCTGCAGTTACTAATGTTAACAAATGTAAAAGCATTATAATTTCCTTTTTTTGGGGGGGGGGGGGGCTCTCCTACCTATACACTAGGTTCTTGCTCAACCATGCTATTTGTTTTCTTCCTAAAGTCCGATGATCAGTACTTGCTTATTAGACAATATTTGATTTGTAAATGACCATCATCTAATACACCTTTCTCATGGATACCAATTATGTTTGAGTTGAATAAATTTTTGTCATGTGTGTGTATAATTGTCACTGTATGGAAAGGCGAGCATTCTTTGTTAAATAGCTGATGTGTTTAGATACGATCATGTGATCATAAAGGGTTCATAAGTGCAGTAAAAAACTGGTTTATGGATTTAAAAATAATACGTATTTGACACTCGATAGAAACTGTTACATTTCAAACCGTAAACAAATATGTGTGCAAGGTCTGCTTTCCTTATTTGGCTCTGTTCCAATTTTAAGAAGTTGATTTCCATCTATATACTATTAAAAAAACTATTGCGTTTTGGGAGTTTGTCCGTTTGTACACAAATATAAACATGTGATTGGTTGAAAAAAAAAGGAATAGGTAGAGTACACATTACTAAGGCAGTAGTTTTTACAATCTTAATACCTGAGTTCGAATCTCACGTAAGTCTAAATGATTTTTTTTAACTGGATACGTGTTTTATGAATATAAAGAAATTAACATAACATAATAACAACAAAAAAACATTACATCATTTTTTTTTACCTAAGTGAACTTTAAAAAAAATGTTTATCCACAAAAAAGTAGAGGGTATTCAACAGAAGTTCAAAGCAAAGTATTTTTAATTTCTAATAATTTTTGCCAATAAAAACAATATGTAAATACATTCCTCATGGTAACTTACTCCCTCATGCAAATACTAAGATGCATATTGTTTTTCCACAATATTTCACTTATAGTTTTCTTCAAACCTATATATATATATATATATTTGAAATTTTTTTTAACATAGTTCACCCCAAACAAGGCAAGCCGCCACTGTAGACGTAAGGGGCTACTGAGAAAAGAAAAGGGGAGAAGGAAGGGGGGGGGTCAACCTAACTTGGGATCTGCGCAGCGAGATGTCTGTTTACATTAGTTTTAAATTTCTGCATGTCTGTTCTGTCGGGGAAACAGGGGGTAGGGAGAGAGTTCCAGACGCCAGCAGTACGAGGAAAGAAGCTATTGGAGTAGAAGGCTCTCCGACATCTTGGGACCTCCACAGTGAATGAATGAGATTTAGTTGATTGTCTAGTTAGTCTAGGGGATTTACGTTGAGGGGGCACCAGAGTAGCCAATTCATCGGAGCATAATCCATTGAAGTATTTGTAAAACAAGCACAAGGATGCCACATTGCGGCGATGGGACAGAGGCTGAAGCTTGGTTGACAGTGAGGGTCCAGTTAGGTTGGCGATTCTTTTTTGGACCTTGTCAAGGAGGGAGAGACTAGTAGATGATGCACCAGCCCAGATGTGACAACAATACTCCATGCATGGGCGAATGGTGGCTTTGTAGAGATACAGGATAATGTCAGGTGTGAGGAGTTTACTAGCACGGTAGAGGGAGCCAACCTTCTTTGTGGCAGCCTTGGCAATGTCTTCAATGTATTTGTTCCAATTCATGTTACCTGTGAATGTTAGGCCGAGGAGTTTGAATGATGAACTCTCAGGTAGGGTGTTATTTGCCATGACAATCGGTGGTTGAATAGGTTCCTTGTAGTTATTGAAGGAAAGGAGCTTTGTTTTTGCGTCATTAAAAGTTACCAACCATTTATGACCCCAATCCGCTACAGTCTGGAGGTCATTTTCTAAATATTCAGCCATTGCCTTGGATATGATCGCGTCTGTTTTACCAACATGGCGAGAGTAAAGTGTGGTGTCGTCAGCAAATAAACCAATCTCAGACTCTACGTCATCAGGGAGATCGTTTATGAAGATCAGGAACAGTAAAGGTCCAAGGATAGATCCCTGGGGTACACCAGCATTTATGTCATGTTGCTTAGATGAACGTCCATCGAGGACAACCTGGATTTTTCTTTTGTCTAGGAAGGATCTAATTATATTTAGTAATTGCCCAGTAATACCGTATGAGCGTATTTTCAGGAGAAGCCCTATATACCATACCTTGTCGAAGGCCTTGGATATATCAAGCGCTACTGCCCTAGCTTCACCTGCCTTGTCGAGTGTATGATACATACATTCAGAGATGACTGTTAGGATGTCTGCAGTAGATCGTGCTTGTCTAAATCCATACTGGTGGTCAGAAAAAAGTTTAGCATTAACTAGGTGCCGTACTATCGCTAGATTGATTAAGGATTCAAAGATTTTAGCAAAGATCGGCAGCAGACTGATTGGGTGATAGTTCTGAGGATCGGTTCTATTCCCAGAACTCTTGTAGACTGGTACCACAGAGGCAATTTTCCAGCTATCGGGGAAGCAAGATTCAGCAAGACATTTATTGTAGAGTTTGGAGAGGACACGGGCCAGTTCAGCAGAGCATTTCTTTATTACTATTACAGGTATACGATCAGGCCCACAAGCTTTGGAAGTGTCAAGGTTTTTTATGATGTCTCTGACCTGGGATGGGGTGATGACCAGGTTATCAAGTGTGGATTCGGTCAGCAAAAGGAATTTGGGGAGGGGGTGGTTATCTGAGTCCAAAGTAGAGTTAGAAGCGAAGCGTTGGGCAAGTAGTTCAGCCTTATCAGTGGCCGTGCAAACGACATCATTGCGGTTTGATAGTGGGGGAATCGTTGATTGACCATTATTCACTACACTATTGTAGATTTTCCAGAAATCACGAATACCTAGTTTCTGTGACTGGATGCGTTTTTTTTTGTTAACTCATTATACCTTCTCTTTGCTTCACCTATCACGGCCTTGCAATTATTTCTTGACTCTATGAATTTATGTCTATTAGTAGCTGATTTATGGCGGCCGAATTTACGGAATGCTTGTTGTCTCTCAGAAATGGCAGCTGCACATTCCGAGGTGAACCATTGAGGAGAGTGAGGCTTGCTAAAAAATTTTCGCATGGGGACATAGGCTTCAATGCCTGCTTTGACCCATTCAGTTAGTTCGTTTGCACACTGGTTGGCAGGGAGTGAGAAGGTTTCCCTCCATGGGGCGTCGCTGATGTGATCTCTGATTGACTCAAAATCAGCCTGCTCGTAGTATCTCATTGTTTTGAGCAACGGTTCATCAGCTTTTGGACAACTTTTTAGGGTGATATGTATCATTAGCACAATGTGATCAGCATTCTCAAGTGGGCTATGAGCTTTCGTCACACAAGCCTCGGGCATTGAGGTCAAGAAAAGGTCTAGAAGTGAGGCTTGTTGGTCTACTCGATCGGGGATGCGGGTCGGAAAATCGACAGTCTGAGAGAGGGAGTGAGCTAAGGAGAAATTATACGTAGAGTTGCCAGCTGCATCAGTAAGGCTGGAGAATCCCAACCAGCCACGGTGGTGGGCATTAAAATCCCCAAATACATGTATCTGGGCATTCGAGTCAATTAAGAGTGCTCTATCTATGCTTACAGAGACAGAGTTTAGCAGAGTACAGTCCTGGGTCGACGGGGAACGGTATAAGAAATATAAGTAGCTGACGCTGTGATGTAAAGTCAATCTAAAGCACATGTAGTCATGGTCATCCGATTCTAGCATATGTTCTCTAGTCAGGGGGAGGGTGTTCTGAACAAAAAATCCTAGCCCGTGCATATGTCTGTCAGAGTCTTTACGGTATAGTGGGAGGTAGTCAGTCATGTCAAAGTTGTGAGAGGAGATTGAGGATTGAAGATTAGTTTCACTTAGAGCTAGGATATCCGGGGAGTTTGTCAGGAGAAAGGTTTCTACGTCGTTGATGTTGGTTCTAAGTCCCCGGATATTTGTGAATGCGAGCCTCAAGGGCGTAAGTAAGACTTAGTGATGAGAAAATCGACCCCAAGTTTCCCAAATAGAGAGAAGGAGAACGACGTTCATTGTCCTAGTAAGAAAACAAGGCTAGGCACTGAGTGTTTAGAGGGGTCCCTGTGCTGTTACCTCTGCGCCCGACTAATAAACAAAGAAGGAGTGAAAGGGCTGGCGATAGGCAGAACCTATCTACTCCTTAAGCAATTGTAGGTTTGCAAACCGGATATTTTGTTCGAGATTCCAACTCTAGGAAGGTTGTCGATCAACACTAAGGAGGCCTCCCTCTCCAACGGTTTACCGCCACGGCGTAAATAGCTGGTAGCAAGGTTTTTTTGTCAGAGATTTCCTTCTCTTAGATGGATAGCCTTACAAGGTCTTACAGGTCCAACACTCCGAGAGGGGTAAAAATAGCCTGCGCCAGTTTACTAGTCGGGTATTTCCTGGCCCCCGCAGGTTAATAAAGAGAAGAAAAAAAAAAATAAATAAATAAATAAATAAATAAAACAATAAAATAAAATTTAAAAAATAGAAATAATACTCCCAATATAACGTATACATATATACATATATACACACATACACAAACATACACATACATATATATAAACATATGAATATATATTTATATGTACATATGTAGATAGAATAAGTTCAATTTAATACTAAAAAGGGAACAGAAAATTAAAGATAGGTTTCCCTCTCGCAAGTAAGCATAAATAATAGAAATAAGAAGGCTAAACTTCAGGCCAGCATAAGAGTTCAAAAATTTCTTCAGTGGGAACTCAATAGGCAGACACTAGGACATATAAAAACCAAAGTTTAACAGGGTTAATACTAGCTCGTTTGGTAGCATTGGGATTAGTAAAAATGCCAGATACATTTAGAACGGTGAAGCAGAAAACTTAGCTGATCTTTCGAGAAGATTTTCAATCAAGTCGATGGGATTCTTTGTATATATATATATATATATATATATATATATATATATATATATATATACTAGCAGGAAGACCCTGCGTTTTCCATGATTGAATAAGGAAACTTATATCTGTTTTGCATGCAGCACATAACACTTGTTTTTTTATTTTATTTTATCTTTTACATTTTATAATATTGGTTGTAGGGGTAAGACCGAAGTATGTACTCAGCATGGAAGGGATCTACGTAACGTGACATTAATTGAAACAAATTTACGTAAATTTATAGCCATTGACCTTCGAGAGGTACACCGAATGATTCCCAAAAATCAATAAAGACCCCCTGTACCTTCCTGCCCTAAGTACTGAAGCAGTTATTAACATTTCTATTCTTCTTTGTTGTATAATTTTCAAGTTAAAATAAAATAAAGTAAAATTGTGTATTTCCTTATAATGGAAGTCAAGCGTGAACTCAGATCCTACTGTTGTACCCAATTGAATTAAAATGAAACATACCAATCCAAGTACTCTGGTTAATGTAGTTTCTGAATATAGATGGTTGGGGGGGGGGGTCTATCTCTAAAATCAAAGGTGGAGTTCATGACGAAACTTGAGTAAAATAAATCCGTATACCTATGACAGTCTGTTCATATATCTGTCTATCAAAGTTGCTTATTCATCTCTATCTGTCTTCATCCTGGCAAATCTGTTATATATATATATATATATATATATATATATATATATATATATATATATATATATATATGTATATAAAAGATATTTTTCGAGTAATTTAAAGGCTTTTTAGGGGGGCATAATATGGGAACAACCTTTCATTTGAAGATTAAAATATTTCCGATTTGAATTTAATCCATTGTCATTAGACACCAATTCAGTAAGATTAACTGAATTTCAATTTCTCTTACAGCTTAAGTCTTAAACTTCAGATATTTTCTCAAATCAAAATCATGAATTTTGATCAAAGTTGGAATAGAGATTCTAGACATAAAGTTTAGTATCATTATATCTTGATTTTAATCTTCGTAAGGAACATAAAGTGGGGCAAAATTATTCTGTTCGGGGAATTAAATTTACCCATATTGGAACGATTATTCTTCTAGTATATATATATATATATATATATATATATATATATATATATGTGTGTGTGTGTTATAATGGAATAATTCCAGGAAGAAATCCGGGTATGAGAGCTCAATGTGGTAAACAGAGCAAGAATAACATAAAATATAATAACACAAAATTACATAATCGTCGATGCAATAATTTATTTCAACCTTGTGGTTTCCTCAAGCATCAAACTAGACAATTACATTTTTGAGATGTAATTGTCTAGTTTGATGCTTGAGGAAACCACAAGGTTGAAATAAATTATTGCATCGACGATTATGTAATTTCGTGTTATTATATTTTATGTTATATATATATATATATATATATATATATATATTAATATATATATATACATATATTATGCTTCTCAACTTGTATGACCTGGATGGACTGTATGGATTCAACAAAAAGTATGTTTTTGGATTGATATGTTTGATGTTATGTATTTTTATGTATTTTATTTTCAAAGCGTAATTTTATTACCTGTAGTAGTAGTATAACTGCGGTAATGGTCCTCTGAAGAGAAGAATTATCTTTGAAAACTCATGAGCTAAGGACTTAAGGATGCTTTGCATGAACTTTGAATTCTAATAAAATTTGATTGACACCTTATTTTATTACTTCATTTTATATTATAATATTAATGCTCTATCCAGTATATTGAGCTTCAGTTTTTTATCCGGATGTTTCACTAATTATAAGATATTAGTTGACGCTTATATCTTTTGTTGGATTGCTTCATATATATATATCTATATATATCTATATCTATATATATATATATATATATATATATGTACCTGCTGTACCAACCCGGGTGGATAAATATTTCTGAAGAGGAGGGCCTGACACAATAAGAATTCAAAATGTTTACAGTTTTTTTTTTTAATCGGTATTTGAGTAATGTGTAGTGGTTTTCTTAGTGTCAAAAAGTATTTGATAAATGGAAAAAAAATGTTGATTTTTGATAGTTACATCAAGGTGAAAAACTCGCTCATACAGGAACCGAACATGCGATTATAGTTTTATTAATATAGAGATGAGTTAATGTTGCCAGTCAAAGGGAAGTAATTTTAAACATATTAAAAAGAAGTAACTTCGTATTGCTTATTTGTAATCATATCTTGTGTTTTTAATTTAAAAGCCGACGAAAGTTTCTTTTTAAATAGCGTTTTATTTAACTGTATTTTTAAAAAAATTGAATTAATATCTTATTAATATGAAAGAAACAATCTCTTGTATTTTGCTGTCTTTTTGAAAAGTACGTAGCAAAACAATATTTTCGATGGTGAAAGAGATTGGTAAGTCTATTGAAAACGAAATATTGTAAAAGTGATTTAAGTTGGTTATTTTCTAGATTAGTAGGCCTTCCTCCAAATGCTTTTTTTCTGTACCGTGTTATATGTACAAAGACAGAAATGACATTTTGAAGACTTAAAAGCCACACAACCCCATTTGCAATTCTAGAGGCTTACAACATAAGACTGAAACAGAACTGCGAACAAATTGTATAAATGAAAAATAATTAACCAGCAGTATAGGAAGTAAATTTAAGAAATCAATAGGCTAATATTTATATGTTTGAAAAGAAATATAATTGCTTTTCTGATAGCAAAACTGCTCCGACGAACTTGCTGCTCTGATGACCTCTCAGCGTAAATACCCCCAGCAAACTGAGAATCAGCTAAATTCCATCCATTCACTATGGAGGTCCCCAGATGCCAGAGGACTTTCTACTCTAATAGCTTTTTTTCCTCGAACAGCTAGCCTTTGGAAATCTCTCCCTGCTCTCCTTACTGTACCGACATGCAGAAAGTTAGATGTCAAGTAAACAAACATCTCGCTGCTCAACTCCTCACTTAGAATGCCACCATACAAATCTGGCCCCTAATCCACAGTAGCCTCTTGCGTCTCAGTGGCAATGTGCCCCCTTGTTTGGGGTGAATTAAAGTAAAAACAAAAATAGAGAGGAAAATGGTGAAATGGGTTTTTAATTATGACATAAGTTGATTTTTTTCTTTTTCAGTGTTTATTAAAAAATGTGTCCATTTTACTAATATTCTGGTCAGGAATAATTCGTTTTCAAAATAAATTGTAGCGAAGTACGTTATTATATTGCCAATAATACTGTACAATAGCAACAAATAAAAATTGGCTAGTCAGAAACAAAGTTTGATTTGTCAGCTTAAATTCTATTTGAGTTTAACTTTAAAAGACTGACTTATTTATATATATGAATGCAATATACATTTATAAACTGCAGTCTCTTTTCATCTATCTATATAAATATGAGGCAGTCTTTGTATATACATATTAAATATGTTTGGTTGTTATGTAAATAATCACCGTATATTTTCTTAACTGAGATCCAATCAAAAAGGACAAATTATTTGTATGTGTGACTTGAAAATATGTATTTATTAGCTGTACCCACCCGGCGTGGTCATGGAGTCTTTTACGTTTTTGTTTTTTTCTTTTATACCGTTTTTTTTACCATATAATTTTTTTAATAGAATTTTAAAAGTTAATCAAATATGACGGTTTCGTGTGGTCATTAAATAATTGAACCAGATTGTTATAAAACTATAACTAATTTTGTTAACGTAATTTTTGTATTAATCGCAATTTCTAAAATTATTGAATGTAAATAGCTTCCAAAATGTTCAATCTTTTAATACATGACGATTTGCTAAGAATTTTTAAGTTTGGTAATGACTTTCAATTCAACAGTTTAAATGCTTTCAAATTACATTCAAATTTTGAAGGGTCACAAAGTAATTCATTCTTTTTTTTTCCTTCAACTATTAACAAACGATTAAAATGTCTGACTTGGTTGCGAAGAAACGAAAATGCGTAATTGAATTATTTTTTTTTTAAATAGAATTTTTAAAACTTTGTTTTATTAGATTGGATTTTGTTTTATTTCAATAAATATTTGATTAATACTAAATAAGATTTTTTTTAAAATGATAATTCACTGTGTAATTATCTAAGTTACGCTGGTGCAAGAAATACACACGTACAGATGAAGTTTTCTCATATATTTTGTTTTCATATTTATTTATAAGAATAGCTTTTCATCAAAAAGCAGTCTGTTATTCAAAGTGCATTCAACTCTTGCGTTTATTTGCTTTCCATTACTGAATTACCTCCCTTGGAAATGCCTTTTTTCTTTTCTTTTTCCATGCTATGAAATATTTACGTACGTGTTTAGATAAGCCATAATAAATAGATTACTAAAGCTGAAAACGTGCCCAACCAAAGTAGGGCAGCTTAATGCTGATGTAAACATTTTATTTCAAAGAATATTTCTGAACCAGACATAATTGATAGATTGTTAGAAAAAGAAGCCAGCTGCCATTTTTATTAATTTTATTTTACATATTTTCCAAGCTGCATAAGTCTTCATTCTTTGCAATTTCCGTGCAAGCATTTAAAAAAATCAGCCTTTTTTTTTAAACTACGGAAGGCTCTTATTTCCATATTAATAAAATTGTATGACTACTTCTCGTATGTCCGTGTGTGTAGTTCTCGTGCTAACGCGTGACTTTGATAATTACATGTTGAATTATTTTATTTATTTACTTTAATCTCCCAAAAGGACGATAAATTCTTTGTAAATTAATTTGTATATAAAAATTGAAAAAATAATAAAAATGATATATCGTTAATTTTTCAAGTTGGAAAAGTTAAAAATATATGTATTTCAGATATATTGATATCTCTCATAGCTCAGAGCAAGTGAAGCGCTTTTTAGCCTTGGTAGGCAATCACCTAGAGATGATTTCTCAATAAAAGCACTGATCCTCATCACATCACTAGGTTGGCGTCAGGAAGGGCATCAGGCCTATAAAAATCTTGCCCCAACTAAGGAAATGACTTCCAAAGAAAATCTGTTGCATTTCAGGTTATGTAGTTTAAATAATGACCTAGCCAGAGATAGGTTAGATCGGAAGTCAATTTCTAAAAGCCGTCCAAAACTTGACAGTATGTAAAACGGACGTTAAACCGAATACCTTTTAAGTATGATACGAACCAAAAAAGAATGCGAATTAGTTTAAGAGGGGGCATATTAAAGATTAATCGGGAGGTGGACTTGATCAGCAACAAATCGCCGTAAACCTTGGGATTCTACTTTCCACTGTTAACCAAGTGAGTGTCTAATACATCAGACAGGGAAAATAATCAATGGCATCTCACCTAGGTCGATCAAGACACTCTAAAAAATATCTTCGTTATTAATGATAATAAAGGTGTCTATTTACTTCTGTCATGTCTGTGTATGTTAAATGAAATAACCTAGGTCGATCAGGACCCCCTGACAACAGTCTTCGTTATTAATGATAATAAAAGTGTCTATTTACTTATCATGTCTGTGTATGTTAGATGAAATAACCTAGGTCGATCAGGACCCTCTGACAACAGTCTTTGTTATTAATGATAATAAGGGTGTCTATTTACTTCTGTCATGTCTGTGTAGATAGGTGCTTTGAGTAGATGTGATGAATTGGTTGGTTGTCGGCACTCAAATTTCAGCGATACAAGTTGTGTATTTTCTTAGGGTTAATGATGACGTATGAGGTTTGCACAGATATATATCTAGGTCAGAGTTCTAGACGACTAAATCTAAAGTGGAAACTTGTTTCATTCAAAGAGCATTTAAGGAAGTGGATGTTGTCTACCATCAGCGACGAGCACATATCTAGTTTCAAACATGTACATCTGTAGAGGAGAAACAGAAGAGCAGAAAAAGGGACCCCTTAGTTGGATGCTGCAAAAGCAGAAAACTCCCTTGACGTTAAGCTGTGCCTGCTAACCAATTATAACTATTCTTATTGTTATCTAACATACCTTATTTTTTCCTAAAGGGGCCTCCAAATATAAATGTCTGTAATGTACATGAAATAGTTATGTGTGACGTTACTTCTTCTGGTTATCCGTCACATAACCATTATCTTTTTTTTATCAAGGCTCGGGCCCACTCGAGGATAAAGGTTAAAGAGTCTCTAATCTAATGGATCCCACACTTAATAGAATGTTCTCCGACGAACTTGCTGCACTTGTGCTCCCTCAACATAAATACCTGTCAATCAGCAAAATCTCACCCCTTCACTGTAGAGGTCCCCAGATGCCGGAAAACTTTTCACTCCAATAGTTTCTTACCTCAAACAATTTGTCTTTGGAATTCCCTCCTTGCTCCCTGTTTCCCGAACTGAATCAACTTGCAGAAATTTAAATGTAATGTGAACAAACATCTCACCGCACAACTTCCTACTTAGTATTTCATTATAAATCTGGCCCCTAATTCTTAGGAGCCCCTTACATCTCGGTGGCAATATGCCTTGTTTGGGTGAATATAAGTAAAGATATAAGTAAAAAATATTCCTTTTCTAAACAATGTTAATAAACGCTTATCATAAACCGTCCTCATAAGTAATCAAATTGTATTCATTCAATCCACTATTTTCAATCCTCTCATAATATTCATCATCATTGAACCGACAATTTATCCATCACATTAATCCTTATTCTCGAATAGCTTTTGGCCTTGATAAGTGATCACTCATTAGTAAAATAAAAATGTAAAAAATCAAATGTTTACTTGATATGTCTGTTTGAAGCTGAAACTATTGTATTACTTCTACTAATAATGGAGATTTCGTATCTGTCTGTCTGAGCCCGCAACTATACTATTACTATCTTTCAATGATCAATTCGGAGAAAGACAGTGTAGTATCTGTTCTGTTATCATGATACCCTCCTCCCAAACATTACCCTTCCTTTTTGAGGGTGGGGGTAATGTGATATCTGTTCTGTTGTCATGAGACAATCCTCCCAGGCATTACCTCTTCCTTAGGGGGAAGAGTAGTGTAGTATATGTTCGTTCGTCATATACTAGCAAAAATATGCTCCCTCTGGTCACATATTTTTGCTAGTTTTAATAATATACTATATTTTGTGTAACCTACTTATCTCACGTTACATATTGTTACACACTGAAATAATAATTTACCTACTGCATTTCCGAAATCATAACCTGTCAAAGCAACCCTGCCTTGATTTCCAGATGTAACTAAATCTCACCCCACACATTCCATTCACTAACCTATATTTTGCATAACCTACTTATCTCACGTTAAATATTGTTACACGATCAACACTAATGTCCTCTTTGGTACTTAGTTGTTTGGAGAAGATGCTTTAACACCTAAGGGTGTGCTGTTGTTACGACTTGCATAGGAATGGTGGTGTTTGGTCAATCATAATTGATCTTTGTTGAAGGCCACAGTTATATAAGATTAATGTTTGTCAGTGACTTGAGAGAAAGAGGGATAACTAAAGACCTGTCCAGAGATAGGTTAAGTTGGGAAGTCAATCTCTAAAAGCCGTTCAATGGATGCCAGCATGTAAAATAGACGTTAAACTGAATATGATGAGTTTAAGTAGAATTGCTCGTGACTTGCAGATGGTGTGGAGAAAAGGAAGCTGGAGAATTCAATGTTTGTGATTTTGAGGACATCAAAGGTGTTTTTACCTTGTTAGCCTGTGCCTCAGATTTAGACATTTTTTTCTGTTCATTTTTGCAATTCATAGTTGGGATGCACTTACTTCCCACTACAGCAAGATGTTGCACAGGGCCAAACAGTGGGGAAAACTAGCTCCTCCAATAAGGTACTCTGATATGCTTACAAAAATAGCCGAGAACTGACATGTCAGCATCTCCCTGAACCCTACATTACCATTTCAAGTCTTATTTTTAAAATTTCTATAATTTCCCAACTAATAAATAAATAGAATAAAGTAAAAAGTTGCATTTCTTTTTTATGAATGTGCAGTCGGAACACAATCTTCACAATATTATTGTATCCCTTTAATCAAAATGAAATATACTTATCCAAGTATCATTGGTAACGTAATCGCAGAATATATATAGTTATAGCGGATGATCTTCAAAACCCTAGGAGGAGTTCATGAACAAACAAACACACCAATAGAACAGACAGGAACTACAACTTTATATATAGAACTTGCTGTATCCACCCGGCGTTACCCGGGATGCAGTGAAGTCATTTTTTTTTTTTTTTTTGCACATTTTTAGACAATTTTTTATTATATTCTTCAATTTAAAAGGAATTATCTCCTTTGATGATTTTTATTTTTAGGTAATTATTTAAAAATATTTCATATTAGCAGTAATCTGGGCCAGACTAAGTAATTTAAAAAATAAATTGCCCCAAAGTCTGTTATTATGTTGCCAGTAATGGGACAACAATAATCAATTAAAATTGAAGTAAAGTTTGATTTGTCAGCTTAAATGCTATTTGGGTCTGACTTAAAAAAAAACTCTGACAAGATAACTTTATATGTTAGATAATCTCGCTATCATGTTAACACATGCACTAATACACATGGACAGATATGACTTCCGACATCCTTTCCAGCTATTGGTAAAATAGCAGCAGACATTTTTCTGCAATAGTTATTCTGCTTAGCATGAAATACCTTAAATTATATTCGAGCATATCTGCCTGACATGTTGTGAAAAGGTGCAAATAATTGGATGAGGGAGTGAGCGCAAAACCTAGAATTAAGTTTGTTAGCATTCTATGAACAAAGAACATTGCAATATATTTGAGTCTGTTGGAAACAGCTTGTCTCACTCTCAAGAAATCCCCCCCACTTTTTTTCTTCTTCTACTTTGTCTTTCTTCCCCTCCTTCCTTTTCTTTCTCCTCCTTCTTTTTTCTTTCTCCTCCTCTTTTGTCTTTCACTTCCTTGTTCTTCTTCTCCTCCCACTCCTCCTCCTTTTATTCTCCTCCTTCTTCTTCCACCTCCTCCTTCGCACACCTCCTCCTTCCTTCTCCACAATCCTTGCTCAACTCTAAGTTCTTATGCAAGTAACTTTGAAACAAGAAAACGGCTCTTCATAAACCAATGAATCTTAAATTAAACAAAAGCAAAAACAGATATTTTCAAGATGTGCCCATTACAAGTAGACATATGTTGACGAAAACGCTATTTCAAAATTGTGACAGACCAACGGAAATTTTATTTCAAACTTGACCGTGACAGACCAACGAAAATACTATTTTAAACTTAACCGTGACAAACCAACAAAAATGCTATTTCAAACTTAGCCGTGACAGACCAACAAAAATGCTATTTCAAACTTAACTGTGATAGACCAAAGAAAATGATATTTCCAAGTTAAACGTGACAGACCAACCAACAGACAGAGCCTCTAATAGAGATGATTGACTGCATCTAAAATAAGATTGAATCTGCATATTGAATAAAGAAAATGCTTTTTCAAATTTAACCGTGACAGACCAACAGAGCGACCAAGATGAATGGACGTATCTAAATAAGAATACGAGAGGTCACCACTGCAGTAATTCACTACTACTTTTCATGGGGAGGCGTTGGGAGGTGAAGTGAATATACAACGCAAACTAACAACCCGGGTGTGCCAAGTTCGAATCCAGTCGTCTCCTTAGCACTACTTTCACTTATGGATGTTGGCAACCTTCACGTGGTCCCTCCTGTGAGTACGTAATTCTAGAGAGAACAAGGAAAACTAGTTCTAACAGCAGAATCAAACCGGTCAACAAAGTCGTACGATGCTGATTCATACAAATATACTTTACTAGGGTCGTCGTTAATTTGGACAAGCATTGTTTAGAGTTAGAAGTGGATGCTTGACCTGAGAGCAGAAGAAAGAGATTCATTTTCAATTAGTGAAAGTCCTTTGCATTCAAGCACCATTTTTTTTCCCAGCATGCACCAGTGTCTAAAATAAAATTAAAATAAGTCAATGTCAACCAATAAAACTATTTGTTTTCTTAGTCTTACAACTTATTTACTATCTGCAATTTTTATTTTAATCTTTATTTATGATCTTCAAAGAAATTTAAGAATCCAACAAATAAAATATTATCAGCAACCTTTTTTACTACATTTTGTGCAAATATATAAAATTGAATTGTTGACTATAAATGTGTGTATGTATATGTATGCATTAGATAACAAGGGAGTGTTAACGTGTAGCACTCCAGCAGTTGTTCATTTATTTATTAAACTGCTTTAGACATCAATATAATGCAGGCTACTCCCTCCCCGAAAAAAATGCCACTCCTGAAATCACTAATAAAATTCATAATCTTTTCTGCGATCACACCATATTCAGTCTGTCTGACTTGTCCATCAAGTTTCAGTCATGAATGTCTTTGTTCTATCGCCGTTCAATGATATGCAGGGACACTTTGGTGATTGTCTCATCAGTAAGAGGTATGATTCTGAACTGGCTTCATACTCACTGGAGCTTAACCTCTCAGATTTTAATATGTGAAGCTATCTCAAAGGCAATGTCTATCAAAACAATCCTCTGACTATTCAAAGGTAATGTCTATCAAAACAATCCTCTGACTATTCAAAGGTAATGTCTATCAAAACAATCCTCTGACTATTCAAAGGTAATGTCTATCAAAACAATCCTCTGACTATTCAAAGGTAATGTCTATCAAAACAATCCTCTGACTATTCAAAGGTAATGTCTATCAAAACAATCCTCTGACTATTCAAAGGTAATGTCTATCAAAACAATCCTCTGACTATTCAAAGGTAATGTCTATCAAAACAATCCTCTGACTATTCAAAGGTAATGTCTATCAAAACAATCCTCTGACTATTCAAAGGTAATGTCTATCAAAACAATCCTCTGACTATTCAAAGGTAATGTCTATCAAAACAATCCTCTGACTATTCAAAGGTAATGTCTATCAAAACAATCCTCTGACTATTCAAAGGTAATGTCTATCAAAACAATCCTCTGACTATTCAAAGGTAATGTCTATCAAAACAATCCTCTGACTATTCAAAGGTAATGTCTATCAAAACAATCCTCTGACTATTCAAAGGTAATGTCTATCAAAACAATCCTCTGACTATTCAAAGGTAATGTCTATCAAAACAATCCTCTGACTATTCAAAGGTAATGTCTATCAAAACAATCCTCTGACTATTCAAAGGTAATGTCTATCAAAACAATCCTCTGACTATTCAAAGGTAATGTCTATCAAAACAATCCTCTGACTATTCAAAGGTAATGTCTATCAAAACAATCCTCTGACTATTCAAAGGTAATGTCTATCAAAACAATCCTCTGACTATTCAAAGGTAATGTCTATCAAAACAATCCTCTGACTATTCAAAGGTAATGTCTATCAAAACAATCCTCTGACTATTCAAAGGTAATGTCTATCAAAACAATCCTCTGACTATTCAAAGGTAATGTCTATCAAAACAATCCTCTGACTATTCAAAGGTAATGTCTATCAAAACAATCCTCTGACTATTCAAAGGTAATGTCTATCAAAACAATCCTCTGACTATTCAAAGGTAATGTCTATCAAAACAATCCTCTGACTATTCAAAGGTAATGTCTATCAAAACAATCCTCTGACTATTCAAAGGTAATGTCTATCAAAACAATCCTCTGACTATTCAAAGGTAATGTCTATCAAAACAATCCTCTGACTATTCAAAGGTAATGTCTATCAAAACAATCCTCTGACTATTCAAAGGTAATGTCTATCAAAACAATCCTCTGACTATTCAAAGGTAATGTCTATCAAAACAATCCTCTGACTATTCAAAGGTAATGTCTATCAAAACAATCCTCTGACTATTCAAAGGTAATGTCTATCAAAACAATCCTCTGACTATTCAAAGGTAATGTCTATCAAAACAATCCTCTGACTATTCCTGAACTGAAGCGAGCCATCACAGCCAAATTCAGAGCAGTGACAAAAAAAAAGGAGTGTGTCAGGATTATTGTCGATTTTGAACTTCGTATCCAGGTGTGCTTATCATTGAATGGCAACAAAACAAAGAATGATGGATATACATTACTGAAACTTGGTGGACAAGTCAGACATAGAATCATGGTTGGATATTATTAATGATTCTATGGGTAACATTTTTGGTAGGTCATCTTAAACGTCATAAAGATTTTTTTTTAATCTCTGCATTTTCTCTGTCCCCCAAGAATTGCCACATGATTCAGGGTGTGGCCCGATATTTTAGATTCTGCAAATTAAGGCAAATGTCTCTATTTACTAAATATGTTAAGCCGAGATGTTTTTGATGACTTATTTCATTTGCAACAAATTTATCTTATGATGAAATGCGGTTAAGTGGTGAAGCAGTTTCGATGAAAAGGAAATTCTGAAAAAATAATATGACAGTTGTTTCTAGATGTGTTTATGAAATGTAATTTTGCTTCTTTGGTTAATAACGACTTTCGGAAACATTTTTTAATGCTCAGAATTGTTGAAGCACGGAACAAACTGTCTGCCGATACACTGCATCCTTTAAAACCCCTAATGCTTCCCCAAATTCGCCAAACCTACACTTGATGTCCCCCCACCTCCATACACATGCACACATGTATATCATGACTCATACACTGTTCATGTCCCTGACAATTGTACTTTATCACATGTGCTGCACATGCACTTTTGATAAAGTGTAGTACACTTCAGCATTGCACACACTGATTTAATTTGTGATACTATAGACTGCCCCCCACCCACAACCAGTTCCACTGTAAGGGATTGGCTAGGAAGTGAATGACAATAAAAGGCCAACTGATCCATTGAACTCTGCCGACCAGTGATGCCATGACAATTAGTAGTTGACTTGCTGGGTGGCCATATAGTGATGGCAAAAATAAGCTGAGGAAAAAGGGGATGTATCAGTTTTCTGGGTGAAAGTAAATATATTTGGGGGGGGGGGCGATTGGCTGTTGTGTGAGAGATCAGCGACAGAGCCAAGAGGAGAAGGTTCGTGATGAGAGACTATAGAGTCAGTCTTAGCTGAGATCCTGAAATTGAGAGATGGGAGGCTTAGCTCAGATGTAGAGATCAACGACAAGACACCAATGATATACCCGCACACACCTATCTCCGACAAGTCGTTTGTATATGGTGTCTCCATATGTTTGTTGTTTTTATGATGTATGTAAATCGTGAACTATTGCTGTTCACCCCTGTCCACCAACTACACTAGAATCCCGACACAACCAATAAGATGAAGAAGAACCATGGGGGGGGGGCATAAGCTTGGGATAGGGGGGTTGTTTGGGGACGTGCGCATAGTTCTACACGTTATTATTTATTATTATTATAATTTTATCAGAAGAATTTAAAAAAGCGAATAAAAGCATCAAAATAATTAATGGGATTTCTAATATATCACGGAGGAGCAGGTGCTAGTATGATTGCAATAGTTAGGAGTATTGATTTACTCCTCTCCAGGAATTAGGCACAAGGCCAGTTTTTATCTTACTCCCACAAGTAAGATGTGACCCAAGGTCGGGTCGGGAAAGTGGGGTTTAAAAAAAAATTGCCTGGGCAGCCCCGTCGGCATTCCCCGGTAGGGGCACCTCAGGCAGTAAGCAATTAACTTACCCCTCCCCAAAGAGGGGAGGTAAAGCCTGGGAAGGTGGACCTCCTAGAACTGCACAGGACAGATCAGACCCATAGACCGGTGGAAATCAAGCCCCGAAGGCCAAGACAATACCGATCTATGAAGTGCAGTATCCGTCGGAACAGATACTACACTTTGATCTTAGCCAAAAGAGTTAGGAGTAGATGGAGTAAGTTTAGGGGACTTTTTTTTTTGCTCTTAATAACAAACAGCATTACTACTGTCGACCAAGGAAAAAGTCTATCAGGAATGTGTACGCAGTGTGATGATGTATGGAAGTGAAATCTGACTCGTGCAGGTTGAGGACCTCAGAGGAAGATTAAATGTGGACAGTAAAGGAAGATCTGTGCAGACAGGAGACTGCGATGGTATGGTCACATTGAAAGAATGAATAAAGGTTCTTGGATTAGTAGATGTAAAACAGTTTGGGTAGCCGGATCAGTTTGGCAAGGTAATGCCAAGGAAAACATGGTTGGAAGTGATAAGGATAGACTTGAAAAGGGATAAATGAAGACCTAGCCAGAGATAGGTTAGTTTGGAAGTCAATTTCTAAAAGCCGTCCAACACATGTCAGAATGTAAAATGGAGGTTAAACTGAAGCTGTAGTCTTACTGACATGTTGGTAGTCGTCATAGTCGTGATTGAGTATTGATTTCTTCTTTGTTATGTAATAGTATCTGTAATAGTTAAGCAAATAAATAAAAACCACAACATTATTTTGCTCTGGGTTTCCAATTTATTTTGTTGATTTATTTATTTATTTTTTGCCAATATATTAGTATTACATACACCGACAATTGCATGGTATAAAGCTTTTGCTCGCCCTCTCCCCAGGAAAGGAATGGAGAGAGAGAGCTCCGAAAAACACATCCGGCTATCTTTAGACCAAACACCAACACAAAAAACGTTTGTGGCATCATTTCCTTAACACGTCAAACTTAGATTCCTAAATTCCTACTCTAGATTTCTTGTGGACATTTTTTATTTTTCATAATCTTATTTATCTCTCCCTCTCTGTCTCTGTCTCTGTCTGCCTCTCTCTCTCTCTCTCTCTCTCTCTCTCAATAAATTTGTAGTTCCAGTCTGCTTGTTTGTTCACAAACATCTCCTAGGGTTTGGGGGTAGATCCTAATAACAACATTAACTAGGGTACTTAGATTAGTATATTTCATTTTGATCAAAGTGAATACAACATTACCTGGGGGGGGTCTGCAATTGTGCTTGACATCCATAAAAATACAACATTTTACTTTATTTCAATTATTACTTCAGAATTATAGGAATCAAAACATAAGAATAGAAATGTTAATAAGAGGTTCAGGGCTCGGAGCACGAATGCACAAGAGTCCTCAATGATTCCCAAGAAACGCCAGGTGTGCCTTGAGGGAGGAGGGGTTTTAAACTATAAATTGACCGAAATGTATTTCAATTAATGTCACTTTACTTACGCCTCGCCTCCCTCCCATGCAATCAATGCTGAGTACATCTTCCAAGCCCCACCCCAAAAATTGAATAGTATAAAATGTAAAAGATAAGAATAAAATAGATAATATGGTGTTTGGGACAGTCAACCATCGATTATCAAAAAAATTTACTTTTTAGATGAAAGATAATTGAATATAAAAATTTTATAAACACTGGACATTTTCAACTTTAAACAACGCTCATTTCAAATGTCTTTTGATAACACTCCTGTGTTTTACAAGCGTTCATTGGCCCCATGTTAAATTGAAAGTTTGAGCCACAAAGTAAATTTCTCTGTTTTTATGTTAATATCTACTCTTTGACGTATGCGCGGCTATCCTGTTCTCATTACTGCTAAGCACAAGTAGTTTGTTCAATTTACAAGTAATTTGTTCAAAACGAGATTTTTCTTGTACTGTAAAAACTTATATGGATCAAATCACCTGCGGCCGAGTTCAAACCTGATTTCTGTGTGTTTAGTTTTAATAACAATTTTGATTGTTTTCCTTTGCGTGCATATATATATATATATATATATATATATATATATATATATATATATATATATATATATATATATACTAGAATACCTGTCCCAGGACAGGTAAAATTGATTTCCTGAAAGAAAGTTTTGCACCAGTTTTGTCACCTCATGAAGATTAGAACCAAGATACGATGTTTCCTAATTCAGTTTTGATCAAAGTCCATTACATTATTTTGATTCAAGAAAAAATGTCTAAAATTTAAAGCTTAAGCTTAAGGGACCTTAAGAAGAAATTGAAATTCAGGGAATCTTGCTTAATTGATCCATAATGACTATGGATCTAATTCAATGTAATTCAATGTAAATCTGAAGTATTTGAATTTTCAAATGAGAGGTTGTACCCATATTATGCTCCCTGAAAACCCTTAAAATGCTTCAAAGAAACTGAAATTTAGAGAATATTCATTAAATTATGTCGCATACCTATTGTTAAAATTTCACAATTGTTAAAATTTCACAAATATCGGAGGTATCTGAATGTACACAAAGGGCTTCTGCCTCCTCTTGTTCACTTTGCATAAAACTAAATATAACTCACATTACTAAAACTAGCAGCTATGTTAAAAAATGAATAATTATCAATTAATTAGTTTAGAGGTTAATCCTCTGCAGACAAATATATAAACATATACACATACATAAATTTATATATATATATTGTTTTTAAATCAGTTTTTCATGGTGAACAACCGATGATCCCTAAAATAATATTTAGATTAGCGTAAATTCTTGGAAGCAAACTCATGTAGTGATTGCAGGAGATTACTTGACATACAAGCAAAGGAGTTTTCCAACGAAGGACTTGGGACTAAAAGTGTTTTTTTTTCTGTTGTTTTTTTTATAGTTTTAAAGCTTGAAAAAGACAATTTATATATATAATCAAGATTAAGTTTGGTTTCAGGTTCAATCGTAATTAAAATCCTTGTTTGATATCAAATTACATTCAGATGTACATATATATTAAAAGGCATTTTTTGAATAGAAGCTCAATGTGCATAAAGTACAGAGCAAATATTTATGGATAACAAACTCAACACACACCAGATAATAATTGTATCATAGCCTAAAGGCTTTTTCAAATCTGAGCTCAGATTTGAAAAAGCCATAAAAGCAGAAATAAATTTATCTTGTGTGTGTGTGTGTGCGCGTGCGTGCGTGCGCGTACATACATACATATAAGATCTGAGGTTAGTAATCCAAAGAATTTTAACCGGGTTTATAAAAAGTGCTCAATATCAAAATAGAGCTTTATATATGATAATTTTATTTACAAAGACATGTACAAAATCTGCGACACTGGCATGTCGATGTTATCGATCAACAGTTATTATAAACTGAGATCTCATCAGGAAGAGTTAGAATCCGATCTTAACCTCAGATCATATTTGGAGATTGGAGGTTCTCTCCAAATATGATCTGAGGTTAAGATCGGATTCTAACTCTGCCTGATGAGATCTCAGTTTGTAATAACTGTTGATCGATAACATCGACATGCCAGTGTCGCAGATTTTGTACATGTCTGTGTAAATAAAATTATCATATATAAAGCTCTATTTTGATATTGAGCACTTTTTATAAACCCGGTTGAAATTCTTTGGATTACTACCCTGTGGATGTTTTTTACCTGGATTATTATCATTATCATTATATATATATATATATATATATATACTTCTTTGTAAAATGGTAGGAAAAATCCCAGCAGAGTGCTCGATTAATTAAGAATTAAAGTTAAAAATTAAGAGCATAATATTTATTTATTCTGGTACAGAAAAATTAGTACAACATTCGTACCGTCGGTTTCAAGCACGGAAGGTCTTACCCATCCGGCTCTCTTCAGCTTCTGTTGTCATCTCGATGACAACAGAAGCTGAAGAGAGCCGGATGGGTAAGACCTTCCGTGCTTGAAACCGACGGTACGAATGTTGTACTAATTTTTCTGTACCAGAATAAATAAATATATATATATATATATATATATATATATATAAATTTTTATTAAAAATAGAAAGAAGTGATAAACAGAAAGGCAACAAACTGAACACTACTATCACCAATAAAAACAATTACAAAAAATACATAACTTAAATATTTAGGTGATAAAAAGCGCACATATTTACGGGCAAGGTGTCATGCTGCGGTGGTAAGACCCCAGACTATAGACAATGATATCGAAGGCTCGATCTTTGTCCAAGTTAGCCATGCTGACGACGGAAACATGTGTTCATGGATTACTTTTATGTACCTATAAAATGAATAAAAATAAATATATCAACGAAAAATACGTTCTATAAAGTTAAGGGCGACTAAAATTGCAATCTTCTGCATTACTCTTTATCACTTAGGAAGTGAAAAATAGAAAGATAACAAACTGAACGCTACTATCATCAATAAAAACAATTACAAAAAATACATACGTTTCTTTTTTTTTGTCAGCATCCTATGTCTATCTCTGCCTGCTTTTATATATATATATATATATATATATATATATATATATATATATATATATATATATATATATAGTCTCGGAAGTTTCTCAACCATTAAAACTATATATAATAAAAAATAAAAAAAATGAAAAAAACTTTTTAGTCCCAAGTCGTTCAGTGGAAAATCACTCATGTAAGTCCATTTAATTTTTACAGTTATTATATTAGTTTGCTTCTAACATTATTTAAGGGATCATCAGTTGTTTACCGTGAAAAACTGTTTCGGGAATTTTTATATATATATATATATATATATATATATATATATATATGTGTGTGAAGAGTTCGAACGAAAAAAGCGATAAATTCGATTCGTTTAAATTGAGAGCTTAAACAATAAAAACACGAATATATTAAATCTAGACTTCGAATAAAAGCTGATTTTAATTGAAATCAAAAAGAAATTATTTCGGTATCATATTATGTAACACATAGTTCTGGGGTGTCGTCGATTGTTGAAATGCAACACTTTTTGTAGGGACAGTTTCGTGATTTTTAAAATGGCGTTTATCGCGTTTTGCATTCGAACTCTTCATATATTTATTTATTTATTTATCTATCTACCTCCCACAAGGTAAGATGTGACACAAGGTCGGGAAAGTGGGATTAGATAAGCCAGCGCTCGAGAGGTGAGCACTCTGGCCATTTAAAAATTGCCTGGGCAGCTCCGTCGGCATTCCTCGGTAGGGGCGCCTCAGACAGTAAGCAATAAACTTACTCCTCCCCAAAGAGGGGAGGCAAAGCCTGGGAGGGTGCATCTCCTAGAACTGCACAGGACGGACAACCCCCGATAGATCGGCGTAAATCCAGACCCAAAGGCCCGGACGATACCAGTTTATTAGGCGGGGTAAAAACCCCAAGACAGGCAGATATATACATGGGATACTGACACGAAAAAAAAGAAACGGGTGCAGAAAAAGAAAAGTCGGTAGAAAAATGTGGGTAGTCTTGCAAGCAGTGATCCCCTAATTATCCTACCCCTTTTAAAAAAATCTCTCTTCGTCTACCCCTTGATCTACCCCTCCCTCAACTCGGTGAGGGAAAAGGGAAGAGACACATCAGAGAGTGAAAACTAAACAAAAACAACAATAACTACGCAAACACAAGGGGTATCTTCCTACTCACTCTGTGACATTTACCCATCAAGACTTACAAGGGTGTGGTAAGAAATCCTCCGCCACGCTTCCCATCATAAACAGAGTCTGTGGAGGGCGGTCGAGGGTTCCTGAGGAAGGGGTCTTGATAATAGCATAGTCTTTTGTTGTCTGCACGCTCGTTCAGAGATGCAATGGGTATTGATCTATTTGGTGTATCCTTAGTCATCTTCAGATGACGGAACCGCGATTACTAAAGGTAAGACATATGAATCTTTTTAAAAACAAAAGCATAAAAAACGATTTCGATACGATCAATTTGTACGAATTCTACAGACTAAAGAAAAGCCTTATCTCTTCATGTCAGATAAAAGAATTTTCCCACAAAAGTCAACATACAAACTTCATTATTCAAAGAATTAGATCCATACCATACAGGATGTTGTACTTCAATATAAAAGTTTACTACAGAAAAGTGTAATGTTTTACATATTGGAATAAAAAACCCAAAAAACTATCAAGTATGAACACTAATTTAACATCTGGTGCTACCAGATCAGGCTGCCTGAAGATGGCGGCTTCCTGACTAAAAATGCACCAACTATTGATTCCTCTCCTGCAAAGCTAAAAACAAAACAACAATTTTCCTCTCTTTCTTTTTTTCTTTCTTTTTCTTTCTTTCTTGATAAATATTTGAAGATATCAAAAACTTGAAGCACAAAAACTTTTACAAAAATGACTGGATTCCGCATTAAATAACCTGAAAAGGGTAGATATGCCGTAAAACAAACCAACCAATTTAACAAAAGAATCCAAAAAATAACTGACGGATGTAGTATAACATTATATTTGAATGATGAATTTAAATCTCATAATTATATTTTTTCAATTATGTAAAAGGTAAATAAAAGAATTAGATCTATACCCAGTTGCATGCAGGGGGGGGGGGTTATCATCCAATCATATTCAAACTATCTGCCTTTCTCATAATAGTTCTCATTACTAGGACTTATACTTGATTCTTTGGGGCATGCAATAAGGAGTTGACCCTGGGCATCATTTGACCTCTGCACATCACTCTCTATACCATATAGAATATTGTACTTTAATATTAAAGTAAAACTATACATTTTTCTATATTAAAGTTTGATATAGAAAAATGTAAAGTTTTACATATTGGAACAAAACAAATATCAAGTCTGAACACTAATTTAATAGGAGAATAAAAAAATAACTGAAATTACATGTGTATAATACATTTAAATCTCAGAATTGAATTTTGTCAATTCTGTAAAAAGCAAATAAAATGATTAGTTGGGTGATTTCGAAAATTGTATTTCAACGAAAAGCAGATGTTATTTCAAGAATGTTATTTAAGACTTTAATAAAGCCTCATCTTAAACATAAAATCAGATTCTCCCCTATTTCATTGACCAGAATAGCTTTCTTGACAAAAGGTAGATAAAACAATCTTTAATCAGACTTATTGTCCAAATATTAGTCTGTGTTCTTTAGAAGAATTTTTTTAAATTTTCAATGGATTTAATCCATTTTAACATTTAATCCTGATTATTACTTTTTAGTCATGAATAGAGGGAAATGGAGGAGAACTTACCTTAACAATCACTTCTACTGCACCTGCTCTCCATAATACTGGGAAAACATTTAACAAGATAACATTTTTCCATATATACTGTTTCGTTGTCTATTAGTCTCTCTCTTGTCTGACATACATTCGACTCTATGCACACAGAGAGAGGCTGAGAGAGATGGAAGAAATAAAGAAGAAAAAAAAGACACGTTTGATTTATGTATTAAACAGCATGAATATTTCTTACTTGCTGCCGTGGGTCAATCGGTTAGCATGCCACATTTAGAGACTGAGATTGTCAGTTCGAATCTCATCCGAGGCATAATTATTTTTACTCTGAATTTTTGTCCCAAAATAAACTTAGACATTTCAAATTACAATATTAAGCGGATTGTTTAGTTTTGCTTTTATTTTTTATTGTAATCTATGTAATTTACCGAAATTAGAGCCCTGGGCAATGCCGGGTACTCCTGCTAGTATAGAATATTATACTCAATCCTAGGCCCGACATGGGATTTGGGATATAATATTAAAATTAGGGGTACAAATTAACGTCACTAAACTGATAAGAGAAACGAAGAATCTCAATATTAAAAATATGTTGAAATCCTTACGTTTAATTACCTTAATTTTTTTTTTACTAAGGAGTCACAACTTACCAAGGCCAAAAGCCACCCAAGGAGAATCGTTAATGAGATAGATGGATTGTCAGTTGAATGATGAAGAATATTATGAAACGATTGAAAATGGTGAATGGAATAGAACAAAGTTTGATTACTCATGCGAACAGGTTATGACAAGTATTTGTAGACATTGGATTTGAAGACGACCATGTTGCAGCCTGCAGGGAAGCGATCCAGTGGAAATGAGTTCCACAGATGGAAAGTTCTTGGAAAGAAACACTGTTCATGGAAATTCTGCCTGACACTAGGCACACAAAGAAAGAAAGAAGTTATTTTCAATTGTTGTAAAACAGATGAGTTCTTTTATTTTTCCTTAACTTAGTTCACCTCAAACAAGGCACGTTGCCACTGTAGACATAAGGGGCTACTGAGAATTAGGGTTAAAGTTTAGGGGATTATCCTTAATTGGGAGCTGTGAAGCAAGATGCTTGTTCACATTAGTTTTAAATTTCTGCATATCAGTACAGTCGGGGAAACAAGGAGCAGGGAGAGAGTTCCAAAGGCCGGCAGCTCGAGGAAAGAAGCTATTCGAGTAGAAGGCTCTCCAGCATCTGCAGACCTCTGCAGTGAATGGATGGGACTTAGCTGATTGTCGGGTTGGTCAAGTGTATTTACGTCAAGAGGGCACTAGAGCAGCAAGTTCATTGGAGCACATTCCATTGAAGTACTTGTAAAAACAAGCACGAGGATGCACCATTACGGCGATGGGACAGGGACTGGAGCTTGGTGGATAGTGAGGGACTTATTAGATTAGAGACTCTATTTTTAACCTTGTCTAAGAGGAAGAGACTAGTAGATGGTGCACCAGCCCAGATGTGACGACAATATTCCATGCATGGGCGGATAGTGGCTTTGTAGAGATATAGGATACTGTCAGGTGTGAGAAGTTTTCTAACACGCTAGAGGGAACCCACTTTTTTTGCAGCAGCCTTGGCGATGTCTTCTATGTATTTGTTTCAATTCATGTTAACTGTGAATGTTAGGCCGAGGAGTTGGACTCTCATGTAGGGTGTTATTTACCATGGCAATCGGTGGTTGAAGAGGTTTCTTGTAGTTGTTGAAGGAAAGTAGCTTTGTCTTAGCAGCATTAAATGTTACCATCCATTTATGATACCATTCCACTTCAGACTGTAGGGCATTTCCTAAGGACTCAGCCATTGCCTTGGATATGTCCGCATTCATTTTACCCACATAACAAGAGTAGCGCATGGTGTCGTCAGCAAATATACCAATCTTAGACAGAATGTCATCAGGGAGGTCGTTTATGAAAATCAGGAACAATAAAGGTCCAAGGATCGATCCCTGGGATACACCTGCATTTATGTCATGTTGTTTTGATGAACGCCCATCGAAGACAACCTGGATCTTTCTTTTGGTTAGGAAGGATCTAATTATATTAAATATTCGTCCTGTAATACCATATGAATTAATTTTTATGAGAAGCCCTTTATGGCAGACCTTGTCAAAAGTTTTGAATATATCAAATGCTGCCGCCCTAGCTTATATAGTAAATTATATTTTAATATTGTACCTACAGACAACATCGTTTCGTGCTTTTTGCACTCCTCAGTGTGAGGAAATGACAATCTCAGACGATCACAGTGCACAAACCCTTTTCATAGAGACACCTTGGATCTGTAAGCGGATGCCTTACCCCTTAGCCATTGGTGGTTGTCACATGATCACAGGGAAATTAAGTTATATTTACACTGAGAGCAGCGAGTGTAAATATCAAGACATTCGGATAGAACTCAACGATAGTTGGAGTAACACACTGAAGTATTAAGTGAATGTCTATTTTTTAATCTCCCTAAAGTGCTCGACTTTAATTTTATTTAAAGGGACTTATATATATATATATATATATATATATATATATATATATATTAGTGAGTAGAGATAAATAAATTCACAACATAATTTATTACAGTTCAAAGAATTCAAGATCAACAACGGCTTGGCGTACGATCATTTCCGAGACGTTTAGGAATTATTTTTATTTACTTATTTTGTTATATGTATTCCAATATGGTCTTCTTCAAGATTGTGAATTTTATTAATCTTTTCCGCAATCAACCATATTTGGTACAAATAAACTTCAGTCTATGTGTGACTTGCCCACCAAGTTTCAGTCATGTACATCCAACAGTCTTTGTGTTATCGCTGTTCAATGATATGCTCGAAATATGCACCTCTGCATTGCAAGCACACCTGGATGTGACTGATTTGGGCTGTGATGTCTTTTTCAGTTTAGGAATAGTCTGGAGATAGTTTAGATAGACATTATTCTTTAGATAACCCCATACATCAAATCTAGGGAGGTTATGGTCTGGTGAGAGTGAAGCTCATTCAGAATCACACCTCCTACTGATGAGACGACCATCAAAGTGTCCACACATATCCTTGAACAGCGATACAACAAAGACATTCATGACTGAAATTTGGTGTACACGTTAAGCAAAAACTGTTGATCGGATTAAATATAATAAATTAATTTTTTTTCTTTAGAACATGAACTAATATTTGTTGCAATTTACTGATTAAACAGATATTTTAATTCTTTTTTTTTTTTTTGGTTAGAAAGCTATTCCGGCCAAAGGTACAGGGGAAAATCTCACTTCAATTTATATATAAAGTATATATAATTATGAAATACTCCTAATCAAAATATTCTTATAATTTATTCATGTTAGCAAACACAAATCAATGTCCACAGCTTCATGCAATTATCAGTAATGGATAAGCAATTGGCAAGAAGAGTAATTATGATGAAAATAACATTTTTTTTTTAGATTAGACATACTGATCTAGCTATATTTATGTATCTATTACATTATATATATACCATATATATATATATATATATAATTTATACGAGCAAGTATATATTGTATTCATTTATCTGTTTGTATACTCTTATATCATAGATGTTAATGGATTGAATAAATAATTATGTAAGTGCGATGTGATGATCGCGTTGTGGCTGAATATTTACTGAACAGAATAAAAATGTAATTGTGTGATTGGAAAATACTGATAAAAAATATCGATTTATTTATTTATTTAGTTTTTTCAGCACCAAAAATGACTTCATACATTTCTTTAATGCGCATCGCTAAATTTCTTCATCGCACAGTTTCAAAACACACTTTTGAGATGCGTCTATTCAGTTGTTACATTTAGTGATGACAATTCTATTTTTGACTTAACCGTGACAGACAAACGAAAATCCTATTTCAAACTTAAGCATGACAGACCCAACGAAAATGCTATTTCAAACTTAAGCATGATCGACAAACGAAAATGCTATTTCAAACTTAAGCATGACAGACAAACGAAAATCCTATTTCAAACTTAAGCATGACAGACCCAACGAAAATGCTATTTCAAACTTAAGCATGATCGACAAACGAAAATGCTATTTCAAACTTAAGCATGACAGACCCAACGAAAATGCTATTTCAAACTTAAGCATGACAGACGCAACGAAAATCTTGTGTCTACCTTTGCCCTCATGGAGAGGCAAGTAAATAGACACTGAAGTAAATTAAATTATTAGGTCATTGAATATTTAAATATACAATAAGAAATCCTACTTTAAAACTGAATTAATTTTTTTTTTAATTCGAAAATTACAATTATATTAGCATAAAATTCAAATAATTAAAAAAAGCAAAAAAAAAAACAAACAATATCAGATGTATTTAATTGTAAATGTAGTTCACATTCTATTTCTGACTTAACCGTGACAGACCAACGAAAATCCTATTTTAGACCTATTTTGACAGACTAATGAAAATGCTATTTCTAACTTAAGTGTGGTGGAACAATGAAAATACCATTTCAAATGTAAGCATGACAGACCAACGAAAATCTTATTTCAAACTTGAGCATCATGTACAAACGAAAATACTATTTCAAATTTAAGTGTGACAGACCAACGAAAATCTTATTTCAAACTGTAGCATTACATACCAACGAAAATACTATTTCAAATTTAAGCCTGACAGACCAACGAATATCCTATTTCAAACTTAAGCATGATGGACGAACGAAAGTACTAATTCAAACTTAAACATGACAGACATATTACAGACCAACGGACTCATAGGAATGCAAGGATGTATCTGAAAAATGTCATAATCGTAAGTTTCTAAGAGCTCTTAAAATCATCATCATCATCATCATCATCATCATCATCGGTGTAACATGCGTTTTACATGCTCACATGCATTGGACTATTTTTAGAAATTGACTTCCAAATTTACATATCTCTGTCCAGGTCTTTATTAATCCCTCTTTCTTTCAAGTCCATCCTTATAACTTGCCCCCCCCCCCCATGTTTTCTTTGGATTTCCCCTGTCAAACTGACTCTGCTACCTCAACTGTTCTACATCTACTCATCGAAGAACTATCATCCATCTTTCCAACGTGACCATACAAATGAAATTTCCTGTTCTGCACACATTTCCCTAGACTGTCTAGATTTAATCTTCCTCTGAGGTCATCAGATCTAAGCCTGTCTTTAAGACTCACATTACACATCCAGCGTATCATTCTCATAGCATTTACGTCCATGCAACGAATGTCCTCAACCTTCACTGGCTATATTTTCAATTTCATACGACATCACACTCCGTACACATGCCTAATATAGTCTTCTTCTCTTGGTGTGTGTATCAAGTGTGATGGTGCATCGAAGTGATACCTGACCACTAAGAGTTGAGGAAAGTAAAAACAATAAAACGCACGTACACATATTTATATACTAGCTGTCAATACTCGATATTTCTCAGGAGTCATGAAATTTGCTGCTGATAAAAAAAATTTACATTTATTGCTCAAAATAACGATAGCTTCCTTTGGAAAAATATTCCTAGAAGAATAAAGTATTTTTTAAAAGGAATTAGCTGGAATTAAATTTTAGTGTTCTGAAGATCATTGTGTTATAAATAACAAGAAGAAATGACTATTCATAATGAAATATTGGTTTTGTATGGTGGTAGCTATCGATGACAATCTTATAATCGTCCACAGGTCGCTGTTTTATCGTATCAAAGCTCTTCAGTGTGGCTCATGGCAACTGTTTCAAACTGAGATTCGAAACCCAATCGCTTTGTCAACAGTCGGGTTTTCTTATTCCTATGCTATCACACTTGCGATGAAGTATAATAATGATCTATTTTCACATCTGCATTATTGATTGCCGAGAGTGCTCAATTTTTTTACAAAGAGCTATACCTTACACTAAGTGGCAGCTGTTTATTTCCTTACTTACCCAGGAGTGGGGAGCATGAATACATTATATTTATATATGCACATACACACATATTCATATATATATGCACACACACATATATCTCTCACTCCTTAAGCACTGAGGTAAGTGAAATTTACGATACTGCAAAGCTCTTCATAAATGAATGGAGCACTCTCGACAAGGGATATTCTTTCCTTGTGGCTTGTTCTGATGATATAGATTTGGGAATTTTCGACCGTTAAAAAAATAGTTGAGTTTTGATCCCAGCTAAAAGCCCTTGTCTGTCTAGCTGCACCATGAGGCTGTGAAACAGTCTCTCTGTAGATGACTATATATATATATATATATATATATATATATATATATATATATATATATATATATATATATATATATACTAGCATCGTTGCCCCGGTGTCCTAATTTTTATAAATTATAAAGATTACAGAAAAAAAAAAATATAAATACAAATAAACAATCTGCTTAATGTTGTGATTTGAAATGTTTAAGTTTATTTTAAGACAATACCATAGTAAAAATAATTATACCCTGGGTGAGGTTCAAACTCACAACTTCTGTTTGTAAGTACGGTATGCTGACCTATTTAACCACCAGGGCAATTAGGAATTGATGATACTATTAACTATATAAACCGGAACAGGTAGCTTTTTCTAACTTTACTAGTTCTTTTTTTCATTTTCTCTCTTTACTCTCTCTCTCTCCCTCCTCTTCCTTCTTTCTATGTCTCATTAGGCTTGAATGTGGGTTAGCCGCTTATCAAATAGGGAGAAGTGAGAGTAACAGCCAATGAAAATGCTTGAAATATGATTTACTCCCTGTTAATCTCGAAAGATTATCTATTAAATTTGTTCCCGATGTTATGGGTGATATTCGGGGAACTTCTGAGAATAAGGATAGAAGCTCTTTCACATTCATTTATTTATTACTAATCAAAAATGAAATATCGATCAGGATTAAATATTAAAATCAGTCGGAAATAGTTTTTATTTTTTAAGAGCATATTTTCTATATATGACTGATGAAATTATGTACCTTGTAGTAAAAAAGCTGGCATATATGGGAGGAAACTGGCTCTATTTTATGTATAAGATGTATGTGCGTTCCATTATTGCTAACAGTTTTGTACTTCTTGAGAATGTTGCTGGACAGGTAGAAGAGTGACCACTCCCAAGCCTCTCTTCTTTCAGGCCATTCTTCTACCTTCTTTTTCTTCAACCCCATTCCCCAGTTATTCTCTCTTTCCCCTTACTTTCTGGTCATGTGGAAGAGTCCAGCTTTCCCCTCAACCCACCTCCACCCACCCTACCTATTACGCACCTCTCCTCGTGTCTATTTACATAAAATGCATGTATCTGATATAAGGTGTGAAAGAGAGGAATTGATTCCTGTCGGGTTAGGGGGGGGGGGCAAAAAGGACGAAGAGAAGGAGAGGCAGCCGTGTAGTAGAGAAGGTAGAAAGAGAGAGGGGAAGTTATTATCTCACCTGTTCTGCAGCTGGCAAGTCAGAAGGGATGAAGGGGGCGGTTGCAGGAATTCACCTTCCTCCCACTTTCAGTAATGAAATGGTTCCAGGTTTCTGACTCTTTTTTTTTTTGGCTTGAAGTGTTTCTTCATTCCTTGATCAGTTTTACCTTTGATTTAGGACGGCACTGAACAGCTTCAGGTAGGACTCAGTTTTTTTTCTCATCTTTTTACCTCTGCCATCCGAGTCTCATCGCCGTTTGTCTATTTATATTGTTTGTCTGTCTGTTCGCTTTCATGGTTTGGTTTGTCTCTTTAAAGGTACATCAACCCTTGTTCGGTTATCTAACAGATACCGTCACCCCCATAGAATCAGCTATGCCGAGTTAAAATTCTATCAGATCTATTGTGGTCATTTATACACTAATACTATTGTTGAAGGTATGAACCCGCAATTTCTCCGCTGTGATGGGAAAATATCAATTTGTGTTCAATTAATTATATGCAACTAGCTGTATTTACCCGGTGTTGCCTGATAGTGTTTTTACAGAATTTGAACCGAATCAAACCGACTTTTGTCAAACTAAACCTAAGTTTTAGGTTACGGTTGGTTAGTTAGAGTTGGGTTAGGATAAAAAAAAACAGTTTTGTTCAAAGGCTGTAGAAGCACCACAATTTGTTTCCTTTTTTCAAAATATTATTTTTTTGTTTCAAACGAGGGTAAGTAACTCTGTATTGACGAATACAGAGTTAAGTCTCTTGTTTTAAAGATGGCATTGGTATGAAAATAATTCGGATGTAGGCAAAGTATTTTCTGGAAGGAATTAAATTGAATTATATTTTATTATTCTTAATAACATGCTACAACGATCCACCCAAAGAGCTAATGAATCCGAATCAAATATAGATTTTGTAGGAAGAAAGCTATCGATGACAAAAATCGAGAAAGTGACTGACTTTACTTTATATATTAAATGAATGGTTTGTAACTTGTATTGTGTTTTGGAATTTTAAAAAAAAAAGTTGATTTGCCAGAAAATAGATTCCCCCCCCCCCCCAAATATTTTTTAAACGATACACTGTATATGATTAAGTGAACACAAGTTGCTATTTTACCCATAGCTGGAGAGGGTGAGATTGTTGGTTAATACTTTTTTCAATAGTATCAGTTTGTAAATGACCACAGTAGATCTGATTGGATTTGAGCTCAGCATAGATGATTTCATAATCTATGGTGGTAGCCATTAAGCCTATCATGCACACTCTTCGTAAGCTTGTAAAATTATGAAAAGTCTGCACTATCGATTTTTACAATATTTAATGGAATGGGTGGGTCCATTTGGTGGCACATGTGATGGTGTTTTGTGCCGCAGAAGAACCCATTCAATTGTTTGGTATGGATCAATTTGTTTTTCTCTATTCATCTGGCATTTTAGACATTACAGCTCATCTCTCACTACATCCGGTGGTGAATCCCCAATTTGGGAGCTTTCGGGAGTGTTGAGTCACCTTTTACTTTTCATTATTCTAAGGTCAACTTTAACATGGAGTGGTAGTACTTGTCAGGATCCCATCTATAGGGTTAAATAGAATCTGCCTTAGGTATAACATAAAATTGGGTGCTTATGCAGCTGAAAGCACATGTGAAAATCGCAGTTCCAAATAAATTAACAGGAAAACTTTTTGATATACTTACGTATCAGGCAAATTAGGTATCTACACCAGAAATTAGTAAAAATTATCGATTAGAATTTTAATTAAAAATAAGAATCACGTTTATCATATTTTGCTGATCTGCCATTGATACAAGCGGAATACCCATAAAGCAAGGAAGAGGTAAGTCGGTCTGTCCTTTAAAAAAGTAATAATGAATGGTGGATCTGCAAAATACAATAAAACTGATTTTGAAACTGCATCTGGCAGTATACACATACGTTTATGTGATGACTTGACTTAATTCGGCATTAAACACCCTAAAAGGGGTTGATATCTTGTAGAGTTAACAAAAGAAGCTCTGTTTCTTTCATATGGTATACATACCAGTCAAAGATTTGTCCTCGACAATCAGTTCAGCAGAGACTGGTCCATTACAGTGGCCTTTTATCTGTCAGGCTGTGGTATTCGTTCTGGGTAGTTCTAGGAGGTCCACCCTCCCAGGCCTTGCCTTCTCTCTTTGGGGTGGAGTTAGTTTATCGCTAACTGTCTGAGGTGCCCCCACCAGGGAATGCCGACGGGACTGCCCAGGCATTTTTTACGAGGCCAGAGTGTCCATTCTTTAGGAGCATAGGCTTATTCTTTCCATTTTCCGGCCTAGTGCCATATCTTCCTGCGGTGGGAAGGAAGTTAATACTGTTGATATTTTGTAAAACAAAACAAAGGCATATCACATTGTTTAAAATTGACATCAACCACTCTGTAATAAAGACCATTATATATATATATATATATATATAACCATTCCAAGCGGTGAGGGGAAGCGGGAAAGCAAATAGCAAGTCAGACAGCCCCCTCAGACTTACTCTGCTTTTAGAAATGAATTTAAAAAGAAATCCTCCACTTTATAATAAAAAGTACACCGGTGGTTATTTTTTTCTTTAGATCATCAGAAATAATAATAATTTAAATATGAAAAATTAAATTACTGACGCAATTCTATGATTTTTATATGAATAGTTGAGTATTATATCTAGATCAATTATGAATGTGAACACTGGCGAAGCATATATTCCCCCCCATCATTTTTTATGGAAGGGCGTACACTACTGCATATCTACTCTTATTTGGGTTGAGTAAGTTTTTTTTATGGAGAATGATTTTGTTTGCTTTATTTTTCGTTGGGTTTTTATAATTTCTGTTTAAAAAAATAAGGCTAAAAAAATACTCTGAAATAAGAGTAAATGATGATGAAGAGCCGACCCAGAAAGCAATAATTCTTCTTTCTTTTGCTAGAAACATCATTCATGGAATGTGAAGACCAAAGGATGAAATAGAAGGAATAAAATTAAATCATGGTTAACCGGAAGTGAGTTAGATATTCAATGAGGATTGACTGAATTCAAGGGATCGGCAGAGGCATATGGTCTATTGCGAGTCATTCTAATTGCTTCTGTTTTTTTTTGTTTTTCTTAGCCTCCCTTATGACACACTCTTGTTATTTTGCAAAAATGTTACAACTTAACAGTTAGAGTACACGATGCCAACCAGAGGTCCACCAGATGCGTTTGTCCATCCCATGAATTTAAATAAACACCAAAAAATCATGGAAATCTATTTTTAGATTCATTACACATCTTGGAAAACATTAGTCGACCTGTGTTCCTATTTAGTTGCCTCCCCACGAGGGGGGAAGTTAGACACAAGACCTGTGTTGTAAAAAGGAGAATTACAAGTTATAACTGAATTTTTAATAGCATCAATATAGAATTTGTTTGCTTTTTAAACTATTCTCTGAAAAACATAAATTTGTTTTTGTAGATTCATATTTGAACTGGTTTCAGCAAAATAAATGTTTTATTTCGAGATGTTTCTTAATTGAAACTAAATATTAAGTCAACATGTTAAACATGTTTTTGTGTTAATTTTTTTCCTGTTCTAACTAGTATGTTCTTCGCTTATTGTGTTATCTTTAGATACACCTGTAGATTCTGTCGGAAATTTGATCTTTTTCCTTTTAGACAAATTTACATGGACTAATATTACAAAAAGAAAAGTATTAATGTATTTTTTACCTCATTAATAACGAATTTATTGATTTTTGAATTAAAGATTATCAGAAAAAAATAATTTATTTCGTTAGCAATCTAATATTACAACAATTTTACTTATTATATTTTGAATTTCATCAATAAAGAATGTGTGGAATTCATAAAAGGTACCTACATGAGAAAAGGTACCTACATGATAAAAGGTACCTACATGAGAAACTTGAAGTTTTCTTTTTGGAAGTTTAATAGGTATTATTTGGATTAATCGGACTATTATTCCATTTTGGTTGATATTTTCACAACGTTTCAGCTGATGTAACCTCTGACCTTCAGGTGCAACTTTTCAGACTTTGGAATCTTTACTGAACTTGGGGACCTATATGTAATTTTGACCTGAACTCTTTATTTAATCTAGGGGGTAGATTGTTCTCATTCCGTCCTGTGGTGCAACATATAAAGGTATTGAGTAACAATCAGTTCTAAGTGACAGCCCTTCTGGAGGTTGAAGGTTCAATCCTCACTAAAGGCAATAATAACTAAAAAAATAAAATAAAAATTACTTAACACTTCTACCTGGCTGACAGAACGAGAACAATCTACCCCTATGGATTAAATAAAGGGTTCAGTTCGACATAAAGATTCCCGCGTTTGAAAAGATGCATCTGAAGAACGTCGGAGGTTACATCGGCTGAAAGGTTGTGAAAATAACAACCAAGATGAGAAAAGTAGTTCAAATGATCTAAATTGTCAATCCGCATCTCAGAAAATCCGAAACAATAGCATAGAAATTAGATTAATTCAGAAAAAAATGGTATAAAAAAAGGAATTAAAAGAGCATTTTGGGGGACTATTGGAGGAAATATTTAACAGAATTTGATTTGTATATTAATATTGTAAATCTTCAGTCCAATGTTTGTTTTCAGGGTTGAATTGAGAAGATGATTCCAAAGAGGCATAAGAAATAATATCTTATGCCTTACACCAAATCTCCATTATATTAAAGTTCCCCCTTCTGTCTGCGTCCCAGACAATCATAGCCAACCATATGCAGTCATCCACAACCATTTTGTTTTTGCTTTTTCTGCAGCGGGCAAAATGCGCCACCGTTTCTGTATTTACTTGTAAGTAACTATCGAATTGCTTGATTAACCAACCAAGTAAGCCCTGCCTTACCCCAACCATCGTCTTTCTTCTTTTGCGCTGGGAAACACGTATGGGGTCCTAAAACAAACCGAACAGCTATCATGTGCCCACTTAATAAGGGAACCGTTTCCTGTCGATTCTTTTTTAAGTCTTGAAATGACATTAGCTCCATTTGTTTATGTCTCTTTCAAAGAATAATTATTATTAATATCTCTATGCAACATAGGGAGCACATCAAGGGTATAATGGATAGGGTCACAAACTATAGAATAACCTATACCGGGTTCAAATCCTATTATATCTATTGTGTTAATTTACACATTAATATCTTACCCCGTCCCTCTCTCTCAATGATTACTTCAATGTAATTGTTTTGCTAATAGTGTAATATATATTTTTGAACAAATTGTCAAATCAGATTAAGAACAGCAATTGAGTGGAACCTTTTGAAACGGAATTTGATTATTTAAGACGACGGCTCAGACAGTATTTAACACCAGTCTTGAAAACGACCAAGTTATAGTCAGCTGGGAACCAGCATCGTGGTATTGTGTTCCATGGATGAGTAGTTCTTGGAAAAAAAACTTTGTTCATGCGAGTTCCGTTTGGTTTTAGGTACACAAAGAGAAAGAAAAGTTATTTGCAGTAGTTGTAGCTAGACGAGTTCTTGCTGTAAATGTTTTCTAGGGATACTATAGATTGGAGCTCATTTGAGCACCTAACATGAAAACGATAGAGTAGAGAAAGACTATCAACATGTCTTATGTGAGAAAGGGGCTGTAGGTAAGAGAAGAGATTATTCTGTTTCATGGAACAGCGATGCGGACAGAGCAAGCAGCCTTTCATCTGTTGATTCGAAACGGTCAAGAGCACAGCTTATGTGTATAACTCGGTATGGGGCCAGAATGAAAAAAAATCACCATGAGTTAAGTTGACTTTCCTGTTCATGACGTTGTATGTTAGGATTAGGGCACTCTGCAATTTTCGCTGGTCAAGCAGGAGTAGGTTTTGCTGCAGTGAGGATGGAAAGTGTCTTCACCATACGCGTGGTCAGGCGTTGTACGTGTTTAAGGTGAAGAATGTACTTGACCTACGAGCTGCAGGCCTGAACTGCACACTCCAGTATCGGTTGAACACTTTAAAATCAGTTTGTTTTTCAACTGCCAAAAGTATGTATATTATCTGTCTAAAAGTTAGAACATGAGATTCTATTCCCATGAGCATTAGAAATTAATATTTATTACTTTTTTTATTAACTGTTTTCATATAACTTTTATCAGTTTAAATCGCCAAATTATTATACGTGATACAAAAAATAAAAAAAATATGCAGGAATTTGCAATTTATTTATGTAACATACTAGACGTACTCATGACCCGTTGAGTCACAATCACAACAACTATTTATTTCAGTTAAATTTTATTAGAAAATTCATAAACTGTGATAAGACATTCTTTTTGCACGAATAAAAATAATATATTTTTTATTTCGATATTATCATTATGGATAATATAAAAGTAAAGAGACTTATTATTTACATACGTGTGTTCATACACATGTAAATTTGATGAAAAAAATAAAGCAATTAAGAAGCAATGCTGAAAAAAGACGGTAACTCTTTCTCTAAATGCTAACAGAGACATGAAAAACTATTAGAGAGTATTGATTTACTCCTCTCCAGGAGTTAGGCACAAGGCCAGTTTTTATCTTACTCCCACAAGTAAGATGTGACCCAAGGTCGGGTCGGGAAAGTGGGGTTTAAAAATTGCCTGAGCAGCCCCGTCGGCATTCCCCGGTAGGTGCACCTCAGGCAGT
>OY744530.1:80518791-80521291 GCA_963556195.1 Sepiola atlantica
TTTTAGTTATACAGCCCCCACCGCCTCCCTTAGCATCCCACCCCCAACACCTACCCCAAGTACCCTATAAATAGATAACATAACTTTTATCTTCAGTGTAAAATAGGAAGTAAAATTTTGCTGACAAAAGTCAATTCCGTATTTTAAAAGGGGCTGATTTATTTTTATATTCCCAAACGAGAAACGAGACAATTATTTTGAGCTCGACTCTGACATACTTTGAAACCAGAAAGGATTTTTAGGAAGTATCTATTCATTGTGCACATTTAGCGATAAAAATTATTTTTCAAACTTTGAAATTTAATTAGTGCCCATGGTCCTTTTCTTAGGACCAGAAGGATAATACACCATATTTCAGCAGCATTCGTATTTTTCAGAGATATCTTTAGTTAGTCATAAATATTGGATTGTCTTTCAAATGTTGCACCTACTGTCTGATGTATATTGGCAACACAGATGTCTCAGTTTTCAGTATACTGTGAACATCTAGAGTTGAATCAAAATCTTATAAAGAACCCACATTTTTATGTATTGAATAAATACATTCTCTAAATATCCTATAAAGTTTAAGTAAACCTTTGAAAGTAATTTTAGTATCAAATAATATTGTATTTATAAAAGATTTTTGGTAATAAATTAAATTAAAAAAAGTTTGAACATATTATTTATTAAAATAAAAGATTACCTAGGAAGCATAATCAATAAATTATGGACTGACTATCTAAGATTTTTATTGAGATTCATGGACAGACTTCTAATAATGGTGTGGCACAATGCATATAAGTGCTAAATAATGATCAGTTCTAAGTGACAGTCTTCTGGAGACCAACAAACATGCTATTTCAAACCTAAGCGTGATAGACCAACAAAAATGCTATTTCAAACTAAGCATGACAGACCAACAAAAATGCTATTTCAAACCTAAGCATGACAGGCCTACAAAAATGCTATTTCAAACTTAAGCATGACAGACCTACAAAAATGCTATTTCAAACTTAAGCATGACAGACCAACAAAAATGCTATTTCAAACTTAAGCATGACAGACGAACAAAAATGCTATTTCAAACTTAAGCATGACAGACCAACGAAAATGCTATTTCAAACTTAAGCATGACAGACCAACAAAAATGCTATTTCAACTTAAGCATGACAGACCAACAAAAATGCTATTTCAAACTTAAGCATGACAGACCAACAAAAATGCTATTTCAAACTTAAGCATGACAGACCAACAAACATGCTATTTCAAACTTAAGCATGACAGACCAACAAAAATGCTATTTCAAACTTAAGCATGACAGACCAACAAAAATGCTATTTCAAACTTAAGCATGACAGACCAACAAAAATGCTATTTCAAACTTAAGCATGACAGACCAACAAAAATGCTATTTCAAACTTAAGCATGACAGACCAACAAAATGCTATTTCAAACTTAAGCATGACAGACCAACAAAAATGCTATTTCAAACTTAAGCATGACAGACCAACAAAAATGCTATTTCAAACTTAAGCATGACAGACCAACAAAAATTGCTATTTCAAACTTAAGCATGACAGACCAACAAAAATGCTATTTCAAACTTAAGCATGACAGGACCAACAAAAATGCTATTTCAAACTTAAGCATGACAGACCAACAAACATGCTATTTCAAACTTAAGCATGACAGACCAACAAACATGCTATTTCAAACTTAAGCATGACAGACCAACAAACATGCTATTTCAAACTTAAGCATGACAGACGAACAAAATGCTATTTCAAACTAAGCGTGACAGATTGATGGACGGAGTTTCTTACAAGAGGTCTTGGACACATCTAAAAAAGGGTATAATAATTTATCGTTTAAAAAATGGGAGGAAACAATTTCTACTGACTTCAGTTAATTCTATATTTTCAACCTGTCGTTGTAGGAACAGTACACTTCCGTCCTATTTCATCGTGACTTTTCTCTTAGAGAAGCTTGTCCCTCATTGTTAGTCATCGATATTGCTGACACCTGTTACAATTCCAGCAGTTAAGATGAATAATCTTTCCTTTCGGCAAATGACAAAGTAAACATTGCAGTGGAAGTGCTTTTATAATACTGTAAAACAAAACACACAACTATTAATGGTTTGACCAGCGAGTGAAAGCGTTTGGTGGTGAGGATATGATGGAAACGTCTTCAGACACAAAGGAAATAGTTCCGACAAAGGTTACGCACCATAAACTGGTATCGTCTTGGCCTTCGGGGCTTGATTTACGCCAGTCTATGGGTCTGTCCTGTGCAGTTCTAGGAGGTCCACCCTCCCAGGCTTTGCCTCCCCTCTTTGGGGAGGAGTAAGTTTATTGCTTACTGCCCGAGGCGCCCCTACAGGGGAATGCGACGGGGCTGCCCAGGCAATTTTTAATGGCCAGAGTGCTCACCTTCTCGGGCGCTGGCTTTTCAAACCCCACTTTCCGACCCGAGCTTGGGTCACATCTTACTTGTGGGAGTAAGATAAACCTGGCCT
>OY744530.1:80526291-80641291 GCA_963556195.1 Sepiola atlantica
TTCATCCGCCTAGGAAGATTTATCAAATAGATATTTTTCAATAATGATCTACATAGCAGCAGCAGCAGCTTTCTATCATTAAGCCAGTACAAATAACACTGTTTCTCTCATTGTCCTTAAGGAAGTAACATAGCTCAGTTGGGAAAGAGTCAGACTGAACATCTAAAGGTTCCAGCTTCTTGTCATTGTTTTTATTTTTTTATTATTAAAGGTTTGCATTCATCCCGATAAAGATTAAAACAACATTACATTAACAACAAATAATTATAGTTTTATGAGAATTTGATTCAATTAATAATCTAATACCCAAACGTACTAATTGAATTTAACTTTCAAACTTAGATTTAAAAAAAATTTTTTTTATAAAAACAGAAACGACATGGTTTAACAAAAACAGAAACAATGGGCAATGCCGGTTTGGGACAGCTAGTACAGCTATATATATTTATATTTAAAAAAATAACACTAAGGCAATGTGGTAGAAAGAAAAAAAGAAGAGAGAAAAGTGAATGTTGAAGAAACTATAAGAGAAGAACGAACAAAGAGAAAAACAGTGCAAAAAGGAATGAGTGAAAAACACTATGGTAAAAGTATGCTATTATTATCTAGTATTATTAGACTGGGCAAGAGTTCAGGAGAGCTGGAGAAACATACACGATTATAAGTTATTGGGATTTTAACTTAGGAATAAAAGTTTGATTTTCATGAATAAATCTTTTGGGGATTTGTGAGGCTCTAAAATATTAACTTGTTTAAGCTTATACTGAAATCAGCCCCCTCTCTCTCCTTCACCTGCCTCTCTTTCTCCCCCCCCCTCTCTCCTTTTCACCCTATATCTCACTCCCCTTCACCCTCTGTTTTCGTCACTCCTTTCCTTCTCTCTCTATCCCCCCTCTCTCTATCCCCCCTCTCTTTCCTCTCTCTCTCTACCTTCCTCTATCTTTCTCTCACTCACCATCTCTCTCTCTCTATCTTTCCCCCTCTCTATCTCTCTACTTCTTTTCCTCTCCATCTGCCTTTATTCTTATCTCTCTCTTTCTCTCTTTTCCTCTACCTCTTACTGCTTCTCTCTTTCTCTCTCTCTCCACTTTCTTGTTTCCTGATTACGTTTCTATACCGTTTTTCTCTTTCGCTTTTTCTTTCTACTTTTTTGTTTACAGTCTTCTTACCTCTTCACCGTTTTTTTTTTTTTTTAAAACAGCATATATTTAATTCCACCCGCATATATAATTGGTTACGAAACTGGCTAGGATCATAACTGACGAAAGACTAGCGTCCTGTCATGGTTCAGGTCATCTGTTCCGATTACTGCTATAAAACCGGGTTTATACACATGTCCTATGAGTCTTTTACATTTTGAAAGTAGATTTACTTACTTTACTTTTCTAGAATTCTGAAACATTTCATAAAACGAGGCAGACATCTCAGATCGCTATGTTTGGTAAACTTAGATGAAACCCAGTTTAGAATCTTGAGGCTCCTGTGGATTGCAAGGCTCTAAAAAGCGGTAACTGGTTTAGTTGAGCTTATGTCTAAATTTGGCATCGTGTCTGCCACTCTAATATCAACCCTCTCTCTCCCCTCTCCCCCGCCCTCCCCTTCTCTTTCTCGCCTTCTCTTACTCTGCCCCTCCTTCTTTCCCCGCCCTCCTCCTGCCCTCTTTTTCTTTGCATATGTGCTCTTTTCCTTGCCTTCTCGCTGCTTCTCTCTTTGCTCTTTCTTTGTTGTTAGTCTTTGCGGTTTTCTTCTTCCCTCTCCCATCTCTCTCTTTCACTCCCATTCTGTCTTTCTCCCTCCCTCTTTCTCTCTCTCTCTCTCTGCATATGTGCACTTTTCCTTGCCTTTTCGCTACTTCTCTATCTGTCCTTTGTGTCTATCGTTTTCTTTGTTGTTAATCTTTACAGTTTTCTTCTTCCCTCCCCCTCCCTCCCTCCCTCTTCCTCCCATTCTCCCTTACCCCTTCTCCCATCCCTCCTCCCTTTACTCTATCCCCCTCTCCTTCTCTCTGCATATGTGCACTTTTTCTTGCCCATGTGTCTATAATTTTTCTTTCTTTCTTGTTAGTGTTTGCAGTCTTCTACCCTCCTCCTCCTCCCTTCCATTTTTTTTTTTACAACTGCATAGATTTATTTCTTATGATAAAATTCCTGTAAAGAAATCAGTTCCATCTTGTCTGGTTTTCGCGTGTTGCAACCAGAAATAAAAACATCTTTTTTTCTTTTTAATCTTTTTCTTAGTGTAGTTCTCCTTTTTGTTTCTATTGTTTGTGGACGGATTAAATTTTTATTTGGCTTCCATTTTTCGGCAGGTGAAGTGGATGGAAAACGAAGGTGGGATTCTTCTGGTTCACATTATACCTGTAATAATTTCGTCTTTAAGTTTACCCAACATTCGGCAACTTGTTCAACTAATTTTCGAGTACAAATAGCAGTGCTGGAATAAAGAATATCTTGCAGAAATCGTTCCGATTGTTTTTCAGTTAATTACTGATATCTTAAAGTCAAACGAATAGTTTTCCATATAATTCCAATGCTTACCTTAAGAATAATAATGGTGTTGAATTACTGGTGGTAATATCTTTGAGACCAGAGTTATGTCCCTTGGAGGTAATAGGCTTGATGCTGCAGGTGCTGATTGTGTGATTCGAGACTCCTAAAGTTTCTAAGCAGTTAATGACAGTCGATATGTGCATATTCAGGTATAGAAATGCAAATGGGTAACAAGAATATTCATTAGCCATTCAGAATAAGTATGGACTATGAGTAACCGTTTGGAGAGGTTCCTTGGATTCAATACTGGTATGTTCCATGGCTTTTATCAGGATATTTTTAGGAGGTCAATAGAATCGATGTTTTAATTCGGCACAAGATACGTATATTTTTTTAATGTCCTCAACCAGAAATGGAAGATTTTTTTTATCTTAGAAAATGCAAGAGTCTTGATATTTCTGAATTGACTGATTTTTCATTTAAATTAATGGAATCGTGAAAATTTACAGATGCACAATAAACCCGACTAAAACCATCATCGGCAACACATGATAGGGGTGGTGGCGGCAATGTTGTAGTGTCAGAAATACCCTCGGGGAAAATCCAGGAGTCAACATCAGGATACGTCATTCTCTAGTTGTTTCTGCCTCTGTATGTGGCAAGTAAGGACGTGTCAGGCATGGAACCGCAAATCCCTGAAGTGAGGATAAAAGTGTTGCTTCTGTGCATCTGCAACCGCTATTCTGTTGTATGTTCTCGGCCAAACCTTTCCTGACTGCGTATGTAACGACTGTGTCTTACTGCTCTGGATGTCGGGGGGGGGGGGGATTAAAAACGTGCAATCTTGCAGCTCTAACAAATAGCGAGGAAGGCTTCATGCCAATCAGACAATCTGAATGCACGATTTTCATGGTTCTCTGCAGGAGTCCGATTCGCTCGACGACAACAAATCAGCAGCAACGTTATTTCTCCCAGATCGATATTTGCTGTCAAAATTTAGTTCACCAAGTTCCATTCTCTATTAAATTTACATATCTTATCCTAGTAGACCACCTTTCTTTACCTCTTTTCTTCATCTACCTATACTAGCAGTATCTATAATCTTGAGACACTGATAGACATTTTGATAAGTGCCAAAAGGTCGAACCCCAAAATATTTAAATCAATAAAAAAAAAATTAGAAGGATGTTGTAGTTTGCTTGAAACATTGTAACACAATCCAATTGCGTAATAATTTATTTCTGGAAAGGAGGCTTACCTCGAAAATTTAAACAATATGACACCATCCGTACCATGTCGGTAAATAAATATTTAATTGAAAATTATTGAATACTTCAATTATGTCATTTGATCTGTTTACCTTGTCTTGTATCCAATAGTGTTTTCTATCAAACTGCATTGTCACCGCCTTCAAAATTAAACTTCTTACAATAAAACTTTTTTTTTAAATCTTTCGGTGAAAACTGTAAAAATAGAGATTACACGACTGAAGTTATGATTTTAGAAAATGTTTGAGTTTTTCAATGAAGGCTGAAGAATCCCGTCAAGAATTTTTCTATTCAAAGTAGACAGATTGGTATTTTGATAAAATCCAAAAGCTTGCATGCCGTTGGCAGAAGGTCATAGATGATGATGGTTTTTATCTTGAAGAATAGTTTTCTTTGATTAAATTCAAGCATAATTAATACTTCAGTTATACAATGGCACATGTCCGCAAACATTACCTGCAAATGTTGCAAATCCGTTGTAAAGCCGCATACCGCCAGAAAGACCTGCAGCAGGATCAAAGAATTAGACAGTATGGAAGTTCTGCCACATCCAGCCTATTCTCCAGACGTTGCTCCATCTGACTAGCTTCTATCCTATCAATGCAACACTTTATGAAGGGTCGTCGATTTAAGTGTTTCATGAAGCTGAAGAAGCCTGTCAAGAAATTTACATTCATTTCTGAAGGATTGATAACTAGCAGGTCGTTGGCAGAAAGTTATGGACATGTATAGATTACGGTTGTCATATTTCGGCTGGTGAATCTCTGTCCCATTTGAAGGGTTCTTCATAAGGTGCAGAAACGTATCTGTAATTTGATTGGCCCCACCCTTTCTTCTTCTCTGCACCCTCGCTCTCACAGATGTGATGTTGCTAGTCTCAGTCTTTTCTATAAATACTATTATGGCTTATGTTCTTCAGAATTATGTGATCTATTTCCTGCTTCTTTTGTTCCAGCTCAGTTAACTCATCGGTCTAGTGGTCTCCATCAATTCGCTGTTTTGATACCTTATTATAATACAGCTTCTTATTCCAGTAGCTTCTTTCCAAGAACTGCAGGCTTGTGGAACTCTTTTCCTGTTGACTGTTTTCCTCCTACCTATAGTCTTGGTCTTTTCAAGACTAAGGCCAATAGCCATCTCCTGTCTTCGTGATAATCATATTTCGTTCTTGTTAGCTCTTTACATCAAGTGGCTTCATGCCTTGTTTGGAGTGATTTCTATTTTTTTTAAAATGGTCTTGAATTTAAAGACTATTTCTTGTTCTTCAATAAATTCTTGCATAATAAATTATTTTTCTTCAACCTAATAAAAACACGTGACGTTTAGAAGATTCAAATCACTCTGAAAGACCTTCACAATTGTGCAATGATCTTTTAAACAATCCAAATATTATGATTTACAATGAAATTAGAATTTTTCTCCAAAAAATTACTCCTCACAAAGATTTAGTGAAAATTATTCGAGTGCAAATTAATTTGTTTTATTTCTGTCCTTCAAGAATTTTTTCGGATGACTTATTATAATTAGCGTAATCAAATTATCGCAATATTGAAAACAAAATTAATGACTTCATTGTTATGTGCAAATACAAACTATGATGCATTGATAATTAATGTTGCAATTGAAACCATAATTACTGACTTTAATTAACAAAATAAAAGAAATGTTAGTAAGTACAAAATGTTCTTTTAGAATTTTCTTCTAAAGTATATTAATTAAGATAGTTAATTAGTCATTAACTAATAACCAAAAATTGTAATCATGCACACGCACACACTCATAATATATATTATTATACTAAATGTGAGTCAATCAACGTTTCTTTCCCTGAAGCTTTTTTCTATATAATTTAATAACACAAAGTACATGCTAAAATATCTATTAGTTCTGAGATTGACTTGTGTTTTTAAAAAATTTGTATTATTTATTTGAAGAATGTTATGGCAATTATTTTTACTTTAAGAAGAAAGAGACTATTTATTTTAAAAGGATTTAAATTGGTACAATTTTAGATAAAGAACAGACTTATTTCTTTTATCTATTTAAAGATTGTTTAGCTGGTAATTATTTTTACTTTAAGAAGAAAGGGACTATTTATTTTAAAAGGATTTGAATTGTTATGTAAAAAGAGACACTTTTTCTTCTTAATATTATTAACCCTGATAGACATTTATTATTTCAAGAGAAATATTATTAACAGAAAAAGCAACCATAGAATTTCCACAGAATCTTTTGTTTGTTTGATTTTTTAACAATTTTTTTAGTCAATGAAGTCTTGCCAATGCCATTTGACCTCGTAAAATTTGGTCATGGTCAAAATTTTGACAGAATTTCAACTTCCGATATTTCTAAATCTGATGCATGGATCTGATGCTCTTTGATAACAGTAACCACCATGCAAAATTTCAGTTTGATCAGATAAACAGGTTTTGTGTTATCAACGTTTCCATGGCATAACTTTGGGAATACTTCATACAATATGAAGAAGTAAGGCCCATCCTTACGTTGTCAGGCAGAGGTATGCAGTGTCATGACTGACTTATGTTCTTGTTGGACATGGGATACAACTTACAATAATTTCTTTTGAGACAACGAACTGTTATGGGATAATTGCTTGTATGTGTCATTAGTATGAGTGGGCAAAAAAAAAAATACTATTGTTGCCTAGGGTTCCTGGCCTCATGCACAAAACGTTCGCCCCATTTGTATTTTGGGTTTCTTTATCCTCGGTGACTATCGATTTCTCTCTGTCTCTGTTGTTTTCCCTATATTTATAAAACAATCAACCATACGTAAATGTTCCTTTGTTTACAATTTCGATACAATATTTCAAATTTAAGTTACTTAGCCTTCTTTCAGAATTATTTGATTAATTTGCTAATTTCATTGTCCATTATTCGAGTCCTGACATCATATGAAGGAATGTTCTGTTTTCCAATTTCTCCATCCCACTGCGTTTCAAATAAGCTTTTCGACTTTTTTTATTATTATTATTCCTCATTACATGGTTTCGAGTCGAAACGCCTTCATCCTAAGCTGTCCTATCTTATTATTACTTTAAACTAGCTCTAAAGGTATAAACTCATGTTTGTTTTTTTGCATGAATGACTCGTCTTGTTGCCACAACAGAAAAAAACTTTCTTTACTTCCTCCATGTGCATAGTATTGGATGGAATTTCCATGAACAGAATTTCTTTCCAAGAGCTTCCAATCTAGTGAACAAATTACTATGGAATTGCTTCCTTGCAGACTACAACTTAAAATACTTGTTATAAACCGTCTTCATGAATAATCAAATGTTTAGTTCATCGTTTTCGGTCCTCTCATAATATTCTTCATCATTCCGCTTTAAGCCTTATCCTTGAGTGGCTTTTGGCTTTTATAATGGTGACTACTCATTAAAAAAAAATTTAAGAATTAAAAATTAATAATCTATAATGAACCATTTAAGTTACGTATTGTTTATCAACGAGGGTTGATGTGACATAAAATAAATCAAACCACATAATCAAGAATCGTCTACAATAAATAGTGTGTTTCAGCATTAAAAAAAACAAAAACGGTTGATTTGCCTAAAAACGAACAGAATAATGCATGGCCTGCTCTTATATTTAGAGGCCTGAAACATAAATTTTCTACAACCGGCTCTGAATACATTTCTATCTTTGATTTTCCTGAGAGAGAGGGAGGGGTTTCATATTTTATTGTCAAGTATTGATTTAGCATTGCACTTAAGTAGGTGTATCTCATTAGTGCTTGATTACTTATAAATTGCACTTTTTAATGACTAAGTCAATATTTGCATTAGCCACTTGAGATGGATCGCGCCGGAGTCTGCTGGGTTTGTAATGCTTGATTGTAAGATAAACATGACTGTTTATTTTGTCTCCATCTAAGGTCTACGTTAAATGTTCAACATCAGACACCTTTTAATATGAATATACAGGTAACTCTCAAGCTGAGATTCACATCTTATTAATATAATCTAGTTAAGGTAAGAATCATTAATTCTTACCTGAGGATGTATGAACCTTAAGCAAGAATGGGTAAAGACATCTCTTAATATGAAAGTAGACAACTGAGTTATTTTCCTTACTCGCTACTACTTCCATTGAACAGGGAAAAAATGGAGGTGAAGAATTAGAATATTTGATGCTCTCTTTCATCAAGATTAGCATTGCGTGGGTAGAGAATTTAAATTAATTTGCTGAGAACGTGTAGTGTTGCTAGAATTGACTGTATTACATTGGCAATATTGTACGTACCAGAAAGTGAAAGACAGTTAAAAAGCCAGGGGGACAAAGACATTTCATTTATTAATGGTTTGTTTTTAATAAACTATAAAAGCAGTAAATGAGACATGAACTGACATACAAAATACATTGTTCCCATAAACATAAGACTGCACAAATTATTATTATGTAATATGAAGACTTACATTTTCTCGTGGCATCTTTTCTCTTAGGATACATGTCCCAAAGGCCTCTGTAGCCAGGTCTTTATTTATCCCTCTTTCTTTGAAATCCATTCTTATCACTCACTGCCATGCGCATTATCATTCTGTGTTATGTAGTCAGGCTGATAAGATTTCAATTTCAGTTACGACAGATTTAATAAATCTAAGTCAACAAGGCAGATGAAATCGTATTTTCATGCAGGTTGTGCAGGGTGGGGGAGGGGATAAAAAAAACTGCCCGCCACGATAAAAAGATATTTAAATCTAAATTAATAAGAGTTGCAAAATAAAAATCTTTACAATAATCGCAAAGTACAATTTGATAAATATCTCCAATAAATATATATGACCTTTGCTGACATACATAGACACAGATCCATAAAATTCATTAACTTAATCTTGACGTATGTTAAATGTCAGACACGTTTTTTTTCTTCTTTTCTTTTAATACCTTCAGAATCTATTGATTCGATGGAAATTAACGTTCATAACACTTTATTGAATACTGGTTGGGGGTATCTGCTTCTGTCAGCTGTTGGGTAACTTTTTGAATGACAAATCTGATATGCGGGGTTGAGTCATCATGCTGAAAATTTTTTATTCAAATCGAATAGAAGAAAAAGAAGGCTTCCTTCTGTCTCTATAGACAATAAATACCCACTGAAAGGATGCCTACATAATTTTTTATTCAAATCGAATAGAAGAAAAAGAAGGCTTCCTTCTGTCTCTATAGACAATAAATACCCACTGAAAGGATGCCTACATAATTTTTTATTCAAATCGAATAGAAGAAAAAGAAGGCTTCCTTCTGTCTCTATAGGCAATAAATATCCACTGAAAGGATGCCTACATAATTTTTTATTCAAATCGAATAGAAGAAAAAGAAGGCTTCCTTATGTCTCTATAGACAATAAATACCCACTGAAAGGATGCCTACATAATTTTTTATTCAAATCGAATAGAAGAAAAAGAAGGCTTCCTTCTGTCTCTATAGACAATAAATACCCACTGAAAGGATGCCTACAAAATTTTTTATTCAAATCGAATAGAAGAAAAAGAAGGCTTCCTTCTGTCTCTATAGGCAATAAATACCCGCTGAAAGGATGCCTACATAATTTTTATTTTTACTAATGAGTCACCACTTATCAAGACTAAAAAACACTCGAGTATAATAGTTAATCTTCTTTCGTTTGCTTTAGCTATGTCGACTTCGCTGTAGGGTTGTCGGCGTTTTAGACATGACTCGGTGACATGGTCGACTCTCTGTTCATGGTTAATGAGATGAATAGATTGAGAGTTGGATGGTCAATATTATGAAATGATTGAAAATCTTCACATTCCACCCACTTAAAACAACGGCCGACCCATAAAATAGCAATTCTTACCCCTTTGTCAGAAACATCGTTCATGGAATATGAGAACTAATGGATAAAATAGGGGGTAAGTGATAGTTATGAGGCTGTCGAAAGTAAACCCAAGGTCCACTTCCTACTCTTCGTTTACTGAAGCAAGTGTTGCCAAATTCCGAACCACATATTTTTTGAACTGGCATTAAGTTCAGTGGCAATGAGAAATGCACGATGTACGAAAACAACACAAGGATAAGAAGATAAAGACTGGTGTTTTGGGAGTTTTATTTCTCCTAGACAAGTTTCTCTAGCAAGGATCAAGAGTCTAGTCTGCTCTACTATTTCACTCATAGCTAGAGGAAGGAGAGATGAACTCTCTGATGAATGTTGATGACTTACCTGATGCTGAAAGCTCACACGGCTTCACTTGTCTGTTTTGTTGGGTCTTCAGTTGATACGCACGAGACACACATACTTTGGCTATATAAGGTTAGGAATTCGTCAGTGGGAACATTACAGCTTTGACTGAGGTCTAAACACTAACAGGAAGATAAATAGAAAGGAGTGAGAAGAGGAGTTTGAAAACAGTAGACATATGAGTCATTTGATGTGATGAATGCAAAGCAAGAAATTGTCAGTCACCCTGTGATGTTGATTTTATATACATGCTTATATATATATATATATATATATATATATATATATTCCTAGCTTCATTTGTTCCAGTTTGTTTGACTCGTGTGTCTAGTGGTCTCCATCAATTCGCTGTTTTAATACCTCATTTTAATACAGCTTTCTATTACAGTAGCTTCTTTCCAAGAACCGCAAGCTTGTGGAACTCTCTTCCTGCTGACTGTTTTCCTCCTACCTATAACCTTGGTCTTTTCACAACTAAGGCCAATAGGCATCTCCTGTTTTTGCGATAATCATATTTGTTCTTGTTAGCCCCTTACATGAAGTGTTGAGTAGGTTTTATGCAATGCAGTGTTAGACAGACACACTTTTGGCAACTTATTATATTATGACTTCATAATAAGGTCCTGTAACAAAAAAAAAAGCAAAAGAAATTACGATAAGAAATAGGTGCTAAAAAATTGCCACAAATTGTCTATCTTGATTTTATTGTTCCCAGGCAACACCAAGTGTATTTGCTAGTTAAGAATAACAACCAGTCAGTGAATGAAGGTTCGTAAATAAAACTGAGATTGTAACATCAAATGATTTGTTTATTTGGTCATTTCTGTCCTATTCTGACCCAATAACCTTTATTAGGTCAATGCTGAGTAATTTGACCTCATATCATTGGGTTACTTGGTGCACCCCTTCCTTTTTTTAATTGGGCTGCATTGGACTATTAGTAGCATCACATTACCTTTGACCTGACCTCTTTCTTATTGGGTGACATGATTAGTAATTCTCCCCCTCATTAGGGCATCCTGTGACTGATTATAGAAAACTACAAGTAGCTAGGAGTAGTGCTCATAACCTGACCCCTTTTCTTTTTATACTAATGAGTCATCGCTTATCAAGACCCAAAGGCCACTCGAGGATAAGGATTAATGAGTTTGTCAGCTGGATGATGAGACAACACTTTGAGTCGATTGGAGACTATGGGTGAAATGGGCAGAATTTGATTATTTAAGAGGACGGCTTGACAAGAATTTGTTAACATTGGACTTGAAAACGACCATGTTGTAGTCAGCTGGGAAGCAACCTCATGGTAATATGTTTTACAGACGGGAATTTCTTGGAAATAAATTTTGTTCATGGAAGTTCCATTTAGTTTTAGGTACACAGAAGAAGAAAGTAAAATTATTTACAATGGTTGTAGCTAGACGAATGTTTGTTGTGGTGTAATGTAATCTGAGGTCATCAGAGGCTACTTGGCTAAACCTGTAGTATCCAGTTGGATTTTTTTTAAATAACGCATATTCATTGCGACATTATATGCATGTGCATCTGTTGTCTGTTGCTACTGGTGCACATGTGCATCTATTAACATAGTTATTTTTTAACTCTGAACATCCTGTATTATTTGAATTATTCTGACTACTGTTCTCATCATTGGATGTTATTCTCAAAACGTTTCAGTCAATGTAACCTTCGACCTTCTTCCAATGCATCTTATCGAACTCCAAAATCTTCATGTTGAACTCTTTATTCAATCCACGGGGATATATTTATTTACATATATTATTTGGCTTATTCAGACTACTGTTCTCATCTTGGACGTTATTGTACCATTGCATTAGGGGGGTGCGTAATCCTCGCGGTGTGCTCTCCTTGATTCCAACGGTTCATCCACTTCGTTGACAGGATTCACAGGTTGTGTTTCTGTGTTGATGTGGCAGTCAACTTTTAATTTCCTCTTCTCTCCGTCACTGTCTTCTTTTTCTTCTTCTTCTTCTTTTTCTTCTTTTTCGTCTTCTTAATAACCGCTTTTACAAACGTTATTTAAAAAAAAAGAAATATCAGCAAATAGAATTGGGCTTCAAACCTCTATTTGGACTTTTATTTGTTCTTCAGAGTATACAAGTACACACATAAACAACCTCCCCCAACTGCTCCCTCATGGGGAGAGGAAGCAGATATCCAAAAGCCCAACTGCTCTCTCTGATGGTTCAGACAAAAGAGGCATAATTCTCTCTATCAGTTTGCCACATCTGCTTTCTGTACTGTGCCAGTGACATCACACCCAGAACACATAACCGTCCTCTAATCATAAATGTAAAATCCCACTCTACCTAATTTTTAATCCTACGTGGAAATTTACCATACTAATCCTATTCTTACCCCCCCCCCCTATGTCTTTAATATTACTACATCATTCATTGCCTCATACAAGTAGTACCTTAATCCAGTTTTATTTACTACATTACTTGAATTTGTCAGCCATTTTATGACTTCCAAAACCGAATAGAAGTAGAACACATGAATCCTATTGGCTGACAGATTGAAGAGGCTTGCTAGCAATTAGCCGGACTGGAATCTACATTTCTGTTAACTGTCTAAATGGCAGTCAGCACAATCTGTGAACTTTCAATTCCGACCTCTTTTAAGAAGAAAAAAGACTACAATTATTTTGATTTCTTTTTTACTTCAACTAATTTTAGGTTCTCCGTTAAAAATAGGATTTAATTATGTGTTAACTGGTTGGATAATTTTTTCAAGTCTATTCCTTTCCTAGCTGTCGGTAATTCATCAAAAGGAAATACTTTTTTTTTTATTGCAAGTTGACAAGAAACGTTAACTTTGAAAAGCAATTAATTAAAACGTTTACATTGATGTTGAATTTAGATCTTCCTAACAACGGAACTAAACAGTTCAAGACTTCATGTTATACAAGTTGAATTACCTGTCTTTCTACATAGAGGGTGAGAGGTCATGCCTATAGAGAGTGAGAGGTCATGACTATAATTGTTAAAAGAATTGCAGCCTTCAACAAAAATGTATTATCGTTTGGAAGTTGGTTTCTTGCACTTGTCAGCCTAGTACAAGATGACACACATGCAATCTTAATTGAAATTCACAATCCTTTCTGTAATCCCACCATATTTGGTACAAATAAACTTCCATTTATGCCTGACTTTTCCACCAAGTTCCAATCATAAATGCCCAACAGTTTTTGTTTTATCACTGTTCCATAATATGCACGGACACTTTGGTGATCATCTGAATAGGCTTCATGCTCACTGGTCATTACCCCACCTCCCCTTTTTGTCTCTGGGGTTATCTCAAAGATAATATCTATCAAAGCAATCGTCAGACTATTACATGTGTTTATCATTGAATGGTGATAAAACAATGACTCTCGGACATTCATGACTGAAATTTATTTGTACCATGTGTGTTCGGATTCAGAAAAGATTATAATTTTATTAACGATTTTATGGATGGTATTTTTCGGAATTATCCTGTATTATCCACATATCTAAGTTGTTGGTTGGGAAAAAAGGTATGAACCCTTGAATGTCCTCCAGCTATAGGTAAAAGAGTAAGAAAAGGGTTGATATGCCGTAAAACAAACCAAACCATTCAATTAAATATTTTGTAACAGATATTTGCTTCTATAATGAAATGACCTTAAAAAGGTTGATATGCCATAAAACTATCAAACCCAACCTAAGCTGACCAAGGTTTTAGGAACCAAACCAATATGTATGTATGTATATATATATATATATATATATATATATATATATATATATATATATATATATATATATATATATAATGATTATTTAAATTCCAATGACCAAATTTCAATCTTTTCTTGACGATGTCCTTACAATTGTTTCACAACATGCAATATGCTACACTTTAACACAATTACACACTGATCTTCAGAAACCAACACTGAAAGGCACATATAAAGATACAACATCATGCATAAAGTTCATGAAAAAGACAGAAAACAGAAAACACTCATGCGTGATCCCTCCCCCCTGATAATAGGATGATAGAATTACAATCAAGACGCCATCTTCAATTATATAGAGAGACATCAAATTTTAAGTAATACATTTTCAAAGGGATCGGTGCATGCATGTGAGTGTCAATAATATGTATATGCTTGGTAAAATTCTGAACTATTGAACTTATCATTATGAATTATGGGATATGTATTTTAGGCAATAGGGTGAGTTGTGTGAGCACATTTATTCTTTTGTAAACTTTACCACTTAGGAGTGTGCTACCGAAATCGTACCACTCACCCTACCCTAAAAAAAACCATTAAAATTTAAAACTAATGCTATATTTATAGCCTATGACCATCCTGGGACTGGTATTTTAATAATATATATACATAAATATAAACTAAATTAAAAGTAAAGGTCTGAGAGTGAATGTTACCAAGACCAAAGTGATGATCAGTTGTTGTAGTATTGAAAAGCCCTCAGAAAAAAGGAAAGTTCCCTTGCTCAGTTTGTGGAAAAGAGCTGATAACCAACTTGTGTAGCAAGAAGTGTAAGACAATGGAGACGGATGAGAACTCAGATGTGGAGAAAGTATATTTGGATGGTGAGTGAGGTTAGTCAGATAGAATAATTTCTGAGAACTTCTACCATCACTAACCAGCAGATCGTTGACACTGTCGATCAAAGGAAGAATCTATCAGGCATGTGTATGCAGTGTGATTAAGTATGGAAGTGAAACCTGGCTAGTGAGGGTTGAGGATATGCGTTGCATGAAGAGAAATGATATGATGGATTTGTATTGTGAGTTATAAAAACAGGTTTTGATCTGATGCCCTCAGTATAGAGAGGCGTGTGCAAAACAGGAGACTTTGATGGTATGGTCACGTTGAAAGAATGGATAAGAGTTCTTGGGTTAGTTGATGTAGAACAGTTGAAGTAGCAAGGTTAGTTTGTAGAGGAAGACCAAGGAAAACATGGTAAAACGTGATAAGGATGGATTTGAGAAAAAGAGGGATAAATAAATACCTGATCAGAGATCGGTTAGTTTGGAAGTCAATTTCTAAAAGCCGTCAAACACATACCAGTATGTAAAACAGTAGACGTTAAATTGAATATGATTATGGTGATGAATTAGTTACTACACTAAGATGTAGGGGAGGGCGCCACTCTTTTTCCTGGATTGCTCCACATACCCTTGATCCTCACCTTATAATGCTGAGTGTTTAGCAAGGAGACAAGTACACTTTTTTTAGTCTTTGGCATGACTTGACTAAGGATTGAACTCCAGTCTCCTGACTCATTAGCGAATACTCTAACCACTATGCTATATATATGTATAAAATCGAAGCCAGCTTTCAAAATTATTATATTTATTTTCTATATTATTTGTGACAGTTGTTTAGGTTGTAGTAGCCTAATCAGGCTATCTGCTTGTTCTGCTATTGAGAACGAATTAGCAGAATCTTTATGGGGAATACTCATAAAGTCATTAGTTTTATGACTATTTATTTCTTAGTAGAATCTCTTTCTTCTGTATGAAGTTTTTGTATGTGTGTGTATTAACCATTTGTGAACACTGTTTTTCAGCTCCTTCCCCCTCTTTTTATTTTTCTTCAATTGAAGTTTGGTAACCACACTTCTCCAAGCAATTCTGTCCTAAGCCATTCATGCTTTTCATAGAGGCAGATAATAATCATAGGCCCCCAGGGCTACCACAACTGATGTTATTTCACAGTTCTCTCTTCTTCTGGACCAGTTGTCTTACCAAGGCTTGAGAGTCTACTCTATCCTATTATTTAACGAATAGTTGGAGAGAAGACCAAAGAATGCATTTCAAGACTCTTAGTGAAAGTGATTTTGTAGCCCCAACAGAATTCCAACACGAAATGCTGAGTCCACAGTCTGCACTTGTAGCCACTGCATCATTGCCACTTTCTCATAATACACTCACCTTTACTTTAAAAAAAGAAGTAAATAAAAAAGAATTGCTGTGAAAGGTCACTTGACTAAATCTCTTAAGACTTAATAAGGGCGGAGCAGTGCAGTAAGTGTTTAGATATAGGTCGGTAGTATGGGGGGGGGGGGAGGCTGCCAGCAAATAAAGCTAATTAAGAGATTCACTTCACCTGTGAATTTTTTTACCTGCTTTTCGCTTGCTGCAACCATCTCCTTCTCCCTTCCTCCAATCTCTCCCCCCCCCCCCCTCACAGTATGTTTCAGATTCACTACTCTGACTTTTTCATCTTTATCTACCCGGATAACTTTGTTTACATTATAAAATAAAACTGGCTTATATCAAAGAAATATGCTAATGGCGAATAATTAAGTTTTCTTCTGATAACCGAAAATTAGGAATAAAACGCGTTTTTATTCGTCATCTGCTTTCTTTGCATTTATATACTAGATGTAATAATCAGCATAGTCTGGGGTATTTATTTTTTAATTCTTTTTTTTATAATTTAAATATATGTGCAAAATGAGTATATATGTTACACTTTCATTTACCGAGATGTGTCTAAACCATTACGGTGTCGTCATTGTGAACCCAGGTTCTATTCGTCTGCTGATAAACCCACTCGAAGGCCGATGTTTATAAAAAACGCTTATTTAAAAAAGAGAGACAGTTACAGAAAAAAACATCAGAGAGACAGGTTACTTTTGTAGGTGTGAGAGAGAGACAGACACATTGATAGACGGATTGCTTGTCTTGCTATAACACCCATACTGTATGCATTGCCTCTCATTGGAGACAGCATCCAGACACTTCTTTTCTGCTTGAAGTCTCGCCAGCCAAAGAGACAGAAAATCCCTGGTCAGAAGTCACTTGATTTCATCGACTCCCTCTTTGAGGTTACCTCTGACCTTTAAGATGTCACTGAAACCCTTCCACTTAAACATAGCCTTTGTTATATAACATATATTTTTTCTTAGCCGTTAATCAGATATTAAAAAAAAAGATTCTCCTCATCTCTTTGTCCTTTCCTTTCTTTCTATTTGTTTTTCTCCTTTTTTATCTCTCTTGTCTCTGTCTTGTCAATTGTAAATTTTCAAAAAATAACCTTCACTCATTTCTGATGAAATCTTTTAATAATAAAGACGAAGTCTCATGATACAAGTTAATTTGATCGTATTGTCATGGCATATGTGCTTTTTTCCATTTCATTCTCTATATGGAACTTTAGGTCTAAGGCTTGAATCGTGCAGTCAGCAGGTCAACTTTATGTATAACCACACTGATGAGTCTTATAAAGATGAAATGAGCTCGTCTGTGGATATAAATATTAAAATATTAATTTTAAGTAAATATTAAATTATTTTTACCTACATACGCCAGCGTTTCAAGCTTTGACTCTCATCAGGGTAGGGATGATAATTATAGACGGTCACACGGTTCAAACTCCTGCCACAGAATAAACCTAGACTCTGCAAGCAAGCGCCATAACCATATATATATATATATATATATATATATATATATATATATATATATAATGAAGCAAAGTTGTCTGTATGAGTGTCTGTCCCATCGCCGCAATGTTGCATCCTTGTGCTTGTTTTACAAGTACTTCAATGGAATGTGCTCCGATGATCTTGCTGCCCTTGTTCCCCTTGACGCAAATACACTCGACCAACACAACGATCAGCTGAATCCATCCATTCACTGTGGAGGTCGCCAGATGCCGGAGAGCCTTCCACGCCAATAGCTTCTTTCCTCGAGCTGCCAGCTTTTGGAGCTCCCTCCCTGCTCCCTATTTCCTCGACTGTACCGATATGCAGAAATTTAAAACTAATGTGAACAAGCATCTCGCTGCACAGCTCTCAATTTAGGATGATCCCCTAAACTTTCACCCTAATTCTCAGTAGCCCCTTACGTCTACAGTGGCAACTTGCCTTGTTTGGGGTGAACACAGTTAAAAATTAAAAATAAGACTTGGAATAAGCACTTTCAATCCGAAATCCTTATCGGTGTCAGAAGTTCTTGAAGCTTTTTTAAAACCCATTATTCAAAATTAAAAGTACATAAGAATAACATTCGAAACTAATGTTTCGGCATTTTTCGCATTCTCTTTTAGCCGACTGAACAACTTCTTTCCACATCAAATAATCGTACATATTTGACATATTGTTTAATTTGTAGAGAAAACTTTTATCCTTTTTTTATTTTTTATCAAAAATAGATAAGAGATATTTAATAAATGTTCACTAAGATATTTTTTATTTTAATACGATTTTTTTATCTTATATATATGTTTCTAAATTTATTTTAGACAATCAAACAGTTTTAGATTTTTGCCATTGTGGGTTTGAATCTTACACTAAATAGTTTTTTTTTTACTATAATATTCCAGTTATTTTCTAGTCAATATCGATCATTATCATAAACCTAAATATTTTTTTCTCAATAAAAAATGGATGAAAAATATTAAATAGATGTTTACTTCTAATCTTGGCTATAAAATTAAAGAAAAGTTGAGAAACCCAGCATAGACAGGTAATTTTGCTAGTATATATATATATATATATATATATATATGTATATATATATATATATATATATATATAATATTTATAAATAAATATTAAATTAAATTTTATATATATATATATATATATAATATTTATAAATAAATATTAAATTAAATTTTATATATATATATATATATATATATAATATTTATAAATAAATATTAAATTAAATTTTATATATATATATATTTATAAATAAATATTAAATTAAATTTTATATATATATATAATATTTATAAATAAATATTAAATTAAATTTTATATATATATATATATATATATATAATATTTATAAATAAATATTAAATTAAATTTTATATATATATATATTTATAAATAAATATTAAATTAAATTTTATATATATATATAATATTTATAAATAAATATTAAATTAAATTTTATATATATATATATATATATAATATTTATAAATAAATATTAAATTTTATATATATATATATATATAATATTTATAAATAAATATTAAATTAAATTTTATATATATATATAATATTTATAAATAAATATTAAATTAAATTTTATATATATATATAATATTTATAAATAAATATTAAATTAAATTTTATATATATATATATAATATTTATAAATAAATATTAAATTAAATTTTATATATATATATATAATATTTATAAATAAATATTAAATTAAATTTTATATATATATATATAATATTTATAATATTTATAAATAAATATTAAATTAAATTATTTATATATATATATATAAAGATTTAATTTATAAATAAATATCAAATTAAATTTTATATATATATATATATAATATTTATAAATAAATATCAAATTTTATATATATATATAATATTTATTCATAAATATTAAATTTTATATATATATAATATTTATAAATAAATATCAAATTTTATATATATCTATATATATATATATAATATTTATAAATAAATATCAAATTTTATATATATCTATATATATATATAATATTTATAAATAAATATCAAATTTTATATATATCTATATATATATATAATATTTATAAATAAATATCAAATTTTATATATATCTATATATATATATAATATTTATAAATAAATATCAAATTTTATATATATCTATATATATATAATATTTATAAATAAATATCAAATTTTATATATATCTATATATATATAATATTTATAAATAAATATTAAATTTTATATATATATATATATATATAATCATGATTAAGCATTTTTTTGTTTGTGTTGATCATTTATACGTTCCAAAACTACTCAATATAATTTCACCAAATTTGGCATGAAGTAACTTCAGCTTAGTATACCAGAAATAACATTCTAATAATACTAGTGATTATCTATATATTAATACGATAGCGTGTGTGTTCGTGTATCACGCTTACATCAAAATCTTTGCGCATGCGTGCCGCACCTAGATTTAACAAAGCATTCAACTAACCTAATTTTCGTAATATTCTCGAGTATTACCCCTTGGCGCAACGGTTAGCGACGTAGGATTTTACGTCGGTTTTTGACGTCGGCCCGACTGGTTTATAGTTCGATCCCAACCAACCTCTCAGATTTTTTTTTCTACATTGAAGGGGAGAGGTTGGGAGAGGACAACCGGGAAGACGCATATTTATGCGATAGCGTGTGTGTTATTTCGTGCGTCACGCTTACATCAAAAGCAACGACCTTCCGAATCTTTGTATGCTAATCATGAATTGGAGCCTAATTTAATTTAATCTAAAGCATTTTCAAAGTACGGTTTAGTCGTCGAAATCGGAATTAGTCGATCGAGCAAATCGAGAAAAAAATCTGATGGACGGACAAGAAACCGCTTTTTTAAGATAATGTGTATTGGAAACATCATTTCGTGTAATTTACACGGGTCCCACTAGTAGTAGTAGTAGTAGTAATAATAATAATAATAATAATGATGATGATGATGATTAATAATAATAAACACTAGAGAATTAAAATCTACTAAATAAAAGAAAGAAACCAAAAAAGAATTCTTTATTCAATCAGTCATCATTGACTATTGTCTAGTCAGCACAGATCACAACAAATGGCTCAGGACCAATTCCATCGCAGATCTTGTTGCGTCGAATCATGCCATCTTGTAGCTGGTCAGCCGAGTGGACTGCTTGATATCGATTGGCAGCAACTCTGTCATCATTTATGTCCATCAGTCATCCATCTTTCACGAAGGTAGCCGGCTCGTCTATTTTAGACTTGTTGGCTTAATTTACTGTGTCCACCATTCTGGCCACAGCTGCGTTCTGACCTGATCCGCCTAGCTGACACCAGCCATGTGAAGCTCAGTGGCATGTTGGTTGATAGTGATATTCTCTTGACAGTCGGCTGCCTGAGGTAGTCAGTCGCACCTAGGTCTCTGACATACAGAGCAGGGCCAGCAGCATGATGTTGTTGAACCAAACGAAAAAATAAAATAAGTTTTTCTTTTAAATCAAGAAAGAAAAAAAGAAGGAAAGAGAAAGAAAAAGTAGAAAACAAAAACAAAAACAAAAAAGAGAAAATATCAAGAAAAAGAAGTACACAGAATGGTAGAAAAAAAAGAGATAAAGAAACAAAGAAAAAGAAATTACATTTTTATTTATTTTGTGGTCAAATTCGTGGGAGTCCAAAAACAAGACAAACAATAAAGAGATTAAAAGAAAAAAAGAACCATTGTGTGTTGTATAAACTGATCTCTCCCCTCCCCCTCCCTTTTATCTGATTTTCTCATGAGTTTTTCTTTCTTTCAACTGACACCCACTCCCTCCACACTTTTGATACAGCCCCTCCGCCTCCTCGGCTGCAACTGGTATCCGACTTCTCTTTTAAATATTTCAGATCAGCCCCCCCCCCCCCTCCGCTCTTCCTTTCTTTCTTCTAGTTGTTAAGCTTTTCTCATTCTCATGTGTTTCTTTCTTCTTCTCCTGCTATGGGTAAAAATAACAACTTTTATTCAGTTAATCGTATACATACGATTGTTTACAATATGTATTGTGATTCAGCATTAGATAACATCAAATGGGTTGATATATATATATATATATATATATTTTTTTTTTAACTTAGTTCATCCCAAACAAGGGGCTACTGATAATTAGGATAAAAGTTTAGAGGGTCATCCTAAATTGAGAGCTGTGATATGCCATTAAACAAACTAGACCAATCCTCCTCTTCCTCCTCTTCTCCTCCTCCTTTCATCATCAACTATTGTGCTTCTCTCTATATTTCTCTATAGATGCTGTGTTTCTACATTAACTAAGCAATAATAAGATTGATATGCTAAACAAACAAACCAAACATCTAATCTTCCATCTCTTTCTCTCCTCAACCTACTACTTTCTTCTCCTCCTCCTCCTCCTCCTCCTTTCTTCTGACACTCATTCTTTTCTCATCCTAATCCTGCTACTTTGCTATTCTTTCTTCTTCTCATCACTTTCCTCCTCTTCCCTCACTTTCTTCTGATATCCCCCTCCCCGTCCCACCCTCATCTGTATTTATTTACTTACTTAAATCTGACTAGCTCTCTAGATTGTCTGTCTACTAAAAGGCCTTAGATAAAGGGACTACTCTTTGGTCCAGCATTGGTCTGACCCCCCCCCCACACACACACACACGCGACCCTCATGTGCTGGGGGTAAGGAGAAGACCTTGCCACCTGCCCATGTTCATTACTTTTCTTCAGCTACCCCCCCCCCCCCCCGTGGGGCCCTGGGGTGAATGACTCATACTTGGAAGTATGAGATGAGATGACACAGTCAAGGTGTTCACTGTTGCTCCTGCTCTCAAATTCGGTCCCTATTTTAAAAGCAATTATTTGAGCCAGACATAAATTTTCTGTGGCTCAAAGATTTATAGGTTCTAATGGATTTCGTTAATAAAAATATTTTGAAAATCTTTATTTAAGTAGATTTTTATTGAGATATGATGATATATTCAAGTTAAGTGATAGATTGAGAGACAGAAATACAGAGATCGGCACATATACTCTTAGGTCATAAGACCTAGGAACTTGACACTTGGTAAGAATAATGCCATATTTATACAGATTGTACGTAAGGAAGCTATAATATAATTTGTGAACACACTTGAATAGACGGACAGTAACTGGGCTGGAATAGATAGACATATACAATGAAGAGGCTGAGACAGACAGACCCGGTGAATAGGCTGAAACAGACGGACAGACAGACAGACACAGTGAACAGGCTGAAATAGAGACAGACAGACAGTGAACAGGCTGAAATAGACAGACAGACAGTTAACAGGCTGAAATAGACAGACAGACAGACAGTTAACAGGCTGAAATAGACAGACAGACAGTTAACAGGCTGAAATAGACAGACAGACAGACAGTTAACAGGCTGAAATAGACAGACAGACAGACAGTTAACAGGCTGAAATAGACAGACAGACAGACAGACAGTTAACAGGCTGAAATAGACAGACACAGTTAACAGGCTGAAATAGACAGACAGACAGACAGTTAACAGACTGAAATAGACAGACAGACAGACAGTTAACAGACTGAAATAGACAGACAGACAGACAGTTAACAGACTGAAATAGACAGACAGACAGACAGTTAACAGACTGAAATAGACAGACAGACAGACAGTTAACAGACTGAAATAGACAGACAGACAGACAGTTAACAGACTGAAATAGACAGACAGACACAGTGAACAGGTTGAAACAAACACAGACGAAGATGGATCTATCTTTCTGGTAATCTCATATCTTCCAAATCTGATTTCTATTTTCATTCATGTTATCAACCTCAAAGAAAACCAGCCAAATATTTGGTTCCCAAAAGAAGGGATTCTATTTATGTTGTGGTTTACCTGAACAGCTGGTTTCCTCATAACAGCATCAGTTTACCTGGGCTCCTTTTATTTGTTGCCCTGATTTCCATGACTCATGTAAGAAAACCCCAAGAGGACCATACTTTTCTTACCTCCCCTCCCCTTCCCGTATCCAAAGGGAATTATAAAACAAGAATCTATTCACTCTAGCCAATCATTGCTCGCTACCTCAAAGAATATGATTCTTATTTCTATAAGAAAATATCTTATACGTAATAATTACATCAATGTCTGGCATAAGAGCAGATATACAGAGTCACTACAATCATTTATTTTTAAAAAATCAGATTTATTTTAGTGATAGAAGGCTCTAAAAAAAAAGTAAAGTGGTGCGCCATAGTTGAGGGCGACCCAAAGGCTCCCTTTTCATTAGCTACTACACAGAGGTGTAAGGGAGGGTGCCACTATTTTCCCAGGATTACTCCACTTACCCTTGATCCTCATCTTATACTGCTGAGTGTTTAACAATGGGATATCAAGTACCATTTAAAAAAAATCTTTGGTATGACTTAATCGAGGATTGAACCCTGGTCTGCCGGCCCATCAGCGAGCATTCTTACTATTATGCCAAGAAGGCCCTAATAATCTATAATATTGTACACTTCTCCAGCTCTCCCAGTCTAATAATGTTAAACCAGCAGTAATACGTATATTCTCAATATCATATACTCGTCTATTTCACTTGTTCCTTCTCGCACTGTATTCTCTTTATTACTTTTGCTGCTGGCTTCTTCTAGTCATCCTTTTTTATTTAAGATATTTACTAAGTGGGTAGAAAGTTTAAATTCATTTTCTGAGCATATTGTGTGTTGCTAAAGTCGCCGTGTATTACATTGGCTATGCACACGTGTTGAAAATAAATAACAGTAAAACTCCCAAAATGAACAAAAATGTGTATGTGCTCAACGCATGCAAAAAACTTGGATTTTCCTCAAAAGTCTTTTTTGTTAGAGGACGTGCCCAAGGCAGGTTATAGGCAAAGAAGAAAAATTATGGTCTTTATTCTCGACAACGGGTTCATATGAGAGCTTCTGCCAGATCACTTGTTGGTAACAAGATTTGGCAAGGACTAACAATAAAACATATGTGAATAAAATGCAAAAAATATGCACATATCCACAAATATTACAAAGTAACAAATATAAAAACATTATTTAAAAATATAGCTTTTTCACAAATAATAGGGTTTCTTATAGAAACTAATTTGTACAAACATATTTAATAGAAAATTCCAATATTAAAAAAAAATAATAACAAATGGCAAAGCAACAAATACCAATTAACTTGCATAGAAATGTTCATTATCTTTTCACCAAGCAAACAATTTGAAAAACTTGCTTCAAAAGAATGGCCCCAAAACTATCTTTGAAAACCTAAAAGAAGCAAAAGAGGATAGAAAATCTAAAAATCAAACAAAATCATTCACACATTATGAATAGTCAAATTCCACATTCTAAAAACACCTTCACAAAGAAGAAACGTTGTACAAATGGACTGATTCTGGAAAAGAAAAAAAAGACTGTTTGACCTGGGATGACCTTATAATGGTTGAAAGGTCGTTAAACACTAACAAAAAAACAAAAGTAACGAGATTTGAGGATATAAGCTTAAGAGAAATCACTCTGACATAAAATAATTCCTTCTCCTTCTCATCATCATCATATTCGGTTTAACGTCCGTTTTACTTGCTGGCATGTGTTGGACGGCAAAATTATCAAAAAAATGAGTTATCTCTCTCAAAGGGAGATAACTCTGATCGTCCCTACAAAACTTATAAATAATAATTAAATGCTGTTCTTAGACACAATCTATATTTTCAGTATATGTTAGCTGACCGTAGAAAAATGAGTTTTACAAATGAATAATTATAACGTACATGAGAACTAAGTTTGTGTATATATATATATATATATATATATATATATATATATATAATACAATTTTGTTTAAGAAATTCATAAGATGCAGGATTTACCTCTTTTTTTATAAAAAAAAAAAAAGAGGGATATCCTGGCATCTTATTGATTTCATAAACAAAATTGTATTTCATTTTAAAAATATGCCTTCTAATGTGTAAAAACATTTCATATATCTATATATATATATATATATATATATATATATATATATATAGAATTTTCTTTTGTAATTAACATAACATACAGCACGAAATAGAAAATGGATTTATAATGAGAATAAAATGTCCAACATCAATAAATAGTCAAAAACAAAAATAATTATCTAACTGCAGAAAAAAAAGAGGTCATTTTATTTCAATATTCCAAATTGCTGCCCACAGGATAAAATCTCATGGTTAGCTGGATGCGCCTTGTCAACCATAAATATTTGGTCACCCGTTAAATGCCTCACTCATGTTAGAGTCTAGAAACCAATATTACAACTGGTTCTTATAAAAAAAAATATATATACTCCAAAGAGTTTCTTTATTGCAGCTGGGTACTTTTTACTAGAATCATGTTTGAGAGAGAACCAATACGCGTTTCTCTGTTGTGGCGAATGGGTTTCAACTAAATTCCAAATTGTTTGTACTCGAATGGTTTTCGGTGGCATCACATGATTTTTACCTTTCGAAAATTGGGATATTTGTTGGTTTTTTTTTATTTACTTTATCATCCAGTCATCCCCCGGTCGACAGGTGCACCTGAAAAGTCACTGGTATCATATTACTTCTATCTACATGATGGCATGTATGTCTTGCAAACCATCCCACTGGGTGTCCTAAATAGATTATGTTTTACACCTCTTTTGTATGAAAAATTATGATATCATTAAAGGTAGGTCTGCAAATAGCTGAATCCTGATCAGCACATTATAATGATGACAATACAAGTTAAAGTAACCTGCAATTTGAGATTAAAAGAGCTCACGCGCCATAAGAAATACCAATATAAACTATTGAATCGGCTAAGTTAAATTCCAATTTGCTCAAACAATAATACCATTGGAAAAGTAGTACAAATACACACCATATATGGCATAATCGCGTTGACACATCGGTTCTCGTTAGATCACCGAAGTTAAGCAACGTTGAGTCTGGTCAGTACCAGATGGGTGACCAATTGGGAATACCAGACGCTGTATGTAGGAGGACGTCGACACCTCCCTGCAAGAACTTAGCGTCGTCATTTCCCCTAACAAGGATATACATGCGACTGGGGACCGCTTGCGAAATGAATACTCCCATAAGGAAGCCCTTTCAACTCGCCCAGGGTGAATGCCATACCATGTACAGGTAGGTTCAAATGCAGACCCCACATTTTTATCAAAAAAGCAAGATTGAGTCTGATCAAATTCAGTCCTCCATTTTTAGAGACTCTATATTATTTATTTTGCAGTTCTATTTCATTGGAGACTCGCTTTAATAAGAAATTACGATCTGACTTTTTTTTTACCTTTCGTGACCTTCAAGTTTGATCTAGGTCAACTTGACATAGCTTATGATACTCCTTGGGTCATATTCTCTTTGAAAGTAGTACGAATTAAGACACCACATTGTTATCAGATAAACAAATTCGAATCTGATGAAATTCGGTCGTCCATTTTAAGAGACGTCCTATATTTTCTATTTTGCGATTACGTGAACACTTTGGAAATACGTGATAAAATTTAATAATAAAATTGTTTTTGTTCTCACCACTCTGAATTGCCTTCAGCCTTCGTAATGCCTATTACTTAATAAAAAAAAAAAGAAAATTTAGACTTTAAAGTGGCAGTTCATTTTACTATATAAATGTAACATAAAATGAGAAATTGCTTTTGTGACTTTATTTTTTACTTTTCATGGCCTTCAGTTTTGATCTAGGTCAGCTTGACATAGCTTATAATAACCCTTGGGTCATATTCTCTTTGCATGCCAATTTTGATTGAGATCTGATCAGTACTTTCTGATTTTGTAACGAACAGACAGACAGTTTATTTTATATATTTACCAACTGTATCTACCTGGTATTGACTGGGATGCAGTGAAATCATTTTAGTTTTTAATCGTTATTTGTTTGCATATCTTTTGAAAAACTTATACAGAAAACTAAATAATATTTTAGTTTTAAGAGAGACAACTCGTTGTATATTCTTCAATGAAAAATACAAGTTATTTATTTTACTGATTTTGATTTTTCGGTCATAATCGAAAAATGTTTCCATATTATCAGTTGTCCAGGCAGGGCTACATAACTTTTTAAATAAACAGTAGCGAAGTACATTAATTTATGTTTTAGAATTTTTGTGAGAATAACCTCGAAGATGAGACCAGTAATCTGAAGAATCCAAATGATACATACATTCATTTAGTATATAACAATTGAAAATTCAGCGCGTCAAAAGCAAAAGTTGATTTGTCAGCTTAAATACTATTTGGGCCTGACTTTGAAAAATCGTCCAGATAACTTTATGCCTTAGAAGATGTACATTATAGATACACATACATTAATGAATCTTTTTGGTATACAAAGACACAATTGGTATATATATATATATATATATATATATATATATATATAAAGTTTCAGGTATATATAGACAGTGACAACTGCTGTTGAAATATGTGCATTTGATTTATGGGTTTCCAAAACTAAATTATCTTCCTCATCCAGAGCCTGATTTAGAACTTATAAGGCTTCTCGGATAATAGGTTTTGCAGAACCTTCACATTTTACCTATGTAATTTTAAATGTTTAGACATCTAATGTCAATCATATCTTTGCGCATGCCAAAACTAATAAACATGTGGCTGACGCAAACGAAGTGTGTATCGCAATATTAAATATTGGAATGATAACATATTGTGAGAACAATTAAACATAGATTCTTAATTAAAAAAAAACACAAAAAAAAAAACTCTCAAGATCCTATGTGAATGCACTAAGAAAACTGAGTGAGTCATGTTATTATCAGAGTTGTTATGACAATTAAGGACATTTGTTCACATGGCAAATATTCACTGGTATAAATAGACTTGGACAACAAAACTAGGGTCCTCTGAGTTTAGGGTTCCCTCGGTGTCTGAGGTCCAATGACTATGGTCTATATTGGCTTATGCATAAATACAGCCATGTCCTCATCTAAAAACATTACTTACCTGATGACAAACAGAAAATTGCTTCACAGTCTTCAATATCTATTATTATACTAAAGCTGAGTTAATCAACGTTTGTTTCTCTAAGGCTTTTTTCTTTATATTTTAAATCACACAAAATACATACTAAAATATTCCTCAGTTTTTATATTGAGTTGTTATGTTTGAAAAAAACACTTTCTAATTCGACATAATGTACAATTAAATCGTCAAGTGACCCATTTCTTACTAAGTTTCTGGCTATCACTCTCACCCTTTCTCATTGTACGTCGTTTGACCCCCCCCCCCTTCGATATTATTTTATACAATATCTACCATTCTAGCTTCCATCATTTATTCTCTCTCTCTCTCTCTCTCTCTCTCTCTCTCTCTCTCTCTCTCTCTCTCTATTAATAGTCGAAGGTAATGAAGAAAGGAAAGAATGAAAAGATTAGAATATTTCATTATAAACACAAGGGAATATCACCAGAGTTAATAATATTATTTAACTCGTAGCTGTGGGGGAGAGAAAAGGGGAGAGAGGGGAGGTATAGCAAGTAGAAATAGATTAATTTTGGATGTTTTCTTTTTTTTTTTTCTGTTATGACGTATTGTAGCGAATCATGGGAACTTAATGCAGCAGCTATAGAAAAGCTAGGAATGGCACAATGCAAAATGGAGCGCATTATTATAACAAGATAGAAAAAGAAACACCTGGATCAGACAGTAAACTGAAGCAAATGACATTATCACCAGCACACGAACGGCAAAACATAGATGGGCAGGTCACCTTTCAAGATATACAGTTAATAGGTGGGCACTTAGAACGACAGAATGTACCCCCCCCCCCCCCACAAGTAATGGAAAAGACCTAGAGGAAGGCCAAAACCCCAGTGGAGAGACGACCTTTACAGCCAACTAGGTCCTACTTGGCCACACCTAGCCATGGATTAAAAAGGGTGGAAAGAAACCAGGCAGGGGTTCCTTTTCCAGGAGTGATAAAAACCCTGATGATGATGATTTTTTAAAAATATTAAACTAGCTTTGCAGACTCACATTTTCCTGATTCAAACAATCTAATCTGAATTCAAAGGGTGGCTCAACGGGTCACGTTTTTTTTTCTAGTTTCATATAAAACCTCATAATAATTAGTCTATTCGTGTAATCACATAAGAGCACAAAATAACATCAACTAAAAATAGATTGGATATTAATCAGTCTTTTGTTAGAACAAAATTAATGTTAGAATTTTATTTGATTTTCATAAATTTAAACAAAATCCAATTAAATTGAAAAAAATCATTGATATGATTTGTCGCCAGGATGTTCATGGCCGGTTAACTTAGTTCTTCAAATGATCTCAGTTCCCGCTGCATTCTCTCACGAGTGCTGCTGCGAAACCGTTGGACCCTCTAATAAGTGGAGGGCGTGAGGGATTTATTTCGTTTCAGTTCGTTTTTTAAAAAATACTTTTTCTGGCAAAGAAAACTGTTAGAGTGGAGACATTTTCCCATAATCACTGAAACAGATTAAAGGAAGTTATCGTGTGCAATTATACCGAGTTCTCTTAAGTTCTTCAAAAATAAATATATATATATATATATATATTAATTAAATTATGCGACTTCAAGTTTGTGTGTGTGTTTATCGCTTCCACATGAATTAAACATTTTTATTTTTTCTTTAGTTTTAATCGATTAACGAACTGTGTTTAAAAAAATTTATTTATGGTACATGTAATGAATGGGTATCCAGAGGATTTCAGTACTTTAAGGGAGACTCCCGATTCAGTCCCGGAAGTGGCCGAAGCAGTTTACGATTAAAAAGCCACTTTCTTTTGTTTTCTTTTCACCTTTTTTTTTCAGGGGCGGTTACAATATTTAGGGAATTAGGAAGTTGAGTCCGGTCACCAAAACAGAGCATTTGTACGTTTAGCTTTTGTAAGTATGTATGTTCGAAAAGGCAATAATCTCGGTAATAATCTAATGACGCTTTGCGCAAACTCTACATTAAATTCCTGCATAATTACGTCCACGTGTCCCTTTTCTTTGTGTTTTTTTATTTTTATTTTCCAAGATTACGTCCATATATCACCATTTTCATTGTGCTTTCGAGTTATAGATAAACATTGTAAGTAAAAACAAGGGTCACATTATTACTTTATGTAATATCTTTAAAAAAAGGTTATTGACTGAGATGTTAGATTTTTACCGAGATTATTGCCTTTTCGAACATCCATACTTACAAAAACTAAACGTGCAAATGCTCTGTTCTGATGACCGGACTCAACTTCCGAATTACCAATGTTTTTGTTAACCCCTTCCACGCCAAGTATCGTCTCCCGTTTTACATTTGTTTTTTCGCGACTTTCAAAATCGTAAACGGCTTCGGCCATTTCCGGGACTGACTAGAGATTCTCCGTCTAAACAAGTACCAAATTCCTATTTCACAAAATAATTTGATTGCGAAATTAAAGTCAACAAAATTAATTTCCGTTTTTTTTCGTAAACGAGTCAGTCATTTTATTTTTACTCCTGGACAACGCCGGATAGCTACATCTAGTTATAAAAATATTAAATAAAATTACCAATGTCGCATTGTTAATTAAACACAACAAAAGAACGGAATCTAAATTACATTTACCAACTAAACACATGGATCAGGTTCAATACCCGGCATCATATTTGGGAAAATAACGACCCAGATGAGAATAGTAGTCCGAATAATCCAAATAATACGATTATTTTGTGTTGGCATTCTTGACTGATTAAGTCGAAAATAAATCTGAAGACCGTATTTATTTGGTGCTTCTCGTGCCATTTTTGCTCTTTGTCTTCGAGTTCTTCCGCTCCGTTATTTCCAGGTCGATGTCACGTTGACTTGACCTGCATCCAGCATCGCCACAAAAGAAAAATCGTTCCTCTTCCGGGTGGAATGTGTCTATCACGGCGAGAGCGAAGTGGCAGCGAGCGGGTATTTCTCGCCGTCTTCTTTGTGAATGAACGCCGGACACAATTATTCATGATTCATTCACGTATCTATTTATTCGTTTGTTTATTTACGTTTCCCTATTTTCTCTGTAAAAATAAACACAAAAAAGAAATATGATAAAAAAAGAAAATAATTTATGAATAAATAAATAAATAAATAATTAAAAAATTGTTCTGAAAGAAAAAAAACAAAAAAAAAACACCCAACTAAATCCATTGTTTTAAAATAAACGAATTTTGGAAAACTTTTTAACGATAGCCTACTGTTGCAATACAATATAACTACACTTTGAGTTTATTTCTTTTTCTTTCTTTCTCTTCATACATATTCGCAAGCTTTATTTATTTTTTGACTTCTTTTACTTTTTACTATCATCTTGCGCTGTTTATTATTTTCAAAAGGTAACAGAAGGTTCATAATTAATATTTTAAACCGAAAACTACAAGTTATAATGGTACTTCTCCATATTAGGACCCGAGCTAACCCTGCTCCTAACCCTAACAATGCGAAGTTTAGGTCCTGATCTGGAGTAAAACTACCAGACAATATCTCGCACGAGCGTGTGTGTGTTTCTCGCCTATACGTCACTTACACACATTATTATTATTATTATTATTATTATTATTATTATTATTATTATTATTATTATTATTATTATTATTTATTGAAACCAAAATAAAGTGGGTGAACACTCAATTTAAAAAGTCTTATTTTTTAAAATAAATTATAAGCATGAGTATATTTTTAATTATTTTTCTTTTAGCCTTCCACCCGGGCCACGCCGGTAAAATATAGTAAATAAATAATAACAATAAAATAAAAAAACAACATACACACATTATTTCTAGATCATTATATGTCAATATTGACAAATGTCAATGAATGATATAAATTTATTTCATGTCAATGACAATCGAGATTCTTAGAAAGTATTTGCTTTCTTTTTAATTGTATTCTTTTTTTTTTAATAAAACCATTATTAAAAATATTGTCGAATAAAAGTGTTTCCTGTTCTATTCTCTGTAAAATTGCATAGTTATAATCATTAAAATGTAAAAGTTCGTATATATATGTTACACTTTACAACTTTCGTTCTAAAAAGACCACTTTGATTTTTTTAAAATATATTTAAATATTTACTTGTCGAAAACAAAAAAAGATTTTAAAATTAATTAAATTAACTAAAAATTGATTAAAAACTTAAATTAGTAGCTAATTAATTATAACATTATTTGGCACTTGTGCAGTTTATTAAACAGTGGCAGATAATTCACAGGAAGTAACGACCAATAGATTAAAACATTTTAATAAATTTATTTATTTAATAAAATATAGTTTCTGAAAGAAAAACATTGTAATAAAATAAAGTTTAATAAAGTAACTTTTTGGCCGAAATATTGTAATAAAATAAAGTTTTATTATTATTATTATATTCGTTTTATAACATTTTAAATGAAAAAAAAAAATCACTGTCAATTTTAGAAACTATATTTTATTACAATGTTTTGGCCCAAATGTTACCGTATTGAAAATAAACTTTATTTTATTACAATATCAGAAACTATATTTTATTAAATAAATTTATCAGAATGTTTTAATCTATTGGTCGTCACTTCCTGTGGATTATCTGTCGCTGTTTACTAAACTGCACAAGTGCGCATTATTTTAAAAAGAAACGCAAATAATAGACTTTTCACCCCTCATATCTAGGAAGACGTAATCAATTACGTAAAAAAAATATGAATAAATAAAATAGCGTAATAACAAGTAAGTACAAATGTTTAAAAGCGCAAAAAATAATTGTAAGAAAATCCGTCTCTTTCTAAAAAGAAAAAAAAGAGGCTTGTGAGGGAAGTCGCACTCCCTTAGTTCGCACTGTTATTCTACATTTTATGTACACCCCTCTCAAATAAAAAAAATAAACTCGACCACTTTTGGTAGCAGACAGTTTTAACATGGGCGTGAATCACTTTGTAAATAGGGGTGTTCAGGTTGTCAATCGCTGTAGCAGTAGTTGTAGACGTATAGGAAACGGCTGGACGGAATCGAGGTGTTTCCTATGAATAGAAGAAAGACGAGAAATAAGGAGAAACAGAGTTTTTATCATCATCATCATCATCATCACGACATTGTCCGTTTTTTTTTGTTAAAGAGTTTTTACCATGGACGACAATAATGGACAACAGCCGAGTTTAGGATTTCCTTGTGCTAGCAATTTCGGGGATTTTGTGAAATGATATAATAATTTTCGACTCGCCACATATATCTATATCTAAATATATATATATATATTAATTAAACAAAACAAAACTAACAAAAAACGTATCTGTAAGCGAAAAGGAAAAAAAGAAACCCAACTATTTGTTGTTGTTTCGAAGTATTACTCATCGTTTGCGACATTCTGCGCGTACCCCACGGACGCACGCAACTTTTTTTTACAGCTGATTATTTCATAAATAGTTTGTATTTTTACATACTCGTTCACTTTTGGGGATTTCTTTTTAATTCATCAATATGACGTCCCAAAGTAAGTTTATACTTTATTTATTTAAAAACTGATTATTGTTTTTTACACGTCAACGTGGTAGTAGACTTCTTTTTTTTAAAATAATTATTTTAACTTTTTTTTTTTTTTACACTGACAAAAAAACGTTAGTTTCAGGGTTAAAAGTTATATATATATATTTGTTCATTTTTAAAATTTATATATTTGTTTTTACAAAAATAATCTTTGATATGACGGGTATGTGTTCGAAAATTGAACGTTTCCCATTAGTTCGGGAACACGACATGACTTTTTCCTTTTTAATTAAAGTCAGAAATGAGTTTCTAATCGGTAGTTTAAAGGCTTTAAAATCACTTGTAAATTTCGAACAATTATGAAGTAAACAAATGCCGGTCTTTTTTCTTTTTCGTTGATTTTTCCTATTAATAATTGATTAAAATGTTCGATTCATGAGCGTTAGAAAGTCATTTTTGTTTCGTTGAAATTAAAGTTTTTAGACAAAATAAAGTAACAAATTATGGGTAATGCCCATCTAAACCAGCAGAAACCCCGAATTTCTGTTTCTTGTATAGAATAACAAATATTTTGGTCAATTAGTTGTTTCCCAGCCAAAATGACGGACAATGAATCGGCTGCAATTTTTCGCCCTCACAAACCCAAATAAATTGTTTTGAACTAATTTCAAATTTACGTTAAAATATTTTGAAAGGAAATACAGTTGGGGAATTAGTCTGAAAAAAATTATTTGGGTTTACTTACTCATTTGTGAGGTCGGAAAAAATCAGGAAATTGTAGCCGATTCATTGTCAGCCATTTTGGCTGGGAAACGACTAATTGACTATTATTTTTCAAAGTATAGTTTAAAACTTTTTTAATATTTATTTTATTCTTAATTAAAAATGAACATTTTAGTTCAATAGTTTGCGGAATGTCAGATCGTGTTGTGTGCAACTTTTTAACATGTTTTCCATGTCTTTAAAATAAAGATTGAATTAAAACTTATTCTAAATTTAACAGATTAAAATATAATAAAAAATTTTTAAAAAATTATTTCTAATAAAACGCCTTTTTCAAGACTATCAGGAAAATGCTTTTTCTTTTCTCCCATACGATCTTCAAACTCATCGTTAAATATTTTATTGCTGTATTTAAAAAAAATTTTTTTGACGCTTCTATCAACTCCGCTATTTTAGTGTTGTCAAAAGATCGAATAGTTTTTAGATGACATAAATAAATTGCAAAAAAAAAAAATGGTTTTATAAAAGCCAATCTGTTTTCGTTACTACTGAACATTGTTACATCAGGTGTTTTATTTATTTTTTAATTTGTGTTTTACTCCCGATTTCAAAGATCAACTAGAACAAATGTATCGATTGATCTCCGTACTATTACGAATGCCCCAAAGCGATACAATTAAAATACCTGACATCTTTACTTGATTATTTTTTTTTGTCGCTATAGGATTATCATTAAATGTTTATTTATTACTCCCCCCCCCCCCGTGAAAAAGTTAAGTATGTAGCTAATGTAATTCAAAAAATTATCAGACAGAATTTCGTGTGTCCCTATTTACTTGCTCCCCACGAGGGAATATATAGACACAGCTCGTTTTTTTTTGCGTGGGGAAAATCTAGCTCCTCAAAAAATGGGCACTTTAGATTGGGACAAAATTTTTAATTGCCTCGGTCTCAAAAGATTCCTCATTCACTTATCGAGGACAGAACGGGTGAAGTGTAGAATCAGAATATATACTACACTTTGATATTAGCCAAGAAGGTGTCTGTGTTTCTCGCCGATACGTAACGTTCATAAATACACACTGAATTCATTTTTATTTACAATTAATCGAATATTTATTGTATTAAAAAAAAACCCCAAAACGACGCTTTTAAAATTCTGTTTTAAACAAAATGTAAACACTACTATATCAAAATTTTCACTAAACCTGGCAATATAACTCCACCATCTGGGGATCGCCGGGTAAATACGGCTAGTTTCGAATAAATGCAATTTGCCTACACTTAGTCTATTCTGCTCTCTGTCACTGAAGAAGTCCTTCTAGACTGAGGCAATTTTTTTAAATTTTGTTCTAATCCAGTGCCCCTTTTTAGGGAGCTGGATTTTCCCCACAGTAAAAACAGACCTTGTATCTAACTTTCCTCGTGGACAGGCAAATAAATAGGAACACCTTACCTAGTAAGTAACAAATTATGTATAAAAATTTGCCTACTCAGATCCGTCTTGGCCTTTTGGCTAAGATCAAAGTGTAGTACCTGTTCCGATAGATACTGCACCCCATAGACTGGTATTGTCTTGGCCTTCGGGGCTTGATTTACGCCGGTTTATGGGTCTGTCCTGTGCAGTTCTAAAAGGTCCACCCTCCCAGGCTTCGCCTCCCCTCTTTGGGGAGGAGTAAGTTTATTGCTTACTGCCTGAGGCACCCCTACCGGGGAATGCCGACGGGGCTGCCCAGGCAATTTTTAAACCCCACTTTCTCGACCCGACCTTGGGTCACATATTACTTGTGGGAGTAAGATAAAAACTGGCCTTGTGCCTAACTCCTGGAGAGGGGTAAATCAATACTCAGATCCGTCCGCATTCCCCTCCGGTGAACGCGCGACAGGCGATTAACCCACTCTCCCTACGTTTTAGAGGGGGTAATTCCTGGGAGAATGTCATACTGAGAACAGGGTATACGATTACGATAGAGATCATCTGTTTGTTTGTTTTTTTCTAAATTTATCGATTGACGGCTTCTAAACAATAGTAACTTCTATTCATTGGTATCTGGTTTTCGCAGTGAAAGAACGTGATATTCTGTTTTGAAATACAGAAGACAAGGTCAGGGGTCAAATTTCCAGATGTGTCGGGTTTTTCTTCTAGTTTTTCTTCTGGTTTTTCTTCAGGTTCTTATTGCGAACATCATTAGTTCTTTTTTTACTACTTTCTCTTGCTACCGACTACCCCCCCCCCTCTTCTTCAAAAAAGAAATTCGATATTTTTAAGGAAGCAGATCTTAATTATCAACACTTTTTCTTTTTACCCCCTCCCCTCTAGCATATTAAGCTACTAGACCACCCGTGATTTCTTAACTTTAACATTGGTTGATAATCATGTTTTTAAAAGCTTAAATGCATTGATCTCATAATAGATCCTTTCTTCACCTATAAAAATTGCCTGGTCGAACTCGACGGCATTCTCCGGCGAGTGCGCCTCATGCGATGAACCCACCCGCTTCTTTCGGAGAAAGTAATGCCTGGGAGGATAGTCTACTGGAACAGAACTGATACAAATTAAGCACAAGGCCATGAACACTGGGAGATCATCCTAGTCTATCCTACTGTTAATTAGAAGCATGTTTCAACATTCCTCCAAGTACTGTTGATACAGAATAGTTAACAGTAACAACACTCCCACTTTCCTCATGTTAAGAATGAGTTTCTAAATAATAGTGTTATTTAGAAACCCATTCTTAACATAGAGGGGGGGGGACTTTGTTAACTATTCTGTACCTTCACTACACCGGTCCTTTCATCATTTGTTCATCACTTTCACTTCTCTAATCGCCACAATACCACATTTACTCTATTGACTACCTTGCTTAAACTATTCCCAATGGTTTCAAATTAATTTTATTTACAAAATATATTTACTACACTTTCATCCTGACCTGAGAGCCGGATAAAACACGGTGTATTTATTCATTAATCAATAAACTATGTGACTTGATTGGAAATAAAGTGTGTGTGTGTGTGTGTGATAGATAGACAGACAGACAGACAAATTTCCACTTTTGAATGTTTTACTCAGTTTCAAAATTAATAAAGTATTGCGTCGTTACGTTATGCCATCACTTAAAGTCCAGTGAGTCTATAAAAAATGTCGGTTTAGTTGTTAGAAAAGAAAATATTTTTGCTTTTCATTTTTATTTTATTTTTGTTCAAAAGTTTAACGAGCGGTCCACCATCCCAAAATTGCGTGTTTCTCAGCTGTCACACCCACCCATTTTACGAAATGCATTATTGCGTAATTTAAGGGAATTTTCTGAGCAAAACAAACTCCAGTCAATATGACTCATTCATTAATTGCTCTACCCAACAAAAGTGGGTGTGGTCACGTACGATAGAAAGAACGGGTTAATCTTCTTTTTTTTTTTTTAAATTGCATACTTCTCAGTTTTTGGAACTCTAAAACAGGAACACAAGCCAATAATAGCCATAGTGGGGGGGGGATAACAATTAACAGGCCATTGGTCGACTTTACGTAGTAATGTAGGCTGACATAAGGTCAATAGTTTGGTGTACTTAGTGACACTTAACTCGCACGCTAATATTTCTCTTGCGTTTAATGTGATTATATGAATTAATTTGTTATTTATTCAAATAAATAAACATTAAATTAAAATTATTCTATCGGATACTTCAAAGTATTTCTATACTATGGAGAATCCAGTTTGTTAATACTTACTTTTCGAAAAAAAAAGGTGGGGTACTGTTTCGTAATCATCAACCATAGAGTTTACTGGCGGAGTTTTAGAATCCATTCTTAGCATGGGTGGGGGTAACATTCGGAACGGCGTACTTGCTTCGTTTTTCTCAATTTCGTAGCATTCGTTGTACATACGTCACGCCAGTAAAATCTATGGTTGACGTTTCCGAAACAGAACAAACAATAAAAAATAAAGTCGGAAAATTAGTCGTTTAAATTTTGCAAATACGCTAAGTATAAGTAATGTAGTTCGATTCTCAGAGAAGGCTTGATATTTGGGGCCTTGTGCCAGACTGAAAGCTTTATGAATGTTAATTTAATTGCGTGTGCGTGCTGTCAAAAAAAAAAAAAAACTACACTGACCGAGTTTTTATCATTTTTATCATCGGAAAGTTCAAGGAAGGAATGTTTTCACATTTTGTTCCCACGTCCGCAATTTCCTCCGTATTTCCGCAATGGTGAATCACTTAGTCGACGATTTAATTCTCTAAAGTAAATACGAAATTAAGAACTTTCAAACATTTTCCTCTTTCTCAACTTGTTTATAAGAATGGCGACTATATTTTTCAGGCCTAGGTTTTATTTCGGTGTTTCACGTGTTCGGTTAAACTTTGTATAACTTAGTTTTAACGTTAGTTATTATTATTTTTACTAAAATACGGTTTAACTAAAAAAAAAATAAGCTGTTTGTGAGTAATGGCGAAACTTTGACTCTAACTAATTTAGGTGATAGAAATGGGAATTGACCGATATTCGTTTCATTCATTTACTCGTAAAATGGGTCAACAAATGCTTAAATTTTAGAGAAACCATTTTAACCAGGAAGAATACTAATGCCGACTCCTATTAATTAATCAAAAGCCATTAAATCTACTGGCTTTTTTTTTCGATAGCATTTTGTGATGGAATGCGTACAGTCGTTTTCGTTACATTTATACTGGGTCTTTTTTTTTCTTTTTTGCTACATAAAGCAAATTTATATCAATAATCTTTTCTTCATTTTGTATATATATTGTAGCAGTTACCTCCTCCTTTTAAAACATAACTACACCGGTTTGCCGGTAGGTGGCGCTTTTTCACCGACAGGTGGCGCCGTAAAGCGACACCAGAGTTATCTGCCCTTCGGACTATAAGAGCCGGTGCAAAACGGAAATTCTCTCTCTTCCTCACCGACCTGCCTCGGCAGGCAGACGCTGACACTAGCGTTCCGTTTCACTCTTCTCTGCTCGACAGAACGACGCTAATACACTAGCGTTTCGTCTCACGCTTTTCTCTTGAACTGGTCTCAGCAAAACAACTACCAACACACGTTTCTTCCGTCAACACGTGGGCAAACAACGGTAAGAGTTTCTCAACTCGTTTTCTTTGTGTACGGCTTTTCAAAGACTTTTCCTACGCCGGATTCATTTCTTCTTATACCTTTTCAAGAACTGTTTTTCCATCGACACACATGCATACATCACACACTTCATCATTCCACGTACACACACGTTCAATAAACGTTATTTGAACTACTTCATTTTTGTTTGTTAATTATTACTCTGTCTTTGCATGCAACATTGCTTGATTTACTAAACACGTTTATAATTGGCGGAACACCTCTCGATCTTAACAATTGGTGACCCGACGTGCAAGCTTTGTTGTATCTGACGAAGTAATTAATTTCGTACTACAAACAAAAACAAAAAAAAAACAAAACAACATTTCTCGTTTTTTTTCTTTCGTGTTGAAACGAATTACGCACTCATCTTTTTCCTTTTTTTTTCTACCCACGTGGTAGAAATATACAAACAAACAAAAGAAAAGAAGCCGCCATTATTTTTTTTTCTGCAACGTGGAAATACCCAAACAAGAAAAACAAAAACATTTCTCGGCTATAAAACAAATTACAATTTCATTTTTTTTCTTCTCTCTTTCACCACCCACGTGTCGGAAAAATATATATGCAAAGAAAAAGATAAACTTTTGCCAATCCTTTTCTTTTTCTTTTTTTTTACGAACAAAAGGACCTTACAAGACGCCACTTCTTTTGTTTTGAACACGTGGAGATAAAAAGAAAACAAAAGAAAACAAACGCTCACGCTGCTCATCTTTTTCCGGACCACGTGTTGATAAAATAAATTCAAAAATGCCGCCATCTTTTTCCGGACAACGTGTTGATAAATTTTTTTTTTAAAATAACGCCATTTTTTATCTCTCGGACCACGTGGAAATGAAAATTCAAACAAAAAAAGAAAATACAAATTTACTTTCTATTTCAACAAAAAAAAAAAAAAAGGAAGCCGCCATCTTTTTCCTTAATCACGTCGCAATGAAAATTCAAACAAAAAAAGAAAATACGAATTTTTTTTTCTTTCTTTTCAACAACAAAGGAAAGAGAAGCCGCCATTCTTTCTCTACGTGGAAACTAACATTCAAACAAACTAAAACGAAAACAAAAAACATCATTCCTCGTGTGAAAAAAATTACGACTCCATTTTTTTTTTCTTTTTCCTTTCTACCCACGTGTTGGTAATATATATATAAAGGAAAAGAAAACGACCAACACATGATGACAAACACGACCAACATCACCCTTCAAGGCCTACCAACAATCTTCAACACAACTTGAACAACCACATTTTCCCGGACATTCATCAAGCACGAAACATTTCCGGACATCACTGACGACACTATGGAAGAAATCACACCAGTTCAAAATGAGTACAACTGCACAAGCACGACTAAATACTCAACAACTGGACGTTCGTTGATCAACTGGGGACACATCAACTCGAACGACGCGCACCAACACCAGTACAGACCCACTTGTACCTGGACCTGCTAACTCACTTGCAGACATTTGTGCATCTGATTTTGACCATAGTGTACCACCAATCTCAACAACTAGATGTTTGTTCATCAGCTCCACAACACTGACTAATTAACATGAACACCATCAACACCGCACAGACTCACTTGTGCTCATTCATCAACACCTGCACAGACTCACTTGTGCTCATTCATCAACACCTGCACAGACTCACTTGTGCTCATTCATCAACACCTGCACAGACTCACTTGTGCTCATTCATCAACGCTGCACAGATTCACTTGTGCTCATTCATCAACAACTGCACAGATTCACTTGTGCTCATTCATCAACAACTGCACAGATTCACTTGTGCTCATTCATCAACCACTGCACAGATTCACTTGTGCTCACTCATCAACAACTGCACAGACTCACTTGTGCTCGCTCATCAACACTGCACAGACTCACTTGTGTTCGCTCATCAACACTGCACAGACTCACTTGTGCTCGCTCATCAACACCGCACAGACCCACTTGTGCTCACTCATCAACAACCGCACAAACCCAAGCACCAAACATTCCCGGACAACACTGACAATTCAACGTTTGTTCATCAGCTCTGCATCACGCAGACTAATCAACATGAACAACGCCACCAACAAGTGCAAATTCGCTTGCACTCAGCATTTTTCGACCGCAGACTCACTTGCGCTCAAACTTGATGCAGACCCAAACAACACGCAGATCCACATGCGTTACAAACACTCAATTCCGCAGACGCACTTGCGATCAATCATTCAATACAGATGCAGAAATAAGTAGCGTGCACACTACTTTTTCTAATCTTCAACAGCAAAACAGACATACCCACAAAGAATGCTTTTCATCTACAACTGTACATATTGAATAATATTTTCATATTTTTCAATCTGGGGGGGAGTCCTTGTAGCAGTTACCTCCTCCTTTTAAAACATAACTACACCGGTTTGCCGGTAGGTGGCGCTTTTTCACCGACAGGTGGCGCCGTAAAGCGACACCAGAGTTATCTGCCCTTCGGACTATAAGAGCCGGTGCAAAACGGAAATTCTCTCTCTTCCTCACCGACCTGCCTCGGCAGGCAGACGCTGACACTAGCGTTCCGTTTCACTCTTCTCTGCTCGACAGAACGACGCTAATACACTAGCGTTTCGTCTCACGCTTTTCTCTTGAACTGGTCTCAGCAAAACAACTACCAACACACGTTTCTTCCGTCAACACGTGGGCAAACAACGGTAAGAGTTTCTCAACTCGTTTTCTTTGTGTACGGCTTTTCAAAGACTTTTCCTACGCCGGATTCATTTCTTCTTATACCTTTTCAAGAACTGTTTTTCCATCGACACACATGCATACATCACACACTTCATCATTCCACGTACACACACGTTCAATAAACGTTATTTGAACTACTTCATTTTTGTTTGTTAATTATTACTCTGTCTTTGCATGCAACATTGCTTGATTTACTAAACACGTTTATAATCGGGGGAACACGACCCTCGATCCTAACAATATAAAAAATGTGTTAAACAAACGCACTTGATTTGCTAAAAATTAATTGCGCTCGTTTTTTACATATTTTTACTTTTAATGTTTGCATAAAAAGTAAATCTTTTTATGCGCACAATGTTTGTGATGGAGATCTCAGCTGTTTCGCGCGGTGGTGGTGGTGGGGGGGGGGGGCGGCGGTCCCTTCCCGGCGACCCTCTCGTCTACTCACGAGTTGACGTTTAAAAGAATCTTTATTTTTTAAATTTATTAATTGTTTAATAATAATTACTCGAGATTTTGTCCTTGTTTTTTTGTTTTTCTATAAAATCTGTTCGGGGAAGCGGATAACCCACTGACTTCTTTTTGCTACTTTCTTCAATTTAAAATTAATTTATTCATTCATTAAAAAATATCCAACTGTCTTCCGTATTTCCTCCCTACTTTTCATTCTTTCTTTCAAAACTTCCCCTCCCTCTCGCTCATTCTCTATCAATCTCTCTCCCTCTTGCTTCCTCTCTGTCGTCCCGCTCCCTCTCTGTCGCCCGTCTCCCTCTCGCTCCCCCTCTCTCTCTGTCTGTCGTCTCGTCTCTCTCTGTCTGTCGTCTCGTCTCTCTCTCTCTCTTTCTCTGTCGTCTCGTCTCTCTCTTTCTCTGTCGTCTCGTCTCTCTCTTTCTCTGTCGTCTCGTCTCTCTCTTTCTCTGTCGTCTCGTCTCTCTCTCTCTCTCTCTGTCGTCTCGTCTCTCTCTCTCTCTGTGTCGTCTCATCTCTCTCTCTCTCTCCCTCTGTCGTCTCGTCTCTCTCTCTCTGTGTCGTCTCATCTCTCTCTCTCTCTCTCCCTCTGTCGTCTCGTCTCTCCCTCTGTCGTCTCGTCTCTCTCTCTGTCGTCTCGTCTCTCTCTCTCTCGTCTCTCTCTCTGTCGTCTCGTCTCTCTCTCTCTCTCTCTCTCTCTGTCGTCTCGTCTCTCGCTCTCTGTCGTCTCGTCTCTCTGTCGTCTCGTCTCTCGCTCTCTGTCGTCTCGTCTCTCAGTCGTCTCGTCTCTCGCTCTCTGTCGTCTCGTCTCTCTGTCGTCTCGTCTCTCGTCTCTCTGTCGTCTCTCGCCTCGTCTCTCGCTCTCTGTCGTCTCTTCTCTCGCTCTCTGTCGTCTCGTCTCTCGCTCTCTGTCGTCTCGTCTCTCGTCTCTCTGTCGTCTCGTCTCTCGTCTCTCTGTCGTCTCGTCTCTCTGTCGTCTCGTCTCTCGCTCTCTGTCGTCTCGTCTCTCGCTCTCTGTCGTCTCGTCTCTCGCTCTCTGTCGTCTCGTCAATCGCTCTCTGTCGTCTCGTCTCTCTCGCTCTCGCTCTCGCTCTCTGTCGTCTCGTCTCTCTCGCTCTCTCTCTCTGTCGTGTCGTCTCTCTCGCTCTCTCTCTCTCTCTGTCGTGTCGTCTCTCTCTCTGTCGTGTCGTCTCTCTCTCTGTCGTGTCGTCTCTCTCTCTCTGTCGTGTCGTCTCTCTCTCTCTGTCGTGTCGTCTCTCTCTCTCTGTCGTGTCGTCTCTCTCTCTCTGTCGTGTCGTCTCTCTCTCTGTCGTGTCGTCTCTCTCTCTGTCGTGTCGTCTCTCTCTCTGTCGTCTCTCTCTCTCTCTCTGTCGTCTCTCTCTCTCTCTGTCGTGTCTCTCTCTCTCTCTCTCTCTCTGTCGTGTCTCTCTCTCTCTCTGTCGTGTCTCTCTCTCTCTCTCTGTCGTGTCTCTCTCTCTCTGTCGTGTCTCTCTCTCTCTCTGTCGTGTCTCTCTCTCTCTGTCGTGTCTCTCTCTCTCTCTGTCGTGTCTCTCTCTCTCTCTCTGTCGTCTCGCTCTCGCTCTCTGTCGTCTCGTCTCTCTCGCTCTCGCTCTCTGTCGTCTCGTCTCTCTCGCTCTCGCTCTCTGTCGTCTCGTCTCTCTCGCTCTCTGTCGTCTCGTCTCTCTCGCTCTCTGTCGTCTCGTCTCTCTCGCTCTCTCTCTCTGTCGTGTCGTCTCTCTCGCTCTCTCTCTCTGTCGTGTCGTCTCTCTCGCTCTCTCTCTCTGTCGTGTCGTCTCTCTCTCTGTCGTGTCGTCTCTCTCTCTGTCGTGTCGTCTCTCTCTCTCTGTCGTGTCGTCTCTCTCTCTCTGTCGTGTCGTCTCTCTCTCTGTCGTGTCGTCTCTCTCTCTGTCGTGTCGTCTCTCTCTCTGTCGTGTCGTCTCTCTCTCTGTCGTGTCGTCTCTCTCTCTCTCTCTCTGTCGTGTCTCTCTCTCTCTCTCTCTGTCGTGTCTCTCTCTCTCTCTGTCGTGTCTCTCTCTCTCTCTCTCTCTGTCGTGTCTCTCTCTCTCTCTCTCTCTCTGTCGTGTGTCTCTCTCTGTCGTGTCTCTCTCTCTCTGTCGTGTCTCTCTCTCTCTCTCTGTCGTGTCTCTCTGTCGTGTCTCTCTCTCTCTCTCTCTCTGTCGTCTCGCTCTCGCTCTCTGTCGTCTCGTCTCTCTCGCTCTCGCTCTCTGTCGTCTCGTCTCTCTCGCTCTCGCTCTCTGTCGTCTCGTCTCTCTCGCTCTCGCTCTCTGTCGTCTCGTCTCTCTCGCTCTCTGTCGTCTCGTCTCTCTCGCTCTCTCTCTCTGTCGTGTCGTCTCTCTCGCTCTCTCTCTCTGTCGTGTCGTCTCTCTCGCTCTCTCTCTCTGTCGTGTCGTCTCTCTCTCTGTCGTGTCGTCTCTCTCTCTGTCGTGTCGTCTCTCTCTCTGTCGTGTCGTCTCTCTCTCTCTGTCGTGTCGTCTCTCTCTCTGTCGTGTCGTCTCTCTCTCTGTCGTGTCGTCTCTCTCTCTGTCGTGTCGTCTCTCTCTCTCTCTCTCTGTCGTCTCTCTCTCTCTCTCTGTCGTGTCTCTCTCTCTCTCTCTGTCGTGTCTCTCTCTCTCTCTGTCGTGTCTCTCTCTCTCTCTCTCTCTCTGTCGTGTGTCTCTCTCTGTCGTGTCTCTCTCTCTCTGTCGTGTCTCTCTCTCTCTCTCTGTCGTGTCTCTCTGTCGTGTCTCTCTCTCTCTCTCTCTCTGTCGTGTCTCTCTGTCGTGTCTCTCTGTCGTGTCTCTCTGTCGTGTCTCTCTCTCTCTCTGTCGTGTCTCTCTCTCTGTCGTGTCTCTCTCTCTCTGTCGTGTCTCTCTCTCTCTGTCGTGTCTCTCTCTCTCTGTCGTGTCTCTCTCTCTCTGTCGTGTCTCTCTCTCTCTCTCTGTCGTGTCTCTCTCTCTCTGTCGTGTCTCTCTCTCTCTCTCTGTCGTGTCTCTCTCTCTCTCTGTCGTGTCTCTCTCTCTCTCTGTCGTGTCTCTCTCTCTCTCTCTGTCGTGTCTCTCTCTCTCTCTCGTGTCTCTCTCTCTCTCTGTCGTGTCTCTCTCTCTCTCTCTGTCGTGTCTCTCTCTCTCTCTCTGTCGTGTCTCTCTCTCTTACTCTGTCGTGTCTCTCTCTCTCTGTCGTGTCTCTCTCTCTCTCTGTCGTGTCTCTCTCTCTCTCTGTCGTGTCTCTCTCTCTCTCTCTGTCGTGTCTCTCTCTCTCTGTCGTGTCTCTCTCTCTCTGTCATGTCTCTCTCTCTCTCTGTCATGTCTCTCTCTCTCTCTGTCATGTCTCTCTCTCTCTCTCTCTCTGTCGTGTCTCTCTCTCTCTCTCTCTCTCTCGTGTCTCTCTCTCTCTCTCTGTCGTGTCTCTCTCTCTGTCGTGTCTCTCTCTCTGTCGTGTCTCTCTCTTAGTCGTGTCTCTCTCTCTGTCGTGTCTCTCTCTCTGTCGTGTCTCTCTCTCTGTCGTGTCTCTCTCTCTGTCGTGTCTCTCTCTCTGTCGTGTCTCTCTCTCTGTCGTGTCTCTCTCTCTGTCGTGTTCTCTCTCTGTCGTGTTCTCTCTCTGTCGTGTTCTCTCTCTGTCGTGTTCTCTCTCTGTCGTGTTCTCTCTCTGTCGTGTTCTCTCTCTGTCGTGTCTCTCTCTCTCTGTCGTGTCTCTCTCTCTCTCTCTCTCTCTGTCGTGTCTCTCTCTCTCTCTCTGTCGTGTCTCTCTTTCTCTCTCTCTGTCGTGTCTCTCTTTCTCTCTCTCTGTCGTGTCTCTCTCTCTCTCTGTCGTGTCTCTCTCTCTCTCTGTCGTGTCTCTCTCTCTCTCTCTGTCGTGTCTCTCTCTCTCTCTCTCTGTCGTGTCTCTCTCTCTCTCTCTCTGTCGTGTCTCTCTCTCTCTCTCTCTGTCGTGTCTCTCTCTCTCTCTCTCTCTCTCTCTCTGTCGTGTGTGTCTCTCTCTCTCTCTGTCGTGTCTCTCTCTCTCTCTCTCTCTCTCTGTCGTGTCTCTCTCTCTCTCTGTCGTGTGTGTGTCTCTCTCTCTCTGTCGTGTCTCTCTCTCTCTGTCGTCTCTCTCTCTCTCTCTCTCTGTCGTGTGTCTCTCTCTCTCTCTGTCGTCTCTCTCTCTCTCTGTCGTCTCTTTATCTCTCTCTCTCTCTCTCTGTCGTCTCTCTCTCTCTCTCTCTCTGTCGTCTCTCTCTCTGTCGTCGTCTCTCTCTCTCTGTCGTCTCTCTCTCTCTCTCTGTCGTCTCTCTCTCTCTCTGTCGTCTCGTCTCTTTCTCTCTTTCATTGTTACTCTTAAGTGTGACGTAATATATGGAACTTTTTTGTGCAGAATAAGTTTCACAATTTCAGAGGTTGGTATCGATTGCGGCTATTTACACACTAATACTGATAACCCCCCCCCCCCCCAAAAAAAAAGAAAACTTGTCTATAATGACTCATCTCTTCTAGGCATCGTGTTTTCTCATTAAATGACCAAAAATGATTGATATGCCGTAAAACAGACAAATCCCAATCTTATCGTTGGCTAGTTTTTGACCTTGAAGTAGTATTTTTCTTTTAACTCCTTACATCAAGTGGTTACATACCTTGTCTGGGGCGATTTCCATTTAAAAAACCTGGGGTGTTATGTCAAGAAGCACTGTTTTTATTACTTTGAACTATTCAGAATTCACACTTAACTTCAGCGGTCAATTTGGACTCTAGTGACCCCCCCCCCCCCCCTTTGTACTGACACAAGATTCAATACCAAAACAGGTGTTTGTCTATCTTGTATCTATTAAGTGTCTGTTCGGACTTCTTAAATGTGTGCACATTTTTTTTTCTTAGTTCATCATGGTTAGAACTTAGGGTATATTCTTCATTTATGATACGCACACATTTAAGAAATCTGAACCGACACTTGATGGATACAATAAAGACGGACCCTCATCAACTTTTCATTCAATCCCCGGCACATCGGGTCTTCCTGCTAGTGTATGTATATATATATATATGATCTTATCTACTGTACTTGGCCTTTCTTTTGGCTAAGATCAAAGTGTAGTATCTGTTCCGATGGATACTGCACGCCTGTTCTGTGCAGTTCTAGGAGGTCCACCCTCCCAGGCTTCGCCTCCCCTCTTTGGGGAGGAGTAAGTTTATCGCTTACTGTCTGAGGCGCCCCTACCGGGGAATGCCGACGGGACTGCCCAGGCAATTTTTAAATGGCCAGAGTGCTCACCTCTCGAGCGCTGGCTTTTAACCCCACTTGCTCGACCCGATCTTGGGTCACATCTTACTTGTGGGAGTAAGATAAAACTGGCCTTGTGCCTAACTCCGCGAGGAGTAAATAAATGGCCTTTTGGCTAAGATCAAAGTGTAGTATCTGTTCCGATGGATACTGCACCCCATAGACTGGTATTGTCTATTGACGCCGGTCTATGGGTCTGCCCTATGCAGTTCTAGGAGGTCCACCCTCCCAGGCTTTGCCTCCCCTCTTTGGTGAGGAGTAAGTTTATTGCTTACTGCCTGAGGCGCCCCTACCGGGGAATGCCGACGGGGCTGCCCAGCCAATTTTTAAACCCCACTTTCCCGACCCGACCTTGTGTCACATCTTACTTGTGGGAGTAAGATAAAAACTGGCCTTGTGCCTAACTCCTGGAGAGGAGTAAATCAATACTGTACTTGGCTAAGATCAAAGTGTAGTATCTGTTCCAATGGATACTGCACCCCGTACTGGTATTGTCTTGTCCTTCGGGGCTTGACTTACGCCGGTCAATGGGTCTGTCCTGTGCAGTTCTAGGAAGTCCACCCTCCCAGGCTTTGCCTCCCCTCTTTGGGGAGAATTAAGTTTATTGCTTACTGTCTGAGGCGCCCCTACCGGGGAATGCCGACGGGGCTGACCAGGCAATTTTTAAATGGCCAGAGTGCTCACCGCTGGCTTTTCAAACCCCACTTTCCCAACCCGACCTTGGGTCACATCTTACTTGTGGGAGTAGGATAAAAACTGGCCTTGTGCCTAACTCCTGGAGAGGAGTAAATCAATACTGTACTTCCTACTACTACAACTATTCACTCGAGTGATGAATGAAACGAAAAATTGTCTTTCATTGAGAAATCCTGAAATCCACACCCTCTTTTGATTTTCCTCTTCACGTTTGACCCTCATTTATCAAATACACCCCCACCGTGCTGTGCCTGGGTGGATTAGAAGAAAAAAAGAAAAGAAAACTATTGAATGTTTTGCACATTTTAAGACCAGGTGTTTTTGTTCTTTAAGTAATACAATCTCTCCTTCTCTCTCTCTCTCTCTCTCTCTCTCTCTCTCTCTCTCTCTCTCTCTCTCTCTCTCTTATATTTCTGCCAGATGACTAACATCTCTGTCTCTTTTTCATTATTTTCACAAGAGACCCTCTACTTTTATATTTCTTTCCGTTCGTTACACGCTCACAATTATATATTGTACTAGCTGTCCTGAGTCAGCATTTCCCGGTAGTATTTAAAGTCTATCTTTTTTTATTCTTGTACCAACATATGATTGCTTTTAAATCTATCTGACGTATTCGCAAAATTACGTTCGAAGACTAGAAAACTTTTCTTCACTAAAATACTAAGCATTTACCCAGGATACAGAAAATATGTATAAAGAAAACTGTGAGTAATAGTAAAATGAAAACAATCCTCAAATAAGAAAACAAAATAAAAACGAACAGTTAATTAATGAGAGTTCACGTTGCAAAGAAATATTCAAATTAACTTCGGACGTTGATCACATAGACATGACTGAGTATGTTAGAAAGCTGTTTTACTTTTATTGTGAAAAGGAAGTTCGCCTTTTATTCCCCACTCTCTGTGCAACAGATTAATCAACTGTATAAATATACAGATAGTCATTCAGACAGTTGTTTCGCCGTAACACGGCGCTTCAGTGTGGCTAGACGTAGTGAATATTTCACACTGAAATTCAAAAGAAGTTAGACGTCTTACCCCTACACTATTACACTTGCCACAAAGTATAATACTATTTTTGTCTTAATTTGCAAAGAAAATATCACCACAATAGTAATATTATTTAACTCATTTAAAGAGAAAAAGAGAGGCGGATATAGCGAGCAGAAAGAGATTGATTTTGGATGTTTACTTTAATTTAACTGGCTTTGCAAACTCACTTTTTCTTTAATTCAAACAAGCTAACACGAACTCAACAAGTCATTTTTCTGGTGTGTATATATATATATATATATATATATATATATAATATAATATAATACACACATCAGAAAAATGACTTGTTCAGCTCGTGTTAGCTTATATATATATATATATATATATATATATATATATATATAACAATTTGTTCACATTTAACATTAAGAGTGGGAATTAAATATATATTCAAGTGAACACAAGCATCAGCAGAAGCTGACTAGAGTAAACCAGGCAGCTGTTTTTTTTAGGAAGTAATTTTAACTATAAAAGTTGTGCTTAAGTTGAGAAGCAGTGTAAAAAGTATGCCATCATTTTTAACGACCTGGACACACTAGTTTTTTTTTTTCTCAATAAACAACACCACCCACCCACCCCTGAATCAAACCCACCTCCTTTCTGGAGGCAGAAAAGGGACTGTTTATTTTAATTGATTAAAGCAAATAATGACTTGCTATTAAATTGTTTCTGTTAATTCGTAAAGCCCAACTAATAACAGCTTAGATTAATTAGGCGCTTCCCCCTCCTGACTTCTGAAACAGTTAAACACAATAGGAAGAGAAAACGTATTAATTACATTCGTTCTACTTTGTTTAGACAAGAAATAAAATTGATTTTTTAACTTCGTCATTGTTACTCTTAAGTGTGACATAATACATACGACTTTCTCTGATGAATATGTTTCAACAATTCCTTTTTCTTTTTTTTCAACATTTTCCTTTGTTAATGTCGGTGTCTTTTGTTTTCCTTTCTATTTCTTTTTCTATAAAGGGTGTTTGGAAAATCGATGGCATAACTTTGGAATTATGTTCTATAATGTGTGTGTAAGTAAGTTGGAATGTTTGTGTATGGGGGGTGTATGCAGGGAAAGGAGGATGGGTAGAGAGGGAGGGGGGGTTGTGATTTTGGTGGATGGGCGAAACTTACTTTTCCCCTTCAATCTTGACCGCAGCCATCTGGTCAAACACCTCCCTCCCCCCTCTTCCTCCACTCCCTCTCTGCCATCCACTTTACCCCTGCTCAACCCCCACCTCTTTCTCTTACCACCAGCCACAGTAGTCCTTGCTCACCCCATCCTTCCATTTTTTCCCCACTCATTTTCTTCAACATTCATTTTTATTCTCCAACAAGTACGGACGTCCACCCAGTAGTGGCCATTATTTCATTTTATTTTTCCTCCCAATATGTCTACCCTACATGTATCTGTACTTGCATGACATTTTTTCTCTATATTATCATCCTGATGAAGTCTTATAAATAAAGACGAAACGTTGATGTACACATAAAAAACATCCATTTTTTTGGTTTTCCTTTTTCATTTTCCCATCACGTCGGATTACCTTCATCCTTCTCTTCCCATATATATATATAGTGTGTGTGTGTATGCAGAAGTTAAGGGAACTTCTGCCATTACTAACCAGCAGAGCATTGCCACTGTTGACGAAAGGAAGAGTCTATCAAGCATGTGTACACAGTGTGATTATGTATGGAAGTGAAACCTGGCTAGTGAGGGTTGAGGACATGCGTTGCATGAAGAGAAATGATAGTATAATGATACGATGGATGTGTAATGTGAGTCATAACAACAGGCTTAATTCTGATGACCTCAGAGGAAGATTAAATCTGGATGGTATAGGGAGATATGTGCAGAAGAGTAGACTTTACTGGTATTTCTACGTTGACAAAAATGGATGAGAATTCTTGGGTTAGTGTTGAAGTAGCAGGTTCAGTTTACAGGGAAGGCTGAGTAAAACATGGAATGAAGTGATAAAAAATAGACCTGATGTAAAAAGGGATAAAGACCTGGCCAGAGATAGGTTAGTTTCGAAGTCAATTTCTTAAAGCTGTCCAATACATTTCAGATCTAACAGAATTTCTGCTTGATTATACCGATTTTATTTTTTCAATTTTTCTCATCTTTTTTTTTGTGTCAAAATCAAAAAAGAATTAATGGATGTTCCATAACTATCACTAAACTTTCGACTCTTTGTAGAATCATCTTCAGGTGATTCATTTGTTCTGGAAACGCTTGGTTTCCCCATTATGAGCCATCGAAACAAATATTGATCAACATTCTTTATTATAAACATCTAACACGTACGATGCGTGTGATAGTGAACTATTATTTCTACATATGACAAAGATGAACACTATCCCCATTACAGAATCACAGATAAAATAAGCCTGGGCCTGGTTTTAGCCTCATACACCAACAAATCCATGAAAAATTGACTACCTCACAAATGTAAAGGCTCTGGAGCTCAGATTAAGAGCTGAGCGTCAATTGGCAGGGGTTCCTTTGATACCCAACATTAGGGACTAAGTCGGCATCCTGCGAATATTGGCCCTTCTTATTTCAGATAACAGAATACAACAGACCAAATACAGGGTAACCCTGTCGGCGGGATCACAAATTCGCTGCATGCAGAGGGGTAGAAACGGGGCTATCTGTAGGCTATGGATAGCAACTTGCGATGCGTTAGGACAGGATTCTTGCGGCTGAGCAGTCTGTGGGGTGACTTACAACACTCCACTTCAACCCTTACTTCAGCTTGGAGAGACCACATTCGATCAATCGGCCGGTCACGTCATGCAGGATGCCGACTTAGTTCCTCATGTTGACTATCAAAGGAACCCCTGCCAATCATGACGCTCAGTTCATCCCCAACCATATTATTCAATCTGGTTCTTCTAAAAATCAAGACGTTTAATCTCCTTTATTTTCTTCCCAAATAGATACTAGAAGGCGGTGGCCAAGTAGTAATGTTTTCAAAGGGAATAATGTTTTCTGGGGGTAATGTCGGATCCCTCTGTAAAATTTCCTTCTAAGAGTAATGTTTTCTAAGAGTATAAAATAATTGTCTGATAGAATTATACAACAAATTTATTCGGTATTAAATAACCCATAGATGGTTGATATGCCGTAAAACAAACCAAACCAACCAACCAACCAAACCAAATATCGGTAAATAAATATGATCAGCACAAAGTAAAGAACACGCAGAGGAAGAAATGAGCCACAAAGGAAATTAGACGAGTAATGGAGAGCTAGCAATTACCACTCAAAGTTCTAAACTTGTTGTATTTTTCCTCCTTTCTAGCACTTTTTCTGGTTAGAGGGTCCTTATTGGCCAAATTGATACTGTTGCATTGCAGACTATGAAATTGCCAGTTCAAATCTAATTGAATATAGTGTGGTCTCTTGTTGTTCTTAGTACAACATTCACCCTGAGCAACGAAGATTCCCCCCTTTGCCCGCACAGCATCGCAACCCATGCATAGCGATCCTACGTGAACCCTGCTGAGATGGCAAGCTAGTCTCTATCCATTGACAAACCAAAGATTTGCGGACTTAAAATTTTGCTGAGGTTCTCCTTGATGATAGTTACTCAGGTTTTCAGCTTCCCACCAATGCGTTTGCGCCAATTGATTAGTGAAGACACAAAGAGAATGTCTCTGATCAATTCTCTTGCTTGATGATGAGCAGCATGATCAAACCACCAAAGATGTTGGTGCAACAGCACAGAGTTGAGTGATCGCAGACTCAGTAATTGACACAGGCTAGTTACCGACACTCTATCGATGCAATGACTGTTCAGGATAATACGAAGAGTTGTAATTGAATATTTCAAGCTTCTATAGTGTGGTCTCATATCAAACTGCATACCATATTGGATGAAAGGTGAAATTATCAACAGATACATACTGCTGAAAACAACTTTTTGTCTGTAGATGGATTAAGATGCATTTGTGTTTTCGGTGCATTCAGAAAAATTCCTACATCTTAGCAATCCTCCTCCACTTGATTGAAGAGGTCTTGAGCAGAATTAATACAATCTTTAAACAACGCGATGTTATCGGTGTAATCCAAGTAGTCGGACGGAACCTCAGACACTCAACGTGGTGCATAGAAAGTGGCCGGATGGTACATATACCAGAATGCTACGAGCAGTTTATAACCTCTCCTGGAAAGGTCATCCCACGAACAAGTCACTGTGTGGATCTTTGGTTCGTGTGTTAGCGGTTGTGAGGAGGAGAAGATTAATGTTTGCATAATATATCACTCGTCATGATGAACCTTCAGGAAAACCCTTACTTTGGTCTCCGGATGCAGAAAGAAGAGCTGGTCGTCTGTATACTACACTGAAGACGATCATCGAAGGAAAAACTGGTCTCTCGGAAACCGATTTGCTGTCGTAGAGCTCTGAATTTGTCAACATTTTAACTATGCCTACTGGCATAGGATGACTCGACAGAAACGACATGTACTGCCAGTAGTGCTAAATGATGTTGAGAATGCCAGAATAATGGAAAATCTTGCTCTTTCAAAATACCATAATTAGAACAATGCATAGAATGAAGTTAACAGACCACATTAGAATAAGTGATTTTTCTTTTTCGTGAAAATGAAACTCACGCCCATATTCTCCATAGTTAAATGGAAAGTGTTAGGACACCCAAAAGATCAAAAATCAGAGAGAGCAAGGTGTTTCATGATGGAAAGGTGCATAACAAGGTAAATCACTAAAAGGAAAATAAGACATCGACAGGGAAATATTGAAGAAAAAAATGTTTTTTTAAAACCTATTCATCACAGGAAGTCGTTTGTATAATGTTACACTTTTCGCTGGCGTGATAACATATATTCCTGGACTTCCAGATCAGTTGGTCAGCTAAACAAAAAAACAAAAAAAAATAGTGAGGAACAGATTGTCTTGGAGACAGTTAAAACATGATAGATTGGAATCTGCACTATGCTCAGAAAACGTTTCTTGATGAATAACGTTTGGACCCCCCCCCCTCTCCCCAGCTATAAATAAATGTGGCGGTGCAGAATTACCTCACTGAAGTAGGCGAATTGTCTGTTTATGTGCTTGTGGATATGGTAAACTTGCAAAGCAAACGTCAGCGAAGCTGTGATGAACTGACACAGCACATGCCACATCGGCCAAAACAAGACTAACTCAAGCGCAAGATTTACGTTTCTCACCAGAGACCAAGGAGGAGATAAAGAGATGGAGTTTTGGTTGCCTAGCAGTTTTGTCTCTGAGACTTCACCCGGGTTTTAGAAAAAGGAAAAGAGAAAGATACAGAGAGTTCTTGTTTGCAGTGTATGCGTTGTCATTCAAGTTAAAGTTTTTTGCTTTTTTTTTTTTTTTTTTTTGACAAGTTACAATAAATAGTAACTGTCAGTTTTTTTTTTCTCTTTCATCTTGTTTCATAACTGCCCTTTTTCAATCAAAAAGGACAGTTTTTATACTTAAATACTACCACCTATGCAAATACACTGCCAGCCAGAACCATATTTTTTTTCCAAATTTTTTTTAACATAGTTCTCCCCAAACAAGGCAAGTTGCCACTGTAGACGTAAGGGGCTACTGAGAATTAGGGTGAAAGTTTTCGTTGTCATCCTAAATTGGGAGCTGTGCAGCGAAATGCTGGTTCACATTAGTTTTACATTTCTGCATGTCGGTACAGTCGGGGAAACGGAGCAGGGAGAGAGTTCAAAAAGCCGGCAGCACGAGAAAATAAGCGATCGGAGTAGAAGGCTCTCCGGCATCTGGGGACCTCCACAGTGAATGCTTTAGCTTTAGATTCTCTAAACAGCTAATCTGCAAAGAGGAGATAACTGAATTGATTGTTAATGCCATATCAATTAACGGTAACGTAGACTCGACTAATCGTATACAATAGGTATTGTGCTTCAGTATTAAAATAATCCATAAAGAGTTGATATGCCGTTAAACAGATAAATCAAACAATTTCGTTTTTTTTTTTTTTAACATTTAACAAATTAAGTTTTTCAGGTCTTTTAATAACAATTTCTTTGTTTGAAATAGATACCCTCGCAGCTTTTAGAGCAAGGCCATTATAAAGCAAGGCCTGTTAAACCTGCATTTAGAACGTCTGACTGAAGACAAATCATGCGGTGGTTTAAATTACTTTGATCCTATAATTGTGTAACAAATGTCTTTTATGGCATATTAAAATGTCAACGGCGCTCTAAAATCATAGAGGAATCCAATGTTTAGATCTGATGACCTCAGAGGAAGATAAAATCTGGACTGTACAGGGAGATGTATGCACAACAGGAGATTTTGATGGTATCGCCACGTTGAAAGAATCGATGAGAGTTCTTGGTTTAGTAGATGTAGTACAGCTAAGGTAGCAGGTTAAGTTCACAGGGGAAGGCGAAGAAGTGATAAGGATGGACTTGAGAGAAAGAGGGATAAATAAATTACGGAAATCAAAGCCGTCCAACACATGCCAGCATGTAAAACCGATGATGATGCTGATGATGATATTTTCTTTTTGTATTTAAAATAGAAAACTAATTTGATAAATAGTTCTTTTTGTCAGCAAGAAGTACTAAAATAGCGAACGGAATCTACTCTTGTGTGTTGCGGGCCCTCAAGAAAGGGGGGGGGGGATAAATCTGAGGAAATATGTCAGCGGTTAATCGTTAGTCTTGTTCTCGTCTGTTGTGTACACAGAGCACTTTACTGTCCTAGATCCCAGCAGACAAGTCATGACTCCACAACCACATTTTTGGAATGCTTGAAACAAATTCCAACCATTCTCTTCTGCAACCAAGAAAGTTCAGTTAGTTTATTTAGGAGAGAATTTTTTGTTGTTTTTTTTTGCAAATACTGTAACGTAGTAAATAGACAACACTATAGTGTTGCCTAACAATTCTAATACCAATGCTGATTCTATTAAAAAGTCGGTGAAAATTAAGTTTAAAGGAAATCTTTAAAAAATACTGCTCAGCACTGTTTAAAAACAACTTATAGCATAAACCGATTATCTTTATATATAAAAGAAAATACATCTCCCCTCCCCATACTTTGTTTTTTTCTATTTACTACATGTACATTAAAATAAATTTATTTCGTAAGTAATTTATAGGCTCGTGTTGTTTAAAACAAAAATGTTATTTTCAATAGATTTCATGAACTTTTTATATTTAATCCTGATTAATATTTCATTTTTATTAGTCATCAATAAAAGGCGGAGGAATTCATACCCTCATTGTCAGAAGTCCTAATACTGCCACCCAAATTTGCACGTACTAATTTAATAACAGATAATTATTTTGATCTTCACTGGTGAAAAAGAGGAAAAGGCAATCTGCATTTGTCTTTGTTGCATTCTTTCTCTCCTTTCTTTCATTGCTTTTGTTTTGCCGACATTTGAGAGAGAGAGAGAGAGAGAGAGAGAGAGAGAGAAAAAAAAATATCTGGTTTATGTATTTAATAGCGTCACTATTTTGTACTTTCCTCTGTGGGTCAATCGGTTACCACACTGTACTTAGAGACAGTTTGTGAGTTCGAATCTCACCCAAGGCATAATTATTTTCACTCTGATTTTGTCCAAAAATAAACTTAGACATTTCAAATTACGATATTAAGCAGATTGCTTCATAACACTTTTAAAAATTTCATTTTGTAATTTACAGTAATTAAAACCTTGGACGATGCCAAGTAGCCCTCCTAGTTCCTAATGTAGATGAACTCTTTGGCCCTTTAATATGTGGTCAAACCCAAAATACTTCGATATATACTAAAACAATTTTATCCCTTACGCCTACCTGCTGTGTTCCAAAATTCATAATGATCGGTTAATTAGTTTAGGAATGAATCATATATAGAGAAATATATAAACATATACACATACCTAACTTATACATACACACACGCATATGTATGTATATATATATATATATATATATATATATATATATATATATGGCTTTACGCGCTCCACTACTTTTGGAGCTGCTCCCACTCCTACTCCAATGCCCAAAATTGGAACTGGCTCCTCTCACGCTCCCCATTTTCTAAAAGGAGCCGCTCCTGCTCCAACTCCTATAAAAAAGGAGCGGCTCTTTTTCAGCGCTCCATAATAAAAATGTACCTTCTTTCATAAACGTTCTATTCTGCCAAAAAGTGGTCGAAGGATAGGGGTGGGCGTCAAAGGATCTCGTCAATATGTGTTGAGATGTCACTTTAAGTGTAAGACCATAAGATAATATTTGACAAAATCTCGCTAATATTTTGAGAGTTATAGGAGAACATGTCGGACGAAGTATAGGATTATACGTAAATTTTCGTTTCCTGAGGTATAAAATAGAAATAGAAAAATCCCTGAAGTATTTTAAAACAATTTTAATATTCATTACATGAACAACCTATTTTTTTCAGGAAAGGAAAATTTGACCCGATATATTTAGATTTGTTTTAAGTAAATAAAGTTTTACTTTTAAACATTATTAGTGATTATTTTCTTTTTAAAGAAAACATTTCTCTGGGAGAGGAGAGACAGCCAGGGCAACATTAATCGTCGTACTGTTTAATATTTGTTTGTTTTACGAACGTAACTATATTGTATAATGTATATTATTATTTACAACAGAGAAACGCGCAAGTACTTTCAAACAAATCGATGTATCACTTTTCTTTTCAATAGTACAATTTGGAACGAAAAAAAAAAGCGATCGAGTTTATTTTTTAAAGATTGAATAAAAAAAAATATTTTTCATGAGTTGGCCAAAAGATATCAATAAATTGTCAATAAACAATTCAGAGATCGATTTAATGTCTTAAAATTTCATACAAAATATCTGGCCGAGACCTTGGGAGTTGAAAAAATATCGGGTCGAATTTTCCTTCACCAAAAAATTAACTGGAGTAAGTTTTCCTAGGTCGGGCAAAAATATTTGTTAAAATTAAAATTTGAATAAAAAAGGTGAAAACGTCTATATTTGAAATCTCTAACAAAAACAAACTGTTTACAATTTTAATATTCGATAATAGATTTTTTAAGATAAAAAAATATATCTATGCTACTTTCGGTTCTAAAAAGTTAACAAATTAGTCAGAAAGTCTAATTATTTGCTTTTTTAAATTAAAATGTAAGATATTTTCTTTAATTTAATTAAGTTTAAACATCGGTTTAATTGTAGAATAGGGACCGCTCTTTTCTTTCGCTCATTTCGCTTGGTATTCGCCAAAATTTAGGATAAAACTGATTGTTGATCTTAATTATATTTTTGGTCCTGAAATAAAATTCTCATTTACTATTTAAAGTGTTAAGAATCAAACTTTAATTCCAGGTTTTAATCGCTGGCGGCCATGTTGATTTTTATTGGTTTTTCCTTGGACTAAAGATATTTTTTCCTTGGACTAAATATATTTTTTCCTTGGACTTAAGATATTTTTACTGTTTTAACATTTTATTACACACAAAAAACAAACTTTGAACATTCTATTTACAAAAGCAAGTTTTAACGAATTTAAAAGCAAACATGAAACGGTTAAAACATACTAGTCGTGAATTTAAGAATAACAAAACGTCACCGAAAAAACGACGGATATAAATGTGGCATAAAAGTTAAATTTGATATATGCTACAAAATAAATTAGAATTTTTTGTCAGGACAAAATGTACCATTTCACCACAAAAATCGATTTTATCGAGCGAAATTGGTGAGAAAATCCAACGGCCTCTATAGTATAATTGAACCTAAAATTCTTTATTTAAAAACATGAATTAAAAGAAAAATTGGCTCATTTATTCAATCAGGAATATACATCCTTGTCATCAATACAAAAAAAGTTCAAATCTATAAGAAAATAACTTCAAAGACATCTATAGACTAACTGGTGCATTTGAAGACATTTGTTGCCAAATTGTCTCCTGCCTAAAAACCCTGTCCTATCAAAAATGTAACACATAGATGTGAAAAAAATCGGAAAAGTTCAGTTTCTGTTTCCATGTGTAACTCTCTCGTTCTTTCTCCCTCTCTCTCTCCCTCTTCTGCTCTCAATCTCTCTCATATACATTTACAAAAGATATAATTTAAAAAAATAATCCAAAGTAAACTCTGATGAGACTTTCTTTACTTTTCCTTTATATTGCTGAATAAAAAACTAATGTTTAAAAAAAAAAAATCAAATAATTTTGGATCGCGGAGCGATAAAACCACCGCTCTTTAGTCCCAAATGGAGTTGCTCCCGCTCAACTTCCGCTGTATATAAAATCAGCCTTCCTCTCTTTCGCTCCACCAAAAAGGAGCGTGCTCTTGGAACGCGCTCCTTTTTGGAGGGCTCCATAAAGCCCTGTATATATATATATATATATATATATATAAAATGTTTTAAAGCACAAATTTATTGAATCAAATAGTTTAATTAAAAAAATAATTGATTATTTTGTTTTGTAAAAAAAGCAAACACATTTTACTGAATTTAGAATCGTGTTCACTGTATTTTATTTTTTTAATTGTTGATTTTATTTTAGGTACACCTTTTTTCTTTTTTTTTTTTTCTTTTTTTTTTTCGATTTAAAAAAACTTCAAATATTATCTTTTTACGACCTTAAGTGAGTTTAGGATTTTTAGTTTTACATTTTACGCCATAAAGAGTAAGTTTTGTTTAAAAACTATGTTTCTATTCTTCCGTGTTTTATTTATTAAAATAAAGGATGGGGTGATTTTTTTTTTTTGTAAAAAAACAAAAGAACAAACCCATTTTACTGAGCAATTAAATAAAACAACTGGCAAAAATATGCGACTGGAGGGAGCATATATTTGCTATTATATATATATATATATATATATATATATATATATAATCTTTGCAATTTTATGTTAAATGCAAAAACTAATGAAAATGTTGCACTAAAGAATTTATCTCACTTTATTCAGTTCCGACAAACATTGTTGTAAAGCAGTCACTTTTCATGACTCATGAAAATCTGTATAAAAAAATAATTTTCCCTTATCTTCATTTCATCTGTTTGAACGACTAATAAAGCCAAGCTGGTGCAAGCAATAACCTGATTTGAACATTGTGGCAATATTACACGTTCATATACCATTGATTATTTTAAAATAATCAACCATAACTTTTCTTCAACCATGAAGTATTGCTAAACAAGAAATCACAAGAACTAAACTTAACAGATCACATCAGACATATTCAGTCAATATGAACTTTAGTTATTGTATGGCGAGGGACATCATCATCATCATCATCAGCAGCAGCAGCTGCAGCATATTCGGTTTAACGTCCGTGTTACATGGTGTCATGTGTTAGACGGCTTCTATAAACCGACTTCCAAACTAACCTATCTCTAACCAGGTATTTCTGTATTCCCTTTTCTCTCAAATCCATTCTTATCACTTCACCTCATGTTTTCCTTGGCCTTCCCCATTGAACTGAACCTGCTACCTCAACTGTTCTACATCTACGAACCCAAGAACTCTCACCCATTCTTTCAATGTGGCCATACCATCAAAGTCTCCTGTTCTGCACACACCTCTTTATACTGTCTAGATTTAATATTCCTCTGAGGCCATCAGATCTAAATTTGTCTTTACAACTCTCATTACGCATCCATTGTGTCATTCTCATATCATTTCTCTCCATGCAACGCATATCCTCAACCCTCACTGTCCAGGTTTCATTTCCATACATCCCACTGTATGCATGCCTGACCCTTTGTCAGGATGAGATATAACCAGGCTCACTCCTTTAAGGCATTACCTCTTACTTAGGGAAAGGGAGGAGTTATTGCCGATCGCCTGAGGTGCCCCTACTGGGGAATGCCGACGGCTCTATTCTTAGCTTCCAGAATGCTCCTTTCGAGGGGACTGCTTCCCCCTTCTATTAAACTGACTTCATGTCTAACTTTGGCACATTGAGAAGCGGGGTGGGGGGTGTAATAGCGTTACTTCTCTGCCTGGATTATTGTATATCAAAATCTGTCACTTGTTCCTCAGAAGTTCATTTACTTTTTTTATGGTACAAAATTTAAAAATTGCTGTAATATGTAAATAAATCAAAGTTTAAAACGATCTATATAATTAATCAAGTTCATATGTAATTATAAAATAAACTTAAAACCGATATTTTTTCAATAGTGCCTAATACGACGTAGAGTGTGTGTGTGTGTGTGTGTATATATATATATATATATATATATATATATTTGTGTGTCTTACACATTTGCAGCCGTGTTTCGGTGAGACCACCTCTTCAGAGCCAAAAATTTGGCTCTGAATAAATGGTCTCACCAAAATACGTTTCCCAGATCAACTGTTATTTAGTATAAGAGGCGCGTGGTGATGATTTGTGTGTGTATGTATGTATGTATGTATGTATATATATATATATATATATATATATATCACTAATAAGAGTGCTGGAAGTAAATGTTTTACCTAGGTTGACATTGTGCTCCTGATAGTCCATGGACCAGAACCTTAAGGTAACTTCCAAAGGGGATGTCCTAACAGCAGGTGTGTCATTTAGTAATTGGAGTCTAGACCATGCACTTCTTACCATATTAGTGAGAACTGCTACGGCTTTTTTTTCTTTTATGATTTTTAAATATCGCTTTTTTACTCATTCTGTTTATTCTGCTTGCAACTCGTCTATTAACCTTTTCCACATATTTTCATTATGAAAAGTTCTAATAAAATAAATAAGCATAAACCTAGTACCTCAACTCCTAATGTAGATTCCTATTACCAGGTCTCCTTTTCTAACAGTAGGGGTCTGCATTCCGACCTTCCAGAAGTTGTAATCCATTTACATGTGACCAAATCTGACTGGCCCATTCATTACCTTCAACCCTCTTATAATATTCTTCATCATTCACCTGTCAATCCGTTTCATTAACATGAAGCAATATCCTTGAGTAACCTTTAGCCTTGATAAGGAGTGACTCATTAGAAAATGCTGAAAATACACTTGGCTCCTTATATCGAATGCAGCAGTATTTTTTTTTTTTAATTCCTTTATAGTGTAACAGGAATGCTGAAAATACACTTGGCTCCTTATATCGAATGCAGCAAAAAAAATTTTTTTTTTTAATTCCTTTATAGTGTAACAGGAATGCTGAAAATACACTTGGCTCCTTATATCGAATGCCGCAATATTTTTTTTTATGTAGCATATTGTTTCAGGATGTTTTTTAAAAATTTTATTTTTATTTTTTCAACGAAAATGTTCTGATTCAAAAGTTACTAGAATTTTAGTTGAATAGTTTCAATGCAAAAACAAATTGTTTAAACCGGTGTTGTGCAATGAAAAGGAAAAACCTCTCTTCAGCAACGCCTTGATCAAGTGAATACACTCACAGGTAATGCACATCCTTTACACCCAACACGTTTCAATACGCCACATTTATATTCATCTCATGATCAATTGAAGGTGCCATCAACCGAACGAATGAGCGGCATCATCGTAAAAGTGGTGCGATGCGATTAGAAAGTTTCTGAGAAATTTGCCTTTTTTTTTTTCTTTTTGGCTCACAATTGTTTTTGACCAGTGAACCATCTCATAAACGAATCAATTTGAAGCATTTCTGAAGAAAATATCATTGGCAATGATATACCGATCTTTCAACAGTTCGGTCAAGACTCAAACACTATAACTATTGAAATCTCTTTCAGAATGATAGGGTTTGGCAAAAGGTGTGTGTTTAATTCACTTCATATCTAATACATCAAATTATGTTGACTGGATTTTAAGTGAGACCTAAATATAATTTAAGCTGACAAATAAAACTCTGATTCTGACTAGCCAATTTTCATTTGTTATTGTTGTACCATGTTATTGGCAATAAACTGATTTCTACAATTTTTTTTAAAATGACTTAATTTGATTCAGCAGTTTGCTAATGTGGAGATTTTCTTAAATAAACTTCTGAAAAAAAAATCACTAAGAGAAATAACTCTTATTTTTTTGGTTTTAGTAAGAGTTAGCTTTCCTTATTTGCTTTATTAGCTTAGCTAATTACAAGACAAATTTAAATGTAATGGATCCCGGGCAACGCTGAGTCGGTAGATCTAGTTTAAAATAAAATCAAGATTTCATGCATCTATCTATATACAAAACATGAAAATAGTATGTCTGTCCAATTTTAACATTCAATGCAAACCTTTTGTAACTATAAATTGTCATTTAAAAAAAATATATATTTTTAACTTTTATTTACTCTAAACAAGACATAGCATTCGAGGTCTGCGTTCCAACTTTCCAGAGGTTTAAATCCATTTAGATGAGACCAAATCTGACTTGCTCTTTCTTTTTCTTTTTTTTTTTAAATGAAAATCGCTCCAGACAAGGCATGAAGCCACTTGATGTAAGGAGCTAAATAAAAATTACCACTTCAAGGTAAAAAAACTAGCCAACAATAAGTGTTAGATGGATAGATTCCGATCCAGAAAACAGCAATTCTTTCCCCCTTTGTCAGAAACATTGCTTATTAAATGTGATGACTAAAGGCAAGCGAGAGTTACAAGGCTATTTCGTTTATCAAAATCTCTATAACTTGTTCCTCCGAACAGATAATGGACACAATGCAATGCCTATTCAACATCTTCAATTCTCTTATAATATTCTTCACCTGTCAATCAATGTCATTAACATCAACCGTAATCTTTGAGTGGATTTTGGCCTTGATAAGGAGCGATTCATTAGTAAATAAAAAAGAAAAGACTTCCTCTATGGTCTAATTGGCATGCTGAAAATACAATTGGTCCCTTATATCGAATACAGCAATGTTCTTTTTATATAGCATATTGTTCTGGGGGATGTTTTTTGTTTATTTGTTTCTCCCCACCCCCACAAGATATCTTGATTTTTTTTTTTTAAAGCCTCAGTACTCACTGGCATACACGTAATTATGGAAAACCAAATCTTCGATCGACCGGGAGGAGGGGGGGGGTCTATCATTGTATGTAAAAAAAAATTAATGCTTTGTTGAACAATTGATATTACCCATGTCACTTTTATTTTTAAAATTGTGTGTCTATTGATTTCTCTAAGTAAACATTGGCCGTTTACATGAGAATGTGGGGATGTTTTTAATGGTAAATATTATTGATTCAAATTCATGTGCAGCTGTGTATATTATGACCGTGGTAGAGAAATTAAGGGATGTGACCACCTGCGATTATATATATATATATATATATATGTATATATATATACATATGGTAAGTCAATGAAAATTGATTAGACCTGCAAATGGAAGCAAATCGATATCTTCAGTTGTTCAAAACAAGGAGCAGTTTAGTTAATAAAAAACATTTATTTTTTTTATATTTGACCACCTTGGAATTTATTTTTATTACTTTTTATCTTTACTTTTATCTTCCGCTCCCTTTTTTCTGCCTAAATATCATTTTGATTTGAATCCCTTAACCCCCCCCCCCCCCACCTGTTAGATTGCACTCTTTTTTCACTCGCTTTTCTTTTTCTCTTTTTTCTTTTTTTTTCTTTTCTTCTTTGTTTCCTACCTTTTCTTCTGTCTCTATATTTTGTCTAGCGTTTTTTTTTCTCTTCCCTTTCTTTTTCACTTCCCTTTCTTTATGCTATCCCACAATTCCCAAGTAATTTTTATACATTGCAACAGTTCGCTTTGACTCCATTGAGATTTTGTCATTGTTTTTGCCTTGGAATACGCTTAACTGAAAACAGGAAGAATATTGTTTTCCTTAACATGGCCAATTTTATTTGATCCCTTCTCCGAGGACAACAGACCTGGGTGGAATCGTCGTCGTTGGATTTTTATACAGATTCCTCTGGATTTACCAATATTTCTGAGCCCCACACTTTTTTGGATTTCATTATTGGTGATTCTCATACCCGTTTGAACTTTAAAATTTTTTAAAAACTTTTTCAAATTTAGAACTTTGACAGTCCTATCCTGTCAACTTATCAATCATAATTTTTCCTCTGATAAGATTTTAATCTTTAAAAGCCTGGTTTAAGGAATGAAAGAGAAGAAAAGTAAATGTTTTTTATTAACTAAACTGCTCCTTGTTTTGAACAACTGAAGATATCGATTTGCTTCCATTTGCAGGTCTAATCAATTTTCATTGACTTACCATATTTTTGCTCTATCCAGTATATTGAGCTTTCCTTATTTCACAATAGGTCCAACTCTCTAAAAGTTTACCTTTTAGTTATAATCTATATTATATATATATATATATATATATATGTGCGCACACTGGGTGTTTAACATATTTTAAGACAGATTTATATATACACAAAAATGACTCATCGAAACAGATGTATTTTTAAATATATTGTTTTGTAATTTTATTCATTAAAGTTTCCTTCAGCTTCGTTAATATCTTTCATATGAGGTACGAATTTGAAGGTTGCCAACATCCATCGTTAAAGTAGTGCCATGGAACTGAGAGGATTCAAACCTAGCACTCGCAGTATTCACTTCACTGCGACCACCTTCTATATTCGTTAAAAATGAGATCTTTCTGCTCCCTATACATGTGGATGCAATTCAACCTCTAGTCCCCAGAAGTCTATCCATCTGATTAATGCATATTTCAATCAATGCAGTATTTTGTGAAAGGTCACCGTTTTGAGTCTTGTGATCATGTTGAAGAAGCTTGTCAAGAAACTTTTCTTTTTTTTTTGATTCAAAGTAGAAGGGTTGGTATTTTGAACAAATTCAAAACCATGGAAATCATTGGCAGAAGAATGTCGACAATGATGTTCTTGTCTTTGAAGAATGGTTGGTTATGTATAAATTCTTGCATACTAAATCATTATTCAACACGTCACGCAAACCTTTTCCTAGTTAAGTCATAAAAGAGAATCCATAATGCCCAGAGGTCTTTAGTTCTTGTATTTGTAATTAGAATTGCATAATCTAGAACAACAAAATGCAGTCAAATAAAATCTTTACAGAAAAAATGGGACCTTTGCTTTGCTTTGCCTTTTTTTTTCTTTTTTTTTTTTTTGTAACCCTTATCCTCGAGTGACTTTATGCCTTGATAAGCAGTGACTCATTAATAACAAAAATTGCTTTTTAAGTTTCGTAACCCTTCTGAATTTATTTCTGTGAAACATTATTTGGAATTTTCCCTTATTTTAAAAATATGATATTAACTATGCTGCCATTCCAAGCATAGTGACAACTCATCTCCTACTCAAAGAAAACATTCCTAAGAAGCCGGACCCCTCTATAACCTCTTCTGTTTCCCTAATTTTATGTATTTAAAAATAGCTAATAAAAGCGAGTCCATTTTAGTAAATTGTCTCTTAAGAATGTCTTTCAACAAGCATTTATCGGAACTTAATGATTACCACGTTGACATGATCTAATCATTTGCAAACATTGGCCCAAAAGATAATGGCAAACTGAAAATAATTTTACAATTGCCTTCTACTTATCTTTTACTAATGGAGATTTGGTATCTGTCTGTCTGGAGCCGAACGATACTATTACTATCTTTGTAATGCTCAATAAATGCATGCATGAAGAGTAGTGTAGTACCTATTCTGTTGTCATGGTACTATCCTCCCAGGAAATAAATCTCCTCTTTATTTAGGGGAGGTAGTAGTTGTTCTGTTATCATGATACCATCTCTCTTGGGGAGGGGAGGAAGAATAATATATGCTAGAAAAATATCTTAATATAATGGAGATTATGAGCATGTCTGTAACTGAAACTGGCACCTATATCTAAAGTTTGTGAGATTTTAAAAGTTGGACCTAAATAGCATTTAAGCTGACATTCTCATTCATTTGGTATGAATCAGATGATTCTATTTTTTTATGGAAATCGCTCTAGACAAGGCATGAAGCCACTTGATGTAAGGAGCTACAAAAAAAAATACGACTTCAAGGTCAAAAACTAGCCAACGATAAGTGTTATCTGAATAGATTCCGACCCAGAAAACAGCAATTCTCCCCCCTTTGTCAGAAACACTGCTCATAAAATGTGAGGACTAAAGGACAAAATAAAGGAAGCGAGAGTTACGAGGCTGCTGAAAGTAAACCCGAGGTCCACTTTCTACTCTCCTAAGTTGCCACTATTGTTGGCATTGGTTTTCCTGGTATATTTCTAGTTAGAATTCTTTCTAGAAAGGCATTGGGTACTTACAAGAGGGACCACGTGAAGGTTGCCAACATCCTAAGTGAAAATGTTTCTGTGGAACAAACCGGATTTTAACTTGGAACACCCATGTTGTCAGTCCGTGTCGTTAACCACTTAGCCACCATCACCTTCCTATGATTCTGACTAGCTAATTTTCGTGTTTTATTGTTATACCATGTTATTGGCACCATAATAACGTTTTCCCTTCCATCACGTCCATCGACTTATATAGACATTATCATCTGTTTTGGAATTTTTTTGATGAGGATTGATAATTTGTATTATTCAGACTACTATTCTCATCTTGGATTTTATTCTCACAATATTTCAACCAGAGTAACCTTCGACCTTCTTCAGGTGCACCTTTTCAAACTCTGGAATTTATGTGAAATTTCGAACTGAACCCTTTATTTAATCCACGGGGATAGATTGTTCTCGTTCCGTCAGCTATGACCGAGTAAAAGTGTTGAGTAATTTTTAAGTCGGGGTTACATTAGCTTTAGTTCTGTGAGAATAACATCCAAGATGAGAATAGATGGCTAAATAATACAACTTATCATCTGTGTTCAATTATCTCACCCCAAAATCTCTAGAGCCGCTTTAAATTCCAGCTAACATTAACGGAAAGAAGGAACAGGTATAACTTTAGCACTAATTTTTTTTTTTTAACATTAAAATACATCCCAGTAGAGGGAGGTCATTCCATTTATATGGGACGTTTTATCTTCTACCATTAAATAATCCAATAAAACAAACCAAGCCAATCAATCGATCATTTACAACACTAAGTAGTGTCTTTAAGCATTAAATAACTCCAAAAACAGTTGGTATCCCATAAAGTTAACAAACGAAGCCAATCAGTGCATCATTCACGATAGAGATTGTATTTCTGCATTGAATACCCCTCCCCCCCGACATAAAACAAACAAAACCAGCTTAATATAATAAACTTGTTTATTGTTTCAACAAGTTTTTACTTGTTTTTATCAAAATATTTTTTATTTTTTTGTTCAATGATCAAAACTACTTTATTTTCTCATTAATTTGCCTTTCAACGTCGTCTTCGTCTCTGACTCGCAAAGATAAGCACATTTTTGGCACATAACATGAACTGATAAGTGACCTTTTTTATTTTTTTCATACATTTGTGAAGTCACACGGTCATAATACAAAACTATTGTATTAATACGAATATTAAAGACGTTGTGTGCCACCTGTTCCAGGACGATTTATTATAATTAGTACTTAGTAAATTCTAGTAAATCTTTAGCTGGGGAAAGTTGATTTTAGTTGAGATAAAGACGGGAACATGGATAGGTGCATTGTTTTGAGTATTATGAATGTATACAAGACGAAATAAACTTTATCCCAGAGTGTCTCGATTTTCTTCTGCCGTCGGCCCGTATGAAGAGTTTTTAAAAATTATTGTGGGGTCTGCGCTTTCAATGCAGATCCATAAAGAGTAAATATAATGTTTTATTTTATAACTTGAAAATTATAGAAATGAATATAACATCCACAACATTCGGAATCAGACCTGAAATGATAGTCTTATGGACAGAGACAATAAATCATACTTGATTATTTAAGATCTTTATAGAGATGACCTTAACACTTCCTGAAAATTTAGTTGAAATTTGGCCTGTGATGAGTAATCCGTGGCTGTAGAGAGAACAAGACAAGTCGGTCAATTATTTGTCGAACACATAAACATTTTCTGAATATCGAAACATTCAATGACTGCAACTTCAAACAATTAACGTTTTCCTTTCTTTTTGTTCATCGATAAATTTTGAATACTCAAATCTGATTGGTTGTATTGTCAATCATGTATCACGTTGGTTATTTCAAATGAACAAACTATTTCCTTTCTAAATGAACCTTTTTATCAATGAATTGTCTGTCTGCAAATAAAAATGGAGTGAAGAATTGTGCACCATGCTCTGCTGCATGCATATCCTTTTGCTGCTAAATAAACACTCCATGCCTTCCTGCACAGCGTTGGCAGGGGACAGGGTGAGGTGAGCAGACAACAATGTTGGGTGAAGACTGTTATCGCTTTTGAGTTGTCTGTGTGTATGTCTAGTAGACAGCTCTCTAGCAGACAGAAGCGAACAGTGGGAGAGGAGTAGAGAGATGAGCGATGGACGGACTAAAAACGAAATCAGATGTTGATATGGAGAGCCAAAAACCCGGAGAGAGATGTTAGGGATAGACTAAAAACGGAGGGAGAGATGTTAGGGATAGACTAAAAAAAAAAAACGGAGGGAGAGATGTTAGGGATAGACTAAAAAAAATGGAGGGAGATATGTTAGGGATAGACTAAAAAACGGAGGGAGAGATGTTAGGGATAGACTAAAAAAAAAACGGAGGGAGAGATGTTAGGGATAGACTAAAAAAAAATGGAGGGAGATATGTTAAGGATAGACTAAAAAAACGGAGGGAGAGATGTTAGGGATAGACTAAAAAAAACGGAGGGAGAGATGTTAGGGGTAGACTAAAAAAATGGAGGCAGTTATGTTAGGGATAGACTAAAAAAAATGGAGGGAGATATGTTAGGGATAGATTTTTTTAAAATGGAGGGAGAGATGTTAGGGATAGACTAAAAAAAATCGAGGGAGAGATGTTAGGGATAGACTAAAAAACGGAGGGAGAGATGTTAGGGGTAAACTAAAAAAATGGAGGGAGTTATGTTAGGGATAGACTAAAAAAAAATGGAGGGAGATATGTTAGGGATAGACTAAAAAAAACGGAGGGAGAGATGTTAGGGATAGACTAAAAAAGCAGAGAGAGATCTTGAGGCTACAGCAGACAAACTAATAGAGCCTAGTGACACCACACGCGCGCGCACACACACACACACACACACATATATATATGTCTCAAACAGATGCTACAGTGACGGACAGATACACGTACTATGAGATATGCACTTACAACGACGGGCATCATATGAACACACACAGTGACATATGCGAGCACACCCATATACATATTGATATACATGCATGCACACACACACATTCATTAACACAGACTTTCCTGTCTCAATCTTAACCACGTTCAAACAAAGATGGTGGATGAGGTAATCATCAACCTTGACTTTTATACTGAGCCTTTTTTTTTCCAAGTTGATTGGTTGACAAGAAGCAATTTACACCTGGTCTAGATTTGTTTAAACATATGTGACTCGTTCTATTTGCATGTGCCAAGGTAAGAAGGGTAAATATTTCTACATGAGGAAGCCTTTTAATGATCTAGTGTGGGATTTCTTAGCTGGGTGGAAATCTCTTAGTCGTAGGGATTAAGTTTTGGCACAAAGTATCAACTTCCTGCCCCACCCATCCCTGTAGCTTTTGATACTCGGCAAGGATCTGTTCTCAACACTTAGCCCGAGGTGCTGAGGACTCCTTTAACGATACCAGACCATGTTTTTTTCGGGATGAAGTCTGACCTAACTCTGTTCTAGGAGGTGCATCCTTGCAGGCAGTGCCTCCCTTCTTTAAGCAGGGGTTAGTTTATTTCCGATCGCTTGAGGTGCCCCTACCGGGGAATGCTGATGAGCCCGTTTTTGACTAGTTTTGTACTCAGTCAAAGCACCACTTAGAGGGTAGCTGGTTATTTAGTCTTCCAGCCTTACGTCACGTCTTGCTTTGGCGGGAAACAAGTAAATAACATTTCAAAAAATAAAAACAAGAAATGACTTTGTATTAACTGTATGGCTATGAATACAACTGATCAGGCATATTGCACCAGTTCATAAGAACTGTATCAAAAATGCAATGCAAAAAGAAGATATTTTAATTACGAAATTAAATTCACCAGAAAGCATTTCGGTTTCTTCATAAACAAGTCAGCGATTTTAATCTTTTAATAGTTGAAAAAGAATGAATTACTTTTTGACTCTTCAAATTTGAAAGGAATTTGGAAGCATTTTAACTGTTTTCTAGCTTTAAAAATTTAGCGAATCCTCATGTATTAAGTTTGAAAGTTTTGGAAGCTGTTCATATCCAATAATTTTATAAATAGAGATTAAAACAACATTACCCTGACAAAATTGCTTATAGTTTTATAACAAGGTGATTCAATTAATAATTTACTGACCAAACGATACTGTAATGATTAAATTTAACGCCCCCCCCCCTCCCTGCACATTTTTTTTTAGGGTTTGTTTATTTTTTGTATGTTTATTTACCTCCTTTGCAGGAGGTTAGGCATAAGGTCAAGTGGGTTTTAAAAAGCTAGCACACTAGGTAAAATGCACTTTGGCCTACAAAAAAATATCTGAGCAGCTCCATCGGCATTCCCCGGTAGGGGCCCTCTGGCGATTCGCAATAAACTAAACCTTTCTCAGAGAGAAGATAAAGCCTGGGAAGGTGGACCTCATTGGACTGAACTCTGTTCAGTCCAATGAGGTCATACCTCAGCCCGCAGCAACAAAATCACTGTCAGGCTGATGGCTCTGTTGCCGTATATTTTTGGTATGTCTTACTAAATACACAATGATGTCTATTATGAACAGGTTTTGTTTTGTTTCATGAAAACATTTGACATTTCCTCTTCTGACTTATTTCACCTTTTTCTACCCTCAAAATAAACACTTGTGCATTTGGTGGCATCTTGCATATCGTTTACCTTGGATTGGTTTCAGGTAAAAACAAAAAAACAAAAGATACAACCATGACACATCAATGTATCATATGGCAGTGGAAAGAAACAAAACCAGTATAAAGGACATATATTAGTCAGTGTTTAATAAACTTAATTCATTTTACTAAAATAAAGTCTGTAACAATTTTTGACAATAATTATAACAAAAGTATAATGCATCATGTAATGTGTTAAGTATTCAATCCAACAAAGCTGTAAACATGTTATGAGGTCTTTGCCAAATTTACCAAACTAACGCATTAGTAATCTTCTGTCGCCATTTTTATTTGGGCTCGCAGCCTTGACCTTAGAACATAAAAGTTCTGGACTTTGACTTATTTCTGGAATCCATATGAATCCAACTAGAATTTTAGATTTGTTATGCTAAATTTATGTCTTGAAATTCGGAGAAATCTCTCAGTATTTAGTATTAAAAAAAAGTTTTTTTGTTTTTTTTCTGTTTTTCTGTTTTTTTTCTTTCGTTTTTCTGTTTTTTTTTCTTTCGTTTTTCTGTTTTCTCTTTTTTTTTTCGTTTTTCTGTTTTCTCTGTTTTCGTTTTTTTGTTTTCTCTTCCTGTTTTTTTCTTTTTCTGTTTTCTTTTTTGTCTGCTATTTTTTTCTTTTCGTCTCGTTTTCTTTCTTTTTTAACTCTGTCTTCCAATAGTTTTAACGTATTCAATTTCTGTTACCACTTTTTTTAAATTTAACGTTATTCATCTGTTAAAACGGGAGTACACAATTGACATACTGGATACCATCGTGGACTATGAACTCGTTCACCCCAAGTTCAAATAGCAGACTTTTGGGATATGTTTTGGACTCTGTTTACATCAAATCAATCCTTTGAGGATAAAAAAACACAATAGTTTTGTAAACGATTAATTGAAAATAAAAAAGTTGCTATTTTACCCATCATCTGGATGAGGGTGAATTGTCATACCTGACTTGTCAACCAACTTTCAATGGGTTGGGTCACTCTATATTTCAAACTTTAGCATGACAAATCAATTGACAAATAGACAGGGCCTATTATATAGATGACTAGACCTTCTGGGCCTAGACAGTTTGTCTAATATATATATATGGGCTCAAATTCTAGTATATATTAAATATTAAATATTAAATAGTTTTTAACACCAATATGTAGTTAAAGAAAAATAAATTGTTTTAGACTATTAAAAGAATTTCCAATGCTATTGATAGTGTTTAACCATTTATTTATTTTTATTATCGCTTATGTTTGAATTCATGTTTTGAAACATGATGTAAATCATCAATCTATGACGTCATGTCAAAGCTATAATTATTTTGTTATGGGAATGTTTTATGATCTATTTATAAGAAAGTCTAAATAGCTCAGTTCGTAGAACATCAGACTGAAGATCTCAAGATTTCGGTTTCGATTTCCGGTCATGGTATCTGCTTTATTTGCTGGGAATTTATTATTTAGTAGTAATGCAATATTTTCCATTTCTAGAAGAAGTTCGATATTGAAATGAGACAAATTCCGCTATGTATTTCTTACGTTTAAAAAAAATGGTGACTGACAAACAGAGACACATAAAACGCTCCTTATAGTATGAGTGGATTGCGTGCCTTTAAAAACTTGGTAAACAAGTGGTGCCTGTTATATTTTCTCACATGCAGTTTTTCTTGGCACTTTGCCTCGTCCATGTTATTTTCTCGTGTCTCTTGTCGATAAAAGTGACGAGAATGCGTTCCATGGGACTCGCCTGTATTTCTTGTTGTTTTTGGAGAGTTTGTTATCTTTACAGGTGTTTCCATCAAATATATTTGCTTGGTAGTGGCTGTTTATACCAGATCTATAGGTTATGGATGGAGCAATTTTCCAACCGCAGCACCGAACTGACTTAATGAAAAATGTAATAGTTATAAAATTAGTTTTAATAAAGACAGCTACTGAAAAGTGCTCAATGTCCTGAGAGCAGAGCTGGTAATAACCCAAATAATTGATGCCTCTGTTGAACCTGCGACTGTGACTGCGAGTTTTGTGTAAAACACCTATAAGAAGCAGGGGGAAGTCTTTTCCCACTTTCTCTAGTTTCGCAATAAGACTAACACCAGATTTGGAGTTACGCGGTGGTTACAGGGGCTCCAATTATTTTTTTTGCTATCTATATCTTCTGTATCTATATACAAAACTCAATGTCTGTATGTAATGTTTGTGTGTTCCCCATAGAAAGTAAGATTAGAGAATCTAAATGTTTATTTTTTATGTAAAATCTACCAGGGAAGATAATGGAAGTGTTCTTGAATCTCGAAATGCACCCCTAAGGGGTTTATTATAACACAACTCCCTTAAAACTTCAAATATATCCTATTTTTCATGAAATTTAAATAATATGTATGAAATCTTCTGGGGGAAGACAATGGAAGTGGTCCCGAATCTTTACGTTACCTTCTATGTGCCGAATATATGTGTGCCCCCATCTCTAATGGGAACAGAACTCTCTTGAAACTTCAAATACGTATATTCAATTTTAATGAAATTTAAACCATATATATAAGACACTAATTCAGAGAGGTTCCAACAGTTCAGCTTCATCCTACTATATTAGATGGTGAAACGGGAGGAAGAGGGTCAGTAAAACAAAGAAAGCAATATGGTTTTATGAGCATAGTGAAAAAGTACATAATAGTGATCCTCATTCAATCCTGAGCAATATCGGGTCTTCTTGTTGGTATATATATATATATATATATATATATATATGAATTTAAATCATAAGATACTAATTCAAAGAGTTTTTCAACATTTCGACTATATTAGGAGGTGAAACAGAAAGCGCGGGGGGGTGGAGAGCAGTAAAAAAAACAAAGAAAGCAATATGTTTTTATGAGCATAGTGAAAAAGTACATAGTAGTGATCCTCATTCAATCCTGAGCAATATCGGGTCTTCTTGCTGGTATATATATATATATATATATATATATATATATATATATATATATATAAAGCAATAATGTATTTGTGTCTGTCCATGCATCAGTTGTCAATTATCTCTGGGCGAAAGTAATGGCATATTTGAAATCAGCAGATTCCTGTAGATGTTTTAATCTGGTTTTAAATGTATAAGAAAAGGCTGAGCCATTTTATTTTGGGGTTAATTAATACCAAAAGTTGTCATATTTCTTACTGGTGTTGCAAACTAAATGAAGGCTTTAAGATATAACTGGGTTTGAACTCAGTTCAGCCGAATCTATAATCTGTGTGTGTATCTATTCCACCACCCGTGCGCCCCCCCACTCCTCAACTACTGTAAAAAAAAAACTTGTCAACTGTCTTAGCAACTGTTGACACTGACACATATGAATTTGGCCTCACATTCTGATAGGGCCAACCACCATTGTTACTTCACTTATTTTTGATTTTGGAGCAAACATTAAAAAATGTCCGCTATGTCGACCTGAAACAATTTAGGTTTCTAATCACAACAACACGTCTTTTACAAAAGATGTTTGAAAAGCAACACATAAACACACATTTATTGCAAAATAGCCTTCTTCCTCGAATAAAATGAGTGTTTAGTCCTTTTTAATGAACTTCTTTCAAATTCTAGTGCATAAATCCTCTACTTATATAAGAATCAGATACTTCTTACGATGGAGTACTGCTATCGCATCTGGGAGGAGCTGCTTAGGGCACTCTCTCTTGCCTTGACACAGTACAAAGTCTTTCTGTGTCTAATATGGTAAATGGAGGCTATCTTCCTTTCTCCTATCTCCAAACGAAACCAACCACGCCAGTAGTAACCTGACAATTGATTACACATAATTTTTGATCCCCAAAAGATAGAGCGACAAAGCAAAATGTTTTTTCTTAAAGATTTTTTCAGAACTAAATTAATATACACACACATTACAAGTAAATGTAAAACATACAAAAACCCAGTATTCATGTAGCACCAAAATATACATTTATTTTAATACGAGTCTTCTTGTTTGTTGTATTTATGTTGTACGTCTATGCTACTCTGGCCTTTTGGCTAAGATCAAAGTGTAGTATCTGTTCCGATGGATACTGCACCCCATAGACTGGTATTGTCTTGGCATTCGGGGCTTGATTTACGCCGGTCTATGGGTCTGTCCTGTGCAGTTCTAGGAGGTCCACCCTCCCAGGCTTCGCCTCCCCTCTTTGGGGAGGAGTAAGTTTATTGCTTACTGTCTGAGGCGCCCCTACCGGGGAATGCCGATGGGGCTGCCCAGGCAATATTTAATGGCCAGAGTGCTCACCTCTCGGGCGCTGGCTTTTCAAACCCCACTTTCTCGACCCGACGTCACATCTTACTTGTGGGAGTAAGATAAAACTGGCCTTGTGCCTAACTCCTGGAGAGGAGTAAATAAATACTCATTTCACTTCAGTACTAGCTTTCCCGACCTTGCTTTTCCCGGCATTATTTAAACTACACTAGTAGTCATGTAACACATTTATTTCAATACAAGTTCTTTTGTTTGTTGTATTTATGTTGTACGTCTATGCTACTCATTTTATTTTAGTATCATAAAAAGGATTCCTTTTTGATTCACATGAATAACAGACCAGTTATTTTTAGAATTATTAGATATTTGTATCATTTGTATCACTCTGATTACTGTTCTCATCTTAGATGTTATTCTCACAACATTTCGGCTGATCTAATCTCTGACCTTCTTCAGCTGTGTTTTGTTGAACTCTAGAATATGTACGGATCTCTTGAGTTTGCCAAGACAGACCTGGAGGTTTGAGGTTACATCGGCCGAGACGTTGTGAGAATAGCATCCGAGATGAGAACAGTAGTCCGAATAATACAAATTATAAATCCTTATCTCAGCTTCCGAAACCTGATGAAATAGTCTTTTGTCTTCATCACTATATAAGTTCGAGTTTAAGTGTTGTTTAACAGCATACCAACCTTTCAGCATTACACTACCTAACCCTAACCCACACTACACTGCCTTTTTTGATTTAGAGCAATAATTTAATGAAGTTAAGCAATGCCTGCTATACTTGCATTTATTTATTGCAATTTGATTAACAAAATCATCTTCTTCCTTTTAACAAGTTTGTCGTTTTTAGTGAACTTTTCATTTCTTCTAAATCATTTTTTATCTTTATGAACTTTAGACTTATCTTAATGTTAACTTGTCTTCTTTTAGTTTTACTTTTGTTATTGGTTGAACGGTTCAAAGTCATTTTCTGAATATTTCCTAAGATACGAGCAGTCCGCAAGTATTCGTTTATCTTCTTGCTTAAAAGGTTAAATTCATTTTCACTTAATACTCCAAAGAAACTGAAAGTTAGCAAATATTTATTAACTGATGTCTAATACCTATTGTGAAAATTCCACAAAAATCGGAAGTATCTGAATTTTCACAAAGGGCTTCTATGCTTTTTTTTTCCCCCTTTAAATTTAATATAGTCCACATTACCCACCTTTATGCCTAGCAGCTGTGTTCTTAAATTCATAATGATCGGTTGATTAGTTTAAAGGACAAAAAGAAAAAATTGATATTAAGATTCGTCCATTTATTCTGCAAGTTTGACGATGAAAATATTTCAAATTTAAGCGTGACAGACCGACGAAAATGTTATTTCAAACTTAAGCGTGACATAGTGGCCATAGATATATTCATTCAATCTACATGTAACATCACTGTGGGAGTTCTTCTATCCCACAATTGTCTTCTCTTTTGTTTCTTTTCTTATTTCACCTGTTTATTTTTGTTTTTGTTTACCTTATTTATTTATATCGCTTTTCTCAGATGCGGAAACCATTTTCTTGTGGCTTTTGCATATCTGAAGATAATGTATAATGTACCGAAACGTCATATGAATGAATAAAGCCTTTCACATCTTTATACTATTTATTTATATATATATATATATATATATATATATATATATATATATATATATAATTATCTACAATCTCACAAAATATATCATAGGAATATACAGATCAAATTCTCGTAAATATTTCATCAAATAGACCTAAAAAATATCCTCGTATAAATTCAATTCTTTTATGATTATTTTTTAATTCCTCAGTTTATAAGATGTTCTACACTACTTCTATTTTTACCAAAAGTGTATTATAGTTACAAATATTTTTACTTTCTAGGCTGGTAAAAACAATAGATATGTAAAATAGGATTAATCTCTCGTTGATTTACCGAGTTGTTGACAACGGCCGTGTGGGCTAAGACGTTGGAATTTGAGTTTGAAATATAACTCGTGTTCCGGTGACTGGTGTAAATAATTCTTCTTTACACTGACAATTACCGTAAGGATTGAAACGTAAACGTATGTAGATAAAACAAATATTAATAATTATATATGTGTGAACATATATGAAAGCTTGTATGTGTATAAATGAACATGAGTGGAACATTTTTAAATATTAACTTTGTTTTATTTCTGTATACTTTTTAAGTTTTTCATTTTTTTCTCCTTTTTCTTATCTTCCAGGGAGTGAAGGGACTTTTGCAACCTCTCCAGGTTCTCATCTTAGCAACAGTACCAAACCCCACTTGAACAGTGAGTCGCCATTATCACAAGATCTAGGCAACCTCTCAGCCCAGGATTTGTTTATTGATGTCCCCAGCCGAAAACCCTCATACCTGAAACTCAGCTGCTCTGTTAGTGGCTATGGAAAGTACAGCGTCTACAGCTCATACAAGGGCATAGAGAAACGGTCTCCCTTCTCTAGCAGCTCCTCCTTGAAGGCAGAGTCGAGATCCACCTCGTCTGAGATGCCTGTTGTACAATCAAACAGTAATGAAAGGACTTTAAGCTTAGAATGTTCGTCTAAAGAATCAGACCCTGAAAAAGACATGGATAATTCTCCCTTGCCGGCCGCTTCCAATGGAGTTGATAACAATACATCACCGTCTTCCATTGTCAATGGTGCCTCCTCAGAGGCCCCAACTATTGTAAGTCAAAACACTATTTATTTGAAACAAAGTTTTGTTGCATGTTGATAATTATTAAAAAAACTAAAAACATTGTTCTGTTATTGGCCTATCGATGACAAAAAACAGTTGCAAAATGTAAGGTTAGATTTACGTGCTTTCTACAGCAGCAAGAATTGTGACAGACTGACGAAAATGTTATTTCAAACTTGAGCGTGACAGACCGACGAAAATGTTATTTCAAACTTGAGCGTGACAGACCGAAGAAAATGTTATTTCAAACTTGAGCGTGACAGACCGACGAAAATGTTATTTCAAACTTGAGCGTGACAGACCGACGAAAATGTTATTTCAAACTTGAGCGTGACAGACTGACGAAAATGTTATTTCAAGCTTGAGCATGACAGACTGATGAAAATGTTATTTCAAACTTGAGCGTGACAGACCGACGAAAATGTTATTTCAAACTTGAGCATGACAGACTGACGAAAATGTTATTTCAAGCTTGAGCATGACAGACTGATGAAAATGTTATTTCAAACTTGAGCGTGACACACCGACGAAAATGTTATTTCATACTTGAGCGTGACAGACCGATGAAAATGTTATTTCAAACTTGAGCGTGAAAGATTGACGATAGATACATCCATTCAATCTACATGTAACGTCATCGTGGGAGTTCTTCTATCCCCACAGCTCTCTCTTTTTTTTCTTTTGTTGTTTCTCTCTCTTTCTTTTTACCTTAACGATTTCTCAGATGTGAAAACTTTTTATTGCTGGGTCTTTTGCATTTCTGAAGATGGTATATAATGTATCAAAACACATAATACTTTCCACTCCTCTGATTAGATACAAAAATAGCCGAGAATGGCCCCATCTGCATTCCCCAGTCGGGGGCACCTCAGCTAATCTGCAATAACACCGCCTGTCTTGGAAGAAGTAATGCCTTGGAGGGTGAATCTCTTAGGACTAAACAGAACCAACCTCATCATCATCGTCATCTTATATTAGTTTAAAGTCCATTTAAATACTGGCATGTGTTGGACGGCTTTTAAAAATTGACTTCCAAACACATTTACCTCAAGCCAGGTCATTATTTAAACTACATAACCTAAAATGCAACATATTTTCTTTGGAAGTCATTTCCTTAGTTGAGGCAAGATTTTTATACGCCGGATGGCATTCCTGACGCCAACCTAGTGTGGTGATGGGGACCAGCGTTTTTTATCTAGACAACATCTCTAGGCGATTGCCTACTAAGGCTCAAGACCTCATTCTGACAAAAGAAATATGCACTATATAAAGTTACCCAATCTGATATATACACTACAGGTCAACTGTTTGGGATCACCATTCATTTCTTTCAGAAAATTGGAAGAAAATACCCAAGGGTGTGCAAGTGATCTTGCTCACTGTTTGAAGAATGCAGGAAAACGTCTGCCATTTTTTTTTTTTTTTTTTTTTTTCAAATACTGCTGGAAAGAATGCCAATAATTTGTAAAGCAGTAATTAAGGCAGGGGTGGCTTTATTAACGAAAACAAAATATTGTTCTGTTGTTGATAATTGTTTATAGTTAATAATCATATTCGGTTTAACGTCCATTTTACATGCTGGCATGTGTTGGATAGAAAACAAGCTTACTCTCCACGATACCATTGACATGTTTGTCAACGGTCTCGCTACTGATTCAATGCTTACTGTCTTTTATACGAAGCAACTGTTTTTACGATTGGATGCCTTCTTCCTAACCATAACCACAGGTGTAAATAATGCCAGCTGAGACGGTTTACCAGGGTATGGCGCTTGGAGCTACACATGAAAGATTTAGGGAATGCATGAGGACCAGGCATGAGCACCTATCCTGATACCCTCAGGCCAGTTAAGTAAGGTGCCGTCTCTACATACATCTAATACCAAATTAAGTGTTTGTAAAAAAAAAAAGTGCATGTTTGTCGAAATAAAAACAAATACTGTTGTTGCTGAAATTTTATATTTTATTTAAAAAAGTACATAAATATATAATTTTAAGATCTGAGGGGAAAATGGAGTGTGGCCCAAAATTTTACCAGTAGTGTTTTGTATATGCAAGGTGCCCTTATTTTATTTGTTTTTTTACTGAGGAATCACCACTTATCAAGGCTAAAAGTCACTCAAAGATAAAGGTTAATGACTTAAGGACTCTTTATGACAAGTGTTTATTGCTATTATATTTGAAGAGGACCATGTTGAAGCCCTCAGGATAGCAATCTTAAGGCTGGACACCATTGCTGTATTTTTATATAACTGTACAGATTGTCTATAGTATTTTAGTGTTCTTGATAGAGCCATACAGTAGTAAAACCTCTCAAATTGTTGTTTATTCAACATTAGATGTGGAATCCTTCCGTAGGAAACGGGTTTCTGCAGAATCTGTGATGGAATTAGTAGCAAAACTCAAAGATGCTACAAATGCTGTTAAACTCAACCTGTTTATTTGAATGGTTAAATAATAAGTTGTGATTAAGATTTGATACATCTCGTCTACAATGGTGAGTTGAGACATCATTAATTACTAGAAACAAGGAACTTTAAATCCTATATTTAGAAACCAATAGCATTATGACAAATAGGACGCACTTCAAAATTACATCTAAATAAACTAAAACAAAATAATGGCTCCAAGCAAAAAAATGAAATTACAAAAATAACAAGTCATGTGACTTGTCTACAATTACGTCATCAGCTAAAACACTTTTATGTGCCAAAGATGAATTCGTTCCTGTCACTTCTGATAAAAAGAAATTTAAACAACTATGAAAACCAGTTAGCAGTCACAGAAGCTGATCAAGATACAGGACACAACTAACTACTATAAACTTGCACACAATGTCACACACATATTCTCAACAAAGGCAGACATATAGACACACTTCTTACACAAACTAATCACTTTTTCCATTCTACAAACTGAGAAAAACAATTTAACTATCTGAACTTATGCACACAAAATGAACAATTCATTTGTACAAACTTGTAACCTTGTTTAATTAACTGCTCTTTCGACTTTATTTATTTCATTATTTCTTTTATACAGGGTTCATTTTCACTTTAACATTCACATAAAAGAATGGTTGCTCCAAAACTAGCAGTCTGCAAATTCCACATCTGTTTTCTTCATTGAATACAATTTTTTTTAAAATATCCAAATCCTATAAAAAATATAAGAATTTTAGTTTCATTTTATAGTAAAAAAAATAAAATATTCAGGTTTATATATTTTTCTTCTAGAAATTTTGATTAATGACTTTTTTAGTTAAAAGTTTTGTATTTAAATTAACGTGGAAAAAACCAGTTGCCATCTGCTTCTTGTTTATATATACAAAGAAACCTGTATTAATGTTACTACTGTGTAGACGTTGAATGGATTACGTCCCTTTGATTTGACATATTAGCAGCATTATGGTTATAATAATGAAGGGATAATCAAACTTATATAGATGAAAGAAAGTGGACTTTTCTCTCACTCTTGTCAACTTTTCTTCTGTGATTATCTGAGTTTGAACTTTAACAGCTTGGATTTCCATTGCAACAGTGAAAGTCTTAAGCAAACTGAATTCTAACGTGTTGGTTGACTATTTATATTAACAATCATTAGTTAACCCAGACAATTCTGTTAATTGAGTTTGTCTAATCTGTATATTTGTAAAGTTGTATCATTTGTCGCACTAACAGCGAGATTAAAATGCCACTTTCATATTCACAATAAAAGAACTGCTTTCTAGCATACTAATAATGTATGCAATCAATGTCGGAAGGTTAATTTATTTGCATATTGATTTGCAAAGTGTTTTCATTTTACTATAACACATAGTTCCATTTATGAATATTTTATATATATATATATATATATATATATATATATCTTTGAAGTTAGGGTGAAAATAGGGATTTTCCGGTCCTTTCTGATCAATTTACTTCTGGGGGGTTGCGATTCTTGGTTTCCTCGATTTTCCCAAACAGTAAAATATGAAACTATCTAACTGAGCCCAAACCAGTAAAAAATGTTAACCATTACTTTGGCTGAGAGACAATGCAATCCTTTTGAATGATAGTAAGCCAAATAAGATTTAACAATACAATCCCAGAAAACTCAACAGACTTGCTATCAGTTTATTTCTGGCAAATGAGTAAGTCTGAGAACATCTCATTTTTGAATTGTCCAAGCTTCTAATCCTCTCAAAATATCTCATTTTATCTTCAAATTCATATTTTTAACAACAAAGAAAAATGCACAGAATGTGGGTGATGTAAGCGATATAGATAAATAGACAGAAGATAGTGAGCCGATAGACAAACAAATTTACACAGCCAGGTACCCACATGACTATCATAGTTTGTTTGTAGCAACATACGCACACACATGTTAGCAGCACACTCTGTCAACCGCACCATGTTTGTTTCTTGATCATTAATAAAGAAAGAAAAACTATAAAAATCAAGAAGATAATGTGTACGTGTTTACTTTTGTGTCTTGTATCTGAATTACCAAGTTCCAGAAGTGCAGCTCTTGTACTACCGGAGATATGTCGATACAAACTGAATACGCAAAAACTCTACAAAATTTAGTGCGTTTTAAAGTTGATAGCGCTTTTGTTTATAACTTCCACATTTATTCGAATTGTGCCACGAAACTTTGCAGACCGTCGCGGAGAGGCATTTTCTACTGAAGTACCAAGTTTCAGAAGTGCAGCTCTTGTACTACGTAAAGCGATTAACCAAATAGTACAAAAATACTAAACATAGCAAGACTTGCATATGGAACAAATAAACTGATAACGCTGCAACAGTCTATCTAGTTTTGACCCCCTTAAGAACGTTAAGGGGATAGGTTACAGCCCTTCTTGTTGGTGCCATGCTATAATACACTACCTCAAATCATGATTTAGTCATTACAGATGCTAATAATTATTGCACTGTCAAAACGTCTGGAATAAATGCAGAAAATGAGTAACAAAGAACTAGCAAAAAAGTGGCATAATCCGATGCCATAGCAATCAATATAAATAAAAGTGTTTATTTCCGTCTATTCGCAAACAACTTTGGCAAAGATCTTAAATAAGTCAATATCACATTGGTTGGGATTATAATGTCAGTAATGATCATTATATTGACAACATCCAAGTCAGTGATTCCCATCGGTATGTCGAAGCCATCCATCATCTAGATAGCCACCATAAGGTGAAATGAAAATAGTTTTTAAATTATAATAACCTGAAAATCAATTCCTCAAACTGAATAGTCGAATCAAGACAGTAGACCTTGCACACACAAATAACTTTTAGAAATTTGAATATTCTGTTTTTATATTCTATAATAGAGATTATATTTCTTTCCTATTGTATCTGTTGAGAAACTGCCAAAATTCAACTGGCTTCATATTGTATTATTTTTACCCTGTATAATCACGTTGGCACACCCATTCTTGTTAGATCACCAAAGTTAAGTGGCGTTGATCCTGCCCAATACTACATGGGTGACTATTTGGGAATAACAGGTGCTATATGTGAATCTGGAATGCAATAGAAACCTACCTAGACCTAATCTTTCTGCCTAGACACCTACACAATAATTCAAAACATGCTCAGTGGGTTTCCAAGTTGCTATTCAGGCTACGGCGACCTGAACAGGCCACACTGATGTCTTTTTTATGAGGATAGTTTCATTTTTCTTGGGATGGGGGTATATTTGGTTATAATTCTTTGATCAAAACCTTCTCCAGGATTACCATAATTATTTTTTAAAATCTGGTTGAAATCGGACGTGAAATGGTGGGCCATAGCTCTATAGACAAATATATGGTTGAATCGGATTTAAAACTTTTGTAAGGATGACCTTAGCATTTGTGAAAGTTTTGTTGAAATCTGGCCTGAAATGGCTGAGTTGCATCACGCAGACAACAACCTGGTGAAATATATATTAAGATTGTCACAATCTACGTTCAGTAGGAGGGGGAGGTCTAATGTATAATGTTGCGGCCTATGGAAATTTTTTTATTTTTTTATTTTAGTTCAGTTAGTTCTCAGAGATCAAGGGGCTAACACGTGATTTCTTTGAGTTACATAGATATCAAGTTTTCATTTAAGGATCTGTCCTACTTAAACGTTAAGGCAGTAAAACAGTGAAGAATAATAATTTTCTTATCCCCAATAATTATGTTATAGTTTCTTTTTCTTGTGTTCTTTCCTTGGATTTTCTGGATTCCAGAACCAGAATATGATTGGTCAGGTGGAGTATCCATTTTAATGTTGTTACATATAGTCTGCTGGGAAAGGTATGAACATGCAATTTTCCCTTCAATTGCATATAATAAATAGTTTACAATAGATTTTATTTATCTTTAAAATTTTACAAAAAAGTTTGCAGTATAGTAAATTTTCTTTATAAAATAAAATGTGGCACAAGGCCAAAATTGGGTGGGGTGGGGGTCGGATGTCGTCCTCTAGGTCTATTCTCTAAACTAGTTTAATTCACCAAAATACAACATTCACTCTATGGGTAAAACCTACTTTACATTATCCCAAATGGTTTGCCGTTTTTTATTTTCAATAAATCCGTTCACAATAGATATTTATCTTTTCATTAAATAACTGGCAAAAACATTGATATGCGTAAAACATAAAAAACAAACCAAACTACCGGCATTACCAATTATGACATCATCTTGGGATTTTCGAAAGTACGGATTGTAGCAGGAAGTGTCGATCGTAACAGTCACTTTCAGTGTTTTTTGTCATGTTACGATAAATAGAATTCACCAAGAAACGAAAGATGTCAGGGAATTAGCTCCTAAAATAACCTCAAAATGTCGTCCGAGTTACACCATGAACTGGTACAAGTATAATAAAGAATGTAAAAGGTGCATCACACTATGTACTCTATTCTTATAAAAAACAAGTAGTTTCGTCTTTCATTTCTGAGGAAGAAATAGCGAGATGAATCTATTTATCTATGAAGTGAGGACCGGGTTGTTTACGTTACCTGAATGGGTAAACCACCTGGCCTATACCTTACTACGTCACCATATAGGAATATCTTATCTAACAACAAGCTAATACACCTTTTGAACAATTCCTTAAAGATGAATTGCTATTTTACTCATAATGAGGGTTCATACCTCTCTTTTAGGCTATCAGATCATGAAACATGTAAGAATGATTACTTAGGTAGACTGTCCTAACTGGGGTCACAATCCAGAAGCCCACAACGCTTGGATAACCTGCCCTCCCTTAACCAGAAAATATGTATATATTTGAATGAAACTTTCCAAATCATTATACCTAACAAGCATGTCCTGGCATTGCCCAGAAAAATTGAAAAACCAAGAATAGCGACCCTCAGCAGTGAATTAACCAGAATGGACCAGAAAGACTCTTTTCATCCATCACAATATAAAGAATATTCCTAAACCGATCTGTGTTATATGAAAATTAAAACAATCCTTTAATTAGAAAACAATGCAAACGAATAGTTAATTGAGATGTCCTTTTGCAAACCAATATGCGAATTAGTTAAACTTGCATTGTCGATCGCATATACGTGATCACTGTATTAGAAAGTTATTGTTCTTCTCTGTGAATATGAATTTGCCGTTTTAATCTCACTGTTAGTGTGATATTTGGCCCAATTTTATAAATATACAGAATAGATTTGAAATGGGCATTATATTATTGTAACAAACAAGTATATATAGATATATATTCTGAATCACAAAATGCTTTGATGTATCGTCTATTTCCTGGATTAGATAATATTCACCTTGATGTGCAAATAATTTCAAATTTTACTGAGGTATTTGACATTGGATCTATTTTGTAATTTTTGTTTTGTTTTAGTTTGGTCGAGGATGAGGTTTTTTGTTTTCTCGGACATTATTTGTTATTTGTTTTTTTTCTGGGTATAAACGAAAGATGCTTTAGAAATACCGTTTTGAAGAAAGGGGCTGTTTGGATAGATTTTATGTTATGTTGTATAACTGAAAATAAATATCGTCTGGAAACAGCTGTAAACAGCTTTGATAACATTGTGTATACTCTTTATTTGGAATATGATTTGAAAATAATTTAAATCTTTAAAACCAACTGTGCGTGTACTTATCTGTTTTTATTGAAAAGAGGAGGAGTCGGAGTATTAAACACTCAGTTTTAAAAGCCCCTATATACTTGCCTCCCCCCACGGAACAGTTTGTAATGTGGGAAAAATCCAGCTCCATAATAAGGGATACTCTGGATGGGACATATAAAAATTATCCCGGTCTTGAAGTATTTCTCTCTCCTCGTACAGCCTAGTTAGAAAATGACAGAAAGGAATTGCATCGATTTCCCAAATTTGAGCAAATTTTCAATCCTGAAAGATAACCGAGTTGGCAGTGTTCGAAGACACTTTGCTGTTTTCGTAACGCTCAATCCCTTGCTCGATCCTGACTGGCATTATTCACCTTTGGTGAAGCAATAAGTGTGCATGGTGAACGGAGGGGGCGGGGCATCTCTTTAAGATGACACTTGAGGAAATGCTGTTCAACAAAACAAGACTAACAAGCTGAGTTTCCGGTTTCTCTCATGAACCTCCTCCTCCTCCTCCTCCTCCTCCTCCTCCTCCTTTCGACACGCCCATCCCCTTTTCACCTCTGTAAGGATGAGATGCGAAGTGTTTCAGGTCATCTTGAGCAGAGAACCGGGTATCTGAATTCTAATTCTAGATTCTTGTACTCTTTGCTTTTTATTTGTTCGTTTTTTTTTTTCCTTTCAATTTATAGTGTTTTTTTTTCTTTCTTTGTCTTGTGTTTTTGTTGTCGTCATTCTATGTTCTCTCTTTCTTTTCCGGATCCTCCTCCGACACTGGTGCCTCTGCCGCTTACATTCGCTCTTCCATTATCTCATGTGTACTTTCACTCTGCTCTTATTTTGTTCCTCTTCTTGTTCTCTCTCTGTCTTTCCTTCTCTCTCTCTCTCTCTGTTCTTATTCAATTTTCTTTCTCTCTCTCACCCTTTTCTTTCTCGCTCTCTCACCCTTTTCTTTCTCGCTCTCTCACCCTTTTCTTTCTCTCTCTCTCACCCTTTTCTTTCTCTCTCTCTCTCACCCTTTTCTTTCTCTCTCTCACCCTTTTCTTTCTCTCTCTCACCCTTTTCTTTCTCTCTCTCACCCTTTTCTTTCTCTCTCTCACCCTTTTCTTTCTCTCTCTCGCCCCCCCCCCTCTTTCTCTCTCTCGCCCCCCCTCTTTCTCTCTCTCGCCCCCCCTCTTTCTCTCTCTCGCCCCCCCCTCTTTCTCTCTCTCGCCCCGCTTTTCTTTCTCTCTCTCTCGCCCCGCTTTTCTTTCTCTCTCTCTCTCGCCCCGCTTTTCTTTCTCTCTCTCTCTCGCCCCGCTTTTCTTTCTCTCTCTCTCTCGCCCCGCTTTTATTTCTCTCTCTCTCTCGCCCCGCTTTTATTTCTCTCTCTCTCTCGCCCCGCTTTTCTTTCTCTCTCTCTCTCGCCCCGCTTTTCTTTCTCTCTCTCTCTCGCCCCGCTTTTCTTTCTCTCTCTCTCTCGCCCCGCTTTTCTTTCTCTCTCTCTCGCCCCGCTTTTCTTTCTCTCTCTCTCGCCCCGCTTTTCTTTCTCTCTCTCTCTCTCGCCCCGCTTTTCTTTCTCTCTCTCTCTCTCGCCCCGCTTTTCTTTCTCTCTCTCTCTCTCGCCCCGCTTTTCTTTCTCTCTCTCTCGCCCCGCTTTTCTTTCTCTCTCTCTCTCTCGCCCCGCTTTTCTTTCTCTCTCTCGCCCCGCTTTTCTTTCTCTCTCTCGCCCCGCTTTTCTTTCTCTCTCTCTCTCTCGCCCCGCTTTTCTTTCTCTCTCTCTCTCTCTCGCCCGCTTTTCTTTCTTTCTCTCTCTCTCGCCCCCCTTACTTTCTTTCTCTCGCCCCCCTTACTTTCTTTCTCTCGCCCCCCTTACTTTCTTTCTCTCGCCCCCCTTACTTTCTTTCTCTCGCCCCCTTACTTTCTTTCTCTTGCCCCCCTTACTTTCTTTCTCTCGCACCCCTTACTTTCTTTCTCTCGCACCCCTTACTTTCTTTCTCTCGCACCCCTTACTTTCTTTCTCTCGCCCCCTTACTTTCTTTCTCTCGCCCCCCTTACTTTCTTTCTCTCGCCCCCTTACTTTCTTTCTCTTGCCCCCCTTACTTTCTTTCTCTCGCACCCCTTACTTTCTTTCTCTTGCCCCCCTTACTTTCTTTCTCTCGCACCCCTTACTTTCTTTCTCTCGCACCCCTTACTTTCTTTCTCTCGCTCCCCTTACTTTCTCTCTCGACGCCCCCCTTACTTTCTCTCTCGACACCTCCTTTTCTTTCTCTATTCCTCCTCCCATTTTCTTTCTCTCTTACTCTTTTCTTTCTGTCCTTATTCAGTTTTATATTCTTTCTATCTTTTTCTCTCTCTTCTATCTAGACCCTTATCTCTTTTAGTCATCCTCACTTACCAATCCCTTACCTCTTTGTTTTTTATTTCACTGTCTTTTTTCTTCTTTTGCCACCCTCTTGACCTCTGCAATTGACTATCAGCTGTTATTTAAAACGAATCCATTTTAAAGACATGACCATTTAATCTGTGCTTTTATTCATAAAAATGCTTTTTCAAATTTAATCGGGACAGACCGACGGAACCTCTTTATAAAGAGGCATGGATACATCTAAAATTTAATTTTTGAGTCTGTTTGAAATCGACAAATCGACAGACTCCTTTTATAAATCCTTTTAAATCTGCCTGACGTGCCTTTGAGCCTTTTTCAACCTAATTATAAGACTAACTTGAAACTCATGGTTTTAACTAAAGCAATAAACACTCTCTAAAGATCTTAACTAGAGAAAAGGGGGGTCGGCTATCATGGAGAGTAGAAAGTGGACCATGAGTTTACTTTCAACATCCTTGTAACTCTCGTCCCCACATTTTGTCTTTAATCCTTACATTCTATAAGCAATGTTTCTAACAAAGGGGTAAAGTAAATTCATGTGACAACTTGATTTTGGTGTTGGCATTTTTGCAGGAGGGACCACGTAATGGTTGCCAACATCCGTAAGTGAAAGTGATATTATGGAATCGACTGGATTCGAACTTGGCACACCCAGTCCGTGTCGTTATCCACTTGACCACCTGCTGTTTCCTGGATCGGCTGTTTTTTGTTTTTTTTTGTTTTTGTTTTTTTTAATGGATGATAAGTGAAGATTATCAATCCTCTTGTGATATTCATCATCTTTCAACTGTCAATCTACCCATATCATTAACCTTTATCCTCGAGTGTTTTTCAGCCTTTCTAAGTGGTAACTCATTCTCTACCTAAGGGCTGGGATCAAAGTGTTGTATCTGTTCTGTTCTCAGTCAGTGAAGGAGAGGTTCTTTTAAATTGAGGCAATTTTTATTTTTGGCCCAATCTGAAGTACCCCTTTTGTTGGGGGAGCTGGATTTTTCTCCCATTAAAAACAAACCTTGTGTCTAACTCTGCCCTCGTGGGAGACAACTAAGAAAGGACTCATTAGTAAAAAAAATAAAATGAAAATAATTAAAAAATCTAAGCAACGGTTTGAAAGAATTTAAAGCTATTCTAAGCAGATTCTCTGAAAATCTGGTGAAAGCTTTCCCCAAGAATAAATTAATTTATTCGTGCTGTGTCCCTTCCATTTTCAGATTAGATTTAGGCCATTAATTGCAACAAAGCCATTCAACCTAACAAAGACTTTTCAACATTTTAAAGCCTCCGATTCTGTCGCTTTTAAAAATGTTGACTCATTTCTTTGTCTCTGTCTGATTTCTTGCAGAGTGTTCTATTTAATATTCATGGATTTAAATAAGGATATAACTTTTTTTAAATCTCTCTTTAAATATAATAGTCATCCAGAGATACTGTTTCGCAGTATAACAGCTCTTCAGTCTGGTTAGATATGTAAGTGCTTCATACTGAGAATTAAAACCAGGTTGTTTTTTTTTATTCACTGCACCATCGACACAAGTGAGGAAATGAAATTTTAATGTTTATGCCAAAAATATTATTTCTATTCGTTTTATGAAGAGCTTTGCATCAGTGCCAATGACAGCGATTTCACTTCTCACAACAATAAAGCTACACAGAATTATCTGCCCACCAAAAAAGTAGAATACACGTAACAATTAATTAAAAATACAACTCAAAACGGTCAGAAATGCCATTAAATGAAAGCAAAAATATAAAAACTATTTAAGAAAGAATAGAAAAGTTTTGGCTGTAAAATTGGATCACTTAAGTGACCGGCAGCAATTCTGTGCCGAACGGTTATGTAGAACAAGAAGTAAAAGCATGGCACCCTAAAAAGTTAGTCATCTGATAAAGTGTACAAAGCATCTAACCAATGGTCATGAATGCTTAGCACATACACACACATATATATATATAATGTGTGTGTGTGTATTATTTTAATAATAAATATTTTAATATCCACATATGTTTTATCTTTACCAAGAATCATCAGTGTGCCTAAATTTAACTATTCCACTGGTGGCACAATTTAAACTCCAAACTCAAGTCACCTTTGACTCCCATCCGACATTGACACTAAATGAAAAGAAATAAAGTCAATTAACCTTTAAGCAAATATACATAAGCCACTGACAGTGTTCGAAAATCCAGGGGAGGGAACTTACATTTTTTGCTTAATTGGAAGTTGTTTAATACTTCTCTTAACAATGCTTATCCGTGAAGGGAGCTTTAAATAATATATGTAATCTGACATTGGATTTTTAACACCCAGCAGGGTAAATATCCCAAACACTTTCAAGAGAAGCTCTGATCCATTGTTCTATGTTTTTTGTAACAAAATCGCTAGGCCATTTTAGAGCCATTACTATTCTACTTTCACATATTAATCCAGTTCTTTGTATCGGCTGAAGGGGTAGGGGGAGTCTTTTTTTTTTTTTTTTTTTTTTTTTTTTTGTAGAAAAGGATTTACACGATTTATCATACAATTTTAGATTTGGATGAATTAACTTCATTTGCCATTGTTTGACAATTGTTGTAATCCCTGAAAATAATTTCTATAAACCCACGAAAATCTTATATTGTTTCCACAGTACTTTAATTGTATTTCTAAATCCATTAAGACACACACACATGTATTATTGTTTATTTTCTTTTGTTATGCAATCACTTGTAAGAGTTAGAAGTAGTTAAACTACACCGCATCATTTGTCATTTCTTTGTGGTATAGCAGTCTGGGACTCCATGATATTTGTATTCTTACGAATGTGGCAGTAATGTATAGGCTACTGAAAAGCTATCGCCTTTTCCAGTTACCGCCTGGGATTTGTATACCGGAATACATTTATGGCAGCTCTAAGCAGACGGTAATTGTTTGAATTTTCTTGAGAAAGTTTGTTCTGTCTTTGGTGGAAAAGTTAGTTTCAGCAATGTAATTTCTCCACCCCTATTTTTATTTGTATTTGTTACCAACAATATTTAGAGCAATGTTAGGGTTACGGTTAGAGCAATGTTCTTTTAAAAATATTCAGAATTTTGGTTAGAGGCAATCACGCATATCAAATCTGCATTCTAGGCAATTTAAACTTCCAGGTGGAATTTGTTCAAAAAGTTAAATCTGCAATCTCTGCTAAAATCTTTTTATCCACTTTCAATTTTTATTTTTTCATGTAAATTTTAGAAAAATGAAAATTCCAATTATTTTTAAACTTCTTTTATGCAAGTTTTTGCGTATAAAATTTAGTAGACTACCCGTGATCCGTTGGGTCGCTCCCACTATTTGTTCCACTTTGGATTCATAAACAGATAAAAATACTTGTTACAGAACTAAAAATAAGTCTTTTTACTTCTATAGTATCCTTATGGATACTATAGAAGTAAATAGACTTATTATTTTGCTATGTAATTTACATACATGTTTACGGTGTGTACGAACCCACTATGTAAATTAGATGGCAAAAAAGTTATTTTTCTAAATGCTAACAGACATTAATAAATATTAGATAACGGTGAAACCAACATAGAGGGGGGAAAGAGAAGTACATGGATAACTAAGAGAGGGAGGACTTGTTCAGTTAATTATAAATTACAACTAATTAGAACAATTAAAGCGGAATGTTTTGTCAATCAAAACTCAATCCCAGAACTAAAGTATATTTTAGCATGTATTTTGTGTTATCAAAATATATATGAAAAAAGCTTTAGGGAAACAAATGTTGATTAACTCTTATTTAGTATAATATTTATTAAGAAAAATGTTGAAAGAAATGAACAATTCATAATGGTTGCATTTTTTTATCCACTTTTCCAGAGCTCTATTTTTCTTTTATTTTTTTTCATTTCTTCAGATAAAGAATCAAGGAAATATCCGAAATTCATAGCTGTGCCGGTTATTTTATGTACAAACTTTCGACTTGCATTAGTCATCTTCAGGGTATAGAGAAAATATTGTCGGCAGATCCCTTCAATCTGAAGGCCCAAATAAATTATGTCTAATATTTTTTTAAATTTTTCATACCAATTAATGAGAGAATAAAAATTTTACAAAAAAACATAGTTATATTTGTTTTTACTTTTGTTATTAATATCGGTGAATAAGAATGAAAAGTGTGTTACTAAATTTGTTCAGAGTTCTTTATGAGTGGTAGTATACGTATATAATTCTTTGGAGGAGGTGAGATGAAGAAAGCCCCCCCCCCACCCTACACCTTTTATTTATTTTTAAAAAAGTATATAGGAAAAAAGCCTCAGGGAAACAAACGTTGATTGACTCAGATTTAGTATATTAATAGATTTGCTATGTTGCCTACTTTTTTGTGCATAAAATATTTCCCAAATTTCAGAAGAATTCGTGCAGTGGTTTTAGTGTTCACTTCAAATGAACACAAATTTAATGTAGAAAAATGACCTACTGTACTAAACAGTGCAGTCCAGATAGAATAAAATCTTAAAACAGGACTTGAAACAAAAAAAACATAGTTATATTTATTTTTACTTTTATTTCTTATTAATATCGGTGAATAAAAATGAAAAGTTTGTTACTAAATTTCTTCATGAATGGTAGTATTAGTATATAATTCTTTGGAGGAGGTGAGATGAAGAAAGCCTCCCCCCCCCCGCCTTTTAATTTCACTAACAAAACGAATTCTTGTTTTGTATCAATAGTTTAAAGAATAAAGTTATTTAAAATATCTCCTGTACCCTGACGACTTCAGGCAGTCAAAAGCTTATGAATGTTTGATGTTTCCCCATATCGTTTTTCTCAACTTCATCTAAATGAATACATGTCACATTTGGCTCATTTCTCACACTAACGGTGAGGTCAAAACACCTTATTTCAAGTTTACACAATAGCAGCACCCTATCTGCTTTATATACTGCTTACATACATGTGATCTCAGTAATAAAGTTAACTAATTTGCATATTATCGTGCAAAAAAATACTTTATTAATTAACTATAATTTTTAATTGTTTTTTTTTCATTTAACTATAGTTTTGATTTTAATATAACAAATAGTTTTGTTTAGGAATATTGTTTTATTTCGTGGACAAATATTTAGCGAGTCAATAGAATTCAGACATGCCAATGATGGCGTGTTCTCCTTCTTGGTTATGATGGCATGACAGTTGTTCATGCACCAATGTTGTGTTCTTTTCCGACCTATTCTCTAGAGCAGGGGCGGGCAACCTTTTAAGAGTGAGGGCCAGATGAGACTTTTGGAAGGAGATCGCAGGCCGGAGTGAAAAACGAAATCTCAGAATTACTATATTTTGTTTACATGAATAAATTGTATAAAAATTGCATTGAACACTCTACAAATCTGATATTTTTCCTCAAGAGACTTCTGTATGTGATGTTATAAAAGGCGCAACGAAGAGCCATTTTAGAATCATAAAAAATAATGACGGGGGAAGTAGCAAGTTGATCCAGCATTCGTTTTGACACACCTCACATAGGTTATCTGTGTCATGCCCTTTCCTCGTCTCATGTTTCGTCTTTTCCTCTCTCTTTCTCTTTTTCTATCTCAGGCCAAGGATTTGAAATTAATAGTTAAAGAAAAATGAAATATACATGCATCATCGCTCACTGATATTTATACATTTTTATCTCACTGTAAATCTTAATTGAAACCTACTTTAACGTCTATGTCACAAAATGATATGAGTTTTACTGGGAGGTCCGTGGGCCGGATTGCAATAATAAAGCATAGCAAGGTGGCGGGCCGGATGCTAAACCTTCGCAGGCCGGATGTGACCCACGGGCTGGAGGTTGCCCACCCCTGCTTTAAAGGAACTGACTTGATTTTCAGCAAGTTACGAGCCATCTCCCCACACTCTTCATCGCCCAGGCAAATTGATTTCTTCTTTCGTTTCTTTTCTTTACGGTCATATTTAAAAGATAAATAAATTTGTATCAAAATTATCAAAATGTTAATTTTTATCTATCCCTATGAATAAATGTGAAAGTGTTTGTTTCGTGTTTACAACAATAAAATGTTTATTATTTTTTAGTTTTGTTTCAAGTATTTTAAGTTAAGAACTTTGCAAAGCCATCGAGTATACTATATATTTAAAGATTATAGACATAAGGCCTTATTCCAAAAGAATGCAAAGTGAAAAACTGTCGGTCACTATGTAGAGTTGATTCTGTCTACGCTACGTTAGATCTACATATTCTCTATCATCGATATTGAGCACCCTCTTTCTTTATAAATATTACAACTATATATATATATATATATATATATATATATATATATAGCACCAAAAGATACTGGTTGAAAAAATTCAAAATGCATCCAATAACCATTTAATTTATACATATTTAATTTCTATATTCCTTTTTTTCCTTTATTTTTTCACTCCAATCAAAGAGGTTTTTATCAATTTAATATGAACCTTTCAAACGGCAAAAGAAAAATAAGTATAATGGACATAATTTATCATAAATTCTTAAATACAAAAACAGTTTAAGTAAGGTTTCCCTTTTGATTTGAGTGAGGGAGAAAAAGAAATATAGAAATGAAATATATATTAAGTGAATATCAGATGCATTTTGATTTGTTTTCAGCTTAACTGTGGCGAATTATACACTGATGAAGCGTTTTCGTGAATATTGATAAAATTTTGTAAACCATAAAAATGTATATTTTCGAAATAGGCAGAAACAATTGTCTGTTAATAAAATGTTTTTGGATGTAATATAGAATGTTTCTCTGAATATTGATCATATGATGTTATATGAGGAAAAAATACACGATATATCATGAAATGCCATGGAAACGGTATGTGTGAAAATACAAAAGGAAAAACAAAATCACCAAAGACGAGAGCTTTACCGGTTTCGTTTGGATCAACGAACGTTTTAAGATGTTCGTTGATCAGAACTAAACCGGTAAAGCTTTCGTTTTTCATCATTGTTCCTGTGTTTAATTTGTTTTTGCTTTTGTCTTTTAACACACACACACACACACACACACACACACATATATATATATAGCACCAAAAGATACTGTCTGCTTTTAACTTAAGAACACACTTGATGAATATTAAATGACATGTTTCTCGAAACAACAAGAAAAGGATGTTCTTGTTCCTATATCTGGCCTCATAATAAGGTGAGCCATGATTGTTATCTTCCTGTATGCTTAGGTCAGGCCAGTTAGAAAGTACTTAAGAAATCTTTAAAAATAATAAGAAAAAAATAACTTCCGACTTTCATTCCGATAATGAAACGCATCTGCTTGAATGCTTTAATTTAATGACGACATCCATATTTATCAAGGGAGATAATCAGGGAATAGTTCCTCCTTGAGACGTCTGAATTCAAGAAGCTGTATATATTCTGACACACACACACATGTATGTAGGTTTTTCTTTTTATATCAGCAAATCTTGAGTGGCTGTGTCTGTCTGTTTAAAATAGTATTTTCTTCGTTAAATGCACTGATTGAATAGACGTATCTAAAATTAGATGCGTCTTTTTAATCTGCACATAATCTAGTCTACCTTAACACTCATCTTTTTATTCTTTGTGATATTGTCTTCTAACCATTTGATAATATTGTTATTACCATTTAATGTATACAACCATATCTACCTTGACGCTTCTTGGGATATCGTCTTCTGAGCATTTGATATATTTTTGTTATTTAAATTATTAAAACATTGCAGACCCCACAATATTATTATAAATAATATCTTGGTATAGGGCTTTGTTTTCAATTGTACTCGCAGACGGAGACATCCTACATATCACGTAGATTATATGTCTATACAATAAAATATAAAGGAAGAAAACAATGTATGAAAGTCGTTTTTCTGTTATCAAATATTATCTTTATTACGAGAGAGAGAGAGGTCAGTCACCTTCTCCTCTTTCTAAACCTTTGCTTATGCCTCGTATATATTTCTTTGTAGTTGTTTAATTTACTTTAATTACTGTTAATATTGACAAAATGTTGCATACATAGAGAAAAAGTAGGACGATAAAATTACGAATGAATAACATCAAACATTAATTTATTATGTACTGTTTAAAAAAATAGTCATGCAAATTAGGCTTTCAAAGTTTTGTCTTTGGGCCGTTCGTCTCTGATATATACAGTACTTCAAACTACAATACTGTATTATTTATTTAAATAACAGTAACTCATTTTGATAGTAATATAGGAGTGATAAATGAAAATACCTTTGCCATTTATTCATTTAGATGAGAAAAAGGTATTATAGTACCCTTACACCATATTTTGATATTGTCGTGATATTAGCTTGTAACCCTTCTTGTATAAAGAATTATATGTACAATAATAAAAATTACTACTAAGAAAGAAAAAAAAAGAAAAGTCTGATGGTAGATTTGTAGAGATAGAGATGTGAGAAAGTATTTTTAGTGATAGAGAGAACTGACTTTACGAGAAGCAGAAAAAGCAATGGATCTAATGTATGAACTCCAAGAAAGATTTGATGAGAGAGAAAGACCAAGAAGTTTCAGAATCGATTTCTCCTCAAGAGAAGAGCCATCCATGAGAATGATTTTATATTTTACTCTTCTTTATATTAATAAAATTATGAGATGACTTTATTTTTTTATTTGCTATTAATTGAATATTTATTGAAATGAAAAGTGAAACAGTGTAAAATAAAACGAAATTTAAAAAATCCTATTTAAAAAAAAAAAATTCAATTTCGAATTTAAATCTACCATAATGCATTTCCGCTTTCTCGTAAACAAGTCAGCCATTTTAATCTTTTGTTAATCGTTGAAAAAAACAAGGAAAATTACTGTGATCATTCGAAATTTGAAACAAATTTCGAAGCATTTAAACTGAATAGAAAGGCATTTCTGTCTTTGAAATTCTTAGAAAATCTTAATTTAATTAAAAGAATAAGTTTTAGAAGCTTTTTACATCCAATCATTTTATAATGAGAGTAGAAAGTGGCCATCGGGTTTACTTCTGACAGCCTCGTAATTCTCGCTTCCCTTATTTTGTCCTTTAGTCCTCATATTCCGTGAACGATGTTTCTGACAAAGGGGCAAGAATTGCTGTTTTCTTGGTCGGGATCTATCCCTCTAATACTTATCATTGGCTCGTGTTTAACCTTGAAGTAGTATTTTTAATTCTTAGCTCCTTACATTAAGTGGCTTCATGACTTCCAGAGCGATTTCCACGAAAAATAAATAGAAAATAAAAACCACATAAACTCAACAAAATTAGTTATAACGATTTGATTCAGTTAATAATGAAATGCCTAAACGATACTGTAATAATTAAATTTAACTGTCAAAATCCTATTTAAAAAATAATTTGGTTTTAAAAAATGAGAGGGGGGGGGCGGTAAAAAAACTCCCGGGCAACATCAGGTAATTATAGCTAAGTGATAATATTGCTGTAAATGGTGATTGTATAACTGTCTATCTCTTTAGAAACTCTTCTTGCCATATTTTGAGATATTGTCATCTGAACATTTAGTAATATTGCTATTGTAATTTAATGTATACGAAGCCTGTCTAAAAAGTATCCGACCTTTATTTTTTTCTGTGCAGAATAGACGATAGGGTGCAGCCACTCTACACAGTGAAGGGAGACACCTTCATGCGCACGTGTGAATTTTATCACCGACTTCCTGCACGTTAGTCTTTGCCTGCCGGTTGCTGAGTGAGGTACTACACAATGTGTTTGTCGGATTACTGATTCTCTCAAGATGACTGAACGTGTTGAGCAAAGATACTGCATAAAATTTTGTCAAAAGCTTGGTGATTCTCAAAGCAAAACAATTAAGATTCAGCAGGTGTTTGGAGAAGATGTGGTGTGTGTAACACAAATTAAGGAGTGGTTCAACCGATTCAAAAATGGCCGCACATCAGCAGAGAGTGACCAACGTTCGGAGTGCAGCTGTTGTTGAGAGGATGCAAAATTTGGTGATGGAAGATCGTCGCCCAAGAGGTCGGAGTAAGTAAAGATTCCGCACATGCAATTTTGCGTGATGATTTGAACATGCACAGAGTGGCTGCGAAATTTGTGCCCAAGTTGTTGTCGCAGGAACTAAAGGACCTCCGTTTTCAAGTTGCACCGGACCTTCTGGAAACCGCCAACATTGATCCTGGGTTTCTGAACACCGTGATAACTGAAAATGAGTCATGGATGTATGGGTACGACCCAGAAACAAAAAGACAGTCGTCGCAATGGAAGCATCCCGAGTCTCCAAGACCAAAAAAAGTGTGACAGGTATGAAGCAAAATCAAGGTGATGCTGACTGTCTTCTTTGATATTCGTAGAATTGTGCATCACTAATGCGCACCAGAAGAACAAACAGTGACAAAGAAGTACTATCAAAATGTTCTCTGGCGTCTCCGTGACACAGTTCAGCGCAAAATACCAGACATGTGGACGGCGAAAAACTGATATAGCCCCCACACATTCATCCCAATTGATCCAACATTTCTTGGCCAAACATGGAATTCCAGTCGTTCACTAACCTCCCTACTCTCTAGACATGGCTCCTTGCGACTTCTGGTTGTTTTGAAAATTGAAGACGCCACTGAAAGGTTTCCGTTTTGAAACTAAAGAAGAGATAATGCAGAACGTGATGGCGGAGATGAACACCATTCCAAAAGAAGACTTCCAGAGGTGTTTCCGGCAGTGGATGGATCGGTGGGCTAAGTGTGTGCAAGCACAAGGGCCTACTTTAGAGGGGGATTAGGGTCCCAACCCCGTCACGTATTTGAAATATTTTTTCTGGCCTAATGTCGGATACTTTTTAGACTGGCCTCGTATAACCATCTCTACGTAATGCTTCTTGAGATATTGTCTTCTGAATATTTGGTAATATCGTTATTGTCATCTATGGCTTTAACTAAACCTACCCCCTTAACATTAAGCTACACCTAATTAAGTGTCAGAATCTGCTACTTGGGTGTAATGTTCATTTTTTCTTCTTCTACCATTGTACCATTATGTGTCGGTACTTGGTGAAGGTTTCTTTTTGTAACACAGGATGTCTGAGATAATTAAAACGCATAAGGATGCAGACTTTTTTTTTTTGTTTTATTTTATTCAAGGAACGGTTTTAATGACGTACATGGCACTTCCTTTTTTGTTTATTTATTTTTAAATGAATGTAAGGTTAAGGAGGATCTTCCTGATGCTGCAAGCTCTTCAAAAGTATATATTTGTACCTTGTTGACTTGCACAAGAGGTTCTTAACCTCCCTTCTCTCTTATACGACTATAATCACGTTGACACAGCATCCCCCCCCCTCTCCGTAAGATCACCGAAGTTAGCAACGTTGAGCCTGTGAAGTTAATTTGCTAGTTTTGTTTGCAGAATGTTAAGCTGAAATGAAAACGCAGCGAAGAGGAATAGTCTGAGGATTGTTTTGATAAAGATTACCTTTGAGATAACCTCAGATAAAAATCTGGGTGATTAAGATTCGGTAAGTGTGATTCTTATTCAGGATCACACCTCTTACTGATGAGACGATCACCAAAGTGTCCTTGCAGTAATTTGAAGTGTGACTTGTCCCATCCTGTTGAAACCACTATTCATCCTTCACAATATCTTTTTGTTTGCCCGAAACATCTTAATGAACACTAGGTGGTGCTCAGTACTGATCACTGCAGAGCTGCACATTTCGAGCAACTCGGTGAACGGTGATAAAACAAGGACTGTTACACATTCATGACTGAAACTGGGTGGACACATTAGTGATAGACTGAAGTTTACTTGTATCAAATATGATTGGACTTCAGAAAGGATTGTGAATTTTATAAACGATTCCATTTCATACTATTTTACTCCTCAAATCAAAATACAATGTACTTATCCACGTAATCTGGATAATTCAGTTGACAATGGAGTTATCTCCCCTTTGCAGATTAGCTGTTTAGATTGTTTAAAGCTAAATGGCTCTGGCTGGCAGTTAATTTACATGTGTGGTAGTGTTATTAATATAAAATTTGTACTTTTTTGATTGAAGAAAGGTAAGTTATTTAAAAAGCTTTTTCTTCTTTCGTGTGAATCAGATGATTCTGGTGTTGGCATTAGTTTCCCCGATGTTTTTCTAGTTAGAAATCTTTCTGGAAAGACATCGGGTACTTACGGGAAGGACCATGAGAAGGTTGCCGACATCCCTAAGTGAAAGTGATACTGTGGAACCGACTGGATTCGAACTTGGAACACCCAGGTCTTCAGTCCGTATCGATATCCACTTAACCACCGTCACCTCCCATTTAACAAGCTGAAAGGAGGAAAGACTGACAAGTCGTATTTCTTTTTTATAAATATCCGGACAGAGGCTCTAGGATATTATTTTACCCCTTTTGATCAAACTACAATATACTTATCCATCCAAGTAATTTGGATAATGTAGTTTCAGAACACATATGGTTATGAGAGGTGGCGGTCTCTCACCCAAACTCTAGGAGTTTGCGAATAAGCAGACACGAATTACGACTGTTATTCTAGACGTAAATGTGACGGTTGGGTCACAACCGCTACTACTATTTATTCTACTTTGATCTCATTCAAAAGTTCATAAACTTTGACCTATCCTTCAAGACATTCTCTTTGCAGAACTAAAATTAGTCTCTTTAATTTTATATTATCATCATTATCCTTATATAAAAGTATTATTCTCATATAAATAGACTTATTATTTTGCCATTTAATTTACATATGCGTTTGTGGTGTGTACAGACATATGTATGTAAATTAAATGGTGCCACTTAAAAATAGTCACTCTTTAAATGCTCACAGAAACTTTAAGACTTATTAAAGAATAGTTGAATCAATATAGTGAAAGAAGCGAGAGAAATACCATAGATAGCTAAGATATTGAGATGAGTGACTATTTCAGTTAATTATAAATTGCACCTAATTAGAGCAATTAAAACATAAAAAAACATAACTCAATCCCAGAACTAAAGTATATTTTAGCATGTATTTTGTGTTAAGATATATATGAAAAAAGCCTTAGGGAAACAAATGTTGATTAACTCTTATTTAGTATAATATTTATTAAGAAAAATGTTGAAAGAAATGAACAATTCATAATGGTTGCATTTTTTTTATCCACTTTTCCAGAGCTCTATTTTTTTTTTTTTTTTTTCATTTCTTCAGATAAAGAATCAAGGAAATATCCGAAATTCATAGCTGTGCCGGTTATTTTATGTACAAACTTTCGACTTGCATTAGTCATCTTCAGGGTATAGAGAATCTGAAGGCCTAAATAAATTATGTCTAATATTTTTTAAAGTTTTCATACCAATTAACGAGAGAATAACAATTTTACAACAAAACATAGTTATATTTATTTTTACTTTGATTTGTTATTAATATCGGTGAATAAAAATGAAAAGTTTGTTACTAAATTTGTTCAGAGTTCTTTATGAGTGATAGTATTAGTATATAATTCTTTGGAGGAGGTGAGATGAAGAAAGCCCCCCCCCCGCAGGGGTGGGTAAGAGTGTGAGAGAAGTAGTCGAATGGGTGAGGGGGGAGATTTTGTTGTGGTTAGGTGTGAAATTTTTGGAGAGTAGTAGTGTTTGACCAGCTGGCTATGTTACCCACCCACCCACCCACCCACCCACCCCTCCTACTTTCAAACCACCTTCATCATTTCATCATCTTTTCACTTTTTCAAATCTTTTCTAAAACCATGACATTACCCACGCACCAAAATCACAGAGCCTCCCCCCCTCTTTCCCCACCCTTCACTTCTTCACTAACAGCCATCCACATTATTCCCGTTCACCCCCACCCCTCCACTTTTTCACTCAGAAACATCCTCATTAATCTCATTCCATGCTACTGACTTCACTAAGCCCGGACCTCGGTCCTGTGTATGCAGTAGTGGCTACTACTTTTTCTCATCGACCCATCATGTCAACCCAATATTATCACGTACTTGCATGACATTTTTCTTAAAGTTATCATCCTGAGGAAGTCTTACAAATAAAGACGAAACGTTGATGAATATATAAAAAAAAACATCAATTTGGGTTTTTCCTTTTCATTTCCCATATATATATATTATTTTTTTTATTATTTGCTGCCATAGTTAAATGCAGATAAAAAAACAATCTGGTGAAAACATGTAATGTCATGTAATAAATAAAAATTTTAAATAAAAAAGCACTTTTTGAAATGCACTAAAAGATGTTCAGAGTTTCTGACGAATTGAACATTTATTCCAACGATTAGCCTATTTAAATAATAAAGCGTTTTCATGACAATGTAATTGTAAAGAAACAGTAACGTTTCTTTTATGGGTTAAAATTTTGTTCGAAATGTCAAGTCTTTCATCGGATCCATCTTATTTTAGATTAGGTTAACCAAGTACAATTTAAGTATGAAGTAATTTAATTGACACTAAGCAGGAAATTGTTGTAGAGAAACGAAAATTAAAATGAATGATATAAAGTGACTTAATGTTTATTTCTGGTTGCTATGTGATACAAAAACATTTAGAGATCCAACGTTGGGCTGATCTTAATATTATATTAATACTAATTGAATGGAAATTTTGTTCCCAAATCGCATTTTTTTAAAATTCACAATGCTTAGATAACATTAGGACATGAAAGCATGTTTCCACTTTAATGGTGCACTCTCTGAACCAATAGCCATCGATAATCGTGTTAAACAGGGTAACACTATTGCACTGATGTTCTTCATAGACTTTTTGCGATGACTCTTAAATATTACAAGTCACCAGGATATAGATAAATACTGCAAGTAAAACTGGGTTCAATGGTTAACACTTAAAGTCAAACAGAGCTCATATATTATAACTCTGTAGAATACAAAATTTATGACATAATGTTTTGTAATCATGTTCCAAAAAATTCGACACCAACAATATTTATCCTTGCGTACATGTGTTTCAGAAATTTCAATTTTATCATCACTTTCACACCAGTGTAAAAATCTCAGCGTCAGCACATAATTTCAATACAGGCAATATTAAATTGAATTGTTCTATAATATTATTAATATTAAATTGAATTGTTCTATAATTAATATTATTAATATTAAATTGAATTGTTCTATAATTAATATTATTAATATTAAATTGAATTGTTCTATAATTAATATTATTAATATTAAATTGAATTGTTCTATAATTAATATTATTAATATTAAATTGAATTGTTCTATAATTAATATTATTAATATTAAATTGAATTGTTCTATAATTAATATTATTAATATTAAATTGAATTGTTCTATAATTAATATTATTAATATTAAATTGAATTGTTCTATAATTAATATTATTAATATTAAATTGAATTGTTCTATAATTAATATTATTAATATTAAATTGAATTGTTCTATAATTAATATTATTAATATTAAATTGAATTGTTCTATAATTAATATTATTAATATTAAATTGAATTGTTCTATAATTAATATTATCAATATTAAATTGAATTGTTCTATAATTACAAACACAAAAATAAAACAAAGCCCAGAAACCTGTTTTTTTTTTCTTTTATGAAAGACGAAGTCAGTGGTGTCAATAAAAGTCAAAATATATATTTAAGGATGCATTCAATTTTTTAAGAGGGAAAAGCAGGCTTCAAGAACGTTTTATAATAACAGTAAGCTTAATTTCTTCAGAAAAATGTTTTTTCCTATTAAAATACTTATGAATGCAGAAAGAGCAAAGAAAACACCCCACTGTTTCATTGTCAGGAATTATTACTTATCTTTAGAGATTTCAAATAAAACCGTTGTCAAAGCTCGGATATAACTAATCAACATAAAGGAAATCTTAAAATTTTATTTCTCTCTCTCTCTCTCTCTCTCTCTCTCTCTCTCTCTCTCTCTTTCTCTCTCCCCTTCTCTCTCTTTCTCCCCTTCTCTCTCTTTCTCCCTCTCTCTCTCTTTCTCCCTCTCTTCTCTCTTTCTCCCTCTCTTCTCTCTTTCTCCCTCTCTTCTCTCTTTCTCCCTCTCTCTCTCTCTTTCTCCCTCTCTCTTGGAACTCAAAAACTTATCAGACATCTAGAAAGGACCAAGGAAAAATACAAGTCATCTGTAATATTTAACGAGATATGCCTAAAAAAAGCTTCATATATATATATTTACATATTTTTTAATGGATTTTTTTTATTATGGCTAGTATTCATTTTTAAACATGATGAATTAAAAAATAAAGACAAATGAGCTAGTTAACCGGTTTCGAACGTCGCTCAACAGAGCTAAATCGATGTTAGGATTAAGAGAAAAAAATAATGCTATGGAGATTATAGCAAGGGGAAATAGTGAATCAAATAGAATCTACATTAAGTCCGAGAAGATTTTCTCTTTGCTTACAAAGTGAAGGTTGCAAGGATTTAATGTAAATGGTTTCTAGGATCTTGAGGTGAAAGTGAGTGTGTGACGTATTCTCCATTCTCAGTAAGTCATACTCTCCTTTTCATCTCAAGATTCTAGAAAACATTTACATTAAAACAGCTTTAAGAAATTGACTTCCAAACTAATCTATCTCTGACAAGGTCTTTATTTATCCCTCTTAAAGTCTATTTTAATCACTTCCTTCCATTTTTCCCTTGGCCTTCCCCTGTGAGCTGACCCTGCTACCTCAACTGTTCTACATCTACTAACCCCCAAAACTCTTATCTATTCTTTCAACGTGACCATACCATTGAAGTCTCCTGTTCTGCACACACATCTCCCTATACTGTTCAGATCTAATCTTCCTCTAAGGTTGTCTTTAAGCCTGTCTTTAAGACTTACATTACACATCCATCATGTCATCCTTTGCATGCAACGCATGTCTTCAACCCTTACTGGCCAGGTTTCACTTCCAACATCACACGTCTTAAACATTTTGTTGCTTTTTTCTTTCTGTAAAATGAGCACTTCTCTAGTTGTCTGGTTCATCCATACATTTCGACGCTTTTTTGAAAATGAACACATTGGCCAAATAAAAGAATGTTCAGATGTGGTCAGTTCATGTGTCAACCTGAATAAATCTGGCCGGTCAATCAACAGACATGTTTACGATAGAAACCGCATTCCACACACCTATTCATCATAAATTGGTTAATCACACACTTCTTTTGCTTTTGTTTGTTTTTTCTCGTTTTCCTACGTTCTTTTTACTTTAACCTCATTATGTAAATCTCTCGTGCGTTTCTCATCATGTAAGTAACTGCGTGTAAATTTTAACTTATTCTCATCAAACACTACTTTGTTTCACATTTTCCTGTAATAACCTGGTGGGCACCATTTTTGGTTTGTTTTTGTTTTTCTCATGGGTATATCTTTAATATTATATTTTTAGCTTATATCCAGTGCTGGATTAGACTAATGGGAAGGAGGCCTGTTGCTCATTTTATGGTGAAACCGTTGTAGCATAGTTGTCGTGATTCTTTGAATAATAGATATGTCTGCTGTGCATCTTGTTACTGAAGTGTTGTTGACACGTTAGTAGTAGCAGTGGAAAAGTAGCATATGGTCAGCAATGTGTCGTAGTCTGCATAATACAACGGTGTCTCTTTGTATACATGTTGCCAATGGGTATTTAATAACAACAGCACACATTCGTTTTGAGTTTAATATTTTTAATTTATCTTTAAATTGCTCTTAGAATACATAGTATTAATAATCGTCGCTCACAGAGGAGAGAGATCTCTAAAATATGTCTGCTTTCTTTGCAGGCAAAAACCCAACAGAACGTTTATATCTTCTCATCTGCCACGTATAGGTCCTGTTTTCTTACGTTACTTTCTTTTGCGCGTTAACTTAATTTCTAATCTTAACTTCGAAACGAAAATTTCCTTTAGTCCACAACAGGGAAAAGAAACTAAAAAATAATATATTTATTTTCACCACTTCTTGCTCGAAATATGATTTCATGTTTTTTGTTTATTTAGATCACAGAAGAGATAAAAATAAATATAAAAATTCATAAGTGACAATTTCAAGATTTAGAATAGAAGAAACACTTCTGATTTGCAACGGCTTCGGCGTAATGACCGTGCCATGATCAGGGGATGTGCAGTAGCAAACTAGAGCAGAGTATCCCTTCAGTCGTTCTCTATCAGAAGCTTGGTATTTGATCCCATACGCGCTCGGTGTCTCAACTGGTTTGACCATGTACAGTGTGCTATCTTTTGCATCAACTCATCACAAGGATGTGTGGAATACCTGGCTTGACTGCGTACAACATTACTTAACTGCTTCCTACATGACTGGTATCAACTCTTTGGATCGGACTGCCTTGAGAGCCGACGTAAGATGTTGCATTCTTGTGTTTCCCACCCAAGAGTCTGGGACACTCACAGCACCTTAAATGCCAAAACCGGATTTAAAATTTGTTTATGGCATCAGGAATGTCAATATCACAAGTTAAATAGTCATTTATGTTAAATTATTTAGTGTCGTGTGAAGTTACCTAATTCTAACATACAACGCCATGAACGGGGAATATCCATCTGCCTATTGATAATTTTCTTTTCACACTGGCACAATATCGAGGCCTCTGCTCATATGCACCAGCTGTACTGTTTAGCGTTTTGCCTCAACCGATTGAAGACCGCTTATTCTGTCCGCATCGTTGCTCCAAGGAATAGACTTCTCAAGGTAGTAATTCAGCAGCCAACCACAGGCGCATTCAAGAGTCTTGGACGACTGTTTATATATGTGTACATAACGTTTTGCTGTACAACTCGCTTTTTTTTTTAGTTGCCATTTTCCACTTTTGTCATCAATAAGTTTTTATTTGATTTATTCTATGATGTTTCTGTTTGTTCTTGATGCTCTTCGGTATAAAAAATATAAGCGAGTTATAGATGCATAGAGCAATTTCTATATTTTGGAAAACATTTCAGCATCATATTCGGTCTAACGTCTATTTTACATGCTGACATGTGTTGGACGACTTTAAGAAATTGACTTCCAAACTAACCTATCTCTGACCAGGTCTTTATTTATCTCTCTTTCTGTGAAGTCCACCCTTATCACTTCCTTCCATTTTTTCCCCTTGGCCTTCCCTTCCCTTGCGAACTGGACCTGCTACCTCAACTGTTCTACATCTACTAACCCAAGAATTCTCATCCATTCTTTCAACATGCCCATACCAACAAAGTCTCATGTTCTGCATACATCTCTATATACTTTCCAGATTTAATATTCCTCTGAGGTAACCAGATCTAAGCCTATCTTTAAGACCCACATTACACATCAATCGTATCATTATCTCCATGCAACGCATGTCCTCAACCCTCACTGGTTAGTTTTCACTTCCATACAGCACATTATGTGCACACATGCCTGATAGACTCTTCCCTCGATCGACAGTGGTAATGCTTTGCTGGTTAGTAATCACAGACGTTCCTTAAACTTGCTCTATTCACTTCTAACTCTGGCAATCACACTAGCACCTGCTCTATCCTGTGCTCCAATGGTATTACCAAGGTGAAACTTCTGAACAAGCTCAATAGCCTCGCCTTGCAAATATACTTTATAAAATTTATTTAACAAATGATAGAATTGCAATTTTAAGTGGGATTTATCTGAGAGATACACTATCAAATTTGAGTAATGTTTAGAAGTGAACCAAATCTTGAAGACTTTCTTCTAAATAGTCAGAACATAATGAATGTGAGACTCTTGAACACAGTGAGCATGTGGTGACCGTGACATCAACCATTATATCTAAGCAACAAGGGTGACTTTGTGACTTGGTTCGAATCCTTTGACCAGCAATAATCATCTACATTGATGACTGTGTAAGCAAGAAATACTAATGTCTCTAGATTAAAAAATTATTAATATTTATTTATTAAAAAAATGTTATGAACCCCATTCAAAATAGGATTTGGGCCTCTCCTAGAGAGTTATAATAAGCTGTCAACCTTAGCGTAATGCAATGTTTCTATTGTTGTAGTTGAACACTATTTGACTGGCTTTCTGTGTTTGTCTGCTGTCCTGACAAAATATAGATCTTAATTCTCTTTCCTTTCCTGTAGTAATTCTTGGTGGCAGAAGGAAAGAATGCCAGGCCGCAAAGTCATGGGTGACTTTGTGACAGGATTCGAATCCTTTGACCAGCAATAATTATCATCTCCTACACTGATTACTGTGTATGCAAGAAATACTAGTGTCTGTAGGTTAAAAAATAATTAATATTTATTTAAAAAAATATTGTGTATGTGTGTGTGTATATAAACACACAGTATTGCACAAAAGACTGACTATTTTAAATTATTGTCAATCTATATTAATCAAAGTAAATGCAAATATTTGTCTGTGTTAGCAAAATAGTCTGACAAGTATTAAAAAGTGATGAATATGAAATTGGTTGTGTAACGTAGTAGCCCCACATTTCTTTAAGTGATGAATATGAAATTGGTTGTGTAACGTAGTAGCCCCACATTTCTTTAAGTGATGAATATGAAATTGGTTGTGTAACGTAGTAGCCCCACATTTCTTTAAGTGATGAATATGAAATTGGTTGTGTAACGTAGTAGCCCCACATTTCTTTAAGCGCACCAAATAAACATATGTAACGTGGCCCTATATTTATTTCCTTAAGAGAGTTCCACATAAGTTTGTAATGTAAACTTTTCATAGTGTAATGTCGATTCAAATCTTTGTGTGACGTTGCTTCTTATTGTTATGTGTCATGTAGCCATTATCTTTGAGAGGATTCACTTGTAACTCATAAAGATGCCACTTATCAAAAAGACGGCAAGCCGAACGTCTAGTCATTTTGAGCAGTGTTTTCTTCAGCAGGTTAGAACATGAGGAAGACTCATTTCTCTGTTCAGGGGGCTCCTTAATTTGGTGGAGCAAAACACAGGACGTTTGTCAAAATCAAGTATCATATCTGAACGACCTAAAAAGAGGTACAAACAAAAATGAAAAAAAGAAATGCAATGGTCGTGGAAAGCCAAGATTGCAATTTGATAGCCCCAAGATTACAAGTTAAATAATAACACAACCTACTTATTTCTCCTTCGCCCATAGATCACGCGGCACACCAAAACCCGTCAATTTTCAAAACAATCTCGTATACATGTACACCTTTTTTTGTGATAATGTAATAACTATACTTAGATGGCACTCATATATTTTCTCCTCTTTTTGACAGGATGTGGATTATTTTCTGAATTTAACCTTAAAAGAAGAAGAAAAACTGAATAAACTATGTACAGAAACCGCACAGGATTTGGATGCTCAACATCTACCAGATGAAGGTAAGTTCTTTAACATTTTTTCTTTTGTAATCTGGATCACTCCCTAATAAAAATTGGTGCTTTCTTAGATTAAGACCCACGTTAAAATCGCCAAATTGGTTGACCTACCTACGTCCAAGAAATCAAAAACGAGGCTGGATTTTACAAATGGGGGGGGGGGGGACATTTTAAAGCAAAAAATTCAAGCCCATAATACATTTAGTCAAATTGTATGAAACAAATATTTATTTTTTTAATGAAGAAATAAAAAAAAAAACAGTTTTTTTTTTTTTTTTCATTTTTACTGAAAATTATTTTTGGTTTCGTTAGGGTTAAGGCGATCAGTTTTTCTTCCTGACAAAAGTTAATCACTCCTTTGGGAGACGCAACAGCCAATGATAGCTTGTGAAAATTCTTTGCAATACTTTTGCATTTCAATCAGTTGAAATGTTGACATGTCGTCTGCTTTTTCGTTTCAATCAGTTTAACTGTTGCCTGCTTATTTTCTCGCAATTTGATTGGCTAACCGCTTCGGTACTTTCCGGCTTTTGCGTAAACATCCAGAAAGTACCGACGCCAAGTCGATTTTAGCGTGGGTCCTAATCTTAGAAAGTACCTAAAAATGAAACATACTATTCTTGTTGTAGCTCTAGTATCAGGTTTAACAGAAAATAATAGGTGAAAGTTCCGACAAGTATTAATGGTAGAAGAGGTTTACTAAACAATAGATGCAAGGTGAACAGAGTAATTTAGCAATTACTGGGTTGCTAGCATATCTGGTGATATTTTGTTAGTTCTTTTTCTTTTTATAAGACAAACGGATGATTCCATTCTCCTTATTTAGGTATGATATGATAATTTTATTTGTTTTCATTTTTTTGCAGTGAGTGGAAAAATGCGGGCAGCAGTTGGTAAGGGAAGTTTGCTAACCAATCAGAAATTCAAGCAATTCAGAGATTTGTGCCAAAATTACATGGTAAGTTTTTTTTTCATGATTTCTATGAAGTATTTTCCATAAAATATTAAGTAGAGCCAGATTTCCCCTATTTCATTGACCTTAATAGCTTTCTTAACAAATGTTACATACTTAAAATTGTTTAGTCAGTAGTTTATGCCAAATATTGGTTCATGTTCTTTAAAACAAAATTTTTTTTTTTTTTAATCCTGATCAAAATTTTATTTTTTATTAGACATATTTAGAGGGCAGCAGATTTTTTAACCGGTAATTCAGATCTACCCACTATTCTTCCCATCATCACAGAGGGGTCACGGGAGAGAATTTAATAATACACATATTTACAGATTCACCATGAAGAAGAAAAAGTGCAAAAGGAAGTCTTTATTTGTCCTTTTCGCTTTCTTTCTCTACTTTTTTCATTGCCTTTTGCAGACCCACATTCAACTATAGAGGGGGGAGGTAAAGAGAGAGACAGGGAAGAAAGAAAAATAAATCTGCCTGTTCTGGTTTTAACCCACATTCGACGGGGGGGGGGGGGAGGGAGGCTGTTATATTTATGTAATTAATAGCATTGCATTTTCATAATTGCTGACATAGCTCAATCGGTTTTGGCAATATATTTACAGAAAGAGGTTGTGAGTTCAAACCTCACTCGGGTCATAATTATTTTTACTCTGATTTTGTCTCAAAATGAACTCTAACTTTTCAAATTACAATATTAAGCAGATTGTTTAGTTTTTAGTTGTTTTTTTTTCTGTAATCCAGGTAATTTATGGAAATTAGAATTTCGGGGGACGCCAGTTAGCCTTGCTAGTTATGTATATAATAATTATACCTGTGCTTTCATTCGTATGTAATTTATTACTGTCAACCCCATTTAAAAAAAAAAAAAAAAATTGTTCTAGATTCATGCTCCCACTCTGTACCTAGCATCATTGCCAGACACCTGCATAGGAATTTTTACCTATTGTTTTTTTTGGGTAAATATTAATTCATACCATTACACCTTTGTGAAAGTAAACAGATTTTTCTTTTTTAAATGTGTCCACGCATCTCTATAAGATGCTATGTTCGTCTGTCTGTCAGTCAGTGCATCCATCTGACTTGTATGGTCGTTTCATTAGTCTATTTCCATAAACCATATTCCGTCCGCACCTTCAACAAACTGTCCAGACAAATGGCTAAATACTGAGACTAATAAAAAGAAAGTGAAAATTTGACAACAACAAAAATCCACTAAACTGATCTACAAAGTCATTTTGAGTGGGATAAGTGATCATGATAATCTAATATATACAGAAAAGTCAGACGGATTTTAAGTTTGACTTAAATAGCATTTAAGCTGACAAGTAAAACTTTGCTTCTGATTGCCAATTTTCATTTGTTATTGTTGTACCATGTTATTGGCAATATAACATTAGCAACATTATTTTAAAAATGATGTAATCCAGTTTAGATGACTGGTAATATGAAACATTTTAAAATAATCACCTATAAATAAAAATCGGCTCATGTCAAGAATATGTTGAAGAATATAAAAAGAGTTGTCTGCCTTACAACTAAAATTTTATTTCTTTTTCTGTATAAGTTTAAAAATGTGCAAACAAATAAAAACTAAAAGAACTTCAGTCCATCGCAGGCAATGCCGGGTAGGTACAGCTAGTATTACGTAATAATACTAAACCCCCGAAAAACTTGAATCACCGACAAGCCCAGCCCACAAGTCTTGCCTGATGGACTGCAAACCACATTTTAAATTCATATCCTCTTCTTTTTAATCGTAAAGATGACCAATCCTTCTAAAAATATGTAATTCACTTCTTGAGTGTCAGTTTTCTATTAAAGAGATTTTATCTGTAATTTTATGAAGTCATCATGGCTTCCTTTTTGTTATTAGTACAATCCTTTCTGCAATCCAGCCATACTTGGTACAAATAAACTTCAGTCTATTCCTGACTTGTCCACCAAGTTTCAGTCATGAATGTTCAACAGTCTTTATTTTATTGCCATTCGATAATAGGGATGGCTACTTTGGTGATCGTCTCATAAATAGGTGAGATACTGAATTTTCTCTTTTCGTAATTTTTTAAATTACTATCTCAACTGGGTGAGCAAATCTCTGGGTCTCCAGTGGTAATGTGTGAAGTATGGAGAGTTCTTTAATCGGCCATCTCAAGCACATTTGATCTTCGCGATTGTCTTCAGGAGTTAGTTTTTTTTTTAGTTCATCGTGTTGTTGTTGTTTTAGGTGTTTTTATTATTTTGCTCTGTAATCATGGCAGAAAAAATATACCTTCTGAGCATCTTCTTTTTTGAACTATCTTCTCAATTCAACCCTAAAAACATTAATACAATTAGTACAATATCTGTATACAGATCAAATCCTGTTAAATATTTCATCCAGGATTTTCCTAAAAATTCCCTCTTGGTTTTTTTTTTTTAATTTTTTACATTATTCTTGAATTCATCTAATTTAATCGTAAAAATTTCTATAATGTTTCTTTCCCTAATCTGATCTGGCAACTTGTTCTAAAAATATATTACTCAATTCGCAAAAGTATTCAATTGGTTAATAGATTAAGTTTTTGAAATCTGACTTGACAAAACAATTCCAGATCTAAAAGAAATGTTAAAA
>OY744530.1:80648791-80693791 GCA_963556195.1 Sepiola atlantica
ACTGGAAAAAAATGCTGAGATAAGCGGAGAGCATATACAGCACCTGGTATTCCCCAATGGTCACCCATCTGGTACTGGCCAGGCTCAACGTCACTTAATTTTGGTGATCTAACGAGAACCGGTGTGTTAACATGATTATGCTGTATATAACTGTAACATATCACCAAAATAACCTATAATTTTCTCCGTCTCTACTCAACACTATCCCAGTTTAATAACAATCTCCACAAGCATTTATTTACAAAAACCAGACTTCATAGTTCTATTTTTTTAAAAATTCTATTATGTCTATTTCGTTGATAAAAATTTTAAAAGAAAAAAACAGCATCATCCTGAGCCAGTTTTATTTACTAGAAACTCAGAAAGTGTTGATATGCCGTAAAAGAAACTAAGCAGTGTATAAAAAAAAGTTTCTGTTTCTGAATTCTTGAGATGAGGATTGAACCTTTAATTTCCAGAATACTGTCACTTAGAGCTTGTATCCGTTGCGTCATGGGTCTTTGTCGACAATTCTAACAATGGATAAAAGTGCTAAGTGATAGTCTTCTGAAGGTTTAAAATTCAATTTTCAGTGCGGGCGATACTAAGAATACAATTGTGAATTAATTAAGGCTGACCCCCGTGGATTAAATAAAGGGTTATGTTCGAAATTCCGTACAGATTTCCGAGTTCGTAAAGACACACCTGAAGAAGGTCGGAGGTTACATCGACCGAAACCTTGTGAGAATAACACCCAAGATGAGAACAGAAGTCCGAACAATCCAAATATTACAAATGTTTCAGTCATAAAATAATTCTTGTTTTACGAATGATTTTAAGGCGGCAACAAATTCATAGGAATTAGCTGTACTAAATATGCACTTTATAATCAGGCCTTTTTTGTTTGGCCTCTGCTTGTATTTTATTCGCTCGTATTTTATTGTTTTTCTACATGCTTTGAATGCTGAGAGGGAGGCATTGCGGATGTATAACGATTGATCAACACTAAAGCTTTTTTCTTTTTCTCTCTTTTCTGGCAACAGTCAAGGAGGAGCTCCAGCTCTAGTCAAAAGTCCGCCAGCGTTAACAGCACACCCTCACACACTCCTGGTAAGATACAAACACTCTGCTCTTTGTTTGTCTTTTAATTTCTTATTTTGTATTTTTGTATTTTGTATGTCACTGAATTGACATTAATTTTTTATGAGTTAATTCATTGATTTTTTTTTCTTCTTTCAACGTTTTTCTTTGGTCTATTTATTTTAATTTTGTTCTTTGAAGCAGATTGACTTTTTCAAATGCATCAATCATTTTTTTTTTTTTTTTTTCATTTGAACCTAACACCTAACTCCTTCGGATGGAATTAGTTTCCATCTCTCATTCTCTCTTTCTCTCTATCTCTATTTTTCTATATCTATCTTTCTTTTTCTCTCTATCTTTCTCTCTCTCTCTATCTCGCTCTCTCTATCTCTCTCTCTCTATCTTTCTCTCTCTCTCTATCTCTCTCTCTCTATCTTTCTCTCTCTCTCTATCTTTCTCTCTCTCTCTATCTTTCTCTCTCTCAACTTTTCTCTCTCTCTCTCTCTATCTTTCTCTATCTCTCTCTATCTCTCTCTATCTCTCTCTCTCTCTCTCTCTCTATCTTTCTCTCTCTATCTATCTTTCTCTCTCTCTCTATCTTTCTCTCTCTCTCTATCTTTCTCTATATCTTTCTATATCTTTCTCTCTCTCTATCTTTCTCTCTCTCTATCTTTCTCTCTCTATATCTTTCTCTCTATATATCTTTCTCTCTCTCTATCTTTCTCTCTCTCTATCTTTCTCTCTCTATATCTTTCTCTCTCTCTATCTTTCTCTCTCTCTATCTTTCTCTCTATCTCTTTCTTTCTCTCAGCCATTTTCATTCATTTCTCCTTGTCCTTTCTTTCCACCTTCCTTATCTCTTTTTCATACAGCTTGTTCTATCATCTCTTCCTTCTCAGCCTCTGTCTATCATCTATCCTCTCTCTCAACCTGTCTAGTTTTCTCTCACAACTCACTCACTCATCACCATTCCTTAAACATATACACTTGATTAACTAATTCGCAAGGCAAAAAAAAGGCTTTTTCTCTTGTTAGTATTTTGCATTTTTCTTAGTGCCAAAATGTTATTTATTTTCCGCCACCCTCTCACTAAATTAACTTTTTTTTTGTCCTTTCGTAATTCTAATCTCCTTCAAGACTTGTTTTAGCTTTTTTGAAAACAACTGCTGCTGATGCTTGTCTGTTAAAGTAGATAGTGCAGTCTATTCCTGGGATTGTCTTCGTTCTCTGCTTCTAATTTCGGATTTTTCCATTGTTTCAATCGACACAGTGGAGAGAATGCTTAATGTGTTTACGGCTGCCACTGAATTTTGTAGAAATCTTAGATTTAAAAAAAAAATAAATAAATAAACATTTATCCTGAGAGTGGGAGGATTCTCGCTTCCAACTCATTTTCACAAGACCGAATTTTCTTTTGCTGCTGTCAAGAATCACATTTAAAAAAACAATTTTTTTTAGATGAGGATTGATAATTTGTATTTTGATTATTTCGACTACTATTCTCATCTTTGTTTTGGTTTTTTTCACAATGTTTGAGCTTGCATTCAAATATATACAGATGTGTAGGATACCATTACATTTCTGAGGAACGGATTTACTATGAAACTGCAGTGGAGTGCTGAGATAGGTCCTTATTAAATAATTATTATTGTTGTATATATATATATATATATATATATATATATATATATATGAGAGTAATGAGTGGTGGTGCAATGCATTTAACAACAAGATTGGGTTTGGGGCTTCCAAAGTTTATCCTAGAGTTGTCCAAATGGACCCATGATGCAATGGATAAGAACGTTGATCTAACAATCATTTCTGAGTGACGGTTTTCTGGGATTTGATGGTCCAATCCTTTCTACAAGCGATAATAACTAAGAATAACATTCTAATTAAATAGCACTTCATGGCTGATGGGACGAGAATAAACTGCCCTTATGGCTAAAATAAGGGGTTCAGTTCAAGATTTCGTGTGGGTTACCGAGTTCAACAAAGATTCCCAAGTTAAATAAATGCACCTGTTGGAGGTTACATCGGAGGAAACGTTGTAAAAAAAAATAACAACTCGGAGGATATTATTCAAACGTGACCGTTGAAACCTATGCTATTTCAAACTTAAATGTGACAGACTGACCTACGAACGGACACACGGAGCCTCTCATAGAGATGTCTGGAGGCATCTCTCTCTCTCTCTCTCTCTCTCTCTCTCTCTCTCTCTCTCTCTCTCTCTCTCCATTTAACATCACTTTTTCCTTGTCCATAGGATCAGACAATTTTGATATTTTGCAAGCTCACTCTGCACTCATGGTTCAGCGAGTCAACTGTCTCCAAATTTCACCGTCTATGGTCTTGTCTAATCACTTGCTTTTAAGTTTTCCTTGGCCAGACAACCTTCCTGCGATTCAAGACATCCATGCTTCTGCAACGATTTATCCAGGAGGATGAATGCTCCACTTAATCATACCAGCGTGACCGATTTGTCCTTAGGATAACCTCTCTATGCTGGGCAAATGTAATGCTTTCAGCAATTCCTCCGACCTAATATGTTGGGTTTCGTTAGATTTCCCATTTAAAAATGCTATTTCAAATTTAAGTGTGACAGACTGACCGACAGAGCCTCTTATATAGATGTGTGGATGCATCTAAAATAAGATCCGTCGATTTAATCTGCACATTTAGTGGCAATAAAAATACTATTTTAGACTTTAATGCAACTGACCAATGGACGAACAAATTGACCCACTGACAGAACCGTTTACATAAATGCATTGAAAGCATCTAAATATAGAGAAGAACAAAATCTTTATTTGAAGACATAAACCTTCAGCCATTTTTAATTTCGAGTAACCATATTTTTCATGCGCATAATTAACCTTGAGTATAATACGACCACATGTTTATCTTCCCAAGAACTGTCTGTCAGTGCAACACAATACCACGGGGCTACTTCCCAGCTGAGTACAGCATAGTTCTTTTACAAGTCCAATGTAAACAAATTCTTGTTGAGTCGTCTTAAGTAATCAAATTCTTCCCGAATTCAACCATGGTCTGCAATCCTCAAGGTATTTATCTCGCTATCCACCTGACACAAACCATTAACCTTTGTCCTCGAGTGGCCTTTGGGGCCTTGATGAGCGGTGACTCGTTAGTAAAAAAAAAAAAAAAAAAAAAAAAAAAAGCTAGAGAAAAAAAAATAATACATGTATTTTACTAAACATTTAATTTTTCATGATATTAACAAAAATAAATTAACCAGCTGTTTAAGCATTGTGTGTTTTACTTTGCCTCATAAATGGGAGGAATATGGAACAACAACAACCTGACATCATTAGAATTAACGGCTCATTATTCAAGCATGAAAATTCTTTTTTTAACTACACAATTTATATAATAGGTTTCACTTGTGTCATTAATGTTATCAAAACAGGACAGCTTAGAAAAAAAATTGATCAAAGTACTGCAAACTTTCCTATGACTCGCTCTATTTTACATGGTATTATGTATTTTTTGTCTTTTGTTGCCAACAAGTTTTGCATTGATTTGATTTCACTTTGAAACTGAACGGCTGGAATTTCATAGGGAGTCTTGTCTATGAAATCGTTAGCACTGTTCAGTGTGACTCCTTCATTGACTTAGAATGGTCTAATAATGGTTTTGTCAACAATACCGGTCCATACGTAGTAAATGAAAGTGGATCAGGGTACAGCTTGTAGCCTGACTCCCACGTGACAGCAAATGAGACCTACAGAAAGTCAAAGGTCGACCAGCCGTTAACTTAAATTTCGATGAACGAACGAATCAAGGCCTACAAGCCTTCAATGAACATGCCCTTTAACAAACACTGGTTATCGCAATGGGGAACTAGCTTACAATGAAAACCGACATGAACTGCGTGGCACACCCCTGCTTATATCTAGCACAAAATTTCATTGATTGGTCAGCAATCATAATCAGAGGTCGCTCAGTTTGTCGTCTCAGATGACTGTCTACGACTACTTCTGGGAGAGCCGCTGTGTACTTTTCAGGGTAAACAAACCACACAAGTATGTGGACACTTCGACTGCCGTGGGCGGCCGTTATCACTGGAGACGGTCAGCATTTCATTGTTCATATCAGTTCAGAGCTTCTGTATTTCCTATTTTTGAGATAAAGGATATTTAGTTAAGCTAATTCCCAAAGAACAACTACTCTGAAAATACATTTGAAACCATTGTTATCAACATCTGTTTACGTTGTCTTTTATCGACTGTGTTAACCGAGTGTATTTGTAATCTTTCCATTTCAAATAAGTAAAAATGTCTGGAAATATGTACGCGTGTGTTATTATACACATTGTCAGAAAGGTCTCCTATTATACACAAAATATGGTAGGTAAAAATACAGAATAGTCAGTTTTAGCCAAGAGATGTTGAAATCAAAGTGAATTTAGGACAAAATGAATTAATTTAAATAAATAAAATAAAATTGCATAATTAAATGACAGTTGCTCCCTTGAAAAAAGTTTTTTCTTCCATTTTTTTAAAAAATATTCTTCTGGTTATCATCAATTAGACACCAAGTGGTCAGATTCTAAAAAATATTGTTTCTTTAATTTATAGATGGGATTTCAGTTTTCTATCAAAGTTTAAAAGTTACATGGTTCATGATTTTTGTTTTTAAATTCTTGTCATAGATTTTGATAGGCTTTAAGTGAGGAGTCATTGAAAGACATGGCAGAAGTGTAACGTTTTTCTGAAGCCATGCAGTCACCAATTTGGCTGCATGTTTAGGATCATTGTCTTGCTGGAAAGTAAATCGCTGACATACATAAAGATTGGAGTTCATACATTAGATCCATTGCTCTTTCTGCTTCTCGTAAAGTCAGTTCTCTATATCGCTCCAAACACTTTCTCACACCTGAGGCTATTCTCTATCTCTACAAATCTACTATCAGACCATGTATGGAGTACTGTTTTCATATTTGGGCTGGTAAATCTCGGTCCCATTTGAGGGTTCTTGATAAGGTGCAGAAACGTATCTGTAATTTGATTGGCCACACCTTTTCTCTCTCTGCACCCTCTCTCTCACAGATGTGATGTTACTAGTCTCAGTCTTTTCTATAAATACTATTATGGCAAGTGTTCTTCAGAACTATGTGATCTATTCCCTGCTTCTTTTATTTTGACTCATTGGTCTCCATCAGTTAGCTGTTTTGATACCTGATTGTAATACAGCTTCCTATTCCAGTAGCTTCTTTCCAAGAACTACAGGCTTGTGGTACTCTCTTCCTCTTGACTGTTTTCCTCCTACCTTGGTATTTTCAAGATTAAGGCACATAGGCATCTCCTGTCTTTGCGATAATCATATTCCATTCTTGTTAGCTCTTTACATCAAGTGGCTTCATACCTTGTCTGGAGCGATTTCCATTAAAAAAAAAAAAAATTAGTGTTGATACTTGTAGATTTTCATCCAGAATTTTTATATAGTCTTCAGATTTCATTATTCCTCTTATTTCAATTAATTGTCCAGTCCTCTTGAAGTTAAGACATCATCGAGCGGCCTTCACGTTTTAATGTTGGCGCTGTGTGTTCTTCTGTACATCATTATGTGCCAAAGCTCAAGTTTTGTTTCATCACTCCATAGTACTTGTCCCCAAAAGCAATTTTTTTTGTTTAAGAACGTTTTGGCAAAATTTAACAATGTAACATGGTTTGTGAAGAAGGATTCATTATGGTCAGATTCCATACAATCCAATTTTATTTAAACAATGGGCAAACAAGAAGAGTACCCGACTCAGTCACCAGCAAATGGTGTTCAGTCAAATTTAGTTCCTGATATTAAACTTCATCTGCAATATAACTTCCGGCAAGAGTTTCAGTTTCCCAAATTTATTAATTTATTTATTAAATTGTTAGGTGAAAGTACAGAATAGTTAACACCCCCTCCCTCCGTTAAGAATGGCTTTCTAAATAATAATGTTATTATTTCAGCACAGTCCGTAATCTGCAGAAGATTATTTAGAAAGCCATTCTGAACATGGGGAGGCGGGGACTTTGTTAACTATTTTGCACTTTCACCTAACAATTTAAATAAATTAAACTAAAATTAATACAAAACTTGTAAACCAGAAGAGTAAGCGACCCAAAACATGAAGTCTTCAATATCAGGAACTAAATCTGATCGAACATCGTTTGCTGCTGACGTTGAGTGGAAGTACTCTTCTGGTTTGCCAAACAATGTTGTATGTGCTCTTACCCATTGTATTGGCCTTTTGTCTAAGAACAAAGTGTAGTATCTGTTGTGATACTACACTTCATCTTTTCTGTCCTCGGTCAGTGAAGGAGAAATTCTAGACTGAGGCAAATTTTATTGTTCCATTCCAGAGTGCTTCTTTTTGGGGAACTGGATTTTCTCCATATTAAAAACCGACCTTGTGTCTAACTCCGCCCTCGTGGGGAGGCAAGTAAATAGAAACTCTTGGGTTTATATTGACATCACAAGTTTTCAGGCAAATTCGGTGCTGTGTCAAGTTGTTTGAACCTCTTTATAGCAGACTCTGCTATAGATCTTGGGATAGCTAACCAGTTTGAAATAGTGCTGTAACTATTTCTCAACTTGTGGAAGTTAAGAATTCTGTCTCACATCATTGCTAAGCCCTTTTCTCTCTCTCTCCATCGTGTCGTTAATGTAAGAATAACAATGGTGAAACTTTATGTACCACGTGATGTTCTTTGCTCAAATATTCTACTGAATAAATAGTCTTGACAGTTTCACCAATAATTATGTAAATTACTTACACGGATCAATGTACACCGATAATTTCTATTGTACAACTAATTTTGCCTTTTTCTATTTTACATAATTCGCCTGTCAAATGTGTTGTGTTTATCCAATTATTCTGAAAATTAAGTTTTATATTTCTTTTTATGCTTATTATAAATAAACATGGAATCATATGGGCATTACATATTAAAGCAATGGGTAAAATTATTTAAAATTGATGAGTGTATGAATAATTTCATCTTTGTGTGTGTGTGTGTGTGTGTGTGTGTGTGTGTGTGTGAGTGAGTTAAAAAGAAAAAAACTCAAACCAACATCCAATCCATTTCACATTATAATTTATTTCATCTCGACAAGACGAGATTCATCAGATGTGGCTCAATGGCTGGTAATTTGTTTACTGAAGAATGAGTGTCAGGGGGGGGGGGCACCAAGACGGCGTGGACATTCTTTCTTTTTAACTTTTATTCTTGCTCTCTTACTCAAGATTTCCTACAAAAATTACTCTACCCTTCATGGGTCCAACACACACACACTATATATATATATATATATATATATATATATATATATATATATTAGTGTTTCTCGGCTGAAAATGAATTTTATCACATTTGACAAATGAAAGCATGCAAAATTATAGGTTTCATTATAATTCAAATTTTAATATTTCGAGTGTTGTGCCACTCTTTACCTGTGTGTGAAAGTTTTATTGAGAACGGTTTGGAGATAACACCTTTAAGAAGAAACAAAACGGTCAACTCTCGGAGTTAAATCAAGTAGTTCCATAGAAATTGTGTCGCTGTTTTGTCCTCTATTGCCCTCTCATTTCATTCTCTATTTTTAACTTGATTCGATTTGTTAATGTTACATTCATAATGAGATACAAAGAACTCCCCCCTCCCCTCCGCCCAGATTATTTCGAATATCTGTTCCTTGTCAGTGATTCTGTACCCACATCCCCTCTGTGTAGCTCAGCTTTCACTGCCGCAGTATAAATGTCCACTATTTTCATCAGGAAGACACGGCACGAATAATTCACATCGTAAAACCTCCCGTGGTGGTTACCTGATGGTAATGGAGGAAGAAGGTAAGCACTTCCTAACAATGCACTGTTTAGCTTCTTCTAGATAACCCCTCCCCCATATCCCCACTTTTCACCATGTCCTCTTCCTCCTCTTTGGTCTTGCTGGCTTGGGTTTTTGGTATCATCATCACCACCACCATCAGAACGTGTGCGCGTGGCTAAAATATCTCCAAATCCCCCACCCCCACTAAGTCCTTGGATATTTTCACCCAAGGGTTGTTCAGATTATTGATCTCTTTTGTTTGATGTTGTCTTGTAAATTGTGGAATGTAGAAAGAGCATAGAAATTGAGAGAAAATCTGTTAACGACAAAAATCTCATTGTTCAAATAAAGATGTTCACACCTCAAGGGCACTCATTGAAACATTTGACTGGTGATACCAGATCAGGCTGCCCTGTGGCTCCCTGAGACGAAATTCACCTACATTGACGTTTTTTGTTTTTTTTGTTTTTTTGTAAAACTTAATTATGTTCTACAAAACCAAAAACAAAAACAACAGCCCCTCTCCCTTTCTCCCTCCCCTTTTTTATTTTATTTTTAGAACTTGAAGCATAAAAACTTTTACTATAATGACCAGATTCGACATTGAATAACCCAGAAAGGGTTGATATGCCGTAAAACAAAACTACCAAACCAAAAACGATGATTAAACATTTGAAGATATAAAGAACTTGAAGCATAAAAACTTTTACTATAATGACCAGATTCGGCATTAAATAACCCAAAAAGGGTTGATATGCCGTAAAACAAAACTACCAAACCAAACCTGAAACATTTGAAAATGAGGTAATTTCCTAACGTATGACTGTTTATCTACAGTGAAATGGGTTTTGGTGTTGCTCCCTAAACAATTTATTTTTATAAATAAATAATATGAAGAGAAAATAGATAAACAAATGTAAAGATATACATATTAACACAAATAAATAAAAATTATATTTTAAAATTTGAAAACCCAAACAATGATGCAAATAAAATGAATACAATCATTTATTTTTTATGCAATTCTTTCGATAAAGATATCATTTTCAAGCAAGACTTTTTCCTTTTTTCTTCATTTTGTTGGTATTAATCCGGGGGGGGGGGGGGTGGAAGAATCCACCATAGAGACAAAAAATATACGTCAAGGTGTTAAAGACGACAGTTTAAAGTAAGGTCCAGTCCAAGCGATGTGCGTTTATAAAAAAAATGAGTCTTGCTTGAAAATGACATTTATCGAAACTTGCCTAAAGAAAAAAAAAAAAATGATTTTATTAATTTAATATTGCATCATGTTTTGATTTTCAGATTTTAATATAAAATATTCATACACATAGATGCTTCTTAAGATGTGATCAATTTACTTATTCAAATAAAAATTAATAATAAAAATTAAACGAAATAAAAATATAAATAAACACTTCCGGTTTTCTCTTCTAGACTATAGATTTATCACTGCAGCAACATATTACTTATATCCGGCTAACACACACGTTGATTCGATGGTATTAACCTCGAAATATTAGAAAAACGTGAATACCATATAACACACGATTGATTGAAGATTTTTAAAAATAGAAAATAAATTTATCACATTGCATATTGTCTCTTTATGTTTATTATATTCTTTCAATATACATGGTGCTTATAAACTTACATTGAATTGTCACAGACTTCTAAACCTCAAACCTTTCTATTTTTTTTTTTTTTTTACTGAAGAGCATGTTCTAGTAAACCAAAATAACATTAAGTTAGTTTATAGGTAGTTGACCGGTATACACAAAACGGGGAATACAAACTTATCATATTCGAAAAATTCAATATGAAGTCCTGAAATTTTGGAGAAGATAGCAAGGGAGATAAGCATTATATCATAATTCTGATAAAGGAAGGTAACCAACCTCTTTATTTAAAAAGAAATTATGAATTTCTAGTAAAATAGATTTTTTTTTATAGTTATGCCAAAACACATTTCACTGTATATAATAAGCAACTATATAGTAGGGAATATACGAAAATGGCCCGTTAACCCTTTATATGTTATTTATTGGAAATGTTTGGACCTTTCCCTTTAGCAGGTTACTAGTTGAAATACTTGGAAAATATTAGTAAATTTTATTTTTTTACATAACTTTATTTATTTGTTTTCAAAGAAATTTCTTTTGTAGAAAAAAAAAAGAAATTTCATTTTTAGGAATTCTAAACAATCAATACCTATCCCAACGTTTAGCACAACTTTACAAGATAAAGTGTGCATTCCATCAACTTATTATTATTATTATTATTATTATTATTATACAGGAGTATATTAGTAAGTAAAGATAACTTGAAAATTATAGAAATAAAAATTGTAATAGATGCTGCTGGGTGTGTCGACTAGTTATATATATATATATAACTAGTAGACACACCCAGCAGCATCTATTACAATTTTTTGGAGGGCTGTCATTGTTGATGCCATTCCCTATCAGGCCGTGACTACAATCGTTTCAGCTTGCCGATGATTCCACTGGGCACAGAGATTTACTAAAGATGTCTAAATCTGCCCTTTTGGATGAAACTGCGGTACATTGCTGAAATATGTAATATACAGTATCTAAATAATTTATATATATATATATATATATGGAAGATGAAAAAAGAAAAAAACAAGAGATTTTTTTTTATATATTCATCAACGTTTCGTCTTTATTGTAAGACTTCCTCAGGATGATAATTTGAAGAGAAATGTCATGCAAGTACATCGAAATTTTGGGTTGACATGATGGAGAGATAAAGGAAAGTAGTAGCCGTTGCTATTGTGAGTGCTGGAGGAGAGTCCAGGCTGTGAGAAGTCAGCGCTCACAGTAGCCACAGCTACTACTTTCCCGTATCTCTCCATCATGTCAATTCAAAATTTCGATGTACTTGCATAGCATTTTTTTTCAAAATATCATCCTGAGGAAGTCTTACAATAAAGACGAAACGTTGATGAATATATAAAAAAATATCTCTTGTTTTTTTCCTTTTTCATTTCAGATTAATATCATCCTTCCTTTCTCATATATATATATATATATATATATATATATATATATATATATATATATTATTGTGTATTTAGGCAGCATTTATGCAAACATTGTTAAAAATAGCAGAATCCGTCTTTTTAATTATACCTTTTTTATTTTTTAAATTTTTCTGATGGTCTTTTTTTTTTTTATTAAAAGCAAAAAAATTAATAAATGTTCCACAGGTTTCACGAACGTTTTCGATTCTTCGTCACATCATCCTCAAAAATACTGGAAGCTATCTACATAAAAACACAACAACCTAAAATTAATAACATCACATATGAAACCAGTGGTAACATTTTAAAATGTTTAACGTAATGCAATTTTTTTTCTGTGATGCCATCCAGTGTTGCTGAATTTAAATCGTCAACAACTTCTTGGAACAATGCGAAAACGTTCTCTGCACGTTTCCCCGCTGTCTTTTTAAAAATTCTCTTGTTTCTCCAGCTTTTGACACCTGAGGAAGAATCGAAAACGTTCGTGAAACCTGTGAAACATTTATTATTTTTTTTTATTTTAATACAAAAAAGACCATTGAAAAAATAAAAAAGGTATAATTAAACAAACGAATTCTGTTATTTTTTTTGCATATGTATAATATATATATATATATATATATATATAAACAAACAATATTAGATTACATTCCAGTGACCAAGATTTTGTCCCTTTGTCTGATCATCTTTTTAAAACAAAAACCGAGGAGAGTGATAAACAGCATATAAAATAAGAACGACGAGAGATATACAGTAAGGGGAGGGGGTGAAAGTGATAGGCAAAATCCTGGTTAGAGATGGGTCACTTGGTGAGTAAATTGCAAATTACGGCTAATGAGAACACTTAAAATGGATTTTTTAAAAACATAACTCAATCCTGAAACCAAGGAATGTTTTTGTAACATGTATCTCATGTGATTAAAATATATAGGGAGAAAGCTCCAGGAAAACAAACGTTTATTAACACGGCTTTAATATATGAGTGTGTATATGTATATGTAATCTGTTACAGAAGATCAGAACAACATCGGTACCTATAACAGACCTCTTTACCGAAAGAGAGTCCGGTAAAGAGGCATATTATAGGTCCCCCCCTTTGTTAAGATTTGAAACCGACGGTACCTATGTTGTTCTGATCTTCTGTAATACATATATATAAATAAATATTATGCTCTTATTTCTTAATTTTTTTAATCGAGCACTGTGCTGGAGTTCTCCCCCACTAACCTTTTATTATATATATATTTTTTTTTATTATATAAATTCCCGAAACAGTTTTTCATGGTAAACAACTGATGATCCCTTAAAATAGTGTTAGAAACAAACTAATATAATAACTGTTAAAAATAAATTGACTTACATGAGTGATTTTCCACTGGAAGACTTGAGACTATAAGTTTTTTTTATATATTTTTTTTTTTTTTTTTTTATATAGTTTTAATGGTTGAGAAACTTCCGAGACTATATATATATATATATATATATATATAATGTCTTACTTTCGCGTGTGATCAATATTGTGAACAACTCTTGTGATGATAATACTCTGTGATAAAAGCTCAGATGTGCTTCTCATTCGCATCGTTTTGGGTCAACATTTCTGATGGTAACATTGTTTGGGATTATGTTTGTTGTTTTTGGTCTTTTTATCCCGAAGCAAAGTGAAGAAAAAAAATTGCAATGTTTTCTTGTGTGCTGCGTTGATACCCCTGGGTCATGATTTTGGAATACCTCCTCTCCTATTTTTGTTAGATTGTTTTTATAATGAAATAAAATAAAAAAAACGTATTCATTCTTAGAATGCGTCCATGCAATCTACACTCTCATCAATGGAAATACAAATAAACCTGGCCATCACATAACTGAGAAATTGATAAAAAATATTCAACATTGATGGGTCTTTGAATATTTTTATGTTTGACTCTGTATTTATTTCAGTTTCATATTTGAACTTTTGGTGCTTGTGAACCGAAGGGTCGAAAAAAAAAAAATTTTTATCTTTACTTTTGAAGAGTCACATAAGGGGGAGATAACCCTAGTTGTCAACCACGGTTTATCTTAAAATGGATTTTGCTATTGTAATTAATCTAAAATAAAATTAAAACAATGTATACGTAAAAGGATAATTTAAGAATAAAATAATCACAACGCATTCGGCACAAATGAAAAATAAAATGATTTATTAAAATAAATTAATTATCAACAAAGAAGAAGGAAAAAATAGAAAAAGATACGTAAATGGAAGGGAAAAACAAAAACATGAAACAAGGGAAATAAAGTTTTTGAAATGAGTGACAGTTTTACACTGGGTAAAATTCAGCAATTTGTTCGAAAATTAATCTGTGCGATTGTAAGAAGTCTTTTAGTTTTGCATTATCTCTGGTTAAATATAAAATATCTTGCAAGTTCAGAACGTTAAAATCCATTTTAAGATAAAGCGTGGTTGAAAACTAGTTATCTCCCCCTTATTTGAGTCTTCAAAAGTAATGATACGGTTCAGAAGCACCAAACTTTTCCTCTTATTGTTAATCATTGATAGAGTCCTATATTGTATACCAACTCCGCATTATCTCGTCTCTATGGATGAAGACGTTCTTTTGATACTTTTCTAGAAAACTTGTGCATTCTTCATGACTACAATGTTAGCTTTAAACTAAATCGAGCTCCAAATCTTTAAGTTTCTCGATATGTGGGAAATCTTAGCACTCCTTATTTCTCTAGACTTTACACAATGTCTGACTTAGCTGAAATTCTGGCAGCAACTCAATTTAATTTCAGTCTTCAAATCTAACATTATAAAGTTAAGCTAACCAATCAACTACTTTTCATATGAGGTAGCTGTCTCTAGCTGACCCCCAGGTCATCATTTCCAGCAATCATCTACTAATATAAACAACTCTTTCAGTTGATCTACTGAATTTGATATCACCTACTGTTAATAAATGATAGCCGAGTGGTTAAAGCAGGGACATTCTGATCAATGAAACCCAGGTTCGATCCCAGCCTTTAATGTTCGATAAATGGGTACCAGTTTAATTACTGGAATCAAATTATGTTTACACATGTGAAAGGAGTTGCACCCTCCCACTGTCTAAGCTAGTGGCGTACAACGGTCTTGTGATGCCCGGGGCCAACTCCTTGATTGTATGCCCCAAAGTATAAGTTCTAGTACTGAAAAATATTATGAGAAAGGGAGATAGTTTGAATATGATTGGATGCCCTCTCCCCTAATTTGAATGCTGGGGGGGGGGGGGGGGTCCCCTCTCCCTCACCCTCTGTACATCACTGGTCTAAGCATATATAAATATTTCACATTTTAAATTAATAAATCAAATTCATGATTTTGTAAGATTTGGCTCAGCAGGAGAATATAGTCATGTGATAAACATGATTATAGCAAATAAAAAGTAACAGCATGCGGTCACGTCATTTACCTTTTGAAAAGGAAATGTAAGGGCTTTCGTAAATCAGTTTTTCTGGTCAGTTTAAATTTGTATTCAAATGTAATAAAAATGTTCAAGAATTTATTGAGACACTTCTGAGAATTGAATGGAAACTGCAGTAAAGTGTCAAGATAATTCACATTATTATTGTTATAAAGCTACAAACTACATTATCATGGGACTGCTCCCCTGCAGACTGCAATATGGTCATCTTCAAATCCAATGTGGACAAATACTTGCCATAAACCGTCCTCATAAGTAATCAAACTTTGTTCATGCCATTCATCATTTTTAAATCCTCTCATAATATTCTTCATCGTTCAACTGACAATCCATCCATCTCATCAACCCTTATCCTTGAGTGGCTTTTGACCTTGATAAGTGGTGACTCATTAGATTAAAACTCTATCGGAAAAGATGTTGAGTCTTTTATATAGAGCAAATCGATTGTCTTAAATAGGTCTTGGTTGAAATGAATTCAGAAAAAATACCTCGACTCTATAATAAAAAGTCAATGATGGGTGGGTTTCTTCTTTAGGTCATCAGGAATGATAATAATTTCTATATGAAAAATTAAATTACTGACATAATTCTATGATTTTTATATGAATATTTTAGTAAGAAATCAAGATAAATAGCGAGTGCGAACACTGGTGATGCCTACTTTAAAAAAATATATATAAATAAACATAGTAGTGACGGTTTGCTAGTTTGTATTGAACCGTGTGTGTGTGTGTGAAATGGGTTGGGTTTTGTTTTTCTTTTTGGGTTTGTGTTTGTTTTTTGCCGGGTAAATTTCTCACATGTTGACTAAGTTTCTGGATGTGGAGTAACATCAGCAATTTCCTAGAAATAATTGAAAACCTCTGACTCCCCCCCCCCCCCACGCCGTTCCCTGATTTGATGACGAAAACACTTTTGGTGGTGGTGGTGGCGATGCTATAACCCAAAGTAGATATCATGTTATCTATCTGAATGTCACAATTCGTAAAGTGACAAATTACCCAGTCTTTTATCTACGCCCCACCACCACTACTTAACCAACCAGAATTTTTTGGAGATTTATCACACAATGTTTTTTTTTTTAATTATTATTATTCGTTTTTAGATAATGTAATTTTAAAAATTATTTTAGATACCAGATATAGTTTTCTTTTTTTTCTCTAATATACACTTTAAAGTGTTTTATCAAACTTATTGAATTTGTCATCAGGCTCGCAGTCATGATAAACCATGGATAAGTTTTGTGTACGTGTTATTTTTTTGTTATTTTTATTTTATTGTTCTGTTTTCTCTAACCATTAAATCATTTATTTCCTTTTGGGGGTCAAAATTAGATAATCATTTTGAATTCGTTTCGATGTTTGTCACACAAAAGGACATTGTAATCATTTGAGCTTGCATTGTCCCCCCCCCCCCGCGGAAACCCATTTTTATCCACTCATAGCAAACAATATGCCTTTAATTGCATTCAAAGCAATTGTTTTGCTGACATTGAAAGCCCATCTTGTATATACCAAATATCAGGGCTTTACAGAAAGGAGTGCGTTTCTTTTTGTTCGAGCAGAGAGCTAATTTTTTATCCAGCAGTGAGTGTTACATTCTGCTTACCTTCTCGTGCGTACCCAGGTTTTTTCTTTAGTGTTCAGTCTGTCTTGTGCTACTCGCCGCTGGCTCCTGTCCTTTGGCCGTGATCGACAACACATGGACTATGGGGTTCTAGTTCTAGAAGTTTATTCAACATAAACAGATGACACAGATTGTGTGTTTTTTTTTTTTTTGCACAATTGAAAAAGAGAGGAGGACTAGAGAAAGATATCGACAGGCCATTTGAGGCTACTGTTCTCCCACCCCTCGTCTACTGGCAACGAACCGGGCGACTTTTCACGTCCGTCTTCTTTGGTCAGCAGGAGCTAGGAGACAAAAAAAAGCCTCCCACTGACGTGATGTCACTTCCGCTGCTACTCCTACCCCCTTTTAGCGAGCCTCCCACTCTCTGTGCCCTCGACTATCTAACATGGGGAGGCAAACAAATAGAGACTTATTTGAAAATAATGTTGGAAATGTGTTTTTCAACAGGTTATTTTAAGGTGAAGATGGAGTCTGGAAAGGAGCAGCTCCTTTTTGGGGGGAGGATTAGCTCTTGCTCCTAAACTATTGGAGCTGGTAAAGCCTTGCAAAATATATATATATATATAATACACATGTCCTCAAAATGAGAATGCCATTTTAAACTGTAACAAATCTTGATCTTTTTGAAAGATATAAATAATTTTTAAAGGTTCCAATAGTGACTATCTACTTGATAAATTCAATTTTGTCTTTTGTCTTTTGAAGCTTCAGCGGTGCTTCTTGATATAACATTCCCCGATAAATAAGCTAAATAAAATTCTAATTTTAGGAAATACTTATGGTGATAAAAATAATGGTAACCAAATTTTACTGTAAACTATTCAGTTATTTTTTTTTAATTTAAGAAATTCAACTTTTTCCTTCCATTGAATATTTGAGTTGAGAGACGCCATTTTGTTAAATATAAGGGGCAAGTAATCGCAATCGGTTCTCTTTTATCTCGATAGGAGTTGTGCTTCATGCCAATAAGAGGATATATAAATTAAGATGGTGTCTTCAATTCAACACCTAATCTGGTCCCTTTAAAAATAACTTTGCCGATCCACACTTTCGTTTGGAAGACACTTCACAATTTTAATACGAGATTTCTAAATGAAAAGACGTGTCTTATGGTCTGCGTGTGTGTATATGTATAGTAAAACATGCATATTGATAGAAAATATTCACGTATGCTTCTTAAATTTTAAAACACTAGGATGATAAAACATTTATTAATATTATTTATTTCGTTGACAAGAAAGAACACAACAGAGTATTTTAAAAATAAATAAAATAATTCCTTGTCCTCAGCTTGTGCTTTTTTCCCTCATAGTGCTCCTCCTCTTTCGGCTGGCATTCATTCTCATCTCATTAACCTTTATTTTCGAGTAGCTCTTGGCCTTGATAAACGGTGATATAAAAAGTAAATTTAAAGAAAAACTAACTTTTATGTCTTTTTTCTAAATTAAAATTTTTTTAGCATTGTAGCAATACGTGTAAGAATAATATATTCCCAACACGTGTGCAACTATTTATAAATTGGATATCAAATATTCGTATTTACAAAAGTAGTAAACTTTTTTTTCGACTATCCTCGGCCTTTTTATATGAGACTGAATTTGAATTTGAGATTTTTTTTAAATTAAGTTAAAAAATCTCAAATTCAAATTCAGTCTCATATAAAAAGGCCGAGGATAGTCGAAAAAAAAGTTTACTACTTTTGTAAATACGAATATTTGATATCCAATTTATAAATAGTTGCACACGTGTTGGGAATATATTATTCTTACACGTATTGCTACAATGTCTGTGTGCTTGATTGTTTCAAAGATGCGACACGTGTGGTCGTGAAAAAAGGATAAAACGAACAGGGGTTAACAATTATATTCACCGTTTATAAATAGTTGCCATCACTACATTAGTAATGCCGACAGGACATTAAAGTCATGTTAAGGACAACATGTAAGTACAATGTTGTGTGAACAACAAACTAACATAGAAAAACGGATTCTGAATTAAGGAATACATCTGTTCCATTGCAATTTTAAATCTATGAATTGCTCAGACACAGAATAATGTGTCGATGCAGGAATTGAAAATGTACAGTGACACCACCCACCCTCCAAAATAATGTGCTACTAATCGTTAATGAAATTCATAATCCTTTCTGCAATCCAACTACATTTGGCACAAATAAATTTCCGTTTATGGCCGTTCAATGATAAGCACACCAGGATACGACATGCAAAATTGTCAATTACTCTGACGTCACACTCCTGTCTTAACACTGCCTTGATATTAGCTGTGATATCTCTCTACAGTTTAAGAATATTCTGGGGATTTTTTTGAAAGAAATTATGTTTGAAATAACTCCCGATATAAAAATCCGGTGAGGGGCATAAGGTCCGGTGATTGATAACCCTATTCAAGATCACCCCTCCTACTGATGAGGTGATCACCTATGTGTCCTCCCTCCATATTTACTGAACAGCAATAAGACAAAGACTGTCAGAGATTTATGACTGAAACTTGGTGGGCAAGCCATGTATAGACTGAAGTTTATTTCTACCAAATATGATTGGATTGCAGAAAAGATTGGGAATTTTATTTTTAAATGGTTGGCATGGGGAGGGGAGCATCCTGTACTTACAAATATCTTAAACGCTATTTTAATAAGATTTATAAACAAAGTTATTTTTGGATTTGAACTCTTGCTAAAAACATCATCGGAGAGAACATTTGTCGAGTTTGAAAGCCATGCCAATAAGAGGATTAGTCTTTTTTGTTTTGACCACATGGTTACTCTACGAAAGACAAACCACATTATCAAAACGCCTCCTGGTGTCATAGCCAGTTATCTTCCCTGGAAATAACTCCAACGCTGTATTGTACTGCTCCTTGTCAACAAAATAAAAATGTTTTTGTCATCATATTCCTAGACATCTCAATGAACGTTTTCTTCTATTCTCTATTGTGTTTAGTCATCAGCACCGTGCCCATCTGTTGTCTGATGGATGACTCTCTAGTACGTTAGTATGACTGTTCGACATTGTTATTCTTGGATGATTTTCTAATCGATTGATTACTTGATATTTTTGTTATGATTTTTTTTCATTTCACACAAAACTTAGCCACGTTTTATACCATAATAGTTTTTATGTATGGTAGACAGTAGTGACTTCTTGTTTATTGTCTGTTATAGTTTCATTAAACTGATAGTTTTTGTTGTAAATATATTAGGAATCGTCTTGTCTTTTTTTTCTTTTTTTCATTGTTGGACGCCTTGGGTTAGGTCATTTCATATCAATTAAGCCACCTGCAATACTGACCCACTTCAATTCTGTTCAAACTATATATATATATATATATATATATTTAAAATGAGAAAAAAATGAAAATGTTTTTACAAGAAGTTTGGCCTGAAGAAATTTAAGGATTGAAATACTATTGCATATGTGTAGCCCTTAAAAATTGTAAGTTTATTATATAACAATAATAAATATATCTCAAAGCTTATTGGATCCTTTGGGTGTGCAAGGTCTGCTACTATGATTAAACTCATTTCTGATTTTGAGAAGTTAATTTTCATGTGTGCATATATAATATATATATATATATATATATATATATATATATATATATATATATATAACATTTGAAATGTGGCCGTCACAATGGCCAATCGGTAAGATGCTTGGATTTGAATTATTCGGGTTCGAGTTGTTCGACCGACGCTACAGTTACATCATCCATACTGATGATTGTTCGTGAACATGAAACATGTCTTTAGATATTAAAAATATTTATTATCAAAAGTAATTATATATATATATATATATATATATAATTATTACATCATCCACCAACTTTTTCGCTGTATCACAGATCTTTTGTGTTTTAATTTATCTTTAACTTTCAAGATCTCATTACCTGAATGGACTTTTTTCAACCATCTTTATACTTTTTCCCATGCTCCGTTGATATTGGCGACTTCTTGAAAAGAATTATCAACTCCTGCAAGAAAAGTATCTGCATTTCTTTTATCATATTCGTTACTAAGGACTTACATGTTTCAAAATTGGATTCCGAAAGAAATTATTGGCTATTTATTAAAGTGTACATGCCAATTATTAAGCACGTTAAATTTTATCTAAAATGTATTTTTTTTAAGTGAGTCGAAAAATCTACTAGGATTTACTAAAGAGCATAAAATAAAAACGTGAAACGTATGTCTATGGATATAAAAATATTTATTTATTAATAATAAAATTGAGCCATTTCGAGAGATAATAAATTGATGATTCATAAATTATCCACGTTTCAAGGTTCTCTCCCTTGAGAGATCGGAACTCTCTTTAGAATCACAGTATTTATTTCTCTCACATTTCAAAGCCTGATCGTCGCACAGGCTGAATGGTTACAAAACCAGGGTTTATAATACTTGGATTCGGGGCTCGAATTGTCCAAACAACACTGTGGTTACATAATTCCATACTGACGTGCGTAAAATTAAAACACGGAACATATATATGTCTATGGATATAAAAATATTTTTCTAATAATAATAAATATATATATATATATATATAAAAACAAGTAAATGATGAAAAAAATGGTGTAAAATACAATATCTATTAAGTCATCAAGTGTTCAGAACAAGGAGTTTTAAATAAAGATAAATTTTATTATTCCTTCCTTAAACCATGGCTTTTCAAAGAATATCTCATTTATCTTATATTATTTAATAGATATTGTATTTTACACAATTTTTATTCTCATCATTCACTTATTTTGTATATTGAGCATCAACTCTTCATGATAGGTTTTACTTTATTCTCTTTTTCCTTATATATAATTACACCAAATTAAAATTCCCCAATTATTACAGCTTGGGGTTAACACATCATGACCTTTCCACCTTAGTTTGGATTTACTAGTTTTAAATTCCTGTAACTAAAACCATTAAAACCAAACGATTAATTTTGGTGTTATTTTGAAGTTCTTGAGTTGACCTTTAAACTGATTCTTATGTTTTTGAGATAAGCCAATGTTAAAACGATCCTAATTTTATGACTCTGTAACCAAAGTTCAATCAGGTCTCATACTTTGGAGATTACATATTGGTTTGTATATTTATTTACCATTGTGGGAAGTTGGAACAGAATTGAAGGAGGGTCAATGCAAAAAAAAAGTGCCATTTTGTGGTTGAGTCGAAATGTAATGATCTGGGCTTCATTTTCAAAAGATATTTAATATTTTATTTACTTTTTTATGTGGTGAGGATTTTTGTTTTGTTCTTCTTTTAAGTGGTAAGTCTATTAAATCAAATTCTTTTATAGTTTGCAGTTTTCATAATGAAATAAACTAATGATAAAATTGTATGTATATATATATATATTTTTTTTTTCAATAAAATTTTCTAAAATATATAATCGATTTAATTAATCAAATCTTTAAAAAGGTTTTACCATATTGTTTTCATCGTTGAATGCAAACAATATGGTAAAGCCTCAGATCAAGAGGAAAATGCAAAGTTCAAAATTTGATTTAACCTCATTTGATGTAAAACACTTTCGAGGTTGAATTTATACAAAGTATAAGTCGACTTTAAATGAAAACTATTAATTTTATTTAATCATTTTGGTTATGTAATCTTTTTGCAAACACAATTAAGATGAATTAATAAACTATAACTACTTGTTTTTTAAATTAGATCAAATAGGAAAATTGCCTGTAGCACACCCATTATTGTACAGAAGAGTTCCAAAGGATCTGCAGTGGATCATCTTTCTATGAAGCACCCCAAACATGAATAACAATTAAAATATCAAAATAAAGTTTAACATAAATCATTTCGAAGTAAAGATTTTTTATGCTGAACTTACTTTCTATAAGTGCAAGTTTAAAGGAAAACTATATTTTATTCCATAATTTCCATTGTATAAATGTAAACTTTTGTAAAATTTTTGAATGAAATTTTAAACTAATTATAATTATTATTTTTAATAAATACTAACTTGCCTTTTATATTCTGCAGACACCAAATATCAGTGTAGCAAAGCGTGAAGAATTTCTTCGATCCCCACATAATAGCATTTCATCATTTTGATTATGTAAACAGCTTTTGTAAATGCGATTAATTAGATGAATTATTCATAAAATTAACTCCTTTTTGTTTATAAAAAAGATTGGATCAAATAGAAAAATCCAATAACAATATCTGATGGAGGAGTTGAAGAATTTAGAGAGATCTGCAGTGGATCATATTTCCGTGAAGCAGTCCAAATTAGAATAGCGATTAAAATATCAAAATGCATTAAGTTTTAATTTAAACTTGACTTTTTCTACATTTTCTTTTGTTTGTATTATCTGTACTACTATTCTCATCTTGGTTGTTATTTTCATTTATTATTGGTTGTTTCAGACGATATAACCTCCCCTCCCCTCCGACCTTTTTTCGGGTGCATCTTTTAGAACTTGGCCATCTTCATGTCGAACTCATGGAACCTGTACAGAATTTTTAACTGAACCCTTTATTTAATCCATGGGAGTAAATTGTTCTCATTCCGTCAGCCATTACCGGGTAGAAGTCTTAATTATTATTTTATATTATTAGTTATTATTGTGTGTGGTGTAAGTAACAGTCTTCTGGAGGTTGCAGGTTCAATTCTTACTACAAACATTTCTGCAAGAACGAGAACAATCTACCCTGTGGATTAAATAAACGGTTCCGTTGGAAATTCCGTGTAGGTTCCCAAGTTCGAAAAGCTGCACTTGAAGAAGGTCGGAAGTTACATCAGCCGAAACGCTGTGAATATCACCACCAAGATGAGAATAGTAGTCTGAATAATACAAATCATGATTCCTCATCACAAAAATTCTAAAACATATCTATATTTTATCTGATAATTTTCATTGTATAAATATAATTTTTTATAAAACGTATTAGTTGAATGAAAGTTTAACCAAATAAGGCGAGCGTTACACCCTCCATCAAAAATGACAGGAAAAAATTATCCTTCGTCAGTGTTCACATGAATATTTATATTCATATTAAATAACGTCTAAATCTGAAATTTTAAAAAATAAGTGAAACTGAAAAGTTAAAAAAAAAAACCCCAAAAAAAATCAACGTATTAATTGGTATAGAAAGTAAAAAGAAAAAAATAGAAATAGATTTGCTCTATCAATTCCCATAAATACTTGAAATAAATTCGTCCGTTACACACAAATAAATACACATTGCCCTTTATTATGGAGTGGAAGATTATTTTTAATAAATATTAACTTTTTCAGTATGCAGACACCAAATGCCAGGTGTTAAATAAAACGTAACACTTTTCAATTCTTTTAATTTGGGTGCTTGATGGAAACATGTGCAGGGGATTATTAATTATTCATTGGGGGGGGGGGGGGTATTTAACTAAAAAATAATTGTCAGTTTTTAATTTGCATAGCATGAATAATTTGATAAAATTTCTATAAGTTCTTTTAATTTGTGTTTTATTTTTTTTTTTAAGCTCTTTGAAGTAGGTTTTCTTCGTTTTTGTAACTTTTGTTTGTATTTTTGTTTTTTAATGGTAAGTTTATATTTATCTAAACATAACCATATGTAAATGAGCCATCCTACTTATTTCTGCAACTGAGAGATAAATATATATATATATATATATATATATATATATATATATAATGTAGGTCATAAATTATGTATATTTTAATGGAAAATGAGGAATATTTTTTGATGTATTTTGTGTGATGATTTACACATTATTTTTTATTTACTTTAAATCAATTGTTTATTGAAATCAAAAATGCAATAGCGTAAAGTACTAAAACAAACTTAACAAAAACCTATTTACAAAAGATAATTTAACGTTGTGAAATGAGCCGTAAAAAAGGGAGTTCACAACTACATAACGATGGGGGGATGGGGGATAATAATGCTTAATTAGTATTTATGCTTTTCTACTTGCACTACAAAGAATAAGTATGTGTCCAGTTTCACCCGCTTTGCATACGCCATGTAATCAGCATTCTTGCTGATTTGGTACCTGGGTCTCTTAGCTTTTCGTCTATCTAAATGAATAAATGCGAGAGTTGGGCTCCTTTCTCACATTAATACTGAGGTCAAAACACCTTATTTTAAGCTAATTCAAGTTTACACAATAGTGGCGCCCTATTTGTTTTATATGTGATATCAGTAGTAAAGTTAGCTAATTTGCATATTTCTATACAAAAGGATACTTTATTAATTAACTTATATATATATATATATATATATATATATATATATATATATATTATATTTTATAAAGATATGTAATTTTTTATTGATACATAAAAAATAGAATAAAAGTGGTAATATGGAGTTTAAGGCCGGGAACAGGAGTTATCATTTATTTTTGGGCAACTCCGAGTGTGCCTGCTTCTCTATTATATAGGTGGTTATGTGGATAACGACGCGGACTGGCGACCTGGGTGTGCCAAGTTCAAATCCAGTCGCTTCCATAGCATCACTTTCATTTAGGGATGTTGGCAACCTCCACTTGGTCTCTCCTACAAGAATGCCAACAACAGAATCAGGCCGGTCAACAAAGTTGTACTGTGTTGATTCACACAAATGTACTTATTATAGAGATTAACCAATTTGTAAACATTTTTTTTTTACTAAAACAGGTTTCATGTATATCACACATTCTTCTGTCAATTTTTAGGTGTTGTATATAAACACTTCAAACAGGATTTAAGTCAATATTTAAAAAAAATTATTTCCTGGTTGTAGTCTTGTTAAGTCGACTTGAAATTCCAATTTCAGGCCTAATCTTCATGGTAAAAAATAGTTAAATGGTCTCATAATATTTTTTCCAGGTCGTGGAGAGGGGGTATATTGTGGATATCCATCAATCTAGTGGGTGAAGATCTATTTTGCTCCCTGCATCCCCTTTCTTACAGAAGAGAATCAAACGATAAAAAAACGAGGCGAATCAGAATCATATATTGATTTTGTAGGCAGAAAACGATTAACCACAAAGATTCGGGAAACAGGCTAGCTTTACTTTATATTAGATAAGCCCATTTTGTATGTATTTATACATTCATAAATGTTGTTTCATTTTTATTTTCAAATGTCTTATTTAGAACCTATAAAATAAAATTAGAAGATATGAGTAAGATTCGATCCCCAAATAAAATTGCTGTCATTCAATAAAATTTAATCTAACTTGTATTTTTTGTTAACTTGTATTTTTGTTTTGCTCTGTTTCTTTATAAATCGCAGACATACTTTAGAGTTTTTTTTTCTTTTTAACTCTTAAATGTATTAAAAAAAAAACTAGATGGCTTCACAAAGTTCTCTTGAAACAAAACTTTTAAATGATAAACATTTAATTGCTGTAAACATGAAACAAACACTTTCGCATTTATTTGTAGAGATAGATAAAAATTAACATTTTGGTAAGTTTTATGCAAATTTATTTATCTTTTAAATATGACCGTAAAAAAGAAATCAATTTGCATAGGCGATGGCGAGTGTGTGGTGGTGATGGTTTTCGTTTTTAACTTACAATTCAGAAATGGATTGCAACTCGTTAAAAATCAAGTCGGTTTCACCAAAGAATAAGCCGGAAAGGAACACAATAGTCGTGTATTAACAACTGTCCAAGCAAAATGGATAACCCACCATCATACAGAACTATTTGTTATATTAAAATCAAAACAATTCTTGAATTAAAAATATATATATATATATATATATATATATATATAAACAACATAGAATATTTATTATTATATCTATATAATAAGTCTGCTTGTCCCTTCCTTAGTTAGCAATACACAGGTGTTAAAACAAAGGGAGGCAATTCATGATATGCCGTAAAACAGACAAACAAATCAAAACTAATCGAAACATCAGTATATTGAAAAATATGATCAAATCGCCAACAAACCCAGAGCTTGCATCTGTTTGAAACAGAGTTTCTTGGAAACTAGAAGATGGGATGATGCGAGCATTCTATCTCTATGTTAATATGATCGATTCGGCTATAGGACAGTATTTGTCAAACAGTCCGCTCTATGCTTGGACATATATACAGATGATTGTTACATCAGAGATAACTTCACACCTACGCAGAAGACCCTTCTTAACAACGAGAAAGGGCACTGCTCCAATTTAAAGCGTACATGTTTGGTGAGCCGTATACTTTTTTCTATGGAAATCGCTCTAGACAAGGCATGAAGCCACTTGATATAAGGAGCTGAAAAGAAAAAAAAATTACCATTCAAGGTCAAAACCTAGCCAATGATAAGTATGAAATGGATAGATTCTGACCCAGAAAACAGCAATTCTTCCCCTTTTGTCAGAAACATTGCCCTTAAAATGTGAGAACTAAAGGACAAGATAAGATAAGCGAGAGTGATGAGGCTGCCAAAAATATCCCAAGATCCACATTCTACTCTCCGCCAGCTCTGAAGATACCTTTAGTAAGTATTTCAGTATAACCTGCTAAACGACACGCATGATTACGCAAAACAATTGATTCTTGGGCAGAATTTTGTTCTCAAGCATGTTGGCAAATATCTAACGTATGCACATGTATAGATGGACTGTTTAATTAGGCAAGAGCTAATTACGCAGACTACTGCTGCCACATCTGGGGAGGTGCTGCTCAGAGCACTCTTCGTTGCCTTGACAGAATTCAGAATTGACTTTGAAATCTAGTTAGCAATAATCTCTTCCATTCCTTACAACCACTTTCTCACAGAGATTACGTTGCTAGTCTCTCTCTACTCTATCGTTATTTTCATGGAACGTGTTCAACTGAGCTTTAATCTCTAGTTCTTCCTCCTTGTAAGACATTCACAACAAGAACTTGTCTCTCTACCATGAAGAAAAACTTTCCTTTCTACCTTAGTCTGCCCAGTGTCAGGCGAAATTTCTACGAACAGAGCATCTTCAGAAGGGCTTCCCGTCTGTGGAACACAGTTCCGCGGGACTGTTTCCCCATAGATTACAACTTGGTCGTCTTCAAAGCCAATGTCACCAGATTTCTATCTAGAACCGTCCTGACGAATCTTTGGACTTGCTTCTGACAATCATTCCATCTAATTAACCCTTATCCTCGAGTGGCATCTTGCCTTGATAAGTAGTGATCCCCTTTTAGTAATTATCATGGGAAACTTTTGAAACCAATTTATACTCATACTAGAAGTCATAATTTATGTAATAAACAAATAAACTTTTTTGTTGTAACTTCTAAAAATAAATTGATGCCTAAAAGTATCAATGGTTGTTATACAATGAATTGGTGCTAATTTATTCAATATTTATCAACATGGCACTTTTAGTTTGTTGGTGTGAATTTATTGTTGGCATTTTCCTTGGTGTTGGAGGAAGTAGTTTTAACAAAAAAATAAGGAGATTAAATGCATTTGCTATTCAAAGTTATTATAGACATTTCCATGACAAGGTGATGATCTGGCAATCAAAGTGAATTTTTTTTCACACATTCTAAATTTTGTTTACTTGAGGGCCAGGTTCGTTTTTTCCCAGGATGATCATAGGTCAAAGCCCTAATTATAGATTTGCAAGATATATATAATAGAAAGAAATGCCACCTGTTGGGTCACCCGTTGAGCTTGGGTTGGATTGCTTGAATCAAGAAAAAGTGAGTTTGCAAAGCCAGTTGAATCTTTTCAATTTAAGACAAAATTCTGAAATTAGTCTCTTTCTGCTCTTTATATTTCACCCCTTTCTCTCTCTTCAGCTACAGGTTAAAAATTTATACATCTGGTGGTATTTCCTTTTGTTTGTCTAATCGTTTAAATTTTTTCTTCATTACCTTCGACTGTTAAACAGAGAGTGAGAAATGAAGGAAGCTAGAGTGATAGATACCGTATGAAATAAGAGCTGCAGTGGGGGGGGGGGACAACATGCAGTGAGAGAGGGTGAGAGTGATAGATAGAAACTTAGTAAGGGATGGGTCACTTGGTGAGTTAATTGCAACTTCTGGCTAATTAGAACAATTAAAATGGAAGTTTTTCAAACGTAACTCAATCCCAAAGCTGAGACATTTTAGCATGTATGTTGTGTGATTGAAATATATAGGGGAAAAGGCCTTAGGGGGGAAAAAAAACTTTATTAATGTATGTATATCTCTCCCTTAACTTTTCCGGGACGTTTGTTTACTGTATAAAGGCATTCTTTTCTTTTAAATAAACCCCTTCTACGCCAAAGATTAAGGTCGTTTGACCCGACCAAAATATCAGTTGGCTTTACAGATATCTGTTATTATTTCTACTAGTTTGTTTCATGCTTATCCAATATTCCGTATATTAAACATTCCATATATATATATATGAGGATAAAATACACAATATATCATAAAATGAAATGACGTAGAAACAAGATGTATGAAAGACAAAAGGAAAAAAAAATTAAACACAGAAAGAAATCATCCTGCGTTTAATTTCTTTTTCATTTGCATTTGCACACATTTGCCACGTTCATTATTTTAGGCATTTGCTCAACTTTTCAAGACCATGAAATAACCCCACCCCCCAGGCTGTGTGGGGCCACAGCAAGAGAAAAACAAAAAGGGAAAAAAGAGGCAGAAAACATAAAAATAATAAATAAAAAAGATTTGAAATAAATTAATATTTTTTATGCTGTAGTGTCTGTATCATATTCTAATTATTCTGTTAATTATATTACATTTCTTTTAATTTATTTACGGTACACGTTAGTAAATAATACTAGTAGATATAAATATACACTAGTAAGTAAGAATAACTAACGCAGCTTCTTCTGTAATATAAATAAAGATTCTTCATCTCAAAAATTGCCGTGTAATGATGCTTCATCTATGAAAATCAAAATTATATATTTCAGTTTTTGTACCAATGAGTCACTGTTTATCAGGGCCCAAAGGCCACTCGAGGATAAAGGTTAATGAGTTTATCAAGTGGACGTTGAAACAAACACCTTGGTTGAAACTAGGTAGAATTTGATTTAAGAGGACTGCTCAGAAAGATTTTGAACATTGGACTTGAAAACGACCATGTTGTAGTCAACTGGGAAGCAGTCCCGTGGTATTGGGTTCCACAGACGGGTAGTTCTTCTTAGGAAGAAACTTTGCTCATGAAAGTTCCGTTTAGCCCTAGGTGCACAGAGGAAGAAAGGAAAATTATTTACAGTGGTTGTAGCTAGACGAGTTTTTGATTTGAATGTTTTACAGGGGGGGGGGGGCAGAGATTGGAACTCAGTCGAGCACCTACCATGAAAATAACGATCGAGATATTAAATAAGATATTGTCTATTTGATGATTATTTTTTCAAAAATGCTAACATACTTATGTAAGTTGGACATAAGTAAATAAAACAAAAAATGCTTCTAAAAGTCATGCTGTTGTCTTGAAATTCTTCAGCTTAATTCATCTTCAGAAAAGCATAATCATTTTCTTGTGCATTCATCCCGCAAAGCGTACGCTTCACTGATTTCTCCCTCGACCATACACGGTCAAAGGCTTAGTCAAGATGAAGATCTTTATGTAGGGTATCCAACTACCTTTTTTCGGCCATCCTCTTGACCTTTTCCCTTTGAATCCTATTTTCTGCGATGGTGTTGTCGCTTGCATGCAGTACGTGTTTGTACAAGCATAGACAATTTTCCCTCGTTTTTGTCGAGATTGAAGTAATGGTCTTGGATATTGACATTTTAGACATGGTCATATCGTGTCATATCTGAAGTCCAATGTAACAGTCTCAATAACTGATCTTCTTTCTGCCTCCTTCATTGACGGCCAGTACTCTGAGCCGTACAAAGCAATAGGCTATACTACAGTGTCATACGATCTCATTCAAATTTTTCTCTTCCAAATTAAAACTATTTTTCACATCTGTTTTCTGTATTGGATCAAACTATATGTATACGTTTGTATCGAACTATATGTATACGTTTATAATTCCCACAAAAGATGACTAAAGTTAGTTGAAAGCTTGAAATTTCAAAACATCATTTAAAAATTAAAAAAAAAAAAAAGAAAGTAATTTACCTTACACGTAAAGGGTCCTGGGTATGACCTTAAAAGACATCCAGTGGTGAGGCCTCCATTTGGGAGCTGTTGGGAATGTGGAGTTGCCCCTTAGTTGCCATTGCTCACAGGTTCACTCTGGCCCGGAGTGGTAGTACCTGTAAAAGCCCCAGCTATGGTTCAAATAGAACCTACTGGCACTACCAAATCAGGCTGCCTGAAGTTATTGACTTCTTGACTCAAAATGCACCAAACATTGATGTTTTATTGTTTTTTCCTTTGCAAAACTCAATCATGTTCTGCAAAATCCCAAACAAAAAACAATTTCCCTCCCCTCTTCTTCCCTCTCTCCTCCCTTTCACTCAACCAAATACCATGAATAAATACTTAAACATAAATAACTTGAAGCATAAAAACCTTCACCAAAATGACCAGATTCGGCATTAAATAACTCGAAAAGGGTTGGTATGTCGTAAAACAAAACAACCAAACCAAAAACCATAATTAAACATTTGAAGAAATAAAGAACTTGAAGCATAAAAACCTTCACCAAAATGACAACAATTCAAAATACCAAAGCTCTTAACTAATGACTATAAATGACCCACTGACTTAAGACTCAAATGAAGGATATTTCCTTCTACATTCATGGCATGAAATGACCCTTAGAGTTGATGTGCCATTAAGCAATATCTTAGTGTACCTTACCTTACACGTAAAATTGTTAGAATTTGGGGAAAAAAGATTAACAGATCAAATAAACACAGAATTTTTATCGTATTTGATGAAATAGGCAACATTTATTCATTCAAGCATCGCTAACACAAAATATTGTGTTGGTGAATAATCATTGCAACTTTTTTCAAGAAATTTTATAAAAAAAAAAGAAAATTTAATTTGTGGGAGTTCGTGGGAGACCCACCCAGTCAATTTCTATACTTTTCTTGAACTATTTGAGACGAACAATGATCGAATGGTCTACATTGAAATCTTTGGCCAACATTCCACAGCTGCCAAAAGTGCCTAGTCATTGAAATTGGATATCCGACCTTTTTCTCTGCAAAGTTTGTATCACCCGATTGAACTTTCTCAACCATCTTTCAACTTGGCTTTTGCTGATCATCAAAAAGTTCATTGAGATCGCGAAATTACTGTGCTGCATTCCAACCTTTCTCAAAGTGGTAGAGAATCGTATGACGAATGTGGACATGATTGTTAGCGAAGAGTTTGTGGGGGACCAACTCAGCCAATTTCCATACTTTTCCTGAGCTATTATGGAGACACGATGGTTGAATGGTCCATATTTAAATCTTTGGTCTACATTCTCATCAAGCTTTTGTCCTTTTCCATGGCTGACAAAAGTACCCATACATTGAAATTTAATGGTTGACCTCTTCTGTCTTTATCTGCAAGGCTTGTATCACCCAATTTGAATTTTCTGAACCATTGGCTGTTGCTGATTGTTTCCTTCACCAAAAAGTTTATGGAGATTGTGGAATGACTCTGCTTCATTCCAACATTTTATGAAACAAACAAACCGCCAATTTGTTATTGTTTTTGTTAAAAAGAAATTGTTGATGAAATTCCATACTGATTATGCACCCACCCAATATTTAATATCGACTTCATTCTTTCTAAAATTTGATAGATTTTTAGTATATTTTTAGAACAGATTCTGTATATCTCCAAATACTTTAGATTTAAAACAATTAATTATAATTAATTAATAATAATTAATACAGCTCCTGCTAAGCTTTGTTTGTATTCTTTTGTTGACAAAATTGTCGTTTGATAGGTGAGCTGGACTCCGAGTTGTAGAAAGAGGTTCGTCACATCGGAGGTAAGAAGTGCTCTGTTTGAATGTACTTTATTTTATCATGAAAATACAGGCCAGCATGACCTCTGACCTGGAATGGAAATATTTGGGTGGCGGGAAAGAATGCAAGCATTTTGGCAATCGTGCTCTCTTGGTTTAAGGTCAATGAAAATCAGTGGATTTTTCTTTTCTCTCGATTCTCCATTACAAAAGACTTCTTTTTTTTTCAAAAGTCAGCTCCTTTTATTCCTTTTGTTATAAATCCTGCTTGTTCCCTTGTTCGCACGTATATTATGCTTTAATGGCCGCTTCCCTTTGGCTACTGATGTCAGTATAGGTTCTTTATTTGGATTATTTTACGGCAGTTTTTTTGAATAAGAAATGTTATTGGGGTAACAAGAATGACAGTGTCGACAGATAAAAGCTGCTATAATTGTTAAATATCGTGGACAACAAAATGTGCTGGTCCGATGCTATTTTGCAGTTTCATCACTTCAAGAGGCAAAGAGTCGTCTTTGTTCATCCGTATCTGGTCGTAACACCAGGCGTCCATATTTATTAAATCAGAGCCGTTGCATAACTTCATCTCATTTAAAGTCTAGTGCTACCAGATCAGTCTGTGAATAGATACCGGCTTCCTGACCAAAAATACACCAAACATTGATGATTGATGTTATTGTTTTTTTCCTTTCCTTTTGCAAAACTAAATCATGTTCTGCAAAGCCAAAAACAAAAAAACAATTTTCCTCTACAAAAATAAAAACAAACGAAACACTTTGAATAAATACTTAAACATATAAAGCATAAAACTTTTTACCAAAATGATCGGATGCGGCATTAAATAACCCGAAAAGGGTTGATATGCCATAAAACAAAACAACCAAACCATCTCATTTATAGAAACGTACATGCATAGATCTGCAACCAAATCTTATCAAAAAGACACAATAGACGTTTTTTACGGTTCACATGTTTATTTGTTATATCACTCTGCCAGAATATTGTAAAACCGTACTTAGAAAAGAATTTCAACCCCCGTTCTCGCCCCAAAGCTGGCTTTTGGGAGAGAGGGAAGATCGAGATAAGCCCAAATAAATTTCTGCCTCAAATGTTCGTTTACTTTTAGTTTTGCAACTTTCGCTATGACGTCACTCACAAGATCTCTTATACAGCATAATTAAAGAAGAATAAAACCAAACATGTTTCTAAAAGCAAATGTTTCTTTTTCTTAATATAATTGTACTTGCTTCTTTGTAATCAAACGTCATGCTTTTATTTTTTTTCTGTTATTAGCTCTTGAAGCAGTTGACATTATTAATGTATGGGAGATTGTATCAATGTTCTCATAATGTAAGAGTTTTATCGTCATGTTAAAATTATAAAACGAAATTTAAAATATTGTATTTAAAAAAAAAACAATTGCATAATTAAATGCACCATAATGTATGTCCGTTTAATCATGAACAAGTCATCCATTTTAATTTTTTGTTAATAGGTGAAATGTATATTATTCATGACCCTTCAAAATTTTAAATCGTTTAAACTATCAAATAGAAAGTCCATTCTAGCATTAAAACCCTCAAGCAAATCCTCATGTATTAAATGATTGAGAGTTTGGGAAATTATTTACTTCCAATAATTTTATAAATACAGATTAAAACTGAATTACGTTAACAAAATTAGTTATAGTTTTATAACAATTTGGATCAATTAATAATTTAATGACCAAACGATCCGTAATAATTAGATTTAATTTTAAGATTTCTATTTGCAAAAAAATAATTTGGTTAAAATAAATAAATAAATAAATAAATAAAGAGGGGCGGGGGGGGGGGGGGCAAAATGAAAGTAAAGACTCGGGTGTTACGACAGGTGTGAGGAAGTAACAAGAATTACCACAGAATAGCGGCTTTATTAGATATCACAGTGCTAGTATTTTTATTCCTATTGTAGAGCACAAGGCAGCCGTCTTTGAATTATCAGAGGTCTTTGAAGAGTTCTGTTAAGGGAGATAACCCTGAATATTTATCATAACGACGAGTAGGTACAGCTTATCATTAAATGTTATGCTAGTTTGAACTGAGATAGATTTGATAAGATTAGAAATTAAGAGGGCAGCATTAATAGAAAATAGCTGCTATGAATGAAGAAGAATGAGTTTCGATTGTCTAAACAAGCGAATATGAAAAACGTGTATTTAGAGATATAAAGAGAAGTAAAAATGAACCTGGTTTTGGTTTATCAGTTTTACGGCATATCAACCCTTTTGTGAATTATTTTATGCTGAAATAATGCGATTCCTTATAAATGGTTCTTTAAATACAACCTGCTCTTTTATCCATAGCTGCTAGAAAGGGATGATTCATTCCATCAACCATGATTGGATATATTATTCCTTGTTATTACCTGGAGGTTGATGGTTCAATCCTTACCACAGGCGATAATAGCTAGGAATAATATAATAATTAACACTTCTACCCAGTCATGGCTGACGGAACGAGAAAAATCTACCCACGTAGATTAAATAAATTCAGTTCAAAATTCCGTATAGGTTCCCAAGTTCGACAGAAAGATTTTCAAGTTCGAAAAGATGCACCTGACGGCCGGAGGTTACATTGGTCGAAAAGTTGTGAGAATAGCAACCGAGATGTGAATAGTAGCCTGAATAATACAAATCATCAATCCTCATTCCGAAATATCAAGAATAGATATTCTTAAAATGCATTCATTTGAATCCATATGCTTAGCAATGCAAACGCTATTTCAAACATAAGTGCGACAGACCAATGAAAACGCTATTTCAAACATAAGTGCGACAGACCAATGAAAACGCTATTTCAAACATAAGTGCGACAGACCAATGAAAACGCTATTTCAAACATAAGTGCGACAGACCAATGAAAACGCTATTTCAAATATAAGTGCGACAGACCAATGAAAACGCTATTTCAAATGTAAGCATGACGGACAGAGCCTCCTATAGAAATGCTTGAACGAATTTAAAATTATTAAAAAATTTTGAATTTTCACCCATGTCCCTGCTAGTATCAAATAACTATAGCATGTTTAATACCTTTCTTCCTAACAAACAGAATGTTGATTCCTTCTTATGATTAAAATTGTTATTATTAAACTGACCACCTAATTAAGGTGACCACTTCTTCCTCTTTATCGAATGCCAAATAATATAACTTTAATCTGCTCCGGGTTTTTTCCTACACTTTTTCTCAGTTATTGCATGCATTTAGGCTAAGAATGTTAAAACCTTGTATCCTAATCTGATGATTTTAGACCAAGGGCGACCCACTGACAAAATACGGTCCACCAAATTATTTTGTCTGATCCATGAGTTCAAAACAACAACGGATATTCTGAAAATGTATCCATTCACTCAGCGCGTTTACCGAGGAAAGTGCTATTTCAAGCGTGTGTGTTTTAGTGCAGAGTGAATTGACCCCCAAAATACTGTGATTCAAAAAATGTCTCTTACTAAATTTGTTCCCGGTTTTTCATGAGTTGTGAGAGGGAAAGCTCCTCCTACATCCTGAAATATCACTAATCAACATTGAAGTATCAATAGAATCAAGTGCAAACAGAATTAAATATTGATGTTGTAGGACAAAAACAAAATAACAAGAAACAGACTAGCTCTACTTTATATGTGCGATGGAAATAATTTAACTTGAACTTCTTTCAACCTTTAACCTCAGTTATTGGATGCATTTAGGATAAGAATGTTAAACCCATGTGCAAATTAATCTTATGATTTTAAGTGAAAGCAAAGGCTTGGTCAGTTCCTAAGTTTTGGCTGGTGGTGAGAGGGGGGATTTGTTTAACTGTCACTATGGCAACAGGGAATACTAAGCAATCATTGTCCCTTTTAGTTGTCTTTTATGATATATATGTATATACGAAATAAAGTGCCATTTGTGTGTTTTATATAGTTAGAAATTGTTTCAACGCTATGATGACGGATAAATAAATGATACCGTAATATTTACCTTCTAAAATCCTACATTTTTCTTAAACAAATTATAAATAAATACAAAGCCGAAATAAAAATGAAAGTAAAGAGTCCCTGACAACACCGGATAGGTACTACTAGTTAGTAACAAAACAAAAAAAACTAATGGTTGTAACAGAAGTTCTTCTAATCTCTTATTCTAAAAACACTAAGTTCTGATGGGAAAAATGACTGCATTTTTTTTCTCTCTCTGACCCTGACAGCAAAAATTACCGTTGATATCGCTTCTATTTAAAGCCATTGCGATAATGAACCTGGGCACCACAGTGTTTTGCTTTTTGCCACAGTATAAATTCATCCCTGTATATTATATACACACAAGCAAATGTAATGTCTATCTGGGGTAGACTCAGAAACTACTTGTGGAATTTAGACTGAACTAGGCATGCATATAGGCTATGAAGTCCAGAGAGTGTTATAGGCTGTGCAAAGTTGACCTATGTGAACCTTGTAGGTCATGAAATGTCAAAAATAAAGTAAAGGACGACATTTAAAATATTTTCATAAAATATTTTAAATGTTAAGCTATCTTAAAAATTGAAAGACTCATTGAATTAAAATGTTCACCGTGAAAGCAGATCCCATGTTATTACAGGGTACCTCCCCTCCAAATAAAAATTCCACCAATGGAATCGTTAATAAATTCACAATCCTTTCTGCAACACAACCATATTTGGTATAAATAAACTCATTATTTTATGCCTGACTTGTCCACCAAGTTTCAGTCATGAATGTCCAACAGTCTTTGTTTTCTCGCCATTCAATGATATGTGGGGACACGTTAGTGATCATATTGCCAGTAAAAGGTGTAATCCTAAATGGATGTGTGAACACTCATCTGACCGTAACCACCCATATTTTTATCTGTGGGGTTATCTCAAAGATAATATCTGTGAAAACAATCTCCAGACCATTCTTGGGCCGAAGAGGGCTATCACAGCCCAAATCTGTTTTGTTCAGGTACGCATATAATGTAGAGGTTCACATATGGAGCACGTCATTAAATCAACAATAAAAAAATCCTTAAACCTTTAAATTTGAAATTATTGCTCTGGCCAGTGTCATATGATCTTTTTAATGTGTAATCGAATTATTGCAATAATAACAACACTCCTGTGTGTGTCGGTAGCAGCATAAGCAATCCTGAAATACTTGAAACGTTTCATTCATAACTTTGTTGCAAACACAAAAACAAATTTTTCTCATGTATTCATATAGATAAACATTAACAATTTGGTAATTTTTCTACAAATTTGTTTAGTTTTTAAATGTGACCGTGAAGAAAGGAAAATAAGCCAATTTGTCTTTTCATTTGCAATCTAGAAATAGATCGCAACTTGTTGGAAATTACGTCGATACCTCTAAAGAATGGAATATTTGAACAGAAATGCTAAATACCTGTCAAAGAAATAAAACAATATTGCAGAACAGAACTATTTGTTGTATCAAAACTATCATTGAATTAAATAAAAAATGACCAATGATAGTTAATTAATAAATGATATTTTTGCTAGTTGTTTTATCTAATTGCTCAGTAAAATGTGTTTGCTTTCTTTTTTTTTTTTTTTGTAAAAAAAAAAGAAAAAAGAAAATCACCCGATCCTTTATTTTAATAAATAATCATCATTGAATTAAATAAAAAATGACCAATGATAGTTAATTAATAAATAATATTTTTGCTAGTTGTTTTATCTAATTGCTCAGTAAAATGTGTTTGCTTTCTTTTTTTTTTTTGTAAAAAAAAAAAAAAAAAGAAAATCACCCGATCCTTTATTTTAATAAATAAAACATGGAATAATAAAAACATAGTTTAAAAAAATAAATTTACTCTGTACGGCGTAAAATGTAAAACAAACAAAAATCAGGGAAAATATTTTAAATACATCCGGAAATGTAAAAAAACAAACAATCATGAGTGTATATTTGCGAATATTAATTTATTAGAAGCTTGTTTTAAACAAATGAATTATGTAAATTTGAAAGACGCGTGATGATGGGGAAGTTTTGGAATGCGTATATATGCTGATAAGTAGATATAAAAAGAGAGCGATCAAAAGTAATAATATAGTTTAGTACAATTAATAGAAGTAATAATAGTTTCGGCTTCAGACAGATACCAAATCTCCTTTAGTAATAGATATCATTTTTCAAAACCAGTATGCAAATTAGTTAACCTTGCAACTGATATCGCATATGCATAAGCAGTATATAAAAAATCTGATGTGTCTAGTGTGTTAAGTTTAATTAACTTGAAAGGGCGTTTTCACTTTATCGTTAATGTGAGAAACGGGTCGCAGTTATTTATTTAGATAAGCATGAGTAGACTGATTCGTTAATTCGTAAACTAAAAACTTATTAGTACAGCACTGATCCTGTTTTACAAGTATTTCAATGGATTGTGCTCTGATGAACTTGCTGCTCTGGTGCCCTCTCGACATAAATTCATTAGACCAACCCGACAATCTGCCAAATCCCATACATTCACTGTGGAAGTCCCCAGATACCAAAGAGCTTTCTACTTCAAAAAGCTTCTTTCCTCGTGCTGCTGGACTCTGGAACTCCCTCCCTGCCCCTAGTTTTCCTGACGGTACTGACTCCTAATTTAGATTGAACCCCCCTCCCCCCCCAAAAAAAAAACTTTCACCCTTTTTTCTCAGTAGCCTCTTAAATCTACAGTGGCGGCCTGTCTTGTTTGGGGTGAACTATGTTAAAATATATATATATATGTATGTATATATATATATATAATATTATATTTTATAAGTAATCGGCTAGAACCTTCATCTAATTTTGGTATTTAATGTGCTGCAAGTTTCCCTGGCTCCGGGATAGGCAACACCAGACAACATCTCATATCTGCTTTCCATCATCTGAATATATATTTTTGTCTACAACAAAATCGCCCATCTTTTTAGTTTGCATAAAAAAGATTTGAAAAACAAATCACAATCGAAATTAGAAAAAAAAATTAACCATTTATTTTAAAACTGACCTATTGCAAAGTTTGAATTAAACACTGTTATTATTTAGTAAAACTTTGCATTGACATCTTTAATTTCCGGTTAATTTATACATACAGTTGAGGGAATCGGTAGTGAGGGGTGGTGGAGTGAGGGGGGAGATTCATTCTTAAAATATCTTTTTCAACCCTCACCTCACTCCCCAAAAATGTAAATGAATCCTGTGTTAAAAGGAGTAAAGATTTCTTCTCTTTTGGGACTGAAAAGCCTTGTTTAAATTCTTTATTTTTTAGTTTCAATCTTTTAGTGAAAAAAAAAATAATAATACTTATATCCTTAGCATTCATATCGAAAACATTAAAAAAAAAATTGCATTTCTAGGCCTACTTAAGTAGAATAAAAAATAAGAAAAACTTTGTTTGATAAATTTTGAGTCTTTCAAGAAGCTTTCTTCACCGAAAACCCATCTCAAATAGTAATTAAAGAAAAAAAAAAACAATAACATAATTTAGACTCGAGGATCATGTTCATGCATAAATTAAATGTAGAATGATCACTCATTTCTTATGTAGTAAGCGTTAATGATCACCTACCTCCGGACCAGATAGCATAGGAGAGTGGCAGTTTAATTGGTATTCAAATGTGTTTAAAAAAAACGTTCAGTAGTTTATGAGCACACTTGAACGAACCAAGAAACTGCAATTAAATGTTAAGATAAGCTACATTTATTATGATAATGTTTATTTGTTCTTATCCATAACAAATGCAGCGATGTGATTGGCTAATGAACATAAATGACTATCCATAGAAAAATTGCAGTGTTTAGCGTTAACTTTCTCATACTGAATGATATATATGGCCAGATATAGTATTTAGTCAATGAAATAGATTGGAATTCCTTTTTCTTTATGTGAATAACACAGAATGAAAAATGTTGTCATTACAGTGAGCAGGCAAAATCAAATATCGATTTAGCAGATGAAATGCTATTAGGTCTGATAGTGTGAGTTCTACAAGATAACTTTATAATAAATATATATATATATATATATATTATATATATATAGTAAGTTATAAAAATATATTTATAGCAATTAAGCTACACAGGCTCCCGCGTTTCATCTCCGGGGGGGGGGGAGGGGTCTTCAGCCTGAAGATTCTCCCCGAGGATGAAACGCGGGAGCCTCTGTGTAGCTTAATTGCCAAAAATATATTTTCATAGCTTACTACCTAGCTCTACTAACGTATCGAGCACTGTTGAAGTAAATACTGAAAATTGATACATAAAAATTTATATCTCCTTATAAAATTTTATGTGGATACATGAAATAGTAATATATATATATATATATATATATAGCTTGATGAGTTCCTTCCAGAATGAAAGTGAGCCAGGGGTGTTTTACCCCGCCTAATAAAACCGGTATTGTCCGGGCCTTTGGGTCTGGATTCACGCCGGTCTATTGGGGGTTGCCGGTCCTGTGCAGTTCTAGGAGGTGCACCCTCCCAGGCTTTGCCTCCCCTCTTTGGGGAGGAGTAAGTTTATTGCTGACTGCCTGAGGCGCCCCTACCGGGGAATGCCGACGGGGCTGCCCAGGCAATTTTTAAATGGCCAGAGTGCTCACCTCTCGAGCGCTGGCTTATCTAATCCCACTTTCCCGACCTTGTGGGAGGTAGATAAATAAATCCAGAATGCAAGTGAGCGTTTCTGTATAGCTTACTTGCCATAAATATATTTTCATACTACTACTAATAAGCTCTAGTCGCGTATTGAGCACTGTTGAAGAAAGTACTGAAAATATATATACGAAATATATTATATTACCTTATATTATTTGTGTATATACTTAAAATAATAAGATAATATATATATATATATATATATATATATATATATATAAATATTTATTAAGTACAGATAGGTTTAATTTGAACATGTCTTGACCATTTTGAAGAATAAATTTTTTCTCATGTAGAATTTTTAAATTTCAAAATGACTTTTTTTATATGAATGAAGATTTTTTTTTTCTACATTTTTAATCAAATGCTTTAGAAAAAAGTCAACCCAACAGAGCGGGTTTGTTTCTAATACAACCTGTTTGAATGAACAACAGCTGCCAAAATGCAATTTGATTTATTACACACGTGTGTGTTAGATTGAATAACCTGACAGGACCATTTCTATCAGCAATTATTAACCATTTTCAAAAGCAACTAAATAGGTCGCTTTCGTATTTAGTATCAACCTAGTTTATCCACCATTAATAAAATAAACCATTAATCAAATCTTAAGGCACAGAAATTTGATCTTAAGTTTTGGCTTTATAATCTAAAATGCTTGAGCCTTTGCTTTTTTTTATTCACTATTCATCGACAAAGTGATCCAGTCCAATTATACACACAGACAGACTAAATTACTTAAGAAAAAATGCTACTCGATATTACTTTTGATACAAGAAAAAGAAAGTCTCATAATGTCACGACTGTTAAAGGGATCCGTAAACTAGACTGAAAACAAAACCTGAAAGAATAATGATGAATACAGTGCTACACCGATGTCAAAATCCCATCATGTGAAGAGGAAGGAAGATGAAAAGAACTGTGAACAATAAAATATTAAGCAATTTTTAATTTTTGCTTCAGTATAGATACTTTTATAATCCTTACAGACATGTCACAATTAAATGTTAAGATCTTTTTTCATTTGTGCCTTTCGCATTTATCAGACAATATGCAGATTTTACAATTCCTCATGAAGATGGTTACGGGTGTGGAGAGAAGTACAAAATAACTTGATTTTCTTTGAATATTTTATTTATTTCTGACTTGCGAAAATTTGTTAGAATTTTGGAAAAAATGATCAACTAATCAAATAGAAACGGAATTTTGGAATAATGATCAGCAGATCAAATAGACACTGAATTTTGGAAAAATCATCAACAGATCAAATAGAAACCGAATTTTAGAAAGAATGATCAACAGATCAAATAGACACCGAATTTTGGACAGAATGATCAACAGATCAAATAGACACTAAATTTTGGAAAAATGATAAACAGATCAAATAGAAACGGAATTTTAGAAAGAATGATCAACAGATCAAATAGACACCAAATTTTAGAAATAATGATCAACAGATCAAATAGACACCGAATTTTGGAAAGAATGATCAACAGATCAAATAGACACCGAATTTTGGAAAGAATGATCTGTTGATCAAATAGACACCGAATTTTGGAAAGAATGATCAACAGATCAAATAGACACAGAATGCCTATATTATTCAATTTGTTGAAATTATGATTGGAAGAATTAATACTACTACATGTACACATTTAGTTATATAGTAAATTATATATAAGATATATACTAGAAAAAAAATCCGTCTCAGGACAGGTATGAGCAATATGTATAGCATTAGTTTTTATTTGGAAGAGGGTATTGAGTTGCAGAAATGGGTAAAGTTTACAAAAAAAACTAATAATATGACCACATTATTCACAGTGTTGCCTAGAATATGTATTACATAATGATAAGTTTAGGAGTTTATCCCAAACATACATGTTATTGACACTCATGTGCACCGATCCGGTTAAAATTTTATTACATAATATAACTGAAAATTTGATATAAAGCAATTCTTTTCTTTTAAATCTTTTGTATCTCACTTATTTTTTTTTAATAGGTGTGCACTCTTTAAATGGTAAGGTTTACAAAAAAAAATGTGTCCACATTACTCACCATGTTGCCTCGAATATATATTCCATAATTTATAATGATCAGTTCATTATTTTAGGAGTGAATCTTATATCTAGAGAGACATACACATAGACTGTGGGAGGGGGGGAGCATGCATGGACAAGTCTAGTTTTTGGTCTATGCTACTACCTTAGAGCCATTACCCTATTCTACTGATAAAATGTTATAAATAATAACTGTAATGTCTCTATTTATCTTAATGTCGGGTTCAGAGATGTGCCGGAGAAAAGAAAACAACAACAGTGATCGATTACAAGGATAAGAACATGATATTTATTATTGTAAATATACAGGCTGTATGGTACGATGGAAACCAGAGTTTAATGAAAACTCGATTCAGCTTGAAAAAATCTGGGCAGACGTGGGACTATCCAATCGTCAGTCCAGAAGTCCTCTGAAAAATAATTGTGATCTGATAGAGCTTTTTCCGCACGGATTTTTCAAGCTGGGTCAAGTCTCTTCGTGAAACCCTGGTTTCCATCATGCCCTTTACATAAATAAATATATAGATTATATGGACTATATATTTGCATTAATATATATATATATAAGAAAGAAATATATATATATATAGCATACAAACAAATCTATGCACACACATGCTTAAAAGAATGCATGTCTGACTACACATATTTTAAAAAGCAAAGAACATTTGATTGGTCATAATTTTGGATCTAGAATATTTAACCCTTTTCTCTGTTCTTGAATCAGATGCGTGGAGATATATATATATATGTATGTATGTATGTAAACAATGTCTATAATATATACATATTAGATTTCCATCAAATAATCTTACACTAGAAAAGGAAAAGGAAGGATGCCTATAATGTATATGTGTGTTTGCATGTGACTAAAGAAAACTTGATTCATCATATTTCTTTTTCTTTCTCTCCCGCAGGCCTGAAACGCAAGATCATAAAGGGCACTCCAGAATCGTCACCAGAATGGAGTGAAAAAGCCAGAGTGGCGGCCAAAGCCAGACAGGAAGCAAGACGAAAGATGCTAGCAGACAAACGAGCTGCAATGCGAAAACAGTCAGACGCCTCACAAAATCAAGATGTAGAAATTTTTGTCTCAGACAAATAATTTCATGAGAAAAGAATTTTTTTTTTTTAAATTAATTAATATTAATTTTTATTTATTTTCCCCCTTTTTTGTAATTTTTTTTTCTACTTTACAACTAAGCAAGACCAGTCCAGTTAACTTATCCATATTTTAACCAAATACTTGGAACAGTATTAAGATATATATATATATATATATATATACACACACACGATATACTTACAAGTATTTAAATATAACTTATTTTTCCTCATTATTTTAGTCATACCCTTTTAACCCCTCGATTAATTTTCTTTATTTTCTAATCAAACTTTTATCAAAATATTTGACCATTCTTGCTCTCAAAAA
>OY744530.1:80701291-80721291 GCA_963556195.1 Sepiola atlantica
CACCTTTGGACTATTTCGCAGATCAGAAAAAGGAAAGGATACCTAATTGATTTCAGTAGTCCCCAGGAGGCTTCCTTGATTATCAAAGTACTCGGCGTTGTCCGGGATAAAAGTGCTCAATGTCCTAGATAGAGCTACTGTAGTGATAGGTTTGGATAATATTTTAACGCCATCTTCGTTTCCCTTTGGACTATTTCGAAGATCAGAAGGAGAGAGGATACCTAAGGGATTTCAGGAGTGCTCATAAAGCCTCCTCGATTTTCAAAGTACTCGGCGTTGTCCCGGAGAAAAGTGCTCAATATCCTAGATAGAGCTACTGTAGTGATAGTTTTGGAAAATATTTTAACGCCATCTTCGTTTCCCTTTGGACTATTTCGTAGATCAGAAGGAGAGAGGATACCTAACTGATTTCAGTAGTCCCCAGGAGGCCTCCTTGATTATAAAAGTACTCGGCGTTGTCCGGGAGAAAAGTGCTCAATGTCCTAGATAGAGCTACTGTAGTGATAGGTTTTGGAAAATATTTTAACGCCATCTTCGTTCTCCTTTGGACTATTTCGCAGATCAGAAGGAGAGAGGATACCTTAGGGATTTCATGGGTGTTCATGAAGCCTTCTCGATTTTCAAAGTACTCGGCGTTGTCCGGGAGAAAAGTGCTCAATGTCCTAGATAGAGCTACTGTAGTGATAGGTTTGGAAAATATTTTAACGCTATCTTCGTTCCCCTTTGGACTATTTCGCAGATCAGAAGGAGAGAGGATACCTAAGGGATTTCAGGAGTGCTCATAAAGCCTCCTCGATTTTCAAAGTACTCGGCGTTGTCCGGGAGAAAAGTGCTCAATATCCTAGATAGAGCTACTGTAGTGATAGGTTTAGAAAATATTTTAACGCCATCTTCGTCTCCCTTTGGACAATTTTGCAGATGAAAAGGAGGGAGGATACCTAACTGATTTCAGTAGTCCCCAGGAGGCCTCTTTGATTTTCAAAGTACTCGGCGTTGTCCGGGAAAAAAGTGCTCAATGTCCTAGATAGAGCTACTGTAGTGATAGGTTTGGATAATATTTTAACAGCATCTACGCTGAAAAGGATGGGGTAATCGATAAGAGTTATTTCAGTAGTGCTCAGGAGGCCTCTTTGATTTTGAAATACTCGGCGTTGTCCGGGAGTAAAGTGCTCAATATCCTAGATAGAGCTACTGTAGTGATAGGTTTGGAAAATATTTTAACGCCGTCTCTGTTACCCTTTGGACTATTTCGCAGATCAGGAGAGAGGATACCTAAGTGATTTCAGTAGTCCCCAGGAAGCCTCCTTCATTATCAAAGTACTCGGCGTTGTCCGGGAGAAAAGTGCTCAATGTCCTAGATAGAGCAACTGTAGTGATAGGTTTGGATAATATTTTAACAGCATCTACGCTGAAAAGGATGGGGTAATCGATAAGAATTATTTTAGTAGTGCTCAGGAGGCCTCTTTGATTTTGAAATACTCGGCGTTGTCCGGGAGAAAAGTGCTCAATATCCTAGATAGAGCTACTGTAGTGATAGGTTTGGAAAATATTTTAACGCCATCTTCGTTTCCCTTTGGACTATTTCGCAGATCAGAAGGAGAGAGGATACCTAACTGATTTCAGTAGTCCCCAGGAGGCCTCCTTGATTATCAAAGTACTCGGCGTTGTCCGGGAGAAAAGTGCTCAATGTCCTAGATAGAGCTACTGTAGTGATAGGTTTTGGAAAATATTTTAACGCCATCTTCGTTCTCCTTTGGACTATTTCGCAGGTCAGAAAGAGAGAGGATACCTAAGGGATTTCATGGGTGTTCATGAAGTCTTCTCGATTTTCAAAGTACCGGGCGTTGTCCGGGAGAAAAGTGCTCAATATCCTAGATAGAGCTACTGTAGTGATAGGTTTGGAAAATATTTTAACGCCATCTTCGTTCCCCTTTGGACTATTTCGCAGATCAGAAGGAGAGAGGATACCTAAGTGATATCAGTAGTCCCCAGGAGGCCTCCTTGATTATCAAAGTACTCGGCGTTGTCCGGGAGAAAAGTGCTCAATATCCTAGATATAGCTACTGTAGTGATAGGTTTAGAAAATATTTTAACGCCATCTTCGTTCCCCTTTGGACTATTTCGCATATCAGAAGAAGAGAGGATACCTAAGGGATTTCAGGAGTGCTCATGAAGCCTCCTCGATTTTCAAAGTACTCGGCGTTGTCCGGGAGAAAAGTGCTCAATATCCTAGATAGAGCTACTGTAGTGATAGGTTTAGAAAATATTTTAATGCCATCTTCGTTCCCCTTTGGACAATTTTGCAGATGAAAAAGAGGAAGGATACCTAACTGATTTCAGTAGTCCCCAGGAGGCCTCTTTGATTTTCAAAGTACTCGGCGTTGTCCGGGAAAAAAGTGCTCAATATCCTAGATAGAGCTACCGTAGTGATAGGTTTAGAAAATATTTTAACGCCATCTTCGTTCCCCTTTGGACAATTTTGCAGATGAAAAAGAGGGAGGATACCTAACTGATTTCAGTAGTCCCCAGGAGGCCTCCTTGATTATCAAAGTACTCGGCGTGGTCCGGGAGAAAAGTGCTCAATGTGATAGATAGAGCTACTGTAGTGATAGTTTTGGAAAATATTTTAACGCCGTCTTCGTTCCTCTTTGGACTATTTCGCAGATCAGAAGGAGAGAGGATACCTAAGGGATTTCAGGAGTGCTCATGAAGCCTCCTCGATTTTCAAAGTACTCGGCGTTGTCCGGGAGAAAAGTGCTCAATGTCCTAGATAGAGCTACTGTAGTGATAGGTTTGGGAAAATATTTTAACGCCATCTTCGTTCCCCTTTGGACTATTTCGCAGATCAGAAGGAGAGAGGATACCTAAGGGATTTCAGGAGTGCTCATAAAGCCTCCTCGATTTTCAAAGTACTCGGCGTTGTCCCAGAGAAAAGTGCTCAATATCCTAGATAGAGCTACTGTAGTGATAGGTTTAGAAAATATTTTAACGCCATCTCTGTTTCCCTTTAGACAATTTTGCAGATGAAAACGAGGGAGGATACCTAACTGATTTCAGTAGTCCCCAGGAGGCCTCTTTGATTTTCAAAGTACTCGGCGCTGTCCGGGAAAAAAGTGCTCAATGTCCTAGATAGAGCTACTGTAGTGATAGGTTTGGATAATATTTTAACAGCATCTACGCTGAAAAGGATGGGGTAATCGATAAGAGTTATTTCAGTAGTGCTCAGGAGGCCTCTTTGATTTTGAAATACTCGGCGTTGTCCGGGAGAAAAGTTCTCAATATCCTAGATAGAGCTACTGTAGTGATAGGTTTGGAAAATATTTTAACGCCGTCTCTGTTACCCTTTGGACTATTTCGCAGATCAGGAGAGAGGATACCTAAGTGATTTCAGTAGTCCCCAGGAAGCGTCCTCGATTATCAAAGTACTCGGCGTTGTCCGGGAGAAAAGTGCTCAATGTCCTAGATAGAGCAACTGTAGTGATAGGTTTGAGTAATATTTTAACAGCATCTACGCTGAAAAGGATGGGGTAATCGAAAAGAGTTATTTCAGTAGTGCTCAGGAGGCCTCTTTGATTTTGAAATACTCGGCGTTGTCCGGGAGAAAAGTGCTCAATATCCTAGATAGAGCTACTGTAGTGATAGGTTTGGAAAATATTTTAACGCCATCTTCGTTTCCCTTTGGACTATTTCGCAGATCAGAAGGAGAGAGGATACCTAAGTGATTTCAGTAGTCCCCAGGAGGCCTCCTTGATTATCAAAGTACTCGGCGTTGTCCGGGAGAAAAGTGCTCAATGTCCTAGATAGAGCTACTGTAGTGATAGGTTTTGGAAAATATTTTAACGCCATCTTTGTTCTCCTTTGGACTATTTCGCAGATCAGAAGGAGAGAGGATACCTACGGGATTTCATGGGTGTTCATGAAGCCTTCTCGATTTTCAAAGTACTCGGCGTTGTCCGGGAGAAAAGTGCTCAATATCCTAGATAGAGCTACTGTAGTGATAGGTTTGGAAAATATTTTAACGCCATCTTTTGTTCCCCTTTGGACTATTTCGCAGATCAGAAAGAGAGAGGATACCTAAGTGATATCAGTAGTCCCCAGGAGGCCTCCTTGATTATCAAAGTACTCGGCGTTGTCCGGGAAAAAGTGCTCAATGTCCTAGATAGAGCTACTGTAGTGATAGGTTTGGAAAATATTTTAACGCCATCTTCGTTCCCCTTTGGACTATTTCGCAGATCAGAAGGAGAGAGGATACCTAAGTGATATCAGTAGTCCCCAGGAGGCCTCCTTGATTATCAAAGTACTCGGCGTTGTCCGGGAGAAAAGTGCTCAATATCCTAGATAGAGCTACTGTAGTGATAGGTTTAGAAAATATTTCACTCTGTTTCACTTTGGACAATTTTGCAGCTGAAAAGGAGGGAGGATACCTTACTGATTTCAGTAGTCCCCAGGAGGCCTCTTTGATTTTCAAAGTACTCGGCGTTGTCCGGGAAAAAAGTGCTCAATGTCCTAGATATGGCTACTGTAGTGATAGGTTTGGATAATATTTTAACAGCATCTACGATGAAAAGGATGGGGTAATCGATAAGAGTTATTTCAGTAGTGCTCAGGAGGCTTCTTTGATTTTGAAATACTCGGCGTTGTCCGGGAGAAAAGTGCTCAATATCCTAGATAGAGCTACTGTAGTGATAGGTTTGGAAAATATTTTAACGCCGTCTCTGTTACCCTTTGGACTATTTCGCAGATCAGGAGAGAGGATACCTAAGTCATTTCAGTAGTCCCCAGGAAGCCTCCTTGATTATCAAAGTACTCGGCGTTGTCCGGGAGAAAAGTGCTCAATGTCCTAGATAGAGCAACTGTAGTGATAGGTTTGGATAATATTTTAACAGCATCTACGATGAATAGGATGTGGTAATCGATAAGAGTTATTTCAGTAGTGCTCAGGAGGCCTCTTTGTTTATGAAATACTCGGCGTTGTCCGGGAGAAAAGTGCTCAATATCCTTGATAGAGCTACTGTAGTGATAGGTTTGGAAAATATTTAAACGCCATCTTCGTTTCCCTTTGGACTATTTCGCAGATCAGAAGGAGAGAGGATACCTAACTGATTTCAGTAGTCCCCATGAGGCCTCCTTGATTATCAAAGTACTCAGCGTTGTCCGGGAGAAAAGTGCTCAATGTCCTAGATAGAGCTACTGTAGTGATAGGTTTTGGAAAATATTTTAACGCCATCTTCGTTCTCCTTTGGACTATTTCGCAGATCAGAAGGAGAGAGGATACCTAAGGGATTTCATGGGTGTTCATGAAGCCTTCTCGATTTTCAAAGTACTCGGCGTTGTCCGGGAGAAAAGTGCTCAATATCCTAGATAGAGCTACTGTAGTGATAAGTTTGGAAAATATTTTAACGCCATCTTCGTTCCCCTTTGGACTATTTCGCAGATCAGAAGGAGAGAGGATACCTAAGTGATATCAGTAGTCCTCAGGAGGCCTCCATGATTATCAAAGTACTCGGCGTTGTCCGGGAGAAAAGTGCTCAATGTCCTAGATAGAGCTACTGTAGTGATAGGTTTGGAAAATATTTTAACGCCATCTTCGTTGCCCTTTGGACTATTTCGCAGATCAGAAGGAGAGAGGATACCTAAGGGATTTCAGGAGTGCTCATCAAGCCTCCTCGATTTTCAAAGTACTCGGCGTTGTCCGGGAGAAAAGTGCTCAATATCCTAGATAGAGCTACTGTAGTGATAGGTTTAGAAAATATTTTAACGCCATCTTCGTCTCCCTTTGGACAATTTTGCAGATGAAAAGGAGGGAGGATACCTAACTGATTTCAGTAGTCCCCAGGAGGCCTCTTTGATTTTCAAAGTACTCGGCGTTGTCCGGGAAAAAAGTTCTCAATGTCCTAGATAGAGCTACTGTAGTGATAGGTTTGGATAATATTTTAACAGCATCTCCGCTGAAAAGGATGGGGTAATCGATAAGAGTTATTTCAGTAGTGCTCAGGAGGCTTCTTTGATTTTGAAATACTCGGCGTTGTCCGGGAGAAAAGTGCTCAATATCCTAGATAGAGCTACTGTAGTGATAGGTTTGGAAAATATTTTAACGCCGTCTCTGTTACCCTTTGGACTATTTCGCAGATCAGGAGAGAGGATACCTAAGTCATTTCAGTAGTCCCCAGGAAGTCTCCTTGATTATCAAAGTACTCGGCGTTGTCCGGGAGAAAAGTGCTCAATGTCCTAGATAGAGCTACTGTAGTGATAGGTTTGGATAATATTTTAACAGCATCTACGCTGAAAAGGATGGGGTAATCGATAAGAGTTATGTCAGTAGTGCTCAGGAAGCCTCTTTGATTTTGAAATACTCGGCGTTGTCCGGGAGAAAAGTTCTCAATATCCTAGATAGAGCTACTGTAGTGATAGGTTTGGAAAATATTTTAACGCCGTCTTCATTCCCCTATGGACTATTTCACAGATCAGAAAGAGAGAGGATACCTAAGTGATTTCAGTAGGCCCCAGGAGGCCTCCTTGATTATCAAAGTACTCGGCGTTGTCCGGGAAAAAAGTGCTCAATGTCCTAGATAGAGCTACTGTAGTGATAGGTTTGGAAAATATTTTAACGCCATCTTCGTTCCCCTTTGGACTATTTCGAAGATCAGAAGGAGAGAGGATACCTAAGTGATTTCAGTAGTCCCCAGGAGGTCTCCTTGATTATCAAAGTACTCGGCGTTGTCCGGGAGAAAAGTGCTCAATGTCCTAGATAGAGCTACTGTAGTGATAGGTTTGGAAAATATTTTAACGCCATCTTCGTTCCCCTTTGGACTATTTCGCAGATCAGAAGGAGAGAGGATACCTAAGGGATTTCATGGGTGTTCATGAAGCCTTCTCGATTTTCAAAGTACTCGCCGTTGTCCGGGAGAAAAGTGCTCAATATCCTAGATAGAGCTACTGTAGTGATAGGTTTGGAAAATATTTTAACGCCATCTTCGTTCCCCTTTGGACTATTTCGCAGATCAGAAGGAGAGAGGATACCTAAGTGATATCAGTAGTCGCCAGGAGGCCTCCTTGATTATCAAAGTACTCGGCGTTGTCCGGGATAAAAGTGCTCAATATCCTAGATAGAGCTACTGTAGTGATAGGTTTTTGATAATATTTTAACGCCATCTTCGTTTCCCTTTGGACTATTTCGAAGATCAGAAAGAGAGAGGATACCTAAGGGATTTCAGTAGTGCTCATGAAGCCTCCTCGATTTTCAAAGTACTCGGCGTAGTACGGGAAAAAAGTTCTCAATGTCCTAGATAGAGCTACTGTAGTGATAGGTTTGGATAATATTTTAACAGAATCTACGCTGAAAAGGATGGGGAATCGATAAGAGTTATTTCAGTAGTGCTCAGGAGGCCTCTTTGATTTTCAAAGTACTCGGCGTTGTCCGGGAAAAAAGTGCTCAATGTCCTATATAGAGCTACTGTAGTGATAGGTTTGGATAATATTTTAACGCCATCTTCGTTTCCCTTTGGACTATTTCGCAGATCAGTAGGAGAGAGGATACCTAAGTGATTTCAGTAGTCCTCAGGAGGCCTCCTTTATTATTAAAGTACTCGGCGTTGTCCGGGAGAAAAGTGCTCAATGTCCTAGATAGAGCTACTGTAGTGATAGGTTTGGAAAATATTTTAACGCCATCTTTGTTCCCCTTTGGACTATTTCGCAGATCAGAAGGAGCGAGGATACGTAAGTGATTTCAGTAGTGCTCATGAGGCCTCCTTGATTTTCAAAGTACTCGGCGTTGTCCGGGAGAAAAGTGCTCAATATCCTATATAGAGCTATGATAAAGACTATCATGAGAGGATTGAAAAGGATGAAGACTTTCATGAGAGGATTGAAAAGGATGAAGACTTTCATGAGAGGATTGAAAAGGATAAGGACTATCATGAGAGGTTTGAAAATGATGAAGACTATCATGAGAGGTTTGAAAATGATGAAGACTATCATGAGAGGTTTGAAAAGGATGAAGACTATCATGAGGGGATTGAAAATGATGAAGAATGTCATGAGAGGATTGAAAATGATGAAGAATAGACTGACAGGATTGAAAATGATGAAGAATAGACTGACAGGATTGGAAATGATTAAGAATACCATGAGGGGATTTAAAATGATGAATAATATCATGAGGGGATTGAAAATGATGAAGAATATCATGAGGGGATTAAAAATAATGAAGAATATCATGAGCGGATTGAAAATGATGAGGAATATTACGAGAGGATTGAAAATGAGCAAGAACATTATGAGGGGATTGAAAATGATTAATAGTATGAAGAGATTGAAAATGATGAAGAATATTATGAGGGGATTGAAAATGATTAATAGTATGAGGAGATCGAAAATGATGAATATAACGAGGGGAGTTAAAATGATGAAGGATATCATGAGGGGATTCAAAATATATAGTATGAACACCGGGGCGGTTATAAGTACCTATATAGAAGGCGCAGAGAGTGGTGGTACTTTTTATAGAAATAAGTCATACTATTGCCCTGTGAAACGTAGGATGAAATGGTGGGGAAGAAACAGCTTTCGCAAAAAGCAAAATTTAAAAGTAGCGACCAGGGTAGAGAAAAGTAGAAAGATAAAGAGACAGCTATAGAGAGAGAAGGAGAGAAATAGAAGTTTTAATATAAAGATGTTACATACGCAATTTTTCTTCAATTATGTTTTTATGACCCCGAGCAACGCCGGGTAGCCCCGCTAGTATATATATATATCTATATATATATATCTATATATATATATATATATCTATATATATATATATATATCTATATATATATATCTATATCTATATATATATATCTATATATATATATATATCTATATATATATATATATCTATATATATATATATATCTATATATATATCTATATCTATATATATATCTATATATCTATATATATATATATATCTATATATATATATATATCTATATATATATCTATATATATATCTATATCTATATATATATCTATATATATATATATATCTATATATATATATATATCTATATATATATATATATCTATATATATATATATATCTATATATATATATATCTATATATATATATATATATCTATATATATATATATATATCTATATATATATATATATATCTATATATATATATATCTCTTATATAAAGGGCAGTTGTCTGTATGTCTGTCTGTCTGTCCAGATACTCCTCCGAGAGGACCCAACAAACAGTCACGCGGGTGACATCATCACGACCGGCCAGCCCCGGGACGTGTAATATCTCAGAACCGGAAATAGAAATTGACTCTTTGGGGGTCGACTAAGCACTTTTCTCCAATGGGGGGTGCCTTTTTCCTCAATTTTCAACGTTGTTTAGTACTAATTTGAGAAAAAAACAATGCTATCATGTAGAATTTTAGAAATAATGCACCGTCATGATTTTAACAGGAAATGACGTCAGAGAAAATCCCTAACGGCACTTTTTTGAACATGAGTTTATAGTGAAGCAAGTGTTGCTTAATCACAAACGGCACTTTTTTTGAACACGAGTCCATAGTGAAGCAAGGGTTGCTTACTTACTAACGGCACTTTTTTGAATATGAGTCTATAGTGATGCAAGGGTTGCTTAACTCCTAACGGCACTTTTTGATACATGCGTTTATAGTGACGCAAGTGTTGTTTAATCAATAACGGCACTTTTTTTAACATGAGTTCATAGTGAAGCAAGGGTTGCTTAATCCTAACGGCATTTTTTCTGTTGACATGATAACATCCTCCTAGGTATTACCTCCTCCTCCTTTTTGAGAGGTGTGAAGTTAGTGTAGTATCAGTAAAATTAAAGTAATAAATAATTATGCTCCACCATTGTTTTCACTAATAGTTGTATACATATTAAATAACGTCTAAATAAGTAAAGTAAGAATAGAAAACTTATGCTCCCCCATTGTTTTCACTTATATTTGTATAATAAATATTAAATAACGTCTCAATAAGAATAGTAAGAGAAATAATTATGCTCCACCATTGTTTTCACTAATATCTGTATACATATTAAATAACGTCTCAATAAGTAAAGTAAGAAGAGAAATAATTATGCTCCACCACTGTTTTCACTAATATTTGTATACATATTAAATAACGTCTCAATAAGTAAAGTAAGAAGCAAAAAAAATTATGCTCCACCACTGTTTTCACTAATATTTGTATACATATTAAATAACGTAGTATCAGTTGTTTGAGGAAAATTTTAAAGGTTAGGCCGAACTTTTTAGGAGTCAGGCCTAATTTTTTTCTTTTTTTTTTGTTTTGAAGTCAAAATATTTCTCATCGTTGGGGGAGAGTGAAAAATTAGGGGGCTGAAGAGATTTAGGGGTCGGGGAAAATTTTAGGGGCAACGACGAACTTTTTAGGGGTCAGGCCAAATTTTTTTGTTTTTTTTTGTTTTGAAGTCAAAATATTTCTCATGGTTGGGGGAGAGTGAAAAATTAGGGGGCTGGAGAGATTTAGGGATCGGGGAAAATTTTAGGGGTCAGACGGAACTTTTTAGGGGTTGGGCCAAATTTTTTTGTTTTTTTTTGTTTTGAACTCAAAATATTTCTCATCGTTGGGGGAGAGTGAAAAATTAGAGGGCTGGAGAGATTTAGGGGTCAGGGAAAATTTTAGGGGTCAAGACGAACTTTTTAGGAGTTAGGCCAAATTTTTTTGTTTTTTTTTGTTTTGAAGTCAAAATATTTCTCATCGTTGGGGGAGAGTGAAAAATTAGGGGGCTGGAGAGATTTAGGGGTCGGGGAAAATTTTAGGGGTCAGGACGAACTTTTTAGGGGTCAGGCCAAATTTTTTTGTTTTTTTTGTTTTGAAGTCAAAATATATCTCATGGTTATGGGAGTTTGAAAAATTAGGGGGCTGGAGAGATTTAGGGGTCGGGGAAAATTTTAGGGGTCAGGACGAACTTTTTAGGGGTCAGGCCAAATTTTTTTGTGTTTTTTTTGTTTTGAAGTCAAAATATATCTTATGGTTGGGGGAGAGTGAAAAATTAGGGGGCTGGAGAGATTTAGGGGTCGGGGAAAATTTTAGGGGTCAGGACGAACTTTTTAGGGGTCAGGCCAAATTTTTTTCTTTGGTTTTGAACTGAAAATATTTCTCAGGGTTAGGGGAGAGTGAAAAATTAGGGGGCTGGAGAGATTTAGGGGTCGGGGAAAATTTTAGGGGTCAGGCGGAACTTTTTAGGGGTCAGGCCAAATTTTTTTGTTTTTTTTTTGTTTTGAAGTCAAAATATTTCTCAGGGTTGGAGGAGAGTGAAAAATTAGGGGGCTGGAGAGATTTAGGGGTCGGGGAAAATTTTAGGGGTCAGGACGAACTGTTTAGGGGTCAGGCCAATTTTTTTTGTTTTTTTTTGTTTTGAAGTCAAAATATATCTCATGGTTGGGGGAGAGTGAAAAATTAGGGGGCTGGAGTGATTTAGGGGTCGGGGAAAATTTTAGGGGTCAGGACGAACTTTTTAGGGGTCAGGCCAAATTTTTTTTGTTTTTTTTTGTTTTGAAGTCAAAATATTTCTCATGGTTGGAGGAGAGTGAAAAATTAGGGGCTGGAGAGATTTAGGGGTCGGGGAAAATTTTAGGGGTCAGGACGAACTTTTTAGGGGTCAGGCCAAATTTTTTTTTTTTTTTTGTTTTGAAGTCAAAATATATCTCATGGTTGGGGGAGAGTGAAAAATTAGGGGGCTGGAGAGATTAAGGGGTCGGGGAAAATTTTAGGGGTCAGGCGGAACTTTTTAGGGGTCAGGCCAAATTTTTTTGTTTATTTTTGTTTTGAAGTCAAAATATTTCTCATCGTTAGGGGAGAGTGAAAAATTAGGGGACTGGAGAGATTATGGGGTCGGGGAAAATTTTAGGGGTCAGGATCAACTTTTTAGGGGTCAAGCCAAATTTTTTTGTTTTTTTTGTTTTGAACTCAAAATATTTTTCATGGTTGGGGGAGAGTGAAAAATTAGGGGGCTGGAGAGATTTAGGGGTCGGGGAAAATTTTAGGGGTCAGGACGAACTTTTTAGGGGTCAGGCCAAATTTTTTTGTTTTATTTTTTTTTGAAGTCAAAATATATCTCATGGTTGGGGGAGAGTGAAAAATTAGGGGGCTGGAGAGATTTAGGGGTCGGGGAAAATTTTAGGGGTCAGGACGAACTTTTTAGGGGTCAGGCTAAATTTTTTTGTTTTTTTTTGTTTTGAAGTCAAAATATTTCTCATGGTTGAGGGAGAGTGAAAAATTAGGGGGCTAGAGAGATTTAGGGGTCGGGGAAAATTTTAGGGGTCAGGACGAACTTTTTAGGGGTCAGGCCAAATTTTTTTGTTTTTTTTGGGGTTTTTTTCTTTTGAAGTCAAAATATTTCTCAGGGTTGGGGGAGAGTGAAAAATTAGGGGGCTGGAGAGATTTAGGGGTCGGGGAAAATTTTAGGGGTCAGGACGAACTTTTTAGGGGTCAGGCCAAATTTTTTTGTTTTTTTTTTGTTTTGAAGTCAAAATATTTCTCAGGGTTGGAGGAGAGTGAAAAATTAGGGGGCTGGAGAGATTTAGGGGTCGGGGAAAATTTTAGGGGTCAGGACGAACTGTTTAGGGGTCAGGCCAAATTTTTTTGTTTTTTTTTGTTTTGAAGTCAAAATATATCTCATGGTTGGGGGAGAGTGAAAAATTAGGGGGCTGGAGTGATTTAGGGGTCGGGGAAAATTTTAGGGGTCAGGACGAACTTTTTAGGGGTCAGGCCAAATTTTTTTTGTTTTTTTTGTTTTGAAGTCAAAATATTTCTCATGGTTGGAGGAGAGTGAAAAATTAGGGGCTGGAGAGATTTAGGGGTCGGGGAAAATTTTAGGGGTCAGGACGAACTTTTTAGGGCTCAGGCCAAATTTTTTTGTTTATTTTTGTTTTGAAGTCAAAATATTTCTCATCGTTAGGGGAGAGTGAAAAATTAGGGGACTGGAGAGATTATGGGGTCGGGGAAAATTTTAGGGGTCAGGATCAACTTTTTAGGGGTCAAGCCAAATTTTTTTGTTTTTTTTGTTTTGAACTCAAAATATTTCTCATGGTTGGGGAGAGTGAAAAATTAGGGGGCTGGAGACATTTAGGGTCGGGAAAATTTTAGGGGTCAGGCGGAACTTTTTAGGGGTCAGGCCAAATTTTTTTGTTTTTTTTGTTTTGTAGTCAAAATATTTCTCATGGTTGGGGGAGAGTGAAAAATTAGGGGCTGGAGAGATTTAGGGGACGTGGAAAATTTTAGGGGTCAGGCCAAATTTTTTAGGGTCTGCCCAAATTCAGGGGCGGCGATATGTACGTATTTAGCTTCCACACCGGGGCGGCGATAGGTACTTATTTAGCATTCAGCGGTGGTGATAGGTACTTATATAGCATGTGCACATGGGCGGTAATAAGTACGTATATAGTATGCACACCGGGGCAGTGATAGGTATGTATTTAGCATGCGCACTGAGGCAGCGATCGGTTCATATGTAGCACGCGCACCGGGGCGGCGATAGGTACGTATATAGCACGCGCACAGGGGCGGCGAAAGGTACATATTTAAAATTCACACTGGGCGGCGAAAGGTACATATTTAAAATTCACACCGGGGCGGCGATAGGTACGTATTTAGGTTCACGCCGGGGCGGCGATAGGTATTATTTAGCATTTACACCGGGGCAGCGATAAGTATGTATTTAGCATTCGCACCGGGGCAGCGATATGTACGTATTTAGCTTTCGCACCGGGGCGGCGATAGGTACGTATTTAGAATTCACACCGGGGCGGCAATAGGTACATATTTAGAATTCACACCGGGGCGGCGATAGGTATGTATTTAGCATTCGCACCGGGGTGGCGATATGTACGTATTTAGCTTCCACACCAGGGCGGCGATAGGTATGTATTCAGAATTCAGGGGTGGCGATAGCTACGTATATAGCATGTACACATGGGCAGCAATAAGTACGTACATAGCATGCGCTCTGCGGCGGCGATCAGTACATATATTGCACACGCACCGGGGCGGCGAAAGGTATGTATTTCACATTCGCACCGTAGTGGTGATAGGTACGTGTTTAGCATTCGCACTGGGGCGGCTATAGGTACGTATTTAGCATTCGCACCAGGGCGGCTATAGGTACGTATTTAGCATTCGCACTGGGCCGGCGATAGGTACGTATTTAGCATTCACACCAAAGCGGCAATATGTACATATTAATTATTCGCACTAGGGCAGCGATAGGTACTTATGTAGCATGCACACCCGGCGCAATTGGTATGTATTTAGTATTCGCACTAGGGCAGCGATAGGTACTTATGTAGCATGCACACCGGGGCGCAATAGGTATGTATTTAGCATTCACACCGGGGCAACGATAGGTACTATTTAGCATTTGCAACGGGGCGGCGATAGGTACTTAAATAGTATCTGCACCGGGGCGGCGATAGGTACGTATATAGTATGTGCACTGGGGCGGCGATAGGTACGTATATAGTATGCGCACCGGGGTGATGATAGATACGTATATAGTATGAACACCGGGGTGGAGATAAGTACCTATATAGAAGGCGCAGATAGAGGTGTTACTTTTTATAGAAATATGTCATACTATTACCCTGGGCAATAGGAGAAATGGTGGGGAAGAAACAGCATTTGCAAAAGGCAAAATTAGAAAGTAGCGGCGAAATGGGGCGACCAGGAAAGAGAAAGGTAGCAGATAAAGAGACGGCTATAGAGAGAGGGGGCGGACATAGAAGTTTGAATATAAAGATGTTACACACACGATCTTTCTTCAAATATATGTTTTTATGACCCCGAGCAACGCCGGGTAGCCCCGCTAGTCTCTTATATAAAGGGCAGGTGTCTGTTTGTATGTTTGTTTGTATGTCCAGTATCTCCTCAAAAACTACCCGACGACATGTCAAAAAGTTGACATCTACAGGACCGCACAAATCCCGGATGTAAAATATCTAAAAATCGCGAAAATCGATTCACTCGCTGACAGTCAACCGGACCACTTTCCGACAAAAGGTAGCAGTTTTTTTCGTATTTTTCACGAAATTTCAACGTTAATATGTAGTAAATTCGAAATAATCTAATGTATTTATGTACTAATCCGATAAAAATGCCGAGTCATTGTAAACATCCCATAATCCCTTGCCGGATGTACCCGGTCTTGCCCTAAATTGTGTCCGGTTGTATCAGATCATCCAATAACTTCTGTCCGGTTGCATCAATAACAACATAGGAATCATACGTTAAGAGTGTGTAGTGAAACAAGGGTTGCTCAATCACATCCGCACCTGTCCCATATTCCCTTGCCGGATGTACCCGGTCTTGCTCTAAATTGTGTCCGGTTATATCAGGTCATCATGACGTCAGAGAGTGGCAGATAATTTGAAAAATAATGCAAAGTGGCGGGAATAAATTCACTCACACTACAACCTTTTAATAGACGCTAATATTCCTCCCACTCCCTTCCGTTATCATGATAGGCATTACCTCCTCCTTTCATGCCAAATTGGGGGGGGGGACGGCATTCGCCGGTGTGAGCGCCTATATGCATTTATTTGCATTATTAATAGACGATAATATTCCCCCCCCCCTCCCTCCCTGTGGCCGTTCTGTAATCATGATAGGAATTACCTCCTCCTTTCAGGCCAAATTGGGGGGGGGGGGGGTACGGTATTCGCCGGTGTGAGCATTACCTCCTCCTTTTTTGAGTAGTATCGGTTCCGTTGTCATGATGCACTGATCCCATGCATTACCTCCTCCTTTTTTGAGAAGTGTAGATGTAGAATAGTATCTGCTCCGTTGTCATGATGTGCTCATCCCATGAATTACCTCCTCCTTTTTTGAGAAGTGTAGGGGTAGGGTCGTATCGGTTCCGTTGTCATGATGCCCTCATCCCATGCATTATCTCCTCCTTTTTTGAGAAGTGTTGAGGTAGGGTCGTATCGGTTCCGTTGTCATGATGCCCTCATCCCATGCATTATCTCCTCCTTTTTTGAGAAGTGTTGAGGTAGGGTCGTATCGGTTCCGTTGTCATGATGCCCTCATCCCATGCATTATCTCCTCCTTTTTTGAGAAGTGTTGAGGTAGGGTCGTATCGGTTCCGTTGTCATGATGCCCTCATCCCATGCATTATCTCCTCCTTTTTTGAGAAGTGTTGAGGTAGGGTCGTATCGGTTCCGTTGTCATGATGCCCTCATCCCATGCATTATCTCCTCCTTTTTTGAGAAGTGTTGAGGTAGGGTCGTATCGGTTCCGTTGTCATGATGCCCTCATCCCATGCATTATCTCCTCCTTTTTTGAGAAGTGTTGAGGTAGGGTCGTATCGGTGAAAAATTAGGGGGCTGGAGAGATTTAGGGGTCGGGGAAAATTTTAGGGGTCAAGACGAACTTTTTAGGGGTCAGGCCAAATTTTTTTGTTTTTTTTGTTTTGAAGTCAAAATATTTTTCATGGTTGGAGGAGAGTGAAAAATTAGGGGGCTGGAGAGATTTAGGGGTCGGGGAAAATTTTAGGGGTCAGGACGAACTTTTTAGGGGTCAGGCCGAATTTTTTTCTTTTTTGTTTTTTTTTGTTTTGAAGTCAAAATATTTCTCAGGGTTGGGGGAGAGTGAAAAATTAGGGGGCTGGAGAGATTATGGGGTCGGGGAAAATTTTAGGGGTCAGGACGAACTTTTTAGGGGTCAGGCCAAATTTTTTTCTTTTTTTTTGTTTTGAAGTCAAAATATTTTTCATGGTTGGAGGAGAGTGAAAAATTAGGGGGCTGGAGAGATTTAGGGGTCGGAGAAAATTTTAGGGGTCAGGACGAACTTTTTAGGGGTCAGGCCAAATTTTTTTGTTTTTTTTTGTTTTTTTTTGTTTTGAAGTCAAAATATTTCTCAGGGTTGGGGGAGAGTGAAAAATTAGGGGGCTGGAGAGATTTAGGGGTCGGGGAAAATTTTAGGGGTCAGGACGAACTTTTTAGGGGTCAGGCCAAATTTTTTTGTTTTTTTTTGTTTTGAAGTCAAAATATTTCTCATGGTTGGAGGAGAGTGAAAAATTAGGGGGCTGGAGAGATTTAGGGGTCGGGGAAAATTTTAGGGGTCAGGACGAACTTTTTAGGGGTCAGGCCAAATTTTTTTCTTTTTTTTGTTTTTTTTTGTTTTGAAGTCAAAATATTTTTCATGGATGGAGGAGAGTGAAAAATTAGGGGGCTGGAGTGATTTAGGGGTCGGGGAAAATTTTAGGGGTCAGGACGAACTTTTTAGGGGTCAGGCCAAATTTTTTTCTTTTTTTTTGTTTTGAAGTCAAAATATATCTCATGGTTGGGGGAGAGTGAAACATTAGGGGGCTGGAGAGATTTAGGGGTCGGGGAAAATTTTAGGGGTCAGGACGAACTTTTTAGGGGTCAGGCCAAATTTTTTTGTTTTTTTTTGTTTTTTTTTTTGTTTTGAAGTCAAAATATTTCTCAGGGTTGGGGGAAAGTGAAAAATTAGGGGGCTGGAGAGATTTAGGGGTCGGGGAAAATTTTAGGGGTCAGGACGAACTTTTTAGGGGTCAGGCCAAATTTTTTTGTTTTTTTTTGTTTTGAAGTCAAAATATTTTTCATGGTTGGAGGAGAGTGAAAAATTAGGGGGCTGGAGAGATTTAGGGGTCGGGGAAAATTTTAGGGGTCAGGACGAACTTTTTAGGGGTCAGGCCAAATTTTTTTCTTTTTTTTTGTTTTGAAGTCAAAATATATCTCATGGTTGGGGGAGAGTGAAACATTAGGGGGCTGGAGAGATTTAGGGGTCGGGGAAAATTTTAGGGGTCAGGACGGACTTTTTAGGGGTCAGGCCAAATTTTTTTGTTTCTTTTGTTTTTTTTTTTGTTTTGAAGTCAAAATATTTCTCAGGGTTGGGGGAAAGTGAAAAATTAGGGGGCTGGAGAGATTTAGGGGTCGGGGAAAATTTTAGGGGTCAGGACGAACTTTTTAGGGGTCAGGCCAAATTTTTTTGTTTTTTTTTGTTTAGAAGTCAAAATATATCTCATGGTTGGGGGAGAGTGAAAAATTACGGGGCTGGAGAGATTTACGGGTCGGGGAAAATTTTAGGGGTCAGGACGAACTTTTTAGGGGTCACGCCAAATTTTTTTGTTTTTTTTTGTTTTTTTTTGTTTTGAAGTCAAAATATTTATCAGGGTTGGGAGAGAGTGAAAAATTAAGGGGCTGGTGAGATTTAGGGGTCGGGGAAAATTTTAGGGGTCAGGACGAACTTTTTAGGGGTCAGGCAAAATTTTTTTGTTTTTTTTGTTTTGAAGTCAAAATATTTCTTCATGGTTGGAGGAGAGTGAAAAATTAGGAGGCTGGAGAGATTTAGGGGTCGGGGAAAATTTTAGGGGTCAGGACGCACTTTTTAGGGGTCAGGCCAAATTTTTTTGTTTTTTTTTGTTTTGAAGTCAAAATCTTTCTCAGGGTGTGGGGTGAGTGAAAAATTAGGGGGCTGGAGAGAATTAGGGGTCGGGGAAAATTTTAGGGGTCAGGACGAACTTTTTAGGGGTCAGGCCAAATTTTTTTGGTTTTTTGGGTTTTGAAGTCAAAATATATCTAATGGTTGTAAGAGAGTGAAAAATTAGGGGGCTGGAGAGATTTAGGGGTCCGGGAAAATTTTAGGGGTCAGGACGAACTTTTTAGGGGTCAGGCCAAATTTTTTTCTTTTTTTTGTTTTTTTTTGTTTTGAAGTCAAAATATTTTTCATGGATGGAGGAGAGTGAAAAATTAGGGGGCTGGAGTGATTTAGGGGTCGGGGAAAATTTTAGGGGTCAGGACGAACTTTTTAGGGGTCAGGCCAAATTTTTTTCTTTTTTTTTGTTTTGAAGTCAAAATATATCTCATGGTTGGGGGAGAGTGAAACATTAGGGGGCTGGAGAGATTTAGGGGTCGGGGAAAATTTTAGGGGTCAGGACGAACTTTTTAGGGGTCAGGCCAAATTTTTTTGTTTTTTTTTGTTTTTTTTTTTGTTTTGAAGTCAAAATATTTCTCAGGGTTGGGGGAAAGTGAAAAATTAGGGGGCTGGAGAGATTTAGGGGTCGGGGAAAATTTTAGGGGTCAGGACGAACTTTTTAGGGGTCAGGCCAAATTTTTTTGTTTTTTTTTGTTTTTTTTTTTGTTTTGAAGTCAAAATATATCTCATGGTTGGGGGAGAGTGAAAAATTAGGGGGCTGGAGAGATTTAGGGGTCGGGGAAAATTTTAGGGGTCAGGACGAACTTTTTAGGGGTCAGGCCAAATTTTTTTGGTTTTTTGGGTTTTTTTTGTATTGAAGTCAAAATATTTCTCAGGGTTGGGGGAGAGTGAAAAATTAGGGGGCTGGAGAGATTTAGGGGTCGGGGAAAATTTTAGGGGTCAGGACGAACTTTTTAGGGGTCAGGCCAAATTTTTTTTTTTTTTTTTTTTTGAAGTCAAAATATATCTAATGGTTGTAAGAGAGTGAAAAATTAGGGGGCTGGAGAGATTTAGGGGTCGGGGAAAATTTTAGGGGTCAGGACGAACTTTTTAGGGGTCAGGCCAAATTTTTTTGTTTTTTTTTTGTTTTGAAGTCAAAATGTTTCTCATGGTTGGGGGAGAGTTAAAAATTAGAGGCTGGAGAGATTTAGGGGACGGGGAAAATTTTAGGGGTCAGGCCAAATTTTTTAGGGTCTGCCCAAATTTAGGGGCGGCGATATGTCTGTATTTAGCTTCCACACCGGGGCGGCGATAGGTACTTATTTAGCATTCAGCAGTGGTGATAGGTACTTATATAGCATGTGCACATGGGCGGTAATAAGTACGTATATAGTATGCACACCGGGGCAGTGATAGGTATGTATTTAGCATGCGCACTGAGGAAGCGATCGGTTCATATATAGCACGCGCACCGGGGCGGCGATAGGTACGTATATAGCACGCGCACAGGGGCGGCGAAAGGTACATATTTAAAATTTACACCGGGCGGCGAAAGGTACATATTTAA
>OY744530.1:80738747-81067551 GCA_963556195.1 Sepiola atlantica
TACATCTATATCTATCTATCTATATATATCTATATATATCTATATACATCGATATATATCTATATATATATATATACATCTATATCTATCTATAAATATATATACATTTATATCTATCTATATATATCTCTATATCTATATGTATATATATATATATATACATCTATATCTATCTATCTATATCTATATATATCAAAGTAAGGTTCGTTTATATTTCAATTACCATGATTTTATTTTTTCAAAACATTCTCAAAAAAAAGTTCATTTCAGTGTGATATATTTTTACGATTTGTTTCACCAACTAACAGTATCATGTCAATATTATCTCTGTCCACTCCAAGTTCATCAGAAAATTCACATAAAAAAAAGAAAAGAAAGTCCTTAATTTGAAAAATGTCTAAACAAATCTATACCACGCAGTGGGTCATATTGGGTAAATCTTTTTTTTTTTAAATGGCAGAGTACTGAGTTTCCACATGTGAGTGTTTTTTTTTTTATTGTTTTCTTCCTCTTAAGGTTGTCCCAATAGGACCCACAGCGTGGTATAGGTTATTTAAAAAATTTCAAATTGAGGAATTTCTTTTTTTGTGAATGTGAGCACAAAACCTGCAGGATTTTACCTCAAAGGCAGATACATCCATAGGATGATGGATGTTGATTCCTCCTGGAATTTTACCAGATCCCTGTTAGCTGGGTAGCTCTTACACCACCACACTGAGGAAAGATTGGACTTTAGGGAGGATGGTACTGATATTCCTCAATTTCAAGTTTTTTGTCTGGCCCTTTCCATGATAACTTTACAATTGAGAATACAATCGTTGCCTTATTAGACGTTCACATTTAATTCTCTCCAGGTGTCCTACCTAGCTGAGATTCTTCTGTACTAGTAGAAGATCCAGTATTTCCTCTTTTTTATGGAAGTCGCTCCAGACAAGGCATGAAGCCACTTGATTTAAAATAAAAAAACTACTTAAAGGTAAAAAACTAGCCAACGATAATTGTTAGATAGATAGATTCTGACCCAGAAAACAGCAATTCTTCCCCTTAGTCAGAAACACCGCTCATGGAATGTTAGGACTAAAGGACAAAATAAGGGAAGCGAGAGTTACAAGGCTGCTGAAAGTAAACTCAAGGTCCCTTTTCTACTCTCCTGAAACACCTTGTTTTTGCCATATTTGATAATATTCCTCAGATGACACACCAAAGAGCCTTCAACAACATTGTTCATTCTATTATTGGAAATGAAGAAACATCAAGTTGAAGGGTTTATCGGAACTTTCACAGAAGAGAATATGTTTAATAATAAACCCAAACAAGGAAAGTCAACCCCCCCCCCCCTCAAAAAAAATGTCACCCATCAAAATGTCCATAAAATCTTTTAATAATTGAGCAATTGCTATAATATTTCATCTTTGTGAAAAAGAATTGCAAGGAAGATTAAAATAGAGTAGTTTTAAAAATGCCTTGGACACTGGACAGTTCCAGAAAATACAAAATCGATAATGAATGTGCAAGCTCACTTTTAGAGAAAATTTGGATAAAAAAAAATAAACTCATGTATAGATGAGTCGAGAAATTGAGAACTCATCAAACAATGTTAAACTTGCGCGTTAAGCACAACAGAATCACTGATTCAGCGCCAAGAGAGGACAGAGTGTGTCAGCTATTCGCAGTTTTGCATGTCATATCTAGATGTGTTTGCAAAGCAAAGGTGCACATTGGAAGCATATCATTAAGCGCAAATAAAACAAAGACTGTTGGACATTCATGACTGAAACTCGGTGGGCAAGTCAGGCATAGACTAAAGTTTATTTGTACAAATATGGTTGGATTACAGAAAAAATTGTGAATTTTATTAACGATTTCATGTGTGCCATTTTCTTTTTTTACCTTTTTTAAGGTCACTCTATACAAGCACGGAAAGTAAAAATAAAAAGACAAAAACAGGCTTAAAGTGTAAGTAAACATTGAGAATGTTATGAAAAAATGAAAGTGAATAATTGTGGCGGAAGTGATGGTCCTGAGTAAGAATTGAGCGGTGGAAGTAAGGGCCACTTGCTTCGTCCCCACCATAAAAGGATTCGTCTTTGCTTGGCATGTAGTTTAAAAAGTTGGGAAATGTCAAGCAAAGAAATTGCTAGCAAAGATCGACCTATGAAAAATGGCTTGACGGGTTGTTGCACTGACGTGGGTAAGTCCATCTCGGAATTGTCTGTTCTCATTGGTCAAAATGAATTGACTGAGATTATTTAATGTCTGACATCTGGTGATTTGGGGAGAGAAATGAAAAAGAGAAGTGAGAGACGACGTTGAGTTATTTGAGCCGCATCATGTTTTTATTGAAGCATCAGAGAGATCGTTGGTTTTATCAAGTGGAACGGAGCTTTGGAGTCCAGGTGATAGTTGAAAGAGGGGATCTGGAAATCTATTAAGTTATGTAAATAGCCTCAAAGTAAATCCGTTTTTCTGCATAAAGATGGTTGTCGTATACTTATATAGATAGGTAAAGATAGTCGTTTCATACTGTAAAAAGATGACTCTCATAAAAAGATGAGAGTATAGATAGTGGTCTCTATTTTATGCCTTTTCACAAGGACAAAGTTAAACACATGGTCTGTATTTAATGTGAAGAAAAAGTAGCTCTCCAAAATGGAGCACTCTGAAATTGGAACAAATATACATGTATATTCCTGGCAAGAAAGCCATTCTCCATCCGAAGGAGAGAGTAATTCCTGGGAGAATAGTCTCTTTAGACTGAACATACTAAACTGATTCTTGTCTGTATACTGATATAGATTGATATAGATAACTTTAATACTGATATGAATAGATTCCTTATTCTTGAGATGGAATGAAAAAAAAAAAAGAAGCAGTGCTAAGAATTTAAAAACTATTATCAGTGTAAGCAGATGAACAATTAGTCTTTAATGTTAACCAATGGTTTAATCTACTCCTCGCGCAGAAAACAGAACTGCCTTATATTTAGTGGTGTATTCTGTTTCTGAGCCTTTGAGATGCACATCCAATCAGCCTGTCACAAAAAGTTCATGGAAGAAATTGATCAGAAGATAAATATAAAAAATACTCCCAATCAACTCGTCAGTCAAGATGATCCCATCCCTTCACTGTACATGACACCAGATGCTTGAGGACTTTCTACTTTAATAGCTTCTTTCCTCCAACTGCTAACCTTTGTTATTTCCTTCCTGCTCTCTGTTTCCCTGACTGTACAACATGCAGAAGTTTAAATGTAATGTGAACAAGCATCTCGATGCACAACAAAACTGTAATTATATATATATATATATATATATATATATATTTAATTCGTGTTTCATAGAGTGAATAGTTTATTAATAGCTTGATTTTTTTTTTTTTATTGTTTTTAAATATTAAGTTATGAGAATTAATGATTTCTAATGGTTTCGTCATATTTTGAGTCATTTCGTGAATAAATCTAAAGGGAAATCAACAAAACAAAACTAATTATATATATATATATATATATATATATAGATAGATAGATAGATATGATTAATGACTCATCACTTATCAAGGCACAGGAGCCACTCGAGGATAAGGGTTAAAGGAATCGTCAGTTGGACGATGATCACCTCCACGCATAGATTGGAAACAATGGGTAGTATGAGCAGAAGAATTGCTTATCCAAGATGGCAGTATTTGTTTACATTAGACTTGAAGACGACAATGCTGTAGTAGGTTAGGAAGCAGACTCGTGGTATCCTGTTCCACAGATGGAATGTTCTAGGAAAGAAACTTTGCTCATGGAAGTTTCATTTGATTTTTGGTAAATAGAGAGAGAAAGAAAATTTATTTGCTGTGGTTGTAGCTAGACGAGTTCTTGCTGTGAATATTTTAGAGGGGGTTACTAGGGATTTAGAGCTCAGTGGAGCACCTACGATGAACATAACAATACAGTAGAGAGAGGCTAGCAACATCTCTTCTGTGTGAAAAAGGCTGTTGGGACAATAAGAGATCATCCCCACTAGATTGTGAAGTCGATTTTGTACTCTGTCAAGACAGGAAAGCGCCACCTCCCCAGATATGACAACAGCACTCCATCTTAGGATGTATCTGGTTCTTATATAGGTAGAGAATTGAGTCAGGGATTAGGTATTTTCTGGAGCAGTAGAATGATCCAACCATTTTTACAACAACCTTAGCAACAGATTTGATGTAAGTCTTCCATTTCCGGTCTGGGGTGAAAATACTTTCTTTAGCTCAAAAGTAAAATTTAGTCAATATTCATGTAAATTGAAGAACCAGCGCCTTGATTATTATACACGACTTAATGGTTAACAGATCATTGGTGTTGCTCCACAGTTGTTTGTTCTAAAAAAAAAAAATTTCTTTTTTTCTTTTAGATGTATCACATGGTTTGTAGTATCCTGTTACATGGGCCATACCAGACGATTTTTTGTTGTTGTTGGTTTTGTTTTACATTTGTTTGCTGAAAATTACCTATAAGGGCAAGGGAGAAGATTTGAAAGTGAGGAGCCGCAGATATGGATTACTCATAGGAGAGAAATGTTCTTCTCTGATGTGAGAGAGTCAGACTCACAAGAACAATGTTAAAAGGTCAATGAGAGTCATGAACTTTTTTTTAATTCTCATCATTTGATGGTTGCAGTTAATTTTATTTATTATTTTTTTTTTAACCCTGATTTTAAATGTGATGTTCTCAGACCAATTTGAATGACGTTTCTGATTCAACACAAAAGCTCGTAGATTTGGTCTCATGAGAATATCACTGTCAAAGTAACATTTTTAAAATGGGGGTCGCATTTCAACGAAGTTAAGGGCTAGGAGGTTACATAGAGAATACAACAAATATAGAATATATAATATATAAAATAAGGTTGCTCGAATTTTAAAAGGTGGACTTAAATAGCATTTAAGCTGACAAATCAAACTTTAGTTCTAACTAACCAAGTTTCATTTGTTATTGTTGGGTCATGTTATTTGTAATAGACTGACATACTTCACTACAATTTTTTTTTACAAAATACTTAACCTCAGTTTTCTAATGAGTAGAAATTCTTAGTCACCTTAAAAGAAAAATCAGATAAGGAGAATAACTCTTATATAGTTTCTTTTATATTATTATTATTATCATCATTATAGTAAGCAGCTTTAGGTCGTTGTTCTGTCAATCTATTTCAGAAGAACAGAATCAATATTAGTATTATAGCTTTTATTATTATTATACCTATTATTATTATTATTATTATTATTATTACTACTACTACTACTACTACTCATTAGGAGTTATCACACCAGTCATCATCAATGATTGTTCACCGACAACAACCGGTGGTATTTTCTGGAGTCTGAGTGGTCACAAGCCTCCCCAGATTTCCAGTATTCTCCATCTCTTTTCGATACCCACCGCAAATGATCTTGCGGTATTGCAACAGTCACCTACCATTAATTTCTCGCTGGCAGCGGCCATTGGTCTCCTCAAGAATTTGGGTGGCAATAAGCCTACCCAAGGTCCCAGTACTCTCCGCACTCTTCCGGTGGAGGTCTGGTTAGTGCTCTCCCCCCTCAGTCCCTCCATCCACCTTGACCCTTCACGACCATTTTGTGTGGTATCAGCCGAGGCTGGTGCCATTACTTTCTTGGGGTGGCAGTTTATGAGATTTCTTGCAGTTCCTGTTCGTTGGTTCGTGCGGTGGTGTTCTTCCTGTGGTTTTGCTTTCTTCCTATTGTGACTTCCATGTGGTTGGTTACCATTTGTAACTTATGCGGGTTGGTTTCCGCATTCGAGGATTTTCCTTAAGATTGTAGCTGTTTTGATCATCACCGTCCTTTGTATGGTCTAATTATTATTATTATATCTATCATTATTATGTGAAAATATCCCAATATTTTTTTTAATCCATGCTATTCTCTTGTTGATGTAAAAATTGTGAAAAATGGAGCTATGTCGACATTGGTTATCAGCGAAAAAAGTCTCCATTGTAACAGTATACCTATCTGAAATAAGTATTTTTATACTGAAGCGAAATACATTAATTTGTTGCCAAGAACATGGTAGAAAGCAGAAAAATAAAAATCGGCTAGGTCGAATAAAATATCGAATTGTCTAATGTAATGTTATAACAGTCCAAAGTCGAGAATTGGAGCGACTTAGGGATATTCTAAAATAATATATTACATATATATATATATATTTTGTGTCAGTATTTACTGCAACAGTGCTCAATACATGATTATAGCTTAGTAGTAGCATAAAAATATACTTATGGCAAGTGAGCTACATAGAAATGTTAACGTTTCATTTCCAAAGACATTCAGTAGGCTAAATTTTTATACTACTCTCTCTCTCTCTCTTATATATATATATATATATATATATATATATCCGAATTTGAAGGTTTAGTGGTTACAACTGATTGCAGATAAGACGATCAGGTTCTGAAGTATTTCTGATAAAGTTTTGTTCATAAGAGTTGGATAATCAATCTTATGAATCCTTACAGTGTTTATATAATAAGTAGATCTATATATTTATTTAGCATACATTTTTATTCATACAAACATTTTTGGCTACATATGTACATATATTTTTCAACTACAGCCTCCACAAGTTGTACAAATGAAAAGAAGGGTGAATATTTTCACATATATCTATATATAACTTCACACATACATATAAAATCACATATATAGATGAGATATATATATATATATCATCTATATATGTGATTTTATATATATATAAACTCAGTAGAATAAAAAAATTATGACATAATCAATATTATGTAATCATCCTCCAAAAATTCAACATCAACAAACATTTATGCATACATATGTTTCAGAGATTTTAATAATCCCCTCTTAAGCACAAAAGAAAACATCTTATCACTTCGTTACATGTAATGCAATTTTTTAATGATTCTTCTTCAGGTATCAGGTCTGTTTGCAGACATCGATGATCATGGCTCTCCATTCATTTGAACATTTTGTTTCACCATGATGTTCTTTGCAAAGAGGTTACCTATAGTGCGTTGGAATTACCTTCTATAGGGGCAGTGCTCTTACAGAGCAGGAAGTCTTAGCCATTATACAAAAATCAGTATCATCTGCCTAACACAAAACGAAGGGTTGACCAGTTTCTAAAATCCATTAGGCTGCCCAACCCTCCATCCATCACCTGCCTGCCATGACTTCACGTACCCTGATCCGGTGGGTACTCGACCTTACCCAAGTACAGGCTATCGGAGGGAAGGAGGCGCCTTACTGCTCCTGTTGGTGGAAATGTTTCCACCCCACTACCTTGATGATGATTACAAACACATAAAATGAAAATATTCATCAACATCCAGAAACAATATTTTCTTATTTTATACTTTTTTCTTTTTATATGGCTAGTTATAATAATTGGATTTCAGTTAAATGTTAATATTTTTTATGAAAACCGGTGAATGTATTTATCTTCCTCCCACAGCGGTAAGATGTGACACAAGGTCGGGAAAGTGGGATTTGAAAAGCCAGCGCTCTCGAGAAGAGAGAGCACTCTGGCCTACAAAAAATGCCTGGGCAGCCCCATCGGCATTCCCCAATAGAGGCACCTCAGGTGATTAGCAATAAACTAACCCCTTCTCAAAGGGTGAGAAGGCAAAGCCTGGGAGGGTGGACCTCCTAGAACTGCACAGGACAAACCCACAGACTGACGAAATCAAGGCCCAAAGGCCAAGACGGTACCGGTCTATAGAGTGCAGTATCCATCGGAACAGATACTACACTTTGATATTAGCCAAAAGGAACCCGGTGAATTCTCTCTTCAAAGTACACATATAGTTTTAGTAATTTATAAGTTCTATCAAATATTAAATTTTAATAAATAATACTTAATTTCTTTTAAAAAAATATAGTAATCTAAACACTAAGAAATGTTATAATATGTTATATATATATATATATATATATATATATATATATATATATAAACATTTTTACACACACACAGCACATAGTTACACACACAAGGAAAATGGAGTTTTGTTAAGCAAAAGAAGATATTATAACAGGAGATAGTTGATAGTTGGAAATGTCCCACATTTTCTCCAAAAAAGTATATCATTCCTACTTTGGCAAGGTCAATAAGGTAAAGGGACAGAAAACAAAAAACAAACTCAGGCATACTAGGCTGAGAATGGTTGCCGTAGTACCAGTAAACACTTCACTGTTTCTAGACTCCCAACAGGAAATCCTTAAGTGCTTCCAACCAAGATTCACCCACCCTAACCCTACAACCACCACCACTTCGACCATCCTATACAAAAAACTCCTGTACGTCAGAAACTATTTCCTCAAAAACAATATATATATATATATATATATATAAATATGGAAACTGTCTGTCTGTCCAATCACTTTTCTCACATTTCCCCATTCAGTGCAAACCTAAAATTCATACCACTTATAAATCATCAACGATTAAAGAATCTAGCATGCTACACATCGTGGAATTGGTTGATTCTTTGTTTTAAATACAAGACCCTGATTTTAAGATCAATCAAGAGTAAGAGAGATAATTCTCTCTTTGAAACCCCACACTAGATTGAATTTTTTTTGTGACGTGTAGTGGAACTTGGTCGTGTCTGAGACAAATTTTGATTGTATGCTCCCTAAGATTTAAGTACAAGTGTAGCGATATTGAATGTGGGATGTGTTAGGAAATTTCCATTAGAAATGTAGCTAACGTGTTTAAGAAAATAACGTCACAGGAAGTCTCAAATGATAGGTGGCAAATAAGCAAATTTGATCTAAACTCTTTGGCTTTTTGTCTTCGACACAAACGGATGTGTTTTCAGAATACTTCGCCCTCCCCATGTGTAATAATGTATAATCCCCTGCAGAGGAAGTTAAAGAGAAAATAAAACGAAGAATATAAAAGCCCAAATTGAATTTGTTGTTATTTGACAAGTCCAGGTACGAACAGCAGCACAACAATGACACTGTTGTTATTACAGTGAGGGACACAGATCAACTCCACTATGACTACAAAAAAAAAAAGAGAGAGACAGATAAACTCTACACACCACCATTACTTCTATGACTAATAATGACTGTTACCAACATACCAATTAATAACACAGCTGTTTACAAGATGTCTTGTATGTGATGTGCCGTCCAGTTATGTTGCGATCAAATAAGACTTTAAACATGGTAATGCTACATAAAACCTAAAAATATTGCAACATTTTGTGAGAAAGGAAAATATTTATATAAACACGAGATAAATGATTTATTCGATTTTAATATAAATCAAACACAAGAATTGACCGAGGAAACACGCCACGCCCACTTGTTATTTTTTCTAATGGTTGCATGTGCATTTGTACAGGAGTTGTGTGTATAGGATGGTTTGAGTGGTGATAGTTGATAGGTTAGGGGAGGTGGAGGTTAGTTGTCAGATAGATACTTCTGGCAAAAGTAGAAGAACCAGACTCCAAACTTAAAAGATTTTAACTAAAATAACCCAAAATAGCATGGGTCAAGTACTGATACTAGTAATATTACTAATATATATATATATATATATATATATATATATTTATATATATATTTATATATATATTTGTTGATTTTACCCTAAGTATCAACTTGGATATATGGATACAATAGCATTTAAAAAATATTCATGGGACGTTTGGATACACACATACACACACAAATAGGAGAGTTGTAACTACCAACTAGACACTATCCTCGAGTGTCTTCAGTCCCTCTGTACAAGGGTTTGTCAGGACAACCTGACATGAGGATACTTTTCTCTACAAGTAAACCCTGACCAAATATTCAAAATAACAGAGTATTCGAAACCCAAACAAGATCCCCTCGGCATGGCTACACACCAGCTTATACAGGGAATGGTGTATATAGTAACACTACTAAGCTGGATACTCCACCAGACTAGATGAATTCTTGTCCTGGAATCCGGTAAGACCAAGCGACCACAAGAAAGATATACTACAACATAGTTTAATGGTCAATTGGGGAGAGGAAAATTAATGTTCTTCACTTACAAACTCAACGTTTGAGAGGTAAAGGAGAACTTTAACGGAACATTCGAATATCTATACACCTCATCAAGTGTTAGCCCCAGGAAGAGGCCCCTTGATTTATGAGATCTAAGTTAAGTGAAATTCTTACGAGGGCTTCTTATTTGTTCATTGCAATAAAATGTACACTTCTTTAAAAAATAAACAATAATAAATGAATTAATTATTTAAATAAGTAAATAAATGATAATGACAACAACCACAGACAGATCACTGACAGACATGTCGTGATTTTTAGGGTATGATCACAAATCATAAAAACAACTTATTATTGCATAAAAACAATTAAATTTAATGTTTTTGTTTACAAATATGTTCTTTATTACACATTTTTTTGTCAACCGCTATTTTTATCTGTTTTTTTCTTTCTTTTATGAATTCTAAAAACAATTACACTTTAATGCTTGTAATTTCGAAGCTTTAACATAAAATTAAAATCGATCCCTTTGTTACCAAGAAACGGAAAGGCATTCTGGTGAATTTAATTCCATAATTAAATTATTTCAGAATTAATCCTTTCATGCATACCGTTGTTCCACAGCAACAAATAGAAAAGTTGTCATAATTTATCATAAATTTTGATTTGATCAATAAAATTTGTTTTGTGAGAGCCAGGGACATCAGGGAATACGTTCTGCCTCCATTATTAGTCGTTATGGGCCTTGTCTGAAGTTAAAGAAATACTAGATTAAAAGTGTTCACTCCTTTATCTTTCTCCTGTAGCTCCATTATTACTTTGACCTCAGTCAAAGCCACTGATGAATTCTTTGACTTATATACCTAAACACATTTTGATCGTGTATATAAGCTGAGTCATTCAGCACATGTATCTTTTCCAGACTTAACATGGCAGAAAAAGATGAGGCAATTTTGCCATTTAGCTTCAGATAATGTATTAATATGTGATTTGGTGTATGTTAGATTAAGTAAAAAAAGAAAATTTCCACATCGAAATTAGACTATATAAGAATGGGAAATTTCCACTAGAAATTAAGATTAGGATTAGAGTAAATGTGGCAAATAAAGTGATATCACAGGAAGTATCTTCTCTCCGTGGCTGGACCATCGTAATAGATAAAAACACAGAAGACATTTTTACAAATATTATACAGTTTTTATTATACGCAAAGCACATCTGCGATCCTCATGTAGTAATATGCTACGTGGGATGTATAAGATTATGTAAAAAAAGGAAATTTCCACTACAAATTAAGGTTAGAGTTTAAGTTGACATATTCGAGGAAGTGACGGCATGTACAGGAAGCCTAAAGTAAGACGTGGCAAATAAGCTAGGCTAATCTTCCTCTCTTGGTCGGAACTGCAAAGGAGAGTGTATGCATTTGGGAGATCTGTGGGAGATGAACTGGGGAAGACCTATGAGGTATTATGTATCACCAATGTATATTTATACTGCAAAGAAAAATAAAACCCAAAAGAATTATTAAACACAAAATTTGATCTATTGTTATAACGTATATACCCATTGTGAACATGAATACAAAGAGACACCATCGTATTATTATGCAGACTGCTACACACAGCCGAGATAGAAGGAGAATCAACACACATCATGACTACAACTACTGCTATGAGAACATGTCAACGCAAAACAGATGCTGTCTAAACACTCCCAGTCATATTTATTGGGATCCGAAGAATTACCAATAAATTAACTGATACAAGATATCTAAAAGACATGGAATGTGGAATAAGAGTTGTCGACTTCAGTGGACTAAATAAAAGCTTAAATGTGAAATTGCCAGAAAGATACTGACTATGATGAAAGACATGGAATGTGGAATAAAAGTTGTCGACTTCAGTGGACTAAATAAAAGCTTAAATGTGAAATTGCCAGAAAGATACTGACTATGATGAAAGACATGGAATGTGGAATAAGAGTTGTCGACTTCAGTGGACTAAATAAAAGCTTAAATGTGAAATTGCCAGAAAGATACTGACTATGATGAAAGACATGGAATGTGGAATAAGAGTTGTCGACTTCAGTGGACTAAATAAAAGCTTAAATGTGAAATTGCCAGAAAGATACTGACTATGATGAAAGACATGGAATGTGGAATAAGAGTTGTCGACTTCAGTGGACTAAATAAAAGCTTAAATGTGAAATTGCCAGAAAGATACTGACTATGATGAAAGACATGGAATGTGGAATAAGAGTTGTCGACTTCAGTGGACTAAATAAAAGCTTAAATGTGAAATTGCCAGAAAGATACTGACTATGATGAAAGGCACTTGAAGAAAACCGAAGAAGCTGAAATGTTGAGAAGAAACCGACCATTAAAATGAGGAGGACAGTCAAAAAGATGTAAATAATAAATATATTTTTGTTCCTATTGATCCGTTTATTTAATTTTTCAATTCTATTCAAGTCTTTCTATTTCAAGATTAAAGTTTCAGAAACACAATTTTTAATTTTATTTGGAAAATAAACAAGAATAAGTATAAAAGGAAATGGTAGTTTGCTTGAAGCATTGCTAGTAAACAAGTAAATATGAAGGTGAGAATTTCGAGGCAGGAGCAATGCAATGTTGAAAAACCAGAAGGTGGAATAAACAAAAATAAATGACAAAAGACGGTAAATCTCAGCTCAATTCATTTATATTTCAAAATTTAAATATAAAGACAGTAAATTGTAAAATTGGTGGGCTTACTGTTAAATATTTTAAAGTCCAGAGTGGTAGAGACTTTAATCATTTCGAGAGTAACAACCTCTCTTTTTCAAAAAGAAAACAAAAGTTGGACTTGTTGTGTCAGTTGAAGAGAGCCAAGTTGACGCTGCTATTCAAAAAATAGGAACATGAGATTCGCAGAAAAAAAGACAAGTCCTGCAGAAAATGCAATAGTTGAGATATGTAATAGATTACTAAGACTGATTAGTTTAGTTAATCTTAAATAATAATATTTGGATTTAATTTATTTTGTTATAAGAATAAGTATATTAAAATATGCATATGAAGAAACCGCTAATATTTTAAAGCATAATCTACAAAAGAACAAATGAATGTTTATTTTTTTGTTGGTCCCCCGATTTATAAAATCGGGAGACCTATGTTTTGAGGCATTTCCGTCCGTCCGTCCGTCCGGATTTTCCTCCGCAACCATCCATTGAATTTCTCTGAAATTTTGCATGAAGTTGTAACTTTTGTCAGGTTAGAAAGTGACATTCTCCGATTTTTGAAAAAAAATCTGGTTAACCCCCCAGGGGGTCAAAAGGCCCCAAAATAGCAAAAAATGACATTTTTTACCCCATAACTTTTCATCCCTCCACTCAATTTCTCTTAAACTTGGCCAAAATGTGGAGGCAATTGTTCCTAATAGAAAATAAGTATCGCTGACCTTGAAAAAAATTTGGTTCGCGCTCCCGGGGGATCAAAAGCCCCCAAAATGGCAAAAATGACCCTTTTCTCCCATAACGTTTTATCCATCCATTCAATTTTTCTGAAACTTGGCCAAAATGTAGAGGCAATTGTTCTGGATATAAAATGAGCATCCTTGACCTAAGAAAAATTCTGGTTCACACCCCCAGGGGCTCACGGGGGGTCAAAAATGCCCCAAATGGCCCAAATTTACTGCATTTTACACTCGCCACAGCGAGTCACATACAAAGGGGGACCATGCATCCGCGGCTTGTTTTTATTTGTTTTCTTCATCAAGACTTAGACGATGCGAGACGACCTCATAATGGGCATGGATGATAGCTAGGGAGATGCAGCAGAACATCCAACTAGTTTCTTGGGTTTGTTACTGTAAGTGGCTATTATCCGTCCATTATCTTATATGAATCATGCATTATTTGAACCGAGGACACCTGACGTTTTTACTGAGCTAGGCTGAATAATGAAACGGTCGGTTAAGGAGCTGCATTTGTCATATTTTCTGATTTCGGCATATTTCACAATTCTTGACGATGCAAAAGGGTCAAAGATGTTAGATATTGGTAGCACATAAGGTTATTTTATCTCAAGCCCTCTATTAAACATATATCCCAAACATATCTATCATCAGAACAAATAATAGATACAACTAAAACCAAATACAACACATTTATTTACAGTTTACATATATAAGAAAAGCAATGTAACATTATACAAAACATAAAAGTTAGTTTTTATTCTACTCTTTAAGATAGGAATAAATATAGATATCCAGAGAACCCAGACATTCTTCATAATTCAAGACCCTCTGTGCCTTTTTAGGTAAAACTAAAGGGACAACTCAGCACCACTGCACTACAAGTAACCTTCCATACACTATAAGGTAAAATTTGAAGTCAAAAAGTTTCAAGAGAATGCATACAAATTAATTTTTTTTTAAACATGGGAAGATTCACTGAAACTGTATATTGATTCTAAAAAGATTGCGATCAATCCGATGTCCTTGAAACAGAAGCACAAAAAAATAAATAAATAAAAAGTTATCCTGGTTTGACAAACGTCTGAAATAAATCAGATCATTTATCATGGATCAAATTAAAAACTACGCACTCGCTTTTCACAAAAAAAAAACAAAAAACAAAAACAACAAAAAAATTTTACTCCTCTCCCCCCTCCTCCTCGTAATACTAACCACTGAACTGCTGATACACAGGTACGCAGTCAGATGAAACCAGACTACAATAATTCTCAGCACTGATGGAAAACACTGCACCATTGTTTTGGATAATTGCACGTGTACTTTAGGGATGGCGGGGTCGGTAAATAAAGACTGGACAAAAATTACCTCACCCCACATAAGGAGGAGAGCGAAAATAGCCATGTCCGGATTTTGCAAAGAAAAACAGAAAATGTGATGATAATGATCACATGGGAAAAAAAAGATTTTAAGTTCTATGTAATACTTTTCATAATTGCTATTTATGAAAAAGGCTAAAACTAATTATTTATATATATATATATATATATATATATATATATATTAGAAGAATACCCGTCCCAGGACTGGTAAAATGAATTCCCTGAACTGAACAGTTTTGCACCACTTTTGTCCCCTTACAACGATTACAATGAATATATAATGATACTAAACCTTATGTTTAGAATCCCTATTGCAATTTTTATCAAAATCCATTACATAATTTTGATTCTAGAAAATGTCTAAAATTCAAGGCTTAAGCAGTCTTAAGAAATGGAAATTCAGGGAATCTTATTTAATTTGTATCTGATGACTATGGATCAAATTTAATGCAAATGAGAGGTTGTGCCCATATTATGCCCCCTAAAACCCCTTTAAAATACTCCAAAGAAATTAAAATTTGGGGAATTAATTGATGTCTAATACCTATTGTTAAAATTTCACAAAAATCAAAAGTATCTGAATTTTCACAAAGGTCTTCCACCCCTCTTTTACTCCGTTTGCATAAAACTAAATTAAACTAATTGTAACCCACATAACGAACTCGTACGCCTAGCAGTTGTGTTCCAAAATTCATAATGATCCATCAATTAGTTTAGGAGTGAATCCTGTATGTATGAATATAGTATTTACCTCCTTGCCAGAAGGTTAGACACAAGATCAGGTGTGGTTTTGAGAAACTAGTGCACTAGGATAAGCTCATTTTTACCTACAAAAAATGCCTGAACAACCCTGTTGGCACTCTCTGGAAGGGGTGCCTCAGGCGATTTGCAGAGAGAAGGTAAAGCCTGGGATGTTGCACCTCCCAGGACTGAATAGAACCATACCTCAGCTCGACAGCAACAGAGCCACTGTTGAACTGATTTGTATTATCGTTCTATGATACAAATATATAAACATATACACATACGTAACTTTATATCAATAAGGATTACTAAATACTACGATCCACTAAAAGCAGAATTTGGCATGAAACATCGTTGAGATGTTGGATGTGCCATAGGTAGTTTAACATGTTAATATTACTATTACTGCTAATACGAAATAAAATAAACATGTATAGGCTCCAAAACTATTTGGCAAAATTGCACCAAATTTGAAATTTGATATAAGAAGATCAGCATTCTAGTACTCCTTCGACTAATCTATTACTTTGAGATTTGATATTTGTCTGAAGCCGAAACCATACTATTACTTCTATTAATTGTAATATTGTACTTCTATTACTAATGAAGATGTTGTATCTGTTTGTCTGAAGTCGAAGCCATATTGTTACTTCTATTAATTGTAATATTGTACTCAATTCAGGGGGGGGGGGGTAATTTAGTATCTGTTCTGTTGTCATGATACTATCCTCTTAGGTATTACCTCCTTTTTTTTGGAGGTGGGTAGAAGATAGTGTAATATTTGTTTAGTGGTCATGATACCATCTCCCAGGCATTATGTCCTTTTTAGGGGGGTGGAAGTAGTGTAGTATATGTTCGTTAATCATTTTACAATCCTCTCAGGCACTACCTCCTCGTTAGGGAGGGGCACTGTAATATATGTTCGTTCATTGTGATTCCATCGTCCCAAGCTAGCAAATATATGCGACCGGAGAAAGCATTTATTGGCAAGTTTTTTTTTGTTTTATTTTTATTTTTATTTTTATTTTCATTCGCCCCCAAACAAGGGAGCACATTGCCACTGAGACATAAGGGGCTACTGTGAATAAAAGGCCACATTTATAGAAGCATGCTAAGTGGGGGGTTGCGCAGCAAGATGTTTGTTTACATTACATTTAAACTTTTATATGTTGGTACAGTCAGGGAAACAGGGAGCAGGGAGTGAATTCTAAAGGCTAGAAGTTCTGAGGAAAGAAGCTATTAGAGTAGAAAGCCTTCTGGAATCTGGGGACCTCAACAGTGTAGGGATGGGATTTTTCTGATTGTCGGGTTTATTGAGGGTATTTATGTTGGGGTGGGGGGCACAAGATCAGCATTTCATCAGAGCACATTCCATTGAAATACTTGTAAAACAAGCATAGGGACACAATATTCCTGTGATGTGGGAGGAGCTGAAGCTTGGCAGACAGTGGGTGACCTATTAGACAAAAGGCTCTCTTTTGGACCCTAGTAGCTGGTGCACCAGCCCAGATGTGGCAACAATACTATATACATAGGCGAATGGTGGCTTCATAGATATATAGGATACTAGCAGGTGAGAGAAGTTGTCTAACTCAATAAAGAGATTCCACCTTCTTTGCAGCAGACTTGGCAGTATTATTTACTATGTATTTGTTCCAATTCATATTATCTGTGAATGTTAGGCCGAGAAGTTTGAATGTACGACTCTCATGGCAATCGATGGTTGGAAAGGTGTTTTTTTATAATATGAGGAGCTTTGTCTTAGTAGCATTAAATGTAACCATCCATTTTTGAATGATAATGATGATAAACACTTATGAGTTCAAATCAAGTGCATAAAATTCTAACAAATAAACTTCTGTCGGAGCAAGACTAAAAACCACAGAACATGTCAGACTAAAATACTCATGGTAACAGTTTCAATTCTTGGTATTAATCTGCTGCCTGTGTCTAAGCCACACTGATGAGTCATAATGATGACGAAACAGCTATTTGTTGATGACCTATATCTTGTCTCTCTCTATATAAAGTTAGCTATGTGTATATATTTCTATTTCTATGTACAGAATAATCTCCTACACTCATCCACCGATCATTATGAATTTCGGAATATATATTCTAGGCAACACAGTGAGTAACATCGGTATACTACTTTGTTTTGTAAACTTTACCATTTAGAGCGTGCGCTCACCCAAACTCGTACCCTCCCCCAAAACTTTTAAAATAAGATACAAAATATGTAATAGAGAAAAAAATTGCTCTACATCAAATTTTGCGTTATATTAAGTAATACATTTTTAAAAGGATCAGTGTGCACACGTGAGCATCAATAATGCTGGGTAAAATTCTAAACTATTGAACCTAATCTGAATTATTGAATATGTATTCTAGGCAATATATATATATGCGTGGGTAAAATATTGAAAAAAAATATATATAATTTAATATTGAAAGTAGAGCACTATTGGAGAGATTAAAAATAGACATTCACTTGAGGCACCAGTGCAATACTCCGACTCTGTCGTTGAGTTCTATCGTGTGTCTAAATATTTATACTTGCCGCTGTCAGTATCACTTAATTTCTCTGTAATTGCATGACAATCTCTCGTGGCCCCAGAGACTAAGTGAATGCTTTCAGATTCAAGGTGTCTCTGTGAACTGGGTTCGTGCCCTATGACCGTCTGAGATTGTTATTTCCCTGCACTGATGGGAGCCGTCGGCTCGAAACGACGTTGTGTGTTATTGAGAAGAAAAAAAATTAATATATATATATATATATATATTACTAGAAGAATACTCGTCCCAGGACGGATATAAGCATTATGCATAGCATTAGTTATTTATTTTAATTGTTTTATTTTTGCAGTGTAGGGTTCGGTTTCAGTGACACACCACCTAAATGGTAAAGTTTACAAAAATTTGATGTACCTACGTTGCTCACCGTGTTGGCGAGAATGTGTATCCCATAATTCATAATGATAAGTTCGTTAGTTTTGGAGTTTACCTGGCACATAAAAATTACTGATGCTTATATGTGTATGCACGGGTACATTTAAAGTTTTATTACATAATATAACTCAAACATTGTATGTAGAGACATTCTTTTCTCTTTTTAATTTTTTGTATTTCATTTATTTTAAAAGATTTGGGGGGGGGGGGATAATTTGGATGCAAACCTCCCAAATAGTAAAGTTTACTCACTGTATTGCCAAGAATATATATTCCATAATTCATAAACTTCGGTTCATTAGTTTAAGAGTAAATCATATATATATATATATATATATATATATATATATCAATCAAGTTCAAATATATTGAATACAAAACCAATATTTTATCAAAAGTGCTCAATACAGAGTATAGCTTTTATAAAATTAAATAAACATTGGCATGACAGTCGACTATGGCAAAAAAATGAAATTCAGTTCTGAAATAGTCCCAAAAATAAACAAAAGAAGAAAAAGGAAAAAGCGAATATATATATATATATTAGTATCATGATAAATATTTATTTTAATTCTTATCTACATATACATGTGTTTCATCCTTTTATGGGAATTATCAGTGTGGAGGATGACTATTCTGCTGGTCGCCTGTTTTGAAACCCAGACCCAAGTTACCTTTAACTTTTAAGTCTGACCCTCTACCAATGCGGCCAACTCAACAGCCATGTGGTAAGGGGAGAATTAAAGTCTATTCATGTTTATACAAGCGGACATATTTTAGTAGGATGTCATAACAGTGTTCAACAATCCAGTCAGACAAATTGTTTGAGGGGGGGGCACATACCTTGAATGGTAAAGTTTACAAAGCAGATAATATGCTCATGTTACTCACTGTGCTGCCTAGAATATATATTCCATCATTCATAATGATCAATTCATTAATTTAGCAGTTAATCCTGTACATAGAAATATATAAACATATACACATACCTAACTTTATATATAGAGAGAAAATATATACCATTGTAGAGGTGTGAAAAAGAATTAATATTAAATATATCTTTTTACATATTTATTAACAACATGTGCTTCGGGTTTATTTTATGTCTCGTCTTTTTGCTGCCATAATATTAGAATTGTGGCATTCAATGACAAATCAGCATTTGATTTTGAAGAAAAAAAGAAACACGATTGCAAATTAAGCAGTGGAAAATAACCTTATCTACTTTAGATGACATCAAAGTATGAATATCATGTTTCCTGGTGGTCTGTTCGGAAACTCACCTGCTGATTCTGGAAAACTGCGTTATTTCTCCTCCTCGTTTTTCTTCAATTAATCCTGACATTTTTCCCCAGACATCGATCATTATTGAGTCTCTTTTATAATGTGCATTTTATGGGAAAACTGAGACCCGTGTCACCTTCTGAATGGCATGTCTAATTTTACAAAGGAAAATAATCTAATATATAAAGTAAAGTCAGTCTCTTTTTAGAGTTTTGTAGTCGATAGCTTTCTTTCTACAAAATAAATATTTGATTCTGCTTCATCAGTTCTTTTTGTGGATCGTTGCAGCATGTTGTTAAGAATAATAAAATGTAATGCGATTTAATTCCTTCCTGGTCGGGTGCCATCTTAAAAAAAAGGGACGTAACTCTGTATTCGTCCAGATTTAATCTTCTTCTGAGGTCTTTAAGACTTGCTTAACAGTTGAGGTAGCAGGGTCAGTTGGCAAGGGAAGTCCAAGAAAAACAGGGGAGGAAGTGATAAGGATGGATTTGAGAGAAAGAATGATTAATATATAAAACCTCGCTAGAGATAGGTTAATTCAGAAGTAAATTTCAGAAAGTAGTCCAACATGTGCCAGCATCTAAAACAGACGTTAAGCTGCTGCTTCTTTTTGTTTTAATTTTAAATGTATTTTTCCTATGGCCAAATAAATGAGAAATCAATCTTACTACTTTTATGTAATTTTTAGTGTGCATGTTTATATGATGTGATCTTTCATTTTAAAATGACAAATGAAATGGTTTTATTTTTAAATTATTAAGCACGCGTGTAATTTAAAGAAATTAATTTTACAAAGAGATTATAGAAATATTTGCATATTAAATACATAAATTTTTTAAAGTATTTCTTTCTTTTAATTATTCTCTCACTAGCAGGGATACCCGGCATTGCCTGGGAGCATAGATAACAGCATAGAAGATTAAGAAAAGTGTGTGTAACATCTTTCTTTTTTTTTTCCTCTTTGCTGGTTAAGTAAGTAACGATATGGACTGACGATCTGGGTGTACCAAGTTCGAATCCAGTCAGTTCCGTAGTACCACTTTCACTTATGGATGTTGGCAACCTTCACGTGGGCTCTCATGTAGAATCAAACCGGTCAACAAAGTCGTACGATGCTGATTCATACAAATTTACTTTACTTGATCTTTGTTTCTATCTCACATCATGAGTCACAATTGCTTTTTGAACACATGTGACATCCCCCCTCTCTCCCTCTCAACTGGTTCAATATAATAGAAAGAAAGAAGACAAAAAAATCAGCAGCAGCTGACTCACTGTTTGACCAAGATCCTGTGTTATTTTTGGAACAACTACCAGTAAAAATGAAAGAAGATAATTTTTTACCTCCCACCACACACACAATGTACTAATTTGACCCCCAAGTGAATGAATATTACAGTATTTAAAAAAAAAATTGTTTTGCCATAACCAGCTCAGGGTCATACTAAATCCGACGATGTCAGGTTTAAATGTATCTTTGATAGTTTGTAACTTTTAGGCAAACACAGACACAGAAATACAACTTTATATTATAAATCACCCGTTGGTTCACCCATTGAGCTTGTGTTAGATTGTTTGAATCAGGATAAAGTGAGTTTGAAAAGCCAGTTAATTTAAAAAAAAGAAAAATTCCTAAATTAGCTTATCTATTCACTATATACTCTCTCTGCCTCTCTCTTTCTCTTTATCTCCTTTTCTCTCTCTTCAGCTATGAGTTAAATAGTATTAATACTGTGGTGACATTCACTTTTGTTTATAATGTACTTTTGTGACAAAGTATCCGGGCTCCATGGGGATCAGGAACCTGGTGACGCGCTAGCATGCATCTTGGTGGTGATGCTATGCCCTGCGTCAAGACGAGGTGAGATATAAAACTAGTATATATTGACGTAGAAACGAACTTATTCAGGCGACGGGACGAGGCGCCAGTTTGTCTCGTTTGGTCGTGTTTGTTGGTCAGAATCCATTGCCTCCAAAGGCAAGGAGACAGTTGTCAGATGGGAATTAGAGATTATGAAATTTTATAATCTTAGATTTAATTCTGAAGTGTCAATAATCCGATATTATTGTTTGGGGTAAATGACATGTTTTTGATTCACAATTCTGTGAGGGCTGTTTTGAGTTGGCAAGGATTTAATTAGGCCTGTTATCGTTAATTACGAGCCCGGTCACAGATCATCTCCAGCTGTGTGACAGAATGAGAAAGCGTTTGTTTTGGCGATAACAATGGAATAGAAAGAAAATTTCATTTATTTTTAGGGAAGGGGGAAGTGAGGCGCCCGTTCCCACCCTCCTTGAGAGAGGAAGACACGCAGGAAGAAAGATGGCGGAGAAAGGGGTGTACGATGATAGACATCTTCAATAAAAGAATGTGCGTTTTTCATGCATGGCAGTACAGAACCAGTCAGAGTTGGATTGAGACGAAGTCGGACGGACCCTGGCGCGCGCTGATGATGGCGTGCGTCGACAAAAAGGAAACCGGACGAAATCCCCGCCGTCGCATTCGCCAGTTAATTGTGACTAAACAACTACTTGTGTAAAGAATTCGCGCACACAGAGAACTAACGGAATAACTTAAAGAAAACACAACTTTTACGAAACCGGTAGACACTAATCCAATGTAAAATCAATTCTTTTATTTTATTAATAATTACTCTTCTATACAAAAAACCCCGACCAGGTTGTTGAACATTGTTTTTTTTCCTTTTGTTCTGCTTTGAATGATCTTTCGCCCTCACAGAGCCAACCGGTTGTTGTTCGGCCAGTGATCGCTCGCCGATGTAAACAGTTTCAACGTGGGAGTGTGTTTGTAATTGGACAAGACGACAAGATCGGCGACGTCATCATCATCATCATCATCGTCGTCGCCATCTCGGCCTACAGGAATTTGGATCTATATATTTTTTTATTGTCACTACGACGATCAGCACGAGTGGGGGTCACAATCTGGCACCGCGACCAGGATGTTACACCTGTGTGGTTCATACTTTTCCAATCTTCTGTTTTATAGTTATTTTTATTATTCTTCTTGACTTAAAAAAAAAAAAGAGGGGGGGTGTGAGAGAGAGTGAGAGAGAGAGAGAGAGGAGCGAGAGTGATAAAAACTTATAAAATAAGAATGGGAGAAGGGTCAAACATACAATGAGAGAGGGTGAGAGTAATAGATAGAAACTTAGTAAGAGATGGGTGACTTGATGAGTAAATTGCAAATTACGACTAATTAGAGCAATTAACATGAATTTTTTCAAACATAAATCAATCCCTAAATAGAGGAATATTTTAACATATATTTTGTGTGATTAAAATATATAAGAAAATAGCCTTAGGAAAACAAACATTGATTAACTAAGTTTAAGTATTATAATAGATGCATCACAACAGCAGCATGTGCTGATATCAGTGTCTTTAATCTTTGTATATCAATATTAAAAGGACAGAAAGACAAAGTCAGCAGCAGTTGACTAATTAAAAGGACAGAAAGCCATGGCAAATAACACCCTACCTAACGTTCAAACTCCTCGGCATAACATTCACAGGTAACATGAATTGGAACAAATACATCGAAGACATTGCCAAGGCTGCTGCAAAGAAAGTCGTCTCCCTCTACCATGCTAAAAAACTTCTGACAGTATACTATATCTCTACAAATCCACCATCCACCCATGCATGGAGTATTGTTGTCACATCTGTGCTGGTGCACCATCCCCCAGTCTCTCCCTCTTAGACAAGATCCAAAAAAAGAGTATCTAATCTAATAGGCCCCTCACTATCCACCAAGCTCCAGCCCTTGTCCCATCGTCGCAATGTTGCATCCTTGTGCTTGTTTTATAAGTACTTCAATGGAATGTGCTCTGATGAACTTGCTACTCTAGTGCCCCCATCCCTCCCAACAGAAATACACTGGACCAACCCGACAATCAGTCCCATCCATTCACTGTGAAGATCCCTAGATGCCGGAGAGCCTTCTACTCAGATCGCTTCTTTCCTCAAGCTGCAGGGCTTTGGAACTCACTCCCTGCTCCCTGTTTCCCCGACTATATCGACATGCAGAAATTTAAAACTAATGTGAACAAGCATCTTACTGCACAGCTCTCAATTTAGGATGACCCCCTAAACTTTCACCCTAATTCTCAGTAGCCCCTTTCGTCTATAGTGGCATCTTGCCTTCTTTGGGGTGAACTTAGTTAAAAATAAATAAAGAAAAATAAGAAAGAAAAGGAAAAAGTCAGCAGCAGTTGACGGCCTGTCTGATCTTGTTTCAGTGTTGTTTTTGCAACAATTACCAGTAAAAATAAAAGAAAGTAATTTTTCTTCTACCCCACCCCCATCCCATGCAATCGTTTGGTTCTCGGTGACACCAAGAGAATGAAAATTAGTTTTTTTTTGCATAACCAGATATTATAGGAGCTGCTCTTACTTGCGAGCAATAAGAGCAACTGCTAATATTATAGATATGTAAACGAAAACGGTCAACACACGAAGGAAAACAAACTCTCTTTTAACATAACAACAAAAGGGGTTTATTTAATCTATACTGTTGGGTAGAGGTCTGCAAAGGTTAGGACAGTGTCCAAGTGAGGAAAGTAAAATGGAAAGTTCTTTGACTGCCGAAAGTCTACGAGCTGCTTATCTTTGAGTGGAGATTAGCTTAGCTCGGGGATCCAAGTGATTCAGGCAGGAGAGAGAGAAAGGTGTGTGTCCTTCTTGGTTGCTGGTCGCAGTCGCTCTCTGACTCCTGCTATTCCTAATGGGGTCCAAAGTAGATCCTCAGGGGACAGCCGAAATTAATGCTTCTGCTTCTCGTAAAGTCGGTTCTCTCTATCGCTCCAAACACTTTCTCACACGTGAGCCTATTCTCTATCTCTACAAATTTACTATCAGACCATGTATGTAGTACTGTTGTCATATTTGGTCTGGTGAATCTCCATCCAATTTGAGGGTTCTTGATAAGGTGCAGAAACGTATCTGTAATTTGATTGCCCCTAACCTTTTTTCTTCTCTGCACCCTCTCTCTCTCACAGATGTGATGTTGCTAGTCTCAGTCTTTTCTATAAATACTATTATGGCATGTGTTTTTCAAAATTATGTGATCTATTCCCCACTTCTTTTGTTCCAGCTCGTTTGACTCATTGGTCTAGTGGTCTCCATCAATTCGCTGTTTTGATACCTCATTGTAATACAGATTCCGATTCCAGTAGCTTCTTTCCAAGAACTGCAAGCTTGTGGAGCTCTCTTCCTGATGACTGTTTTCCTCCTACCTATAACCTTGGTCTTTTCAAGACTAAGGCTAATAAGGATCTCCTGTCTTTGCGATACTCATATTTGTTCTTGTTAGCTCTTTACAGCAAGTGGCTTCATGCCTTGTCTTGAGCGATTTCGCTCCCCTCCCCCCCAAAAAAAAATATGCCCTGCAAACTGATTGGTCAGCGTGCTACCAACTAAGTCAGCAAGGACAGTTCTCCGCATTAAGAAATAGTTTCTTATTTATGACTGCTACATTGTCATGTTTAAGTGTATCCTTGATAGTTTGACTTTTAGCCAGACACACACACACACACTTGTATCAACATGTGCTGCAGTCATGATATATGACACGTTTCAAGACTCCAAGCATAGTTTTGGGACACAATTGCCATTTTAGGTCAATTTTCAAAACAGATAATGTATAAGTGTTATACCATTTTTCTAAACCAAAATTTCACGAGGAATCCAATAAAACAAAAACGAATACAAAATTTTGATGGGAAACCATATTTTCAAGCAATTCTTTCATGACGGCCGGAATCGCACTTCCCGTTTTTTTGTCCCAAGGACCGTATCCTGCAGATTGCGAAACTATTTAAGAAAATTACTCAAAACCTATCAATCATAAGTGTTAGGCCATCTTTCTTAACCAGATGGAGCTGTGAAGTGTTACTTCTATACATCCAACCTATACTGCCTACCATGACATATAAATCCTTCACAAGGGAAACCCTCAAAGCAAAAATGAAGGGTGAGTCACTTAGTTTTCAACCCTGTTGGAGGGAATAGTTGTGGAAACCTATCAGAAGTGATATGACCACTTTGTTAGCACATAATTTGGTATCAACTGTGAAAAATACTGCTGGGGGACAAATTTGGAGAAAAAAAATATTACTGTAAAAAAAAATGTACGTCTTCAATTTAGCCAAAATCAAAAATTCCTGATATACAAGTTGTTCAGATTGATATTTGTGACAAGTTGTATAGAAGGGATTTTTGATTTTTCGAAAATTGAAGGCAGGTTTTTTTTTTTACAGAAAAAATTATTTTCGGCTTCACTTTTCACCCGGTCAAACAAAACGTGCAATATTTTGGGAACCGCTAGCCGGTTGCTGCTGTTCTAAAGCTTAAATGAAAGCTAACTGATCAAGGTTACTGAGAAATGACCATAGGGACAGTGTATTCTTCGTTTGTCATCATTTTAGAGGGATCTTTGCCAAAAAGACGCATTTTTTGACCAAAATCGGGAAAAAATTGTCACAGCCTGTAATTGAGGAGAATGGGTAAAATTCGAAGAGAGTTCTATGAGCAGCGTTTTTTTTTGCACAAATGCAATTTTATACTATTGTTGAACGAAAATGATTATTTACTTCCCTTAGTTTCATGTCTAAAAGTGATTTTTGGCTCTTCTTTGTGGTGAGGTAACAAAAATTGTCACTAAAATATCTCCATTTTAGGCCTATTTTTCAGTTATATCGTTTTTTTCCGGTTGAAAACAGGTATATTAACCATATAAACCTATGATTTTCTGAAAGACAATTTAGTTTTGCCTCACATATCACAAGAATAGCTTTGTAGATCATTGTGTGACTGATCAGTGATTTTTGACTTCAATTGTCCCAAAACTATGCTTGGAGACTTAAAACGGGTCATATCTATTATAGATGTATCACAACAGCAGCACGTGTTGATACAAGTGATTTTAATTATTGCATAGAAAATATCTTTTTGCTAGAGAAAAAAAAAGAAATCAACTTTTCTCTATTTTATAAGGGCAAATGCTTACAGATACGGTCTTCAAAGAAAAATTACTAGCAGTGCAGATAGTCTGATTATTAGTTATGTTTCATGTGGCCACTTCTTAAAAAAAAGGGGAGTTGCCTTCCCATGTAGTCTTTCAAGTGTTTATTCGGTTTATTGTGGGTTCTTTTCTCAAGCACTGGTAGACCAAAGAAAAACTGTGTGTGCATACAATCATCACTAAAAAAAAATAAATAAATAACTAGCTATTCAGCACACCTGAGGCGACTGCTTATGATTACAGACTCCATTGATGTCATTATTATATCTTTAAAAGCACCCCAGGATCAGGTGTGTCAGACTTCCAAGATGTTTTCATGATATGCATCAGATATTTCTGATGGAAGTATTCTAGTGTTTTAATGTGTTGAGCATCTGTCAGTCAAGTCACAGAGGCATGAAGAAGAGATGTTAAAAACAAAGGCTCGGTAAAACATGATTTTGCAATTCAGTTTTAACTGTCTTTGCAATCACATTTTCGACTCTGGTTTTTCAAATTTAGAATATACTAAAAGGTTCAATAAAAACTCCTGTATAATCCTGTTTCCAGCCTTGAATCTTATATTACTAATGTTATTAATAATGTTTTATAATTTCCCAGTTTTCTTCTTTATCTATATCATTCATTTATTTATATCATCCTCTTTATGATGCTGCTACTATTTTAGACTTTACCATTTCTGCCTCATTTATTAACAATGGAGATTTATTTGTCTGGAGCCAAACTATACTATTTCAGACTATTGTACTATCTTTCTGTTAAGTCTGTACCGTTCACTAAGTGTCAAGACTGAAGCAAGTCCAGACCTGTTAAAGTCTCTTCTTTATATAATCAAACAATTACAACAAAGGCGCCCTCTGGGCCAATCAAAAACTTCACCCAATGGCTGTAACTTGATACATTACATACCTCCATTCTTAGATGGATCAATAAACATAGTCTCTTAACTTAAATGGAGCTCTCCTTACATGCTCAGATCTCCGAGGAATATGCAATGCTTTCTGTCTGAAGTCTATAGGTTCCACCTCAGCTTCATCCTGTTTTACCAATTCGGGTACTACTCCTTCTTCGGTAGACTCCCTTGTACTGGTTGCCACCATGTCCTTTGCGGCATCATTCATATCAGTCACATCCTCCTCTGGGACCAGGATTGTCCTTTTAATGATCTGGTCTGAATGTCTCCGTGTAACTCCTCTCTCGGTCTCTACCTCGAAATTGACATTACCCAACTGCCTCGTAATGATGCCCTCCAACCACTGTTGACCAGGGCCAAAATTCTTCACAAGGACTGGATCATTTACCCCATGATTTCGGCACGGTGTCATGATCTTAGTACCCTTCTCCATTTTGTAGTTGTACACCCTGCTCTTAAACTTGTTTGGCTGTAACAGATGAAAGGCTGTTCTTAATTGTCGTTTGAACAGGAATTCAGCTGGAGGAACCCCAGTTACTGTGTGTTGAGCTGTCCTGTAGTTAAAAAGGAATCTGTTGACTTTTGTTTCAAGGGATGTTTTTCTGTCTTTGTCCATCCTCTTCATTGTTTCCTTGAATGCACGCACACTGCGTTCAGCCTGCCCATTGGAGGAGGGATGTTAAGGAGCTGTGAATATGTGTTTAACCCCATTTGCCTCTAAAAACCTCCTGAATTCATCACTGGAGAAACAAGGGCCGTTGTCACTCACAACCAGCAGAAGTAAACCATGTGCCGCAAAGATTCCCCTTAACTTCTCAATGGTAGCTGCAGCAGTGGATGTCTTCATTATGCAAACCTCTATCCATTTGGAGTAGGCATCAACCACTATTTAGAATATGTGTCCAAAAACTGGACCAGCATAGTCTATGTGAATCCTTTCCCAGGGCTGACTTAGATATTCCCAACAATGAATCAGAGTTCTGTTGGGCTGTTTCTGATTTAGCACACAACTTTCACACCCCTTGGCGGTCCACTCAATATCTCCATCCAGTTTTGATCACCATACATAGCTTCTAGCTAATGCTTTCATCCTCACAATGCCTATATAAGTCTGGTGTAATTGCTGCAGAACTTTTCCTTTAAACTTAGGAGGAATAATAATCCTGCTTTCCCACAGTAACACGCCATCTTAACAGGTCAGTTCCTCCTGTTAATTAAAATAGGGCTTTAACTGTTCACTCCAACTGACCCCATTCCAGCCATTCATGGTGAATTTGTATACCCGACTCAAGATCGGATCTTTCCTAGTTTCTGCTCTCACAGCTTCAACCTTCACTGAACCTTCCACAAGGTCCATCATAAATATTTCATTAGTGGATTTAGATATATCTTTTTCCTGAGCCTCCAGTGGAAAACTACTCAAACAGTCCGCATTACTATTGAGGGCTCCAGTTCGATATTCTAGTTTGTAATTATAGGCAGCCAAGAATAGGGCCCAACGCTGAACCCGGGCAGCTGCCATAGCAGGAATTGGCTTGTGATCGGTGAATATCGTGAAGGGGTTTATAAACAGATATTGATGTAACCTCTTCACTGCAAAAACCAAGGCTAGCCCTTCCTCTTTAATGTGTGCATAATTCTGTTCAGCATCAGAGCGTTCGGGAGATGTAACACACTGGCTTTTCACTGCCATCTTCCATCCTATGAGCCAACACAGCTCCCAAGCCATAAGGAGAAGCATCCACTTGTACAAGTGTGGGCATAGATAGGTCAAAATGAGTCAGAAGGGGTGCTGTACACAGCATTTTATTTGTCTCTTCAAAAGCTTTTTGTTGGCAGGCTTTCCACTTCCAAACTGTGTCTTTCCTCATTAGACTGTGCAGTGACTCAAGTCGTGTGGACAAATTTGGTAAATGGCTGCGATAATAATTTACTGCCCCAAGATAGGAATGTTACAGAGTTGAAAGCCTGAGTGTGGGGGCTCTTGCCATCGCAGCCACTTTCTCTGGTAGGAGCTGTACCATCCTTGCTAACCTTGAACCCTAGATAGGTTATTTCCTCAAGAAGGAATTCACACTTACTTCTTTTCAATTTGAGCCGAGCTATGCTCAGCGTATGTAATACTCTCTCAAGGTTCTTTAAGTGGCTGTCATCATCGGGAACTGAAATTAGTATATCGTCCACTCGTACCTTGCAGAAAGGAACATCTTTCAATCGTTTGTCCATCTCCTGTTGAAAAATACCTGCAGCACTGTGCACCCCGAACTATAACCTTGTGGGTTGGTACACACCCGTGTGTTTACAGTTAACAATTCCTGGGTACCTTCCTCCAATTTCAGCTGTGGATAGGCGTGGCTTAAATCCAGTTTGCTGAATTTTTCACCCCCTCTCAGCGTGGCAAATATATCTTCGGTTCGAGGAATAGGGTAGCTGACACATGCAGCTGCTGCATTGATGGTTTGCTTATAGTCCCCACATATTCGGATCCCCCCATTGTTACTTTTAACAACGGGCACTATGGGTGCAGCCCATCTAGAATATTCTACTCTTTTGTAAATGCCTTGGTTTTCTAGGCGGTCTAACTCCTTCTCCACCCCTTCTCTCAAAGCATAAGATACAGGCCTGGCTCGACAAAATTTAGGCTTGGCTTCTTTATCAATGGGTATATTCACCTGAAAGTCTTTCAGGCATCCCATTTCTCCATTGAATAAGGCATCATATTTTTTAAGTAATTTTTAAGCCTCGATGGGTTCTCCCTTGTTAAACAAAACAGCCTTTCCCAGTCCAGCTTTAACTTCTTTATCCAATCTCTACCAAGTAGTGTTGGTACCTCTCCTTTCACAACTAGTAGTGGTAAACAGTTCACTTGTCCTTCATGTAATACCTCTACAACTGTTGTCCCCTGAGGTTTTACTATCTCACCAGTATACGTCGTCAGTTTTACTGTGCTTTTTTTTTTTTAAATCCTGAATCCTACCCAGCTCTTTAAATTTTTTTAGATTAATGACCGAACAAGATGCTCCTGTATCTACCTCCATGAGAACTTTTTTTTTGTTTAACAACAGCTCCACCTTTACCGGTGGTATTTGCAAGTTAGAAATATTGTATAAATTCAATTCTTCTTCATCCAGATTTAACCTTTCCATAGTGAATCCTTTTTCAACTTTCTGGTCTTCATCCACCACATTCATTGCATCGCTCTTTTTAGTTATTTTAAAGAATTTACCTTGTTGCTGCCTGCACTTTCTGCGGGTGTGTCCTGTCTTATAACATCTGTAACATTTACTATTTTTAAATGTACATTTATCTGCCGTGTGTATGGTACTCCCACATCTGTAACACTCTCGTTTCAAAGGTAATTTGTGTATTAAGTTTTCATAATCGGGAAATGTTTCCTGCATTGATATAGAATATTTCCGGGCTGATTCGATTGACACTGCTATTTCAATAGCTTGATTCAACGTTAGATCCCTTTCGGGCGATAGGCGTTCCTGGATTTTCACATCTTTAATTCCAGAGACTAAGCGATCCTGTATGTATTCACCAACCCTCTCTTCAAAATTGCAGCGTTCAGACATTTTTTTTAATGCGGCCACAGTCACTTATAGACTCTTCCTCCCTTTTGTCCCTCGTGTTGAACAAGAATCTTTCATGAATCACATTAGGTACTGGTTTAATATGTCTCTGCATCAACCCAACTAGTTCATCAAACGTTTTCTTTTCCAGACGATTATCTGCTAAACCTCTTAACACAGGCTAGTGTTTTGCACCAATAACCGATAATAAAATCGCCATTTTCTTCCCTTCACTCTCAATATCATTGGCTATAAAAAAAACTCCACATGTTCAATGTAGTTAATCCAGGACTCCTCAACATCGATCCATTCCATTCCCGTAAAGTGCCCATCAACGCCATTTTTTTCTTTTTTTTATGCTTCTAGGAACTCCGAACACATCCAATGTATGTGTTTACTTTTTTTTTTTGTTCCTTAAAAACTTCCAGCACATGTTGGTGTTAATCTTCCAAAGCCCTTCCTTGCATTGTCTTCTACTACCTCGTCGCCAATTATTAAGTCTGTACCATTCCCGTAAAGTGCCCATCAACGCCATTTTTTTCTTTTTTTTATGCTTCTAGGAACTCCGAACACATCCAATGAGTGTGTTTACTTTTTTTTTTCCTTAAAAACTTACAGCACATGTTGGTGTTAATCTTCCAAAGCCCTTTCCTTGCATTGTCTTCTACTACCTCGTCGCCAATTATTAAGTCTGTACCGTTCACTAAGTGTCAAGACTGAAGCAAGTGCAGACCTGTTAAAGTCTCTTCTTTTTATAATCAAACAACAACAATTACAACAAACGCAATTCAGGGGAGAGATTAGTGCAGTATCTACTCCGTTGTCATGATACAATCCTCCCAGGCATTACCTGCCCACTTGGTGTTTGGGTTTGGTGGGGGTTGTCATGATACCATCCAACCAGGCATTACCTCCTCCTTTTTTATGTTGTAGTCAAGAAGAAAGTGTCACAATCGGCTGTTCATGATCAAACTCAACATTTACATTATATATGTTAATTAATTTATTTCTTATAACCTATTACTCTCCGTGTTCGTTGATTCTATTGCTATTACTCCATCCTCCATTACACAACTCCCTCGTCCCTATCTCTCTTCTCCCCCGATCTAAAATGTGCAATGAGTAGACAAGCAAGCAAGATTATCAGAGTTTTATTATTATACTAGACACCCGAGGGTTTAGACAATTTGTCTAGTAGACGACTGATGATCTTTGGATCATGGTTCATTTAGATTAAATGTCATCTCTTTCCTCCTCCTCTCTTGTTTGATGGATGCGGTCATCATTTTATGATGTCATCCACTGTGCACCGCTATCCTCACTTCTATTTTAATTGATGATATCATACCTTATGCATGGGGACAAGCAAGCAAGATCCACAGAATTTTACTAATATATATATATATATATATATATATACTAGTAAAATATGTGTCCCAAGACAGGTTAAATTATTTTCCCGAACAGTAGAGTTTGGCACAACTTTTATGTCCCCTTACAAAGATTAAAATCAAGATTAAAATTCAGTTACCTCCGATTTTCGTGAGATGTGAACAATATATATATATTACAGAAACCACATCAAATGTAGGGAACAAATTCTCACAAATTCACCAAAAAATCGGTTTTTATTTGCATACAATTGTTTCAGTCTACTACCAATATATATATATATATATATATATATATATATATATATATTTCGAATATCATATATATACCTAAGCTGAAACAGTTATGTGAATAAAAACCGACTTTTTGGTGAATATATATATATACACTTATCCTAAAGTAAAGTTTATTCTGTATCTTCTTTTAGTGTCTATTTCGTTTCTACAATTTAGTAGTTTTATTGGATCATTAAAATTTAAACATTCTAGTTTCTCGTTCATGCATAATCTATATGGGGTGTCTATATACATGCATATCCTGCCCCATTGTGATATTAATATGACTATAGGCGAATGTACACCTTCTTTGAGTTTCCAGTTTAGCATAAATGGCTCTCTCAGTGAGGATCTGTTCCGAGAGAAGTATTTTATGCCATTGCACTTTTTGTGGACCCATCCTGAACAGTGATTGCAGATGATTGTTCCTCTTAGACATACGGCACACGGGTGTTTTCCTGTTTTCCTCAGTAAGCTGAGGTTGTGACCAGCGATCATGTTGACTCTGAAACCTTTCTCCTCCATGCTACTCTTTAATCTATTCAGACGTTTCTTGAGTGATTAGAATGAAATATCAATGATCGCCAGGTTGTTGGCATATAGAAGCTCCCACGGGTAGCCGGCACAAAATTCTAGCGATAAAGCCTTGAGTACAATGATTAATAGAAGGAGACTTAAGACAGATCCTTGATGGATGCCCACTTTAACATCAAATTCGTCACTGTAGCTGTTATCGACTCGTACCCGACTATGTACACTGTGGTACATATACATCATCACTTGACCAGCCACTCTGTAACACCTAACTTCTGCAGAGCCCACAAGATAACCCTTCTTGGTACATGGTCAAAAGCTTTTTCCAAATCTACAAATGCCATGCACAGTGGTTTGTTTGCTGTTAGATTAGTTACGTGGAAATGTTTTTCAATAAAATTAGAAATTTCTTGCCAAGTTTAGTTTTTAACATCTGGTTATAGGGTGGGGTGAACCAAAGGAAGTTTCTCTTTCATGTATTTCCATATTATTATTGGTATCTTGTTTATATTTAATTTCGATATTATTATACCTACTTTTTTAGAGCAGTGTTATCAATGTTAATTGAATTCTTAAATACCATTTGTTACTAGAGTTCAATAAAACTAAGAATATATTTTATGATTGATTTACCTATATTGGGTTAGAAAGTGACATCTAAAAAGTTAGTTATTTTTTAACAAGGTCAATAGCGAAACTTTAATATATATTAATGAGTGGATATATTTTATGATTGATTCACCTATATTGGGTTAGAAAGTGACATCTAAAAAGTTAGTTATTTTTTAACAAGGTCAATAGCGAAACTTTAATATATATTAATGAGTGGATATATTTTATGATTGATTCACCTATATTGGGTTAGAAAGTGACATCTAAAAAGTTAGTTATTTTTTAACAAGATCAATAGCGAAACTTTAATATATATTAATGAGTGGATATATTTTATGATTGATTCACCTATATTGGGTTAGAAAGTGACATCTAAAAAGTTAGTTATTTTTTAACAAGGTCAATAGCGAAACTTTAATATATATTAATGAGTGGATATATTTTATGATTGATTCACCTATATTGGGTTAGAAAGTGACATCTAAAAAGTTAGTTATTTTTTAACAAGATCAATAGCGAAACTTTAATATATATTAATGAGTGGATATATTTTATGATTGATTCACCTATATTGGGTTAGAAAGTGACATCTAAAAAGTTAGTTATTTTTTAACAAGGTCAATAGCGAAACTTTAATATATATTAATGAGTGGATATATTTTATGATTGATTCACCTATATTGGGTTAGAAAGTGACATCTAAAAAGTTAGTTATTTTTTAACAAGGTCAATAGCGAAACTTTAATATATATTAATGAGTGGATATATTTTATGATTGATTCACCTATATTGGGTTAGAAAGTGACATCTAAAAAGTTAGTTATTTTTTAACAAGATCAATAGCGAAACTTTAATATATATTAATGAGTGGATATATTTTATGATTGATTCACCTATATTGGGTTAGAAAGTGACATCTAAAAAGTTAGTTATTTTTTAACAAGGTCAATAGCGAAACTTTAATATATATTAATGAGTGGATATATTTTATGATTGATTCACCTATATTGGGTTAGAAAGTGACATCTAAAAAGTTAGTTATTTTTTAACAAGGTCAATAGCGAAACTTTAATATATATTAATGAGTGGATATATTTTATGATTGATTCACCTATATTGGGTTAGAAAGTGACATCTAAAAAGTTAGTTATTTTTTAACAAGATCAATAGCGAAACTTTAATATATATTAATGAGTGGATATATTTTATGATTGATTCACCTATATTGGGTTAGAAAGTGACATCTAAAAAGTTAGTTATTTTTTAACAAGGTCAATAGCGAAACTTTAATATATATTAATGAGTGGATATATTTTATGATTGATTCACCTATATTAGGTTAGAAAGTGACATCTAAAAAGTTAGTTATTTTTTAACAAGGTCAATAGCGAAACTTTAATATATATTAATGAGTGGATATATTTTAATTTCTGAGGATGAGGGATTCCCTCGAAGATTTAAAAAAAAGGAACACGTAAACTCTACCATCACTGTCCAAATATAACACATTGGTAAATAAATTATTTAAAAATTATTGATTTCTCAATATTGTCATTAGTGTTTACCATTTCACAGACCGCCGGTGTTACCTAACCAACGCATTGTCATCGCTTTCCAACAATTCTCTTACATATTACACACAATGCTTCAAGTAAACTACAACATTCTTCTCATTATATATATATATATTAAAGTTGTCGCTATTGACCTTGTTAAAGTCTGTTATTATAGTCAATTCATTATCTCTATATAGGCTGCTATCAGTATTTTCAAATATATCTGCAAGAGTATACAGAATATATAGACGATCTGATGCCTCTGCAGAGTCAAGGGCTTTCATGATTATATCAAAGGAGTTTGTCATTCTTGTTTTTATCCATTGATCATTATTATTGATCAAAAGCGATCTTCTACACTTTTTTTATAATGTGAATTTCATCCTTGGATATGTCAGTATACATCTCTGCCAACTCTATGGCAATGTTAAGGAGTTCTTCAGATATGGATGGATGAAAATCTACGATGTTGAATTGTAGGAAAGTACATTGATTTTTATTTTCGATATTATTAAACCAAGTGATTACCTCAGCAGTGTTAATCCATTGGTTTAGTTCTAGATCCTTTTTTATCTGCTTGTAAATTCTAGAGAAGTTTCACCAACATTTCACCATTGGATTTATTTCACTTTGAACAATTTCTCCATACTACCTCTACGAAAAAAATTTTTCGTCTTCTTCAAAATCTCCTTTTCATTGGACACTTTTTCAACGGACAATTACCATCTGGACAAACCACATATCTTTTTTACATGAACTCTTTTCACTCCATTTGTAATAATATTTTTTCAAATATTTGAACTTTGGCTTTTCCACAGCCAACTTATCTATCTGTATATCTCCTCTGATGATAAGATTTCGATCTTTGAAAAGCCTTGGCTTAAGGAAAGAATAATAAACATTAGTTTATTACAGAATATACCTTGCATTGAACAATCGAAGTTTTAAATAAATCTGGACATTCGTACATGTTTATCACTCTTATTTCTTCTATCTTTATAATTGCTCTATCTCGTATATTGAGCTTAAACCATTTCACTATAGGTTCTATCTACTAAAAGTTTACTTTTAGTTTATATTTGATTCTACTATATATATATATACTAGCGGGGCTACCCGGCGTTGCTCGGGGTCATAAAAACATAATTGAAGAAAAATCGCGTGTGTAACATCTTTATATTAAAACTTCTATTTCTCTCCCTCTCTCTCTATAGCTGTCTCTTTATCTTTCTACTTTTATCTACCCTGGTCGCTACTTTTGTCTGCGCCTTCTATATAGGTACTTATAACCGCCCCGGTGTTCATACTATATATTTTGAATCCCCTCATGAAATCCTTCATCATTTTAACTCCCCTCGTTGTATTCATCATTTTCGATCTCCTCATACTATTAATCATTTTCAATCCCCTCATAATATTCTTCATCATTTTCAATCTCCTCATACTATTAATCATTTTCAATCCCCTCATAATATTCTTCATCATTTTCAATCCTCTCGTAATATTCCTCATCATTTTCAATCCGCTCATGATATTCTTAATAAGTTTCAATCCTCTCATGGTATATTTCATCATTTTCGATCCCCTCATGATATTCTTCTCATTTTCAATCCCCTCATGATATTCTTCTCATTTTCAATCCCCTCATGATATTATTCATCATTTTCAATCCTCTCATGGTATTCTTCATCATTTCCAATCCTGTCAGTCTATTCTTCATAATTTTCAATCCTCTCATGACATTCTTCATCATTTTCAATCCTCTCATGACATTCTTCATCATTTTCAATCCTCTCATGACATTCTTCATCATTTTCAATCCTCTCATGACATTCTTCATCATTTTCAATCCTCTCATGACATTCTTCATCATTTTCAATCCTCTCATGACATTCTTCATCATTTTCAATCCTCTCATGATAGTCTTCATCATTTTCAATCCCCTCATGATAGTCATCATCATTTTCAATCCTCTCATGATAGTCATCATCATTTTCAATCCCCTCATGATAGTCATCATCATTTTCAATCCCCTCATGATAGTCATCATCATTTTCAATCCCCTCATGATAGTCATCATCATTTTCAATCCTCTCATGATAGTCATCATCATTTTCAATCCTCTCATGATAGTCATCATCATTTTCAAACCTCTCATAGTAGTCTTCATCATTTTCAATCCCCTCATGATATTATTAATCATTTTAAATCCCCTCATGGTATTCTTCATCATTTCCAATCCTGTCAGTCTATTCTTCCTCATTTTCAATCCTCTCATGAAATTCTTCATCATTTTCAATCCCCTCATGATAGTCTTCATCATTTTCAATCCCCTCATGATAGTCTTCATCATTTTCAATCCCCTCATGATAGTCTTCATCATTTTCAATCCCCTCATTATAGTCTTCATCATTTTCAATCCCCGCATTATAGTCTTCATCATTTTCAATCCCCTCATTATAGTCTTCATCATTTTCAATCCCCTCATTATAGTCTTCATCATTTTCAATCCCCTCATTATAGTCTTCATCATTTTCAATCCCCTCATTATAGTCTTCATCATTTTCAATCCCCTCATTATAGTCTTCATCATTTTCAATCCCCTCATTATAGTCTTCATCATTTTCAATCCCCTCATTATAGTCATCATCATTTTCAATCCCCTCATTATAGTCATCATCATTTTCAATCCCCTCATTATAGTCATCATCATTTTCAATCCTCTCATGATAGTCATCATCATTTTCAATCCTCTCATGATAGTCATCATCACTTTCAATCCTCTCATGATAGTCATCATCATTTTCAATCCTCTCATGATAGTCTTCATCATTTTCAATCCTCTCATGATAGTCTTCATCATTTTCAATCCTCTCATGATAGTCTTCATCATAGCTCTATCTAGGATATTGAGCACTTTTCTCTCGGACAACGCCGAGTACTTTGAAAATCAAGGAGGCCTCATGAGCACTACTGAAATCACTTAGGTATCCTCTCTCCTTCTGATCTGCGAAATAGTCCAAAGGGGAACAAAGATGGCGTTAAAATATTTTCCAAACCTATCACTACAGTAGCTCTATCTAGGACATTGAGCACTTTTCTCCCGGCCAACGCCGAGTACTTTGATAATCAAGGAAGCCTCCTGAGAACTACTGAAATCATTTAGGTATCCTCCCTTCTTTTTCATCTGCAAAATAGTCCAAAGGGGAACAAAGATAGCGTTAAAATATTTTCCAAACCTATCACTACAGTAGCTCTATCGAGGATATTGTACACTTTTCTCCCGGACAACGCCGAGTACTTTGAAAATCAAGGAGGCCTCCTGAGCACTACGTAAATCACTCTTATCGATTCCATATCCTTTTCAGCGTAGATGCTGTTAAAATATTATCCAACCCTATCACTATAGTAGCTCTATCTAGGACATTGAGCACTTTTATCCCGGACAATGTAGAATACTTTGACAATTAAGAAAGCCTCCTGAGCACTACTAAAATCACTTAGGTATTCTCCCTCCTTTTCATCTGCAAAATAGTCCAAAGGGGAATGAAGATGGCGTTAAAATATTTACCAAACCTATCACTACAGTAGCTCTATCTAGGATATTGAGCACTTTTCTCATGGACAACGCCGAAAACCTCGTGATTCTATACCGCAGAAGCACCCGCCCTAAGTGCCATACGGCAGAAGCACCCCCCTGGGTGCCATACCACCTCATGGTTCCCTATTGCAGAACCACCCTCCGGTTGATATACCACAGAAGTAGCCCCCTGGTTGCTATATTGCAGAAGCACCCCCCTGGTTTCTATACCACAGAAGCACCCCTCGGGTGCCATACCGCAGAAGCACCCCCCTGGTGCCATAGAGCAGAAACCCGAGGTTCCTATATCGCAGAAGCACCCCTCTGGTTTCTATACCGCAATAGCACCCCTGATGCCATACCGCAGAAGCCTCAAGCTTCTATCCCGCAGAAGCACTCCCCTGGTGCCATACTGCAGAATATTCAGGTTCCTATACCGCAGAAGAACACCCCGAGTGCAATACCGCAGATGTCACTCTTACTGACCCCCTCTCCTTTTCATCTGCAAAATAGATTCTGTTAAAATATTATCAAAACCTATCACTACAGTAGCTCTATCTAGGACATTGAGCAATTTTCTCCCGGACAACGCCGAGTAATTTGAAAATCAAGGAGGCCTCCTGAGCACTACTTAAATCACTCTTATGGATTCCCCCATCCTTTTCAGCGTAGATGCTGTTAAAATATTATCCAAACCTATCACTACAGTAGCTCTATCTAGGACATTGAGCAATTTTCTCCCGGACAACGCCGAGTACTTTTAAAATCAAAGAGGCTTCCTGAGCACTACTGAATTCCTTTAGGTATCCTGTCTCCTTCTGATCTGCCAAATAGTCCAAAGGGGAATGAAGATGGCATTTAAAAAATTTTCAAAACCTATCACTACAGTAGCTCTATTATGGATATTGAGCACTTTTCTTCTGGACAACGCCGAGTACTTTGAAAATCGGGGAAGCCTCCTGAGCACTATTGAAATCACTCTTATCGATGATCCCATCCTTTTCAGCGTAGATGCTTTTAAAATATTATCCAAACCTGTCACTACAGTAGCTCTATCTAGGACATTGAGCAATTTTCTCCCGGACAACGCCGAGTTCTTTGAAAATCAAAGAGGCCTCCTGAGCACTACTGAAATTACATCGATTTCCCCATCCTTTTCAGCGTAGATGCTGTTAAAATATCATCAAAACCTATCACAACAGTAACTCTATCTAGGACATTGAGCACTTTTCTCCCGGACAACGCCAAGTAATTTGAAAATAAAGAAGGCCTCCTGAGCACTACTTAAATCACTTAGGTATCCTCCCTCCTTTTAATTTGCAAAATAGTTCAAAGGGGAACAAAGATGGCGTTAAAATATTTTCTAAACCTATCACTACAGTAGCTCTATCTTGGGTATTGAGCACTTTTCTCCAGGACAACGCCGAGTACTTTGAAAATCAAGGAGGCCTTCTGAGCACTACTGAAATCACTCTTTTCGATTATCTCAACGATTTTCAGCGTAGATTCTGTTAAAATATTATCAAAACCTGTCACTACAGTAGCTCTATCTAGGATATTGAGCAATTTTCTCCCGGACAACGTCGAGTACTTTGAAAATCAAAGAGGCCTCCTGAGCACTACTGAAATCACTTAGGTATCCTTTCTTTTTCTGATCTGCAAAATAGTCCAAAGGCGAAACGAAGATGGCGTTAAAATATTTTCCAAAACTTTCATTACAGTAGCTCTATCTAGGACATTGAGCACTTTTCTCCCGGACAATGCCGAGTACTTTAAAAATCAAGGAGGCCTCCTGAGCATTACAGAAATCACTCCTATCGATACCCCCATCCTTTTCAGCGTAGATGCTGTTAAAATATTATCGAAACCTATCACTACAGTAGCTCTATTAAGGACATTAAGCACTTTTCTCCCGGACAACGCAGAGTACTTTAAAAATCAAGAGGGCCCTGTGAGCACTACTGAAATCATTTAAGTATCGTCCCTCCTTTTTATCTGCAAAATAGTCCAAAGGGTAACGAAGATGGCGTTAAAATATTTTCGAAACCTATCACTACAGTAGCTCTATCTAGGATATTGAGCACTTTTCTCCGGGACAACGCCGAGTACTTTGAAAATCAAGGAGGCCTCATGAGCACTACTGAAATTACTTAGATATCCTCCCGCCTTTTTATCTGCAAAATAGTCTAAAGGGTAACAAAGATGGCGTTAAAATATTTTCCAAACCTATCACTACAGTAGTTCTATCTAGGATATTGAGCACTTTTCTCCCGGACAACGCCGAGTACTTTGAAAATCAAGGAGGCCTCCTGAGCACTACTGAAATTACTTAGGTATCCTCCCTCTTTTTCATCTGCAAAATAGTCCAAAGGGTAACGAAGATGGCGTTAAAATATTTTCCAAACCTATCACTACAGTAGCTCTATCTAGGATATTGAGCACTTTTCTCCCGGACAACGCCGAGTACTTTGAAAATCAAGGAGGCCTCATGAGCACTACTGAAATTACTTAGATATCCTCCCGCCTTTTTATCTGCAAAATAGTCCAAAGGGTAACGAAGGTGGCGTTAAAATATTTTCCAAACCTATCACTACAGTAGTTCTATCTAGGATATTGAGCACTTTTCTCCCGGACAACGCCGAGTACTTTGAAAATCAAGGAGGCCTCCTGAGCACTACTGAAATTACTTAGGTATCCTCCCTCCTTTTCATCTGCAAAATAGTCCAAAGGTTAACGAAGATGGCGTTAAAATATTTTCCAAACCTATCACTACAGTAGCTCTTTCGAGGATATTGAGCACTTTTCTCCCAGACAACGCCGAATACTTTGAAAATCAAGGAGGCCTCCTGAGCACTACGTAAATTACTTAGGTATCCTCCCTCCTTGTCATCTGCAAAATAGTCCAAAGGGTAACGAAGATGGCGTTAAAATATTTTCCAAACCTATCACTACAGTAGCTCTATCTAGGATATTGAGCACTTTTCTCCCGGACAACGCCGAATACTTTGAAAATCAAGGAGGCCTCCTGAGCACTACGTAAATTACTTAGGTATCCTCCCTCCTTTTCATCTGCAAAATAGTCCAAAGGTTAACGAAGATGGCGTTAAAATATTTTCCAAACCTATCACTACAGTAGCTCTATCTAGGATATTGAGCACTTTTCTCCCGGACAACGCCGAATACTTTGAAAATCAAGGAGGCCTCCTGAGCACTACGTAAATTACTTAGGTATCCTCCCTCCTTTTCATCTGCAAAATAGTCCAAAGGGGATCGAAGATGGCGTTAAAATATTTTCCAAACCTATCACTACAGTAGCTCTATCTAGGATATTGAGCACTTTTCATCCGGACAACGCCGAATACTTTGAAAATCAAGGAGGCCTCCTGAGCACTACGTAAATTACTTAGGTATCCTCCCTCCTTGTCATCTGCAAAATAGTCCAAAGGTTAACGAAGATGGCGTTAAAATATTTTCCAAACCTATCACTACAGTAGCTCTATCTAGGATATTGAGCACTTTTCTCCCGGACAACGCCGAATACTTTGAAAATCAAGGAGGCCTCCTGAGCACTAATGAAATTACTTAGGTATCCTCCCTCCTTTTCATCTGCAAAATAGTCCAAAGGGGATCGAAGATGGCGTTAAAATATTTTCCAAACCTATCACTACAGTAGCTCTATCTAGGATATTGAGCACTTTTCTCCCGGACAACGCCGAATACTTTGAAAATCAAGGAGGCCTCCTGAGCACTACGTAAATTACTTAGGTATCCTACCTTCTTTTCATCTGCAAAATAGTCCAAAGGGGATCGAAGATGGCGTTAAAATATTTTCCAAACCTATCACTACAGTAGCTCTATCTAGGATATTGAGCACTTTTCTCCCGGACAACGCCGAATACTTTGAAAATAAAGGAGGCTCCTGAGCACTACGTAAATTACTTAGGTATCCTCCCTCCTTTTCATCTGCAAAATAGTCCAAAGGTTAACGAAGATGGCGTTAAAATATTTTCCAAACCTATCACTACAGTAGCTCTATCAAGGATATTGAGCACTTTTCTCCCGGACAACGCCGAATACTTTGAAAATCAAGGAGGCCTCCTGAGCACTACGTAAATTACTTAGGTATCCTCCCTCCTTTTCATCTGCAAAATAGTCCAAATGGGATCGAAGATGGCGTTAAAATATTTTCCAAACCTATCACTACAGTAGCTCTATCTAGGATATTGAGCACTTTTCTCCCGGACAACGCTGAATACTTTGAAAATCAAGGAGGCCTCCTGAGCACTACGTAAATTACTTAGGTATCCTCCCTCCTTTTCATCTGCAAAATAGTCCAAAGGGGATCGAAGATGGCGTTAGAATATTTTCCAAACCTATCACTACAGTAGCTCTATCTAGGATACTGAGCACTTTTCTCCCGGACAACGCCGACTACTTTGAAAATCAAGGAGGCCTCCTGAGCACTACTGAAATTACTTAGGTATCCTCCCTCCTTTTTATCTGCAAAATAGTCCAAAGGGGATCGAAGATGGCGTTAAAATATTTTCCAAACCTATCACTACAGTAGCTCTATCTAGGATATTGAGCACTTTTCATCCGGACAACGCCGAATACTTTGAAAATCAAGGAGGCCTCCTGAGCACTACGTAAATTACTTAGGTATCCTCCCTCCTTTTCATCTGCAAAATAGTCCAAAGGGGATCAAAGATGGCGTTAAAATATTTTCCAAACCTATCACTACAGTAGCTCTATCTAGGATATTGAGCACTTTTCTCCCGGACAACGCCGAATACTTTGAAAATCAAGGAGGCCTCCTGAGCACTACGTAAATTACTTAGGTATCCTCCCTCCTTTTCATCTGCAAAATAGTCCAAAGCGTAACGAAGATGGCGTTAAAATATTTTCCAAACCTATCACTACAGTAGCTCTATCTAAGATATTGAGCACTTTTCTCCCGGACAACGCCGAATACTTTGAAAATCAAGGAGGCCTCCTGAGCACTACGTAAATTACTTAGGTATCCTCCCTCTTTTTCATCTGCAAAATAGTCCAAAGAGGATAGAAGATGGCGTTAAAATATTTTCCAAACCTATCACTACAGTAGCTCTATCTAGGATATTGAGCACTTTTCTCCCGGACAACGCCGAGTACTTTGAAAATCAAGGAGGCCTCCTGAGCACTACTTAAATTACTTAGGTATCCTCCCTTTTTTTCATCTGCAAAATAGTCCAAAGGGGATAGAAGATTGCGTTAAAATATTTTCCAAACCTATCACTACAGTAGCTCTATCTAGGATATTGAGCACTTTTCTCCCGGACAACGCCGAGTACTTTGAAAATCAAGGAGGCCTCCTGAGCACTACTGAAATTACTTAGGTATCGTCCCTCCTTTTTATCTGCAAAATAGTCCAAAGGGTAACGAAGATGGCGTTAAAATATTTTCCAAACCTATCACTACAGTAGCTCTATCTAGGATATTGAGCACTTTTCTCCCGGACAACGCCGAATACTTTGAAAATCAAGGAGGCCTCCTGAGCACTAATGAAATTACTTAGGTATCCTCCCTCCTTTTTATCTGCAAAATAGTCCAAAGCGTAACGAAGATGGCGTTAAAATATTTTCCAAACCTATCACTACAGTAGCTCTATCTAGGATATTGAGCCCTTTTCTCCCGGACAACGCCGAGTACTTTGAAAATCAAGGAGGCCTCCTGAGCACTACTGAAATTACTTAGGTATCCTCCCTCCTTTTCATCTGCAAAATAGTCCAAAGGGGAACGAAGATGGCATTAAAATATTTTCCAAACCTAACACTACAGTAGCTCTATCTAGGATATTGAGCACTTTTCTCCCGGACAACGCCGAGTACTTTGCAAATCAAAGAGGCCTCATGAGCACTACTGAAATTACTTAGGTATCCTCCCTCATTTTCATCTACAAAATAGTCCAAAGGGGAACGAAGATGGCGTTAAAATATTTTCCAAACCTATCACTACAGTAGCTCTATCTAGGATATTGAGCAGTTTTCTCCCAGACAACGCCGAGTATTTAAAAAAATCAAGGAGGCTTCTGGAGCAGTAATGAAATCACTCTTACCGATCCCCCCCCCCCCCCCCCCGCTTTTCATCTGCAAAATAGTCCAAAGAGAAACGTAGAAGCTGTTATTCGGCATTCTCCGGTAGGGGCGCCTCAGGCAGTAAGCAATAAACTTACTCCTCCCCAAAGAGGGGAGGCAAAGCCTGGGAGTGTGGACCTCCTAGAACTGCACATGACAAACTCATAGACCGGCGGAATGAAGCCCCGATGGCCAAGACGATTCCAGTTTCTGGGGTGCAGTATCCATCGGAAGATACTACACCTTGATATTAGCCAAAAGAAGTGAATTAATGTAATTTTCGGTAAAAAAAAAAAATGGCGTCTAAAAGCTATGTTGAATTAGAGAAAAACGGTCTGGGGGAGTTTAAAATTATTTGTTGATATTCAAAACTAATCTAATAAGTTGTTAAATAGTATTATACAATGTTTGTTGAAAGAAAATCATAGTTATTATTACTTGTTAATTTAATAATGTAATTTAAACAGTGTCTAGTGGATAGACCGCTGTTCAGGTGTAGATTGGTTATATATACCTCAGTAAATAACCTCAGAATTTTGAATTCTGATGCTTCCTTGGTCTTTTGGCTAAGATCTTAAACTAGTAGGAATGAAAGTTATCCTGTCCCTATTTTATTTTTGCCGGCACTAGAGAGCTTCCAAAGATTCCCACTTCCACTGTTTTATTTTGTCCCCGGTCTTTTGAAACCCTTGGCATTACTATCTTGGAAGACGCCATCCACCCAATGATCCCATTCCCGATGAATTTATTTTTTGAACACTCCTCTCTTAAGTTCCCACTCCCACTTAGTGACCGACCCGCTTGTTTTCGGTCTCGTGCCGGAAAACAGTGGGCGGTCTAACACTTAGTCATGAGGGAAAGCCGGGCCATACTAACTTTTCTACCATTTTATTTCGTTCTTTATTTTTCTTTATTTTTGGGTGTTTTTAATATTTTTTCCCACTCCCACGATAATTCTTTTTTACATCGATGTTTTTTGGGGATATTTTAAGTAGGGATCCACCCACAGAGTGAATGCGGTATTTTGGTGCAAGAATCTAGTTTAGAGTCAGCAAATGTTCTTTTTATGTTGTTTGTAAAATTTTGTGAAATAAAAAACATTGAACAGCTTGTCTCACTTATCCCCGACCCCCCCTCCCCCTACATAACGGGCACTATGCCTAAGGTCTGGTGAGTTCCCAAGGTTTGTAAAATCTTCATCTGTAGATAAAGATGAGGGTTGTCCGAAGGAACTCACCTGCCTAAATAAATTGGTCTTTTGGCTAAGATCAAAGTGTAGTATCTGTTCCCATAGACTGGTATTGTCTTGACCTCCGGGGCTTGATTTACGCTGGTCTATGGGATTGTCCTGTGCAGTTCTAGGAGGTCCACCCTCCCAGGCTTCGCCCCCCCCTCTTTGGGGAGGAGTAAGTTTATTGCTTACTGTCTGAGGCGCCCCTACCGGGGAATGCCGACGGGGCTGCCCAGGCAATTTTTAAATGGCCAGAGTGCTCACCTCTCGAGCGCTGGCTTTTAACCCCACTTTCTCGACCCAATCTGTGGTCACATCTTACTTGTGGGAGTAGGATAAATCTGGCCTTGTGCCTAACTCCTGGGGAGGAGTAAATACCTTTGAATTTCGGAGCCTTGTTGGCCTTTTGGCTAAGATCAAAGTGTAGTATCTGTTCTCGGCATTTTTGCCTTGAGATCAAGTGTATTATCTAGTCCTATCCAGTAGGTGTCGGTTTTACACTGTCGAATCAAAAATCAGATTATCATTTTTTTTTTTAATCCCTTTTCCTTTTGGGGATTTCTTCTCCCCTAAAGTACAGGCTGAGGTCGTGATCTCACCGACGATTACTCATACTCCCCCCCCCCCTCCCCTGAATTTCACCTGAGGCGTTCACACCTGCGAATGCTGGAACTCCACTCCTCAAGTTTCGCCTGAGGCCCCACTGGCGAATACCGATTTCCCCCCCGATTTGGCCTGAGGCGCTCATACCGGCGAATGCCGACACTCCCCCTCCCCAGATTTGGCCTGAGGCGCTCCCCCTCCCCAGATTTGGCCTGAGGCGCTCATACCGGCGAATGCCGACATTCCCCCTCCCCACATTTAGCCTGGCGCCCCACCGGCGAATACCGATACTCTCCTATCCCCCAAATTTGGCCTGAGGCGCTCACACCGGCGAATGCCGACCCCCCCCCCTCCCCAGATTTGGCCTGAGGCGCTCCCCCTCCCCAGATTTGGCCTGAGGCGCTCATACCGGCGAATGCCGACATTCCCCCCTCCCCAGATTTAGCCTGGCGCCCCACCGGCGAATACCGATACTCTCCTATCCCCCAAATTTGGCCTGAGGCGCTCACACCGGCGAATGTCGACACTCCCCCTCCCCAAATTTGGCCTGGGGCGCTCATACCGGCGAATACCGACATTCCCCCTCCCCAGATTTGGCCTGAGGCGCCCCACCGCCGAATGCCGACACTCCCTCTCCCCAGATTTGGCCTGTGGCGCTCACATCGGTGAATGCCGACATTCCCCCTCCCCCCCTATTTGGCCTGAAAGGAGGAGGTAATGCCTGGAAGTATTATATCAGGATAACAGAACGGCCATAGTGAGGAAGGGAGGGGGGAAGGAATATTAGCGTCTATTAATAATTAAGAAAGAAAGTGTGGGAGTGAGAGGGGAAGAAGAAAGAAAGAAAAAAAATGGTTGTAGTGTGAGTGAATTTCTACCCGCCACTCCCTTACTCTGACGTCATATCTAGTTTATCGTGACTTTGCATTATTTTTCTTCTCAAATTAGTATAAATAACGTTGAAAAGTGGAGTTAAAAGCCACCCCCCATTGGAATAAAGTGCTCAGTCGACCCCGGCAGAGTCAATTTTTTTTTTCCGGTTCCGAGATATTACACGCGTCTGGGCTGGCCGGTCGGAATGATGTCACCCGTGTGACCGTGTGTTGGGTACTTTCGGAGGAGAAGCTTTACATACATACATACATACATACATACATACATACATCCATACATACATACATCCATACAGACAGGTGACGTTTATATAATAGATATATATATATTTGTGAGTTCATATTAAAAATACATTTAAGTATATACTCTTTATAATATCTGAAAATGTTTCAAATTGCAAGCTCAATGAGGTTGTATTACAAGCTTCAGAGCATATAAACTTTATAGTCGCATTCCAATGACCATAGAAAAAAATAATTCTAAAACCATAATTTTTCATTCATTCTTTCAAACTCTTTATTTTAATAATTCGGCAATTACCTGTATTTCTTCTTCGTCTCACAAACAAAATCTTTAATTTTTTTTCTCTCCAAATTTAATACGTTTTCTAAATCTTACGCGTGCAAAGTCAAGAGAAATATACAAACTTCAGTTTAACATTTCTGATCATCAGAGCAGTAGTTCGTTTAATAGCAACAGGAAAACATATTATTCCAAAGACTGGGGGAAGGAAAATGTGAAAAGGTGCAGAAGTTTTCACAAAAATAATGGCAAGTCAAAATACATGAAAAATGGTGACAAAAACCTTTCTCTTGAAATTTGAAACGACTCTTCAAACTTCATTGGTGATATATCACCAATGAGATGTAACATGAAGATATGGCTTAATGATGTAAATAAACAAACATATATTGTCCATAAAGGAAATATCTTAATTATCTATACAAATACAAATTTTATTTGTCTGCTGAGTGAGTGGTAAAACTGATGACAGTTAACGTCAGTTTATCTTTGTAGGTAGAAGTTCGAATCCTATGTGCATCTCACTGCCGCCTAGCCCATAGATAAAGTAATCATTTCATTTAACAGAGTGTATACCAAAAACAGTGCAATACGATATTGTCAGAAATATATTATTTTATTATTTACTTAATTACAATGAATTAAATACAGAAGAAATGCTCCAATGTTAATAAGCAAACATATTGTCTACAAAGCAAGAGGTTTGAGGTATCTGTATCCGTTCGACTCTTGGTTTACCGTTAGTTTATTGGATGAGTGGTAAAACCGATGCTAGCTTAAGACATCCAATTGGTGCAGGTTCGAATTCTGTAAGGATCTCATTTTTCTCATTATGAATATCTCTCTCTATATATATAAAGCAAAGTTGTCGCGACAGCACAGCCAAAAGAGATTTTTAATTTTATATCCCTATGCCGAATTCATAAACAGTTTAGGTAGGTTAAAAAGACAAAATATTTTTGCTTGATCGGTGGCTGTGTAGATAAAGTGTTCGCCTTCATTTCCAATATTTTATGCCATCTTTCCAGATTCAGAATATCACACTAGACCATTGTTTGTTTGCGTTCCAGTTATTTCCTAGCCGATATCTGTCATCATCGTAAACCTGAATAATGCAGTTGTTTGTTTATAATCGTTTTTATTCTAATGACAAAAAGTTTTTTCTTTTTAATTATTTTATTAAAAAAATTGGGTACTTTCTTAGCTAAAGACCCACACTAAAATCAACTTGGCATTGTACTTTCCGGATGTTTATGTAAACTGCCGGAAAGCCAATCAAATTGCAAGAAAATAAGCAGACATGCCAACATTTCAACTGATTGAAACGAATAAGCAGACGACATGTCAACATTTCAACTGATTGAAACGCGATTGCAACTGATTGAAATGCGAAAGTACTGCAAAAAATTTTCACCAACTATCACTGGCTGTTGCGTCTCCCGAAGGAGTGATTAACTTTTCTCAGGAAGAAAAACTGATCGCCCAAGAAAAAATATGTTTAGGCAAAAAAAAAATCTTAATTACCTAACCCTAACGAAACCCAACATAATTTTCAGTAAAAAAAACCCAAAAAACCCTAGCCCAAACGACACCATATTTACCTGATTACAAACCAAAAATTATTTTCAGTAAAAAAAAACACGAATGACGCCATATTTACCTGATTACAAACCAAAAATTATTTTCAGTATAAAAAAACCCCGAATGATGCCATATTTACCTGATTAAAAACCAAAAATTATTTTCAGTGAAAAAAAAACCCCGAATGACGCCATATTTACCTGATTACAAACCAAAAATTATTTTCAGTAAAAAAAACCCGAATGACGCCATATTTACCTGATTACAAACCAAAAATTATTTTCAGTAAAAAAAACCCCGAATGACGCCATATTTACCTGATTACAAACCAAAAATTATTTTCAGTAAAAAAAACCCCTAATGACGCCATATTTACCTGATTACAAACCAAAAATTATTTTCAGTAAAAAAAAACCCCGAATGATGCCATATTTACCTGATTACAAACCAAAAATTATTTTCAGTAAAAAAAACCCGAATGATGCCATATTTACCTGATTACAAACCAAAAATTATTTTCAGTAAAAAAACCCTGAATGATGCCATATTTACCTGATTACAAACCAAAAATTATTTTCCGTAAAAAAAAACCCGAATGACGCCATATTTACCTGATTAAAAACCAAAAATTATTTTCAGTAAAAAAAAACCCGAATGACACCATATTTACCTGATTACAAACCAAAAATTATTTTCAGTAAAAAAACCTAGAATGATGCCATATTTACCTGATTACAAACCAAAAATTATTTTCAGTAAAAAAAAACCCGAATGACGCCATATTTACCTGATTACAAACCAAAAATTATTTTCAGTAAAAAAAAACCCGAATGATGCCATATTTACCTGATTACAAACCAAAAATTATTTTCAGTAAAAAAAACCCTGAATGACGCCATATTTACCTGATTACAAACCAAAAATTATTTTCAGTAAAAAAAACCCAAATGATGCCATATTTACCTGATTACAAACCAAAAATTATTTTCAGTAAAAAAACCCTGAATGATGCCATATTTACCTGATTACAAACCAAAAATTATTTTCGGTAAAAAAAAACCCGAATGACGCCATAATTACCTGATTACAAACCAAAAATTAATTTTCAGTAAAAAAAACCAGAATGATGCCATATTTACCTGATTACAAACCAAAAATTATTTTCAGTAAAAAAAACCCCGAATGACGCCATATTTACCTGATTACAAACCAAAAATTATTTTCAGTAAAAAAAAACCCGAATGACGCCATATTTACCTGATTACAAACCAAAAATTATTTTCAGTAAAACAAACCCAAAAAACCCTAGCCCAAACGACACCATATTTACCTGATTACAAACCAAAAATTATTTTCAGTAAAAAAAACCCGAATAACGCCATATTTACCTGATTACAAACCAAAAATTATTTTCAGTAAAAAAAAAACCCGAATGACGCCATATTTACCTGATTACAAACCAAAAATTATTTTCAGTAAAAAAAACCCTGAATGACGCCATATTTACCTGATTACAAACCAAAAATTATTTTCAGTAAAAAAAACCCGAATGATGCCATATTTACCTGATTACAAACCAAAAATTATTTTCAGTAAAAAAACCCTGAATGATGCCATATTTACCTGATTACAAAGTAAAAAAAATATAATTTATCACCTGTTTGTTTTTATTTCTTTGTTAAAAAAATAAATATTTCTTTCATACAATTTGACTAAATGTATTATTTGATTTTTTTCTTTAATTTTTTGCTTTGGTTAATGTTTGTTTTTTTCCCCACTTGTAAATCCAGCCTCGTTTTTGATTTTTTGGATGCAGTTAAGTCAACCGACTTGGCGTCGGTACTTTCCGGCGGTTTACGTAAACATCCAGAAAGTACCGATGCCAGGTCGATTTTAGCGTGGGTCCTAATCTAAGAAAGCACTAAAAATTGTTTTTATTTGAACTGATGCGCAGACAAGAAATGTTTGAGAAATCCGACTTTGGCGGGTATTTCAGCTAGTACATATATAAATATAAAAAAATATATCCGAATTAAAACTGCCTTGAATCTGTTTAAGACAAGCATCAATATAACTGTCAGTGTGATGATCATTCTTCATGAAACTGACAGACAGGTTGATGCTTGTTTTATACCAATTCTAAATTCCTTTCTAAATACAGTTATACTCGGGTTTTCTCTTTCACATTGTAGCATATCTATCATTGATATTGAGCACTCTATACAGAATTATGACACTGTTTGATGCATGGCAGTTTAAATTAAAAAGAGAAATTGATAATTAATATATGAACAGATAAATGCTAGTTGAAATATAAATTAATGAAATATTTAAAAATATAAATCGAGGATTGTGAGAGACTGAGTCAAGATTGAACTAAAATTTAACCAACATCTTATTGAAGAAAAAGAAAGGAGAATTGAGGATAGCAAGTGTTGGTTTCTAACTTCTCTAGCCACCCAAGTCTGACTAGATAAATGCTGACAGTGGCCGCTATAATGTAAAGTAGATTTTCTTTTGATTATACAAATTTGGAGGATGAAAGATTACAATTTTCAGAAAAGTCATTTTTATGCTCATGGCTAGTTTGAGCCTGCCCGGTAAAAAAGTTATCCAGGATAGATTAAGAGTTGTCACCAGGACTGAGTAGAGCTGTCTGAAAATCATAATTATAATTTGGCACAAGAAAAATCATGGCAGATGGAGATTAATTGTTGTTGCTTTTCTAGGGTTCTCTCTCAAAAATAAAACAGATTAAGAAATATTGATGCGTAAGACTTACAGAAAAAAAAGAATTGTCGAGGTGAGAAGACACCCGCTCGTAGAAAAAGATCGGCTTCAGCATTGTCAACACGGTGTATCGGTTTATCGCCGCAGTTGCGGCATCATGATTGTAGAGAACCGTTTCCCTTTTCTGAAGTGAGTTCCATTCTTATTCCTCTTCTTCATCTTCGTTTCGTTTTCTTTCTTTTATTGTACACGACTTACCATTATTTTGGCCATCTTTTAATTCCAATTTTTGAAGAATTATTCTTATATCATTTTGTTGTTCTTTCTTTCTTTATTTATTTTTGTTTTCATTTCGAAATGGATGGAATTGTCATATTTGTTTAACTTTTTAAAAATTCTGCTTTTAATTTAAAAAAATGTCTAACTTAATTATACTATTTAATACAGAAAATGGGGATCGAATGGGAGAAGTTCAGTTCTGCCCATCGCGGATGGAGGATGAGTAAAATCCAAAATGTGTAGAAGCTAATAGAATGAAAGGAATTGACAAATCGGATCGGTTGGGAAGCATACTCCTGGATTACCGACTGACTGGGAGTGAAGAAGTGACTTCAGACTGATTTCGATATAAGCCAGAGATCTTTGCATCTCACCAGTGAATCCTTCAGTGCCACTGTAGTCCATGACACTCAGAAAGACCCTCAGGCTTGGGCCATCTACCTAGCTTGCTAAACCAAGAACTAAAACCTTAGTGCACCCATAGTGTCCGAGAGGAAAAGATTTTTTTTTTTCATGCTAACTGTATTGATGCTCAGTACATAAACTTTTTATTATATTTACTCCTCCCCAGGAGTTAGGCACAAGGCCAGTTTTATCTTACTCCCACAAGTAAGATGTGACCCAAGATCGGGTCGAGAAAGTGGGGTTTGAAAAGCCAGCGCTCGAGAGGTGAGCACTCTGGCCATTTAAAAATTGCCTGGGCAGCCCCGTCGGCATTCCCCGGTAGGGGCGCCTCAGACAGTAAGCAATAAACTTACTCCTCCCCAAAGAGGGGAGGCAAAGCCTGGGAGGGTGGACCTCCTAGAACTGCGCAGGACAGGCGTGCAGTATCCATCGGAACAGATACTACACTTTGATCTTTATTTACTCCTCCCGGAGTTAGGCACAAGGCCAGTTTTATCTTACTCCCACAAGTAAGATGTGACCCAAGATCGGGTCGAGAAAGTGGGGTTTGAAAAGCCAGCGCTCGAGAGGTGAGCACTCTGGCCATTTAAAAATTGCCTGGGCAGCCCCGTCGGCATTCCCCGGTAGGGGCGCCTCAGACAGTAAGCAATAAACTTACTCCTCCCCAAAGAGGGGAGGCAAAGCCTGGGAGGGTGGACCTCCTAGAACTGCACAGGACAGGCGTGCAGTATCCATCGGAACAGATACTACACTTTGATCTTACCCTGACCCATTGTTACATTGTGTTAATACATTTTCTTGTTTGTACCTAGAACCTGACTCGAGCCAAGAACATACCGTATGGTGAGGGAATGCAAGCTGTGTATACTCTCGGATTACCAATTGATTGAGAGTGGCAGAGTAATGAGTCACTTACTATTATCGACCTCCGCTCCAGTGGGGACTGATTTCCATATAAGCCAGAAATCTTCACATTTCAGCAGTGAATTCTCCAGTACTATTGTAGTCCACACAAATTGGAGAACCCCTTGGGCTGCTTACATGGCTCACTACACCAAGAACTAAAACCCTGATAAAAGAACTTAGATTTTCAGTGGAAATTCAGTTTTTGTTTCATGCATTAACTGATCAGCTGTTACATTACATGTTTTGTGCCTGGCGATTAACTCAAGCTAAGAACATAATGTGGGAATTCAGGCTGTGTAAATCAGCAACCAAAGCAAGAACGAACCATGGTCGACAAAGCGACTTGTTAGGGCGAAAAAGAGAACAACTTAAGTGGTACCTTGATCTAAATCAAGGATATCTATTTTGCAGATTTGCTGTGCATCTATGTCCAATATATAAAGTTTGTTTTTTGAGTTTTTGTCATCGATAGCTTATCTGATTCTGGCTATTCAATTTTCATTGTGGCTCATTGCAGCATGTTGTTAAGAAGGATAAAATGTAATTCCATTTAATTACTTTCAGAAAATACTTTATCCGGGTCAGAATTATTTTCAAATGGCCGCCATTTTAAAAAAGGGGGCGAAACTCTGTATTTGTCTATACAGAGTTACTTCGCTTTGATTAGAACAAAAAATATTTCGTGGAAATAACGTCATATAAACTATGCCGGTTTTTCAAATTATATATATATATATATATATATATATATATATATATATATATATATATATAAATCTTAAATAGAACAAAATAATACTCCACTCTATAATGAAGCCCAATATGTATTCGTATATAAATATATATATATATATATATATATATATATATATATATATATATATACACACTTCTATCGTGATTCAACCCCTAAAAGAAGAAAAAAAACAATAAGACAGTCTCGCCTGACAAAGTTGTTCTACAACGAAAGCTTGGAAAAAAAAAAAAGAAAAAGCTAAATAAATTAATTTTTTATTTAAATTGCACGTTGTGTTGATTTTCAAAATATTTCACTTAAATACATTTTCCTGCGTGCCTTAAAAATGTTGTCAATTTCCTTTATATATATATATATATATATATTACTAAAGAGTTATCACTTATCAAGGTCACTCGAGGATAATGGTTAATGAGTGTCAGATAGACAGTGAGACAACACTGAGATGATTAGTAATGATGGTTGAAATTAGACAGAATGGGATTATTTAAGAGGACGGCTCCACAAGAATTAGTTTACATTACACTTAGACATTGTTTACATTGGACATTGGAATGCTCTGAGCAGCACCTCCCCAGATGTGGCAACAGTACTTCATCTTAGGGTGTATTTGGTTTTTATACAGGTAGAGGATTGCGTCAGGAGTGAGATATCTTCTGGAGCGGTAGAATGATCTAACATATTTTCGAGCGACCTTGGCAACGCATTTGATGTGAGTCTTCCATTTCAGGTCTGGAGTGAAGGTTAGTCCCAGAAGCTTGTCAGAACAGGGGACTTTCTCAAGACAAGTGCCATTCATTTCAATTGGGGCCAAGTGGGGATCAAAACGTTAGTGGTGAAAAGATAGAAGCATGGTTTTGGACTCATTAAAAGTAACCAGCCTCCTTTTTCCCCATTGTACCATGTGCTCAAGGTCGGAAGAATCCGTCCTATCACACAAAAATGAATAAAATAGTATTATTTCCCAACCTCTGGACGAAACCATTTCAAATGGTGAAGGGGAAGCGAGAAAACAAATAGCAAGTCAGACAACCCCCACCACCTGAAATGAATTCAAAAAGAGATTCTTCACCCTAAATTTTAAAGTGAACAGTAGTTTTTATAGGTCATCAGAAATGATAATATTTTATAAATCAAAAATTAAATCACTGACATAATTCTATGATTTTATATGAATATTAGTGTGAACACTGGCAAAGCATAATTTTTTTTCCTCGTCATTTTTGACAGAGGGTGTACACTAGTGATAATAATAATAATTAAAATGAATGTTATGATAGATGTTGTTTATTGTTTTTACCTGTGGTATGCCTTTCATGCCTTATGCAATTTTCACACTATCAGAAGATCACACGAGGCATAAAATCGACATGACAGGTAAACACAATAAATAACATCTATCATAACATTGTTTTATTTATCATAATTATTATTATCATTATTATCATTATCATTATTATTATTATCATTATGTCTAAGTTTTTGACATGAAACTCTAGTAATGTTTATACAAGAGGGAGAGGTAGGAGGGAGGGGAGGGGAGGGAGGGAATGAATCTGGTAAATCTAAAAAGATATCTGCAATGAAAATAAAAACCACAGGTATTGTTATTTTAATGATTAAGAGTCTGCAAAAAGTGTTTCCTCTATTTAATACTTCACACACTCACATAATTACCTACTAGACACCATTCTCGAGTACTTGCGGTCTCTCTGTACAAAGGTTTGTCAGGACAACCTGACATGAGGTTACTTCACCCTACAAGTTGACTGACCAGATATCCAAAATAACATAGTATTCAGAGCCCAGATAAGATCCCTTCGACACGGCTATTAACTGGCTCATACGAGAAATGGGGCACCTTCTTCAAGTAATGATACCCCAAGTAACAACACTTAACGGGATACTCCACCAAACTAGATGAATTCTTGTCCCGGAATCCAGTAAGACCAAGAGATCAAAACAAAAATCAACTGTAACATAGTTAACTGGTCAATTAGGAAGAGGAACATTTATGTTCTTAACTTCTTTATTGACTCAATGTTTCAGAGGTAAAGGAGAATTCTAATGGAATATTCAAATATCTATGTATCTCATATAGAGATCAAGTGTTAGCCCCAGTAAGGTGCCCCTTGATTTCTGAGTACTTCGCTGAACTAAAATAAAAGAGAAAAATTATATATATAAATGCGAAAATTGAATGCACATCTCACACTAACGTGATGTAAAATGCCATATTTATTTTTTCATTTTTTTTAACTCGAGTTCACCCCAGACAAGGCATACTACCACTGAGACAGGAATTTAAGGGTGCATACTAAGAGAGGAGTTGTACGGCGAGATGTTTGTTTACATTGTATTTAAATTTCTACATGTCGGAACAGTCGGGGAAACAGGAAGCAGGAAGAGGGTTCCAAAAGCTGGCAGCTCGAGGAAAGAAGCTATTAGAGTAGAAAGCTTTCCGGCATCTGAGTACCACCACACTGAATGGATGGAATTTAACTGATTATTGAGCTGGTCAGGTGTATTAACATCGAGGAGGGGGGCTAGAGCAGCAAGTTCATCGCAGCACATTCCATTGAAGTACTTATAAAACAAGCACATGGATGCAACAATACTTTACACAATAGACACATCTTTTTTTATATACTGCTTATGTATATGCGATATCAGTCACAAGGTTAACTGATTTTCATATTAATTTTAGAAAAAAATTATTTTATTTATTTTAACTATTATTTGTTATTGTCTTTTTTTAATTCAATGATTGTTTCGATTTTAATATAACAAATAGTTCTGTTTCGCAATATTGTTTTATTTCCTGGGCAAATGTTTAGCATTTGTGTTCAAATGTTCCTTTCTTTAGAGGGACCCACTTGGTTTGCAAACAAGTTGCGATCTATTTCTAATTTGCAAGTGAAAAGGCAAGTCGATTTCTTCTTTCTTTTCCTTTCTTTACGATCACATTTAAGATAAATTTGTATCGAAATTACTAAAATGTTTATCTATATAAAGGAGGAAAAAATTGTTTCGTGTTTACAACAATTAAATGTTTATTATTTTAAATTAATGTTTAAAGTATTTCAAGTAGCGAACTTTACAAAGCGATATATATATATATATATATATATAGTCATCCACATACAGCCTGTTTCGCTGTTTCACAGCTCATATATATATATATATATATATATATATTGTGTGTGTATTTAGGCAACATATTTTCATTTCGCAAACATTACTAAATAACACAAAGTGTTTTTGCTTATTAAGAGATTTTTTTTAATTTTTCAATTTTCCGAATGGCTTATTTAGTGTTTCGGTCAAATTAGTGTATGTAAGTTCTGTGGGTTTCTTGTTCCATTTTCTTTCCTTTTTCGCGAGTACTTTCGATTTGATTCAAATCGAAAGTACTTACGAAACAAGAAAGAAAATGGAATAAGAAACCCACAGAACTTACATAAATCGAAAGTACTTGCAAAAAAGGAAAGAAAATGAAACAAGAAACCCATGGAACTTACAGAGTCCATTTTGTCTTATCTCTACAGCGGCCATGGGGGTCGAGCTATATGACAGAAGGAAATGCATTTGAAATGCTGAATTAACGCCCGACCGATCCCTTACTCTCACACTCACCAAAAAGGAATCTAGCATCCAACAAGCATTCTCCGCCCCGCCCTGAATGCAGATGACCCAACATTAAAGGGCCGAGTGCTGTAGCTTGATAGGATACAATGACCAATAGCCAGCTGTGGCCGTCACTCATCAAATCATCAGCTCAGAGAAATCTCACACACACACACATCCCGCCCAGGAGTTGGAGTCAAGACAGTCAGCGATGATCAGCCAAGAGATAAACAATCGCCAACCGGCAAGGACATGTCTGGCAAGGATACATCATTCGAGTCACCCACTACTACAGAGATATGCCGATATAGAAATGAGAAGCCGGAACATGCCATCCGAGACGTCTTCTAAACCACACGGATTAAACGAAAACCTTCGAGACTACTTCTTTTACCAAACTCTGCCGCTGAGCATGAACATCATGGAGAAATGATTACCTCCCAACCCCCACGCTGCGAGAAGATTAGATAGCGCCAAGATGAAATTCCACAGTCGCATACGCACTTACGATTTCCGACGCTTGCTCTCTGAACACTGCCAATGACGTTTCCATTCAATGTTCAGTGTGGATCTTGGATGAGTGTGATTATCAAACTTTCAGCCCTGTTGGGGAGACTTATACTTGTGAGTGAGTAAACCCCCTTTTTTCCCCTTCATTCCGTGATTTGCTTGGGACATATTTTGTTCATGAACTCTGCTCGCCATAGTTACGTTAGACTGAATCTCTTCCCCTTAAAATAGTGCTTTGCTTCTTCTTGCTATTTGTTTTATACATGTTTATCCCTTCCCTGTTCTTTTGTAAATAAATATTAGTTGGATCTTAACTTGGTTTTTGAGTCGTCTCTTACTTGCTCGTTAGTCTTCTTTATTTTTTTCATGTGATGTCTTGAATTGGAGAATCCCCTTCCCCCTGTATTCTGTTGGTAATATTGGAACGTAGGGACTTACAAACCACTTCCGGACAGTTTTACTTTTTTTTATTTTGATCATTGTCATGCGCTCGCCGCCATGGTCCCAACGAAGGCTGTGTGTGGCAATATTTATTCAGTTAAATAATTCTTGATAATTCACAACTTACGTTACCACAATATATCTCTGTAAAGGATAGTATAGAAATGTACAACCAACATTTGTCTGTGAAAGCTCTATTTTCCTAAGGAAAATAATTATATGTATTTTTCTTTTTATTATTTCAGAAAAAAATAATTTCCCACCATGCTAGTAGAATACCGGCTGGTATTCTGTTAATAATTCATAATAAAATTAATTCACGAACAAGAACAGTTTTCGGAGGTTTAACATGATATTATATGACAAGGTGATCGGCATTCCCAAGTTGTCTATCGGTATCTGTCACATAAGCCTCGGGCAGTGTTGTCAAGAATAGATCAAGAAGTGCAGCTTGTTGATCCTCATGATCCGGGAGGCGGGTCGAGAAAGTAATGGTTTGTTAAAGGGAATGTGCAATTGAAAAGCTACGCATGCTGTTTTCAGATGAGTCAATAGCTCAAGAAACCAAGCCAATCTCTGTGGTGGATATTACAGTCCACAAATATATGGATTTGGACAAGTGCTGCGTCTATACTATTGTAGACATAGTCGAGTAGGGTACAGTCCTGGGTCGAGAGAGAACAGTAAAGGAAATAGAGGTAACTAACGCTGTGTTCTAAGGTTAATCTAAAGCACATGTAGGGCTGATCTTAATATTCTAGACTAAGTTCTCCAGTCAAGAGGAGGGTATTACGGATATAGACACCGAGCCAGAGTCTTTACGGCAGAGTGGGAGGTATCCTGGCATATAAAAACGATTAGAGGAGGTTGAGGATTTTAGATTAGTTTTGCTTAGTGCTAAAATATCTGGGGAGTTTACACGAAGAAAGAACTAACGTTGATGATGTAGAATCCTAAGTCCTCGGATATTTGTGAAGGAGAGCCCTAAGGAAAAAGGCAATTTGGCTGTTTTCTGTTTGTTGCAAAGAAAATGCTATTTGAAACTTAAGGATGACAAAGCAAAGAAAATACTATTTCAAACTAAATCATTACAGAGCCCACCCCCCTCCAAACCAATTGCTATTTAAAACTTTTGCATGACAATCCAAAGAAAATTGTTATTTCAAACTAAACCAATGACAGGCCAAATCAATTGTGATTTCAAGATAAACTAATGACAGACCAATGAAATTGCTATTTCAAACTTAACCAATGACAGACCAAAGAAACTGTTATTTCAAACTTAACCAATGACAGGCCAAATCAATTGTGATTTCAAGATAAACTAATGACAGACCAATGAAATTGCTATTTCAAACTTAACCAATGACAGACAAAAGAAACTGTTATTTCAAACTTAACCAATGACAGATCAAATCAATTGTGATTTCAAGATAAACTAATGACAGACCAATGAAATTGTTATTTCAAACTTAACCAATGACAGACCAATGAAACTGTTATTTCAAACTAAACCAATGACAGGCCAAATGAATAGTTTTTTCAATTAAATTAATGACAGACCAAAGAAATTGTTATTTAAAATGTTAGCATGACAGAGCAAAGAAAATGCTATTTCAAACTTAATAGTGCCTGACGGACAAAGCCTCTTACAGAGATGTGAGAATGCATCTAAAAATAACTATTAGAATTCAATTTCTGACTCAAAACTAAAATTTGATGCTGTCAAATTTTTCAATAAAACATCCACTGATCCGACACAAGCAGGTAGTTAAAATCATTTTTTGATCTCCTATTACCAAATCAAAAGAAGTGTCGTTTTAACTGGCTGTTACATAAAATGTCAATTCATGTCAGTGACACAGGGGAAAACCGATACTTTTCATGGTTCAAAATTAATTATGGAGTTTTTGACAAATTCTCTACAAAAGTATATAAAAAAAAATGTTTGTTTGTATACGTGTTTGATTTTATTTTTACTGAAGCCAGATGCAAAGCTGACATGACTTTCAAAATAAGATTTTTGTTTTAAACATACGGTTTTGGTTGTTTTGTTTTACGGCATATCAACCCTTTTCGGGTTATTTAATGCTGAATCCAGTCATTTTGATAAAAATGTTATACTTCAAGTTCTTTATATCTTTTTATATTTGTTTATGATGTTTGGTTTGGCTGTTTTGTAACATGATTGAGTTTTGCAAAGGGAAAGGAAAAAAAAAACAATAACATCAATGTTTGGTGCATTTTAGGTTAGGAAGCCAGTATTTTCAGACAGCCTGATCTGATAGCACCAGATAAACATACAGAAAATTTCGACAGAACATGATCTGTTACAAAAACGATCCTCCACTCTATAATAAGGACCAATGTGTATTTATTTGTATATAAATATATAAATAAATATATGTCCGTCCTGTCACACAAAAGTGTCGCCCAGATCCAATCTTTTTCATTTTTTAATAGTTCATTAAGAGGAACTTGCAAATTGTGCATGTTTGGAATAAACACATTGTAATAATTTGTCAAATCAAGAAAACTTTGTAGGGACGATACATTTTCGGAAGCAGGCATCAATAGTGCTCCAAATAGTGTTTTGTGAAAATGCACTTTTATCTTCACCATTTTGACCCCTTTTCGATAATTCTCATTATTTTTTTTTTATTTCTGTTTGGTATAAAGAACCATTTCCTCAAATCTTTTCATTTGCTCCATCTGCCTGTTTTGAAATTGTTCTTTCTGATCTAGGAATGTTTCTTCTAGTCGAAACTTTTATTTCCATTTTCTTCTAATATTCCATTTTTCCCTCTGTAATTGCAATTGTTGTTCTTGTTGGTGCCTGATAATTTTGAAAATAGCAGTTTTAAATTCCTACATTGTCACTTAAAATAGGATGACATATATATATATATATATTTTAGATTCACATGGTTGTAGCTTTTCTCACTGGAAGATAAATTCTTAACCTCTTAGCGAGAGAAAAAAAAGAAGCTTGTTCAAACTTATTTTTGTGTTCCTGATTAAACAAAAGGAAAAAGAAAAATCGAAAGACTTTTTTCGTGTTTTTTCCGTGATCAAACAACTTAAATTTAAAAAACCATGATTTTAAATCTGTTTCTTCCTACTCAAGAACGAAAAGCCTTTTTTAAATCCTATGATGCTGAATGTTCTTGTTTTTGTTGTTTGGTACGCTTTGTATGTTAAAAATCAATTATGGTTTTAACTTCTTGCTCTATTGTTACGTCCTTCTTCGAAAATCCAACGTTCCAGTTGTAGTAATGGTTATGTTTTAAAAAAGAATGGTAATCGATTACAGCAACACCATTAACAGATTCTCAGAACTAGACACTTACCAATGCTAAACTGTTCTGAAGAATACAAGTGTTTGAGCTTTAGAAATTTAATCGACAGGAAAATCGAACAATTAATATTAAAATTGTCGAAGATATAGTTCGGTATAATATCTTCATTACCCTTGATCTTAAATCTGCTTCCCATCAGTCAGTAACATATATTGCAAAATGTTGTGACTGAACAGACAAGAGAACTGCTTGCCTTTGGAATTCCCTCCCTGCTATCTGTTTCCCGACTGTACTAACATGCAGAAATTGAAATGTAATGTAAATAAACATTTTGTTGCACAGCTCCTCACTTAGGGTGCCCCTATAAAACCAACCCCTAATTGACAGTCCCCTTATGTCTCAGTGGCAATGCGCCTTGTTTGGGGTGAATATCAGTAAAAAAAAATTAAAAAAAGAAAAAAAACTGTTGTAAAAAAATAAAAGACACGAAGCATGGAAACCTTACTTATGGTTTTATTCAGCAGAAGTAAAGCTAGTATAAAACAAACAGATTATTTATACTCTGGAGCAGTCCATTATTGCACTGTGGCAGGGAGGAAAAGGATAAGGAGATAGTATTGTTCACTACAAAAACTCGACTTCATATTTATAATTCTTGAAGGGGAAACTGTTATAAATTATATTATTACTTCCCTCGTATTAATTCTTTAGTTAGTTCCCTATTATTCTCACTTGAACGATTCTTGTTAAACCTGCTATTTGTTTGATTTTGAAAATTATTTCCCTTATTTTTTGCATAATTAATTTCAGGCAGTGGGAAGGTTCGTCAGACTTCTTAGATTCCTTCTTGCTTCCTTATTACCCCTAACGACTTGAAAGTGGTTTCATCTGGGAGCTTAAAAGCTTTTTACAGTCTTGGCTGCCTTAACATAATTCAATTTCAGATTTAAGATATGATTATTTTTTTTTTAATGGAAATCGCTCCAGACAAGGCATTAAGCCACTTGATGTAACGAGCTAACAAGAATGAAAGATGATTATCGCAAAGTCAAAAGATGCCTATTAACTATAGCCTTGAAAAGACAAAGGTAATCAGTAGGAGGAAAACAGTCAGAAAGAACAAAGTTCCATAAGCCTGCGGTTCTTGGAAAGAAGCGACTGGAATAGGAATCTGTATTGCAATGAGGTATCAAAACAGCAAATTAATGAGGACCACTAGACAAACGAGATGGAACAAAAGAAGCAGAGAATAGTTCACATAATTATGAAGAACACATGCTATAATAGTATTTATTTGGGAACTGATGAGTCAGTCATTGCTTCTGTTGCTGTGAGTACACAATCTTGTTTCTTCTGTTGCTGCGAGTGACAATCTTGTTTCTTCTGTCGCTGCGAGTGAGAATCTTGTTTCTTCTGTCGCTGCGAGTGACAATCTTGTTTCTTCTGTCGATGCGAGTGACAATCTTGTTTCTTCTGTCGATGCGAGTTACAATCTTGTTTCTTCTGTCGATGCGAGTTACAATCTTGTTTCTTCTGTCGATGCGAGTGACAATCTTGTTTCTTCTGTCGATGCGAGTGACAATCTTGTTTCTTCTGTCGATGCGAGTGACAATCTTGTTTCTTCTGTCAGTGCGAGTGACAATCTTGTTTCTTCTGTCGATGCGAGTGACAATCTTGCTTCTTCTGTCGATGCAAGTGACAATCTTGTTTCTTCTGTCGATGCAAGTGACAATCTTGTTTCTTCTGTCGATGCGAGTGAACATCTTGCTTCTTCTTTCGATGCGAGTGACAATCTTGTTTCTTCTGTCGATGCGAGTGACAATCTTGTTTTTTCTGTCGATGCGAGTGACAATCTTGTTTCTTCTGTCGATGCGAGTGACAATCTTGTTTCTTCTGTCGATGCGAGTGACAATCTTGCTTCTTCTGTCAATGCGAGTGACAATCTTGTTTCTTCTGTCGATGCGAGTGACAATCTTGTTTCTTCTGTTGCTGCGAGTGACAATCTTGTTTCTTCTGTCGATGCGAGTGACAATCTTGTTTCTTCTGTCGATGCGAGTGACAATCTTGTTTCTTCTGTCGATGCGAGTGACAATCTTGTTTCTTCTGTCGATGCGAGTGACAATCTTGTTTCTTCTGTCGATGCGAGTGACAATCTTGTTTCTTCTGTCGATGCGAGTGACAATCTTGTTTCTTCTGTCGATGCGAGTGACAATCTTGCTTCTTCTGTCGATGCGAGTGACAATCTTGTTTCTTCTGTCGATGCGAGTGACAATCTTGTTTCTTCTGTCGATGCGAGTGACAATCTTGTTTCTTCTGTCGATGCGAGTGACAATCTTGTTTTATCTGTCGATGCGAGTGACAATCTTGTTTCTTCTGTCGATGCGAGTGACAATCTTGTTTCTTCTGTCGATGCGAGTGACAATCTTGTTTCTTCTGTCGATGCGAGTGACAATCTTGTTTCTTCTGTCGATGCGAGTGACAATCTTGTTTCTTCTGTCGATGCGAGTGACAATCTTGTTTCTTCTGTCGATGCGAGTGACAATCTTGCTTCTTCTGTCGATGCGAGTGACAATCTTGTTTCTTCTGTCGATGCGAGTGACAATCTTGTTTCTTCTGTCGATGCGAGTGACAATCTTGTTTCTTCTGTCGATGCGAGTGACAATCTTGTTTCTTCTGTCGATGCGAGTGACAATCTTGTTTCTTCTGTCGATGCGAGTGACAATCTTGCTTCTTCTGTCGATGCGAGTGACAATCTTGTTTCTTCTGTCGATGCGAGTGACAATCTTGTTTCTTCTGTCGATGCGAGTGACAATCTTGTTTCTTCTGTCGATGCGAGTGACAATCTTGTTTCTTCTATTTTGGGTGAACTTACCAAGTCAAGAAGATGACCCTTGTGTACAATTTCCTCATGTTGATTCTACACAATGAGCGGTACAGTCTTCTCATTTATCCCATTAACTCATCCAGCACGAGAATATGTCGCAGAGATTAAGTTGAAAGCTGCAAACACACTAAATTCATATCCTCTATAGTATACCACGAAGTCCGACAGCCATCTATCGTAGGCTGCTATAATCGCAGTTGGACTCTCTCCGAAGAAAAGTAACCTTTGCGTTGACTCTCAGCATATGTTTCTGAGCTGACTGAGTGATTGACAGTTTTCGGACTCAAACGGACAGTTTTCGGACCAAACACAAGAATAGGTCTTGAAGATAAAGTAGATTGCTACACAACCACTAAATTCACAATCCCTGTCAACAAGTTGAACAGCTCCAGCTTTTCTCCTACGCTTGCTGTTCCCCCCTCTCTTCAGACCCCCCCCCCCCCCCGTGTTGAATAGAACCTTCCAGACATGAAATGGTTAACAATATGCTATTTATCAACACAGAAGTCAGATTAATTAATTGTTTCCGGTCTCTTTAACCGTATGGTGATAATTTTTGAACCTAAGTTTCCAATGCTTGTATATTTTTATACATTAAGAGCTCAGTGTCAAGTCTTTCTGGACGAAGTAGTCTGTCCATTTTTTTGATTCTTGTTTTTTGTGATTAAAACTATTCCATGGAATACTTGTTGTTTTTTTCTGTTCAATCTCAGTACATATCTCTTTTCATGTTTGTATTTGTGTATTTTAATAAATAAAATAGATAGGCCTTGACAAATATGATAAACTAATTAGAGTGTGAACAGTACAGAAGAGTGCCAAAAAAAACCTTATGTAATAAGCTATAAGGCATCGTTTTATAATGTGAATGTATTCGATGTAACAACGACCAAAGATTTTCAAGCAAAAACAAAAATGTGAGAATCAGATTTTATTTCAAATTGCTAAAAAGTTGAATTGGAGAAAAAAAATTAAGACGCTTACTTTTTTTCTGAAAAAAAATAATTGAAAAGTGATAACAAACCAACCACAGACGGATCTAACAGACGAATGAGAGAGATTTTGTTTTGATTTAAAAAAAAAAAAAAAAGAAGAAATTCCTCATTTACTTTTTTGGTCGACAAACTGTGAGTAGAATTTTGTTGTTGTTTTTCTTTTAATTAAAAATGAAAGAAGCTTTGTAAATTAAACTGCTGAACTGTTTGATGTTAGAAAAGACTTTCGGAATCTTGAAAAAAAGATGTACTGTAATTGAATTAATTCTTTAATTAGTTTCTCTGCCGCTAAGCAGATAACTATATAGATAAATAATACACATTGGTCTTTATTATAGAGTGGTGGATTTTTGAAGAGGAAACATTATTACCTCCCCTTGAATTAATGTTTTAGTTAGTTTCTCTGCCTAATGCAGAAAAAAATACAAACATTGGAAACTTACGTTCAAAAATTATCACTATACGGTTCAAGAGACCGGAAACAATTAGAGCACTGTTTCGGAAAATACAACCAAACATTTTCAGGCATGACTTATGAACAACGAATGCTACAAAAACGAAAATAAATCCAAGGTCCACTTTCTACTCTCCATATATCTTCTAGTGGAGATAGCCAGCTCGGATGTCAAGTCGACAGGGGCAGAAGAGAAAAGGTTGACGTCTTTCTTCGTAGGTCACTGGAAGCTCTCTGACTACTGTGCAATTCCCTAAAGGTCTGGATGTGGTCCTTCAAAAGTTCAGTCGAAATTAATAGCCCTGGAGGCTGATTTGGCATCGTGTGACCAAACCACCTCGTAAGGGCTGCCCTCTGCAAGAGGAAAGAAATGCCAGTGTTTATGACTACCACAGATAAACCAGACTCTCATGATCGAGTTGAATTACTTTGTGACTTCTCGACATTTGAAAGGAATTAAGAATAATTTAAACTGTCAAATAGAAAATCATTTAAACTGGCTTTAACATTCTTAGCAAACTTGAGTAAAACATTTTTTATATTGTTTTAGCTACCACTCCTACAAATAACTTTCTTAAAAATCCTATTTAAAAATAATTTAATTACGAAATTAAATCTACCATAATACATTTCACTTAATCTGTAAACGAGTCAGGGATTTTAATCTTTTGTTAATAATTGAAAAAAAAATTTAATTACTTCTGTGATTATTTCAAATTTGAAAAGAATTGGAAAGCATTTAAATTGTCGAATAAAAATTCATTTAAACTGGATTTTAAATTCTTAGCAAATCCTCATGTATTAAAAAAGTTTGGGAAGCTACTTAGCTTTAACCACCCCAACCCCACGTTTGAGTAGCAATTTTTATTTTAAATATTATTCAAGCTATCTCCCAACCACAAATGATTTCTTTAAATCGTAGTTTAAAAAATAATTTAATTACGAAATTAAATCCACCACAATGCATTTCAGTTAATTCGTAAAAAAGTCAGCCATTTTGATATTTTGTTAATAATTGACAAAAATGAAGGAATTGCTTTGTGACGTCTCGAAATTTGAAAGGAATTTGGAAACATTTAAGCTGTTGAATAGAAAATCATTTAAACTGGCTTTAAAAGTCTTAGCAAATATTCCAAAGGTTCTATCATACACTTGAACCTTATTTTAAAAGATTTTTTTTTTTGGTGGTGGGGGGGGGGGGTTAACAAAAAAAAACCCTCAGGCAACGACAGGTAAAGAAATATATATATATATATATATATATATATATATATATATATTAGTATAGTTAGCCTATGTAGCAACAGGATTCGCCATTTTTACTGAGTCTCACATTAAAGAAATTACAAAACAAACACATTTAGTGAGGGTGTATTTATTTTTGTCCTTCTTGTATGAACAGCTGAGGCGTATGATTTCACTGAAGAGACGTTAACCTCACAAGAAATCTATCCAACCGGAAAGGTATTTCAATTATTCCACAGAAAGAAAAAGAAAGCTGGTGTTTACTTAGGTACCCCTTCATCTGATTCATCGTCTTGTCAATGATTCAGAAATCTATCATTCTATTTATTTTTTATACTCAAGCAATTCAGGAGGGCATACTTCTTGATTACAATTGAGCTTGTTTACGCTTGCTGGCATTGCAGAAAAGAAATATGATAACACAACTGTGAAATCCAAACATAATGGATATTTTGTTTCAGATTTTTTGAGATGGGGATTGATGATTTGTATTTGGATTATTATAGACTACTAGTCTCATCTTTTTTTTTATTTTTTTTTTACTCATATTCACTCCAAAACAAGGAACATTGCAACTGAGACGTAAGGGGCTACTGTGAATTAGGGACCATGTCTACAGGGACACTCTAAATATGGAGTTGAGCAGCGAGATGTCCGTTCACATTGCATTTAAATTTCTGCGTGTTAGTATAGTCAGGGAAGCAGGAAACAGGGAGGCAATTCTAAAGTCTAGCCGTTCGAAGGAAGGAACTATCAGAGTAGAATGCTCTTCGGCATCTGGGGACCTTTACAGTGAAGGAATGAGATTTTACTGCTTATCGGGTTGGTCGTGTGTATTTACGTCGACGGGGTACCAGTGCTACGAGTTACTCAGAGCACATTCCACTAAAGTACTTCTAAAACAAGCACAGGGGTGCAACATTGTTGTAATGGGACAGGGGCTGGAGCTTGGTTGAAAGTGTGGGACCTATTAGATTGGAGACTCTTTTTTGGACCCTGTCCAATAAAGAAAGACTAGTGGCTGATGCACCGGCCCATATGTGGCAAAAATATTCCATCCATGGGCGGATGGTGGCTTTGTAGAGATATAGGATATTGTTAAGTGTGAGTATTTTTCTAGCGCAGTAGAGGGAGCCCATCTTCTTTGCAGCAGCCTTGGCAATGTCTTCTATGTACTTTTTCCCAATTCATGTTACCTGTGAATATTAGGCTGAGGAGCTTGAATAATGAACTCTTAGAGAGTGGCAATCGGTGGCTGAAAAGGTTCTTTATAATTGTTGAAGGAAAGGAGCTTTGTGTTAGTAGCACTAAATTTTACCATCTTCGTTGTTATTTCCACAACGTTCCGGCGAATGTAACCCTCGGCCTTCTTCAGGAACATCTTTTTGAACTTGGGAACCTATATATATAGTAACAAGTTCGCTTCCCGCCTGTGGAACACATTACCATGGGACTACTTCCCTGTTGATTACAACTTGATCGTCTTCACATCCAATGTGAATGAATTCTTGTCATCAACGCAGTTTATACTTTTGATCAATGTTTGCACATCCATAGTGTTCCTCATCTCTCAGTTGAACATCCTACTGTCTCATTAACCCTATTCCTCGAGTGGCTTTTGACCTTGATAAGTGGTGACTCAATAGTTAAAAAAAAGTAGTAATATTACACATCTAGATAAAATTAGGTATGAAGCTTCCCAAAATTCATATTAGAATTGTCAACACAGACCCGTGGCATTATCGTTAAAGGTGCTCTTCTAGGGATTTAAGGTTCAATCCTTACCACAGACGATTATAGCTAACAATAAACTAAAAATTAACATTTCTACCCACTAATGGCTGATGGGTTGAGAACAATCTACCCCGATTAAATAAAGGGTTCAGTTCATAATTTTGTCTAGGTTCCAGAGTTTGCCATTAAAGATTCTCAAGTTCGAAAAGATGCACCTGAACAAGGTCAGAGGTTACATCGTCTGAAACGTAGTGAAAATACGAACCAAGATCAGAACAGTAGTTTGAATACAATTAATCAATTCTCATCTCAAAACTTCTGAAATAAAATACAAATTATTATCCTGAAACATTATTAAAGTGATTAATTAACAAATTATGAGCATTTTAAGGATTTCACAGTCGGCCATCTTGGACTTCACCTTGAAAACACTATTTTTCCAGTAGTCAGGTTGTGATCAACTTTGATAAACTAGCAGGAAGACCCGACGTTACCCGGTAGTTAACGAGGAGCACTATCTCCTTTTTCACTATGTTCATAACACCATATTATTTTCTTTTCGTTTTACTGCCCCCCCTCTCTAGTTTCGCCCCTTAATATAGTCAAAAGAAACTGAAATTTTAGAAACCTTTCTGAATTATTGTCTTATACATATTGTTTAAATTTCATTAAAATTAGAGATATGTATTTGAAGTTTTAAGAGAGTTCTACCCCCATAGTTCCCTTAGAGTGGGACATAGACATTTGCAACCACTTCTATTGTCTTCCCTAAAGAACTTTACAGATATGATTTAAATTTCATCAAAATAAGATATATTTAAAATTTTAAGACACGGTTCTACTGCCGTACCTCTTTTAGGTGGCACTTAAAGATTGGGAACTATTTCCATTGTTTTCCTCGGAAAATTATACATATAAATACACTTTTAGTTATTATGTAGATTCTCTAACCTTTCTTTCTATAGGGAACACATACACATTGACATTATATATATATATATATATATATATATATATATATATATATATGATAATTTTATTTACACAGACATGTACAAAATCTGCGACACTGGCATGTCGATGTTATCGATCAACAGTTACTATAAACTGAGATCTCATCAGGCAGAGTTAGAATCCGATCTTAACCTCAGATCATATTTGGAGAGAAATCTGAGGTTAAGATCGGATTCTAACTCTGCCTGATGAGATCTCAGTTTATAGTAACTGTTGATCGATAACATCGACATGCCAGTGTCGCAGATTTTGTACATGTCTGTAAATAAAATTATAATATATAAAGCTCTATTTTGATATTGAGCACTTTTTATAAACCCGGTTAAAATTCTCTGGATTACCACCCTGTGGATATTTTTTACCTGGATTATTACCATTATTATATATATATATATATATATATATATATATATATATATATATATATATTATCAATAATATATTATTAAAACTGTTGAGAAATCTCAAATAAAATAATTTGTTTAGGAACAATAGACATTTTAATGGATTTGGTGATCATCTTGGATGCCATAACTAAAAAAAAACATAAGATGTGAAATTTTGATATGTTATTTATTCCATATGACATAATGACGTTATCCTAAAAAAAGAATCACTATGTTTTTAGTTTTGAGTTAAATACTCCTGCTCATTACAAATCGACCGTTGCTAATTCCACAAACTTAATTCTTTCACCGTACAAGAAAATAGAGTAGTTCATATTTACTTGCCTCCCCACGAGGGCAGAGTTAAACACAAGGTCGGTTTTTAATGTGGGTTAAATCCGGCACCTTAAAAAGGCGCACTGGATTGGGACAAAAATTAAAATTGCCTCAGTCTTGAAGAATTTCTTCTTCACTGACCGAGGACAAAAAAAGATGTAGTATCAGAACAGATACTAGAATTTGCTCCTAGCCAAAAGGCCAAGGAATAGAGTAGTCTATGTTTGGAGTAATATGCTTTTGGAATTAAGTGTAGATATGGTTTGTTGAGTAATTAGGTATGATTGAGGGCTGATGACCTTTAAGGTCATCTGTGGTTCTATATGAGAGTATTGATTTACTCCTCTCCAGGAGTTAGGCACAAGGCCAGTTTTTATCTTACTCCCACAAATAAGATGTGACCCAAGGTCGGTCGGGAAAGTGGGGTTTAAAAATTGCCTGGGCAGTCCCGTTGGCATTCCCCGGTAGGGGCGCCTCAGGCAGTAAGCAATTAACTTACTCCTCCCCAAAGAGGGGAGGCAAAGCCTGAGAGGGTGGACCTCCTAGAACTGCACAGGACAGACCCATAGACCGGCGTAAATCAAGCCCCGAAGGCCAAGACCATACCAGTCTATAGAGTGCAGTATCCATCGGAACAGATACTACACTTTGATCCTAGCCAAAAGGTATCTGATTGGTTGGTTTAATCATGTGACAAAGAACAGAATCGTAATCTGAATGGTCTAGATAATACATAATGCATATTTATCAATGATAATAATACATATTTCATATAGGTATCTGCTTGAATTACAAGCACTGGACTAAGTGTAGGTTCGGCACCCCAGTTTACGCTGACAGCTATAAGGCACAGTTTTAGAATGACACTGTATCTGATATCACTCAAATGGGACATCTTTCCCAACATAGAAAAAACACTGAATAATCAAAATAATACAAAGTATTTTATTTACCTCCTAACCAGTAGGTTAGATACAAGGTCAAGTGTGGGTTTGAAAAGCCAGAACACTATGATAAGCGCACTCTGGCTTACAAAAAATGCATGAGAAGCCTCGTCAGCATTCCCCGGTAGGAGCGCCTTAGGCGATTAGCAATAAATCAACTCTTTCTCAAAGAGAAAGTAAAGCCTGGGAGGGTGGACTTCCTGAGATTGAACAGAATCATACCTCAGCCCGACAGAGCAGAGCCAGAAGAAACCACAATGGCCAACTCTCTGTTGGACTGATCGTCAAGGACGTATTCTCGACTGGTATGAACACACCGACACAAGTTGTGTTCGTATTGTCATCCCGGACTTAGGGTTAGCATTGGGGTTAATAGCATTTGGTTTAATGAAGGGCATTGTTTAACGGTGTTGCTTCATTTTCTAAAAAAAAAATGAGGGAAAAGGGTCTCTCTGCTTGAAAATATGTTTATACCGTGAGGGAAGAAGGTTAAATCTTACCGAAACGAAAAGAAACTCCTAAATTCAAATTATCTACTAATGAAATCTGATATGTGTTATTCACCGTTCTATAAAAATTTCAAAAAATGAAAAGAAACTGAAACGAGAAATTAAAAGATGTCTCCAACAAAAGTTTCTCATTTTCGAAAATCATAAAAAATCAGATTTGGATTTAAACCCACAAGTAACTACCTTCAAGGGAGGTGACAGTGTTGAAGTGTTGAATACTACTTACCTTCATGCTGTTTGCAACCGCGTTTCGTCGCTGTTGTTAAACTCGGCCGTTGATAGAAAAGCATGCGGATGCTGGTCTGGTTTCAAAAGTTTTATTTAAGAAAAAAAAAAACAGAGACAGAAACTGACTACTTTGTATGAGAGAGAGAGAGAGGGAGAATAAATGAATTACTTGGAGAAATACCTTTTGACTTTTGGACAGGCCGACGTTTTAGCAACTTGTGCCCACTGTCCCCACCTCTCTTGGACTAGCAAGGATCTCGCTTCGTCACGTCTGATCGATCTGCTGGTTAGCGGCAAAGATGCAGAATCTGCCCCAAATGGAAGTGACGTCGATTCTGACTTCCGATTTTACTCCTTCCACCTTTTGGGGAGTTCTCCTTCCGACACCCTTCACTATCTAACAGAAGTGGACATCAATGTGGACTAATGACCCGAGTGTCTCAAGTTCAAATCCAGTCAGTTCTATAGCACCACTTTTTTTTCTAGAATCGGGAAATCAATGTTAACAACAGAATCAAGCCAGTCAAAAAGGTCGTACCATGCTGATTCCTATGAATTTAATAACCAGTAATTTGTTACTTTACTGATTTTTCTCCTCTGATGAGAAGAGCTTATCTTTGAAAATCCATGGATTAAGGATAAAAATTTTTATTTTTATTTTCCTTGTTTGAATATTTGATGAATTAATAAACATTGTAATTTAGCCAATTTTTATTTTCATCATTCACTTTTCTTATATTAATGCTCTATCTATTATATCGAGCATTCCCTTATCACAATAGGATCTACGATAAAGATTAAATATTTATCTTTGTATTTTCAATTAAATTATATATATATATATATATATATATATATATATATATATATAGTAGTGATATTCACTTGGCATTGCCCGTGTGGAGATATATTGCTAGTCAGAAAGTTTCTTACAAGAAATAATTTCAAATATCATCATGTTTACACTTTTTGCCTTTAAATAAAAATTAAAAATAACATTTCCAATATGAGGTCAAGTAATAAAACTGTCAGCACAGCGGTGTTCTTAAAAAATATATATATATTATTTAAAAAATGAACGCACTCAATGTTTTTACTTTAAAAAAAAGCTATAAAAATGCAAATGGATTTAACGAATATTGGATAATTTCGTTTTTATTCAATTATTTAAAATCCTAGAAATACCAATAAAAATAATTATTTAAATGTTTAAACCGTTTTTAAATACATTCTTCACTAGGATATATTTTATGTTTAATTTTATTTTTGTTTTATGAAACGAAAAAAATCTATTTAAAAAAAAAAATGAATTTCTTTTTTTTACATTCTAATATATTTCAGTTATTTTATGGACCTAATCGATAACCTGCCCCTAGTGAGTCAAGATGGAATCGAAGGAAATTTTGAATGGTGTCTTTAGATTCATTGAAAATTCAACCCTTATTAAAACTTATTTGAATATTCTAACACACAAACAAATATTGACTTAGCGAGATTTGCATTCCGGCATTGCCCGGGAAAATTGAAGAAAGCAAAATCGTAAAAAAGAACTAAATTGAATTTTGAGCATACATTCTAAGCACTTCTCCACAAAATCAAACATAATTCATAAACTGAAGTATGTGTTATGTTAATATCAAAACAAGTAAATTTTTTAAAGCCGTCCAACACATGCCGGCATGTAAAACGGACGTTGAACTGAATATGATGAATCACTGAATTTAAAAACAATAAAAAAGAATAGTTAATTAATGGAATGTCTTTTTGCAAATCACTGAATTTAAAAACAATAAAAAAGAATAGTTAATTAATGGAATGTCTTTTTGCAAATCACTGAATTTAAAAACAATAAAAAAGAATAGTTAATTAATGGAATGTCCTTTTGCAAATCACTGAATTTAAAAACAATAAAAAAGAATAGTTAATTAATGGAATGTCTTTTTGCAAATCACTGAATTTAAAAACAATAAAAAAGAATAGTTAATTAATGGAATGTCTTTTTGCAAATCATTGAATTTAAAAACAATAAAAAAGAATAGTTAATTAATGGAATGTCTTTTTGCAAATCTATATGACCTAACCCTACTACTGTCGATCAATACTTGACTAACTTACAACACATAACCAAGGACACTTCTTCAAAAATTTAGATAATACATTCACAGCAAGAACTTGCTCTACTAGCATAACTGCAAAAAAATTATTTTCTTTCTCCATATGCCTAACATCAAACGGAATTTCCATGAACAAAGTTTCTTTCCAAGAACTTCCTATTTGTGGAACACATTACTATGGTGTATGCTTCCCTGCTGACTACAACACGGTCATTTTCAAATCTAATGTCAACAAATATTTGTCATGAACAAAAAAATGTCTACAAAACCACAATTTTGTGAACTCTTTTTACTATTTTATATCATTTTTTATTATTTGCATAAGTAAAATTGTTTAATTTATATATACAGTTGTTGTTTCCTCTTCTTAGAAAACTGTCGTCATCCCAATTCAATTTTCCGAACTTTTCTACAACTACACATCCTTTTATTCTTCGGGTTTGATCGCTTACGTCTACAGTGGCGTCCTGCCTTGTTTGGGGTGAACTATGCTAAAAAAAAAAAAAACTTTCTTTAGGAGATTAAAGAAATGCTAACATAATGTCAAAGATGGTGTGATATTAAACCCATTCCTTTCAGATGCTAACATAATAGGGATGCTGAATCTTAGTCCAAACATTTTCTTTAAAATTTATATTAAATATGTAAAAACTATCAGTTTTTTTTAATTATTTGATTGCAGACCAGAAATGAATAATGAAAAATGTGTAACAGCTATTTTAGTTGGTGCAGGCCACAGAGGAAATATATATGCAGCTTATTCTAAAGAAGAACCAACAAAACTCAAAGTAAGTATATCTTGTACATATATATATATATATTATAGATATATATATATATATATATATATATATATATATATTATAGATATATATATATATATATATATATATATATATATTATAGATATATATATATATATATATATATATTATAGATATATATATATATATATATATATTATAGATATATATATATATATATATATATTATAGATATATATATATATATATATATATTATAGATATATATATATATATATATATATATATATATATATATATTTTTTTTTAATAAATATTTTTATATATATATATATATATATATATATGTGTGTGTGTTTTGTGTTACCTTACACTTGTCAGTATGGATGACTTAACAGTACAGCCAGTCGGACGATTCAAAACCCTGGATCTAAGTATTTTGAACCCTGGCTTTACTACCACTAGGCTATCGTGACGATCACACAAATGTGAGAGAAATACATTTTGTATCTATTTGTAAAGACAAGTAATGAGACCCAGATAATGATGCAATCTCTTAAAATGGCCAGAACTTTGCAACTTGGCTAAATTTGAATCTTCGATGATGGAATTTTCTGTCTATTCACTTTTCATGCTTTTTCCATTCAAGGCTGACCCCAAATACATACCAATTACAAATTTCCTTGATAAGCCACGCCAGATAATTGTAGCCACTCAGTCAGTAAAAACATTCCTTCTTTCACATTCATTATCCATGCATTCACATATTTTAGTTGGTGCGGGCCACAAGGGAAATGTGTACACAGCTTATTCTATGAAAGAACCAACAATCTATCCATATTATTAATCCTTATTCTTGAGTAGTTTATGGCCTTGATAAATAGCGACTAATTAGTAAAGAAAAATCGCATACAAACACACTTCTTTGACCAATGCTAGAATTACTATTTAATTATTGCAGTTAAAAAGAAACTCTTTGAAAATGTTCACATATCACCCACTTAAACAACAGCTGACCCAGAAAACAGCAGAAACATCGCTAATAGAATGTGAAAACTAAAGGACATAATAGGGAGGAAGCTAGAGTTATGGTCGTGCTTAAAGTAAACCAAGGTCCACTTTTTCCTACTTTTTGTATTTTCTGCCACAGATTTATGATAGTAGCATCTGTGATTCTATACTTCTAACAGACTTTTTATGCTTGGTTTTCTGATTGGTCTAAAAATAAATTAATTACATATTTGAACTTGGAGCCTGCTTTTGCACAAAAACAGATGCCGTTTTTAGCTAACGAAATTTGATGATTTCTCCATTGGTCTTCCAGTCTGTCATGTTTCAGATTAAAATCTAGTGGAGGATGATCTCTTCTCTGCAGCCTCTTTCACACACAAGAGATGTTACTAGCCTCTCTCTACCGTATCGTTATGTTTATGGTAGATGTTCGACGATGCTCCAATCCCTCGTCCCGAAAAAAGATTCACAACAAGAATGCATAGCTAAAACCACAGAAATGGAATGCATAGCTAAAACCACAGAAATGGAATGCATAGCTAAAACCACAGAAATGATCTTTCCTTTTATCTCTCTCTCTCTCTCTCTCTCTGTACCACAAACCAAAGGGAACTTCTATGAACAAAATTTATTTCCTAGAACATCCCATTTGTGAAACAAAATACCATGTGGCTGCTTCCCAATCGACTACAACATTATCGTCTTCAAGTCTAATGTAAATAAATACTTGTTGAGTGGTCCTCTTGGATAAGCAATTCCTCTGAAGTAATCTTCTGTTTATTACACCCATTTGATTCCAATCATGGTGGCGTTCATCGTCCAACTAAGGATCTTTTTGACTCTTATCCAGGCCTTGAAAAGTGGTGACCCCTTTGTAAAATTAAATTTACAAAATAACATTTTCATCACTAAACTCTTTTCTTGTTTTTAAACTCTTTTTCCCTTGATGGGGTTAGAGTTCTTTATTCACTGTCACAGTTTTCTGTCACTCGCATCATGATTCATCAATCCCAAATGTCTCATGTCTTCCGCCACAACTGTTTCCAATTCCTTTGAGGTCTACTCAGATTTTATGGACCACCTATCTCCGTTAAAATTAATTTCCTTGGATCTTCTGAAGACATTCTTTGCACATGGCCGAACCAATTTGATTTTCTCCCCCGGACACCCCCAACTCTTTTATTGACATATTTGTTCTTGCAATCATAGATCTGTCAGTTTGTTTCACATAGGCTATGGAATTGGAGTCCCTAGTGCATGTCTTTGACGCATAAAAAAGAACAGATTGGAACACGGACTATGAACACGCACATTAAATGAATATTATTTTAGGTGTGTCCTAATATCTCTATGAGAGGATCTGTCTGTCATTTGGTTTGTCACACTCAAATGTTAAATAACATTTTCGTTTGTCTAAGTTTTAAATAGCATGTTTGTTCGTCTGTCGCACTTAACTTTGAAAAAGCATTCTTATCATTAAATGTACAGATTGAATGGACGCATCTTAAGAATATCCGTTCCTGTTATTTTATTAGCTAGATCTTTGACCTTAGGTATAATACAAGTTTTATTTATACAAACATAACATGGCTACAAATTCAGAACATGTTTCAGATGTAGCTTTAATTGTGGCACAACGATGAGTAACCCTTTCTGGGGAGCTGGTGCTCCCATTACATTTTGCAATTCTCATGCCAGACTTAACGCTGCAATTTCAAAAAGAGAATAAAAAATCGACAAATCACAAAATGTCACCAGGAAATTGTTTATCAATTTCCGGGGTTGACAAGTGCAAACCAATTCAATGACAGATGCATGTGATGATTTCTAGAGATCAGAGTACTTGTCATCCGAGATGTGTTGGAAAACAAGAACAGTTTGTTAAATCATAACAAAACATTTATCGAAACTCAGAACAATGTGTTGTATATTGGTCCTTCTCTCCCTATCCCTCAGTCTGGAGCGGATTATAACAGTTGGCTTTGCAAACTTGAATGGGGAAGATGCATGCTTGCCACACTGGCTTAACTCAGTTGAATCTTCGAGTTTTTTAATTATGTTTCTTTTCGAAATATAATAAATTATATTTTTATATTTAAAAGTAAAAATGCCTTGTTTCATTATTACAAGCCTTGATTTCCAGCCTATAGTTCCAACTAAACAGCCAGTTCAGCATGCAAGCCGACCAAATACCCAAACGGGTATAATTGAACCCCTTCATTAAGGGAAGGTGCCTATCATTGCCACTCTGGGAGTTTGGTACCGTGCCAGGACTATAAGAGTCCTCCCAAGGACGTCTCCACGGTGCGGACACACTAAGTCCCACTCCCGGGCCGTGACTATTGTTCAACGATTATTGACGATAACGACAAGTACATTTCGTCTTGTTCCAAAAATACACACTCGGCAAACGATATTGTAATATAAGCTCAATATCCTCAAGCCGACAGGTTTGTTTTTTATTGTTTTATATTGTGGAACGAGGCAAAATTACTCTCTAGAAGAGTCACATGACTAAATTCGAAAATATTTTTTAACAAATTTACCGTTAAATTTAGGTTAAATTTGTTAACACATAGTAATTTTGCCTCGTTCCACAATATGTAACCATAAAGAACAGACTTATCGCCCCGAACATATCGAGCTTATTAAAGCGACAACTGAAACATGTTCTGAATGTGTAGCCATGCTATGTTTGTATAAATAAAACTTCTATTATAAATAAATAGTTTTATTTATTATTAAGCACTATTATATAAACACAGCAAAGATTCTCCGGACTTTTACCCTGTGAAAACAAACCTTAACTGGATTACTATTCTTTGATCTTATTCATAGATAATCGCTGTAGCTGATCCCAAAGAAACTGCACGCCAAAAAATCAAAGATAAATTCAGCATTCCCAAAGAATTTATTTTTTCTGGTAAGTTGCAAATATTTAGCAATAATTTTTTGTTTGTTTTTGTTTTAAACTTTATTTTTAGGAAGTTCTTTCTTTTTTATAAGCTGTTTGATCTTTTAAACCCAGCACTCGTGCAACTGAAAGGAACAAAATTACCATCACACCATATCACTCAAACCAAACATGTATTTTCAAATTGACTTGGTCCAAGAATAATATTTGCTCCATTAAAAAATCCAGAACTATTTATATTTACTTCTTACAATATATATAAAAATACATTGTTTTTTTGTGCGTTATATAAATCTATATGCTAACAGAACATTCAAATAAGTTTTAATAATGGTTACATTTTTCACAGAATCTAAAGACATCATTTAAATTTTTCTACTTGATTCCATCTGGGATCACTTTGGGCAATTATCGGTTAGGTCTCCAGTCTATAGTAGAATAGAGGCCAAAATGGATGGTAAAATTCAATGCTACCAAGACAAAGCTCCTTTCTTTTAATAATTATAAGAAACCTTTCAACGTTCGAACTCCTCCACTTAACATTCATAGGCACACATGAATTGCTATAAATACATAGAAGATATATAGCCAAGTCTGCTGTAATGAAAGTGGGCTCCCTCTACCGGGCTAGAAAACTTCTCACACCTGCCAGTATCCCATATCTCTCTAAAGACACCATTTGCCTAGGCATGGAGTATTGTTGTCTGGGCTGGTGCACCATCCACTAGTCTCTCCCTCTTGGACAGGATGCAAAAAAGAGGCTCTAACCTAATAGGTCCGCACTGTCTACAAGGTCTCAGCCCCTGCCCCATCGCTGCAATGTTGCATTCCTGTGTTTGTTTTACAAGTACTTCCATGGAATGTGCTTCATGAAACTTTATGCACCTGTACGCCCTCAACTTAAATACCCCCGACCAACCAGACTGGCAGCAAAATCACACCCATTCACTGTAGAGGACCTCAGATGCAGGAAAACATTTTACTCTAAGGGCTTCTTTCCTCGGACCGTTTGCTTTTGAAATTCTCTCCCTGCTCCCTCAACTGTATCAACATGCAAACATTAAAATGTAACGTGAACAAACATCTTACTGCACAATTCATCCTTTAGATTCACAGTAGCCCCTTATGTCTCAGTGGAAACATGCCTCGTTTGGGGTGAATAAAAGTTTTTAAAATTAAAATTAAAAATTACAGCTGGTATTACTTGCTAGGTATTTTTTTTTTTCAAATATTGCAATTTTTTTTAAAGTGGTAACTATCTATTGAAGAATACAAAGTCACATCCCCTTTTCCTAAGTTAGCAATCGTATGAAAATAATTGCAACACGGTTAAAATATTATCTGACAAGAATAAAAGCGAAGTACATTTCTTTGTTCCATTATTAAGAGACCTTCCTTCTGCTCAACTATTCTGAGACCTTCCTTCTGCTCAACTATTCTGAGACCTTCCTTCTGCTCAACTATTCTGAGACCTTCCTTCTGCTCAACTATTCTGAGACCTTCCTTCTGCTCAACTATTCTTAGACCTTCCTTCTGCTCAACTATTCTGAGACCTTCCTTCTGCTCAACTATTCTGAGACCTTCCTTCTGCTCAACTATTCTGAGACCTTCCTTCTGCTCAACTATTCTGAGACCTTCCTTCTGCTCAACTATTCTGAGACCTTCCTTCTGCTCAACTATTCTGAGACCTTCCTTCTGCTCAACTATTCTGAGACCTTCCTTCTGCTCAACTATTCTGAGACCTTCCTTCTGCTCAACTATTCTGAGACCTTCCTTCTGCTCAACTATTCTGAGACCTTCCTTCTGCTCAACTATTCTGAGACCTTCCTTCTGCTCAACTATTCTGAGACCTTCCTTCTGCTCAACTATTCTGAGACCTTCCTTCTGCTTAACTATTCTGAGACCTTCCTTCTGCTCAACTATTCTGAGACCTTCCTCCTGCTTAACTATTCTGAGACATTTCTCTGCTCAACTATTCTGAAATATTTCAGTGTTCAACATTTCTTGCCTCAACTATTCTGAGACATTTCTCTGCTCAACTATTCTGAGACTTTTCTATGCTAAACTATTCTGAGGCATCTTTTTGCTCAACTATTCTGAAACATTTCTCTGCGTATCTTAGTTCAATTACTTTGTATAAAACAATTTTTTCTTTTATTAAATTAACGTTGTCAAATTGATACAGGTGATTTTTTTCGTAATTATCATATAGTACTTTATGGATAAGTGGTTACTTATGAGTAAATCCTATAAAACGAACAATAACTTACTAGATCTTATGGTACATGCTAGCTTAGTTGAATCACTCTGTTCACTTTGCATCTTTTGTTTAGTAAACCCTCTTTTCTATTGCAGATTTTACTTATCATTTTGTCTGTTAACCTTCATATTCTGCTTACAACAGTAAGAAATAAATCGAAATGTTTTTTGTCTAAGAATATGCATTAGTGAGGATTTTTAATGGAAAATATATTATTATGAAAATACATGGTTAGTTTACATTTAGGAAGAGTGACATCGTATACAGTGTCATGCTAAATCTGTTCAAAGGATCTGATAGCATAATTGTGTGATCAAAATGCACTTGGTTATATTTATTTGTTCACTGTAGTTTTATTATATACTCAGTTTGTTGATAAGAAAGAACTAAACGCAACACAGTTTTATTTGTGGTCTCTGTAAGATTTGCATAATTTTGCAGTTACTGTATCCTGAAAATAAAAGACTTTGTTTTTCCGTTTCCAGGACATTGCATATTTTCATAGATTTGCATAATTTTGCAGTTACTGTATCCTGAAAATAAAAGACTTTGTTTCTCCGTTTCCAGGACATGGCATATTTTCATAGATTAGTAATTCTTTGGACGTCATATGTCGTTAGGTTAATGCAGAAGAGCAACCATGTCGAGACGAAAAGGGCACAAGAGCAGAGTGCATCTGGTGCGATAAGCACTCTCAGAGTTTGACTATCTGACAATTCCATTCCAAGCAGAGTTATGTCCTTTGGATTAATTGGATTTTAGAGTGAAGACTTAGTTCTACCAGCATAAGTAGCGCTATCAAAATCTGCATCACAGCTGTGATGCTAATCTACATCAGAGTGGTACTGTTGGATGTTTGCCAATGTTCAAGCTGGATTTTAGGTGATACGGCCAAATAAAAATAGAGATTTTCCCAGTCAAGACAGAATGCTTCTATCTGGAATATATAAGAGAGTAAGGTGGGGATGTTGATGTATAGCGGATTTGAGTACATCAAAGACGTTGTGGAGAGATAAACACCCCTTACTCCTTGAATGAACTAAGTCCAAAAAAGACTATAAATAATGAAAGAACCGACGTTGCCCGGGATTGAATGAGGATCACTACTTTGTACTTTTTAACTATGCTCATAACACAATATTGCTTTCTTTGTTTTTACTGCCCCCTTCCTCCTGTTTTGCCCCCCCCCCAATATAGTCAGAAGAATATTAGAAAACTCTCTGAATTAGTGTCTTATACATATGATCGAAATTTCATTAAAATCGGATGTACGTATTTGAAGTTTTAAAGGGGTTTTGTTCCCATGGGTCACTTAGAGGTAGGGGCAAGTAGATATTCAGGACATAGAGAGTAACATAGAGATTCGGTACCACTTCCATTGTCTTCCCCGGAGAATTTTATACACATGATATAAATTTCATCAAAATAAGATATATTTTAAAGTTCTAAAGGAAGTTCAGCCCCCATAGCTCCCTTAAGTTAGGAATTAGGAGGGCACTTTGAGATTCGGAACTATTTTCATTATCTTTCCTAGAAAATGTTATACATATGATTTAAATTTCACAAAACTATTATATATTTGAAGTCTTAAGCGGTTTATGCCCTCATAGCTCTTTAGCTCTTACAGATTCAGGAACATTTCCATTGTCTTCCCCTGTAAATAAGAATACACTTTTAGCTTTTTATATAGATTCTCTAGCATTTCTTTCAATAATGAACACACACACATACATACAGACATTGAGTTTTATATATATATATATTTCTTATTGAGAAATACAATATATATTAGTTGATTTCCAACTTTGTATTCGAGTGTATTTATTCCAATTAACTGTCGAACTACGATACAACAGATTGACGACAAGAGTTTTTTTTTTTTATTGACCTATTAACAAAATTAGGAACAAAGCCGCAAGGAAAGTTAGCCAAGTTTTAAAAAAAGCATGCAAAATATACAATTGAAACTCAATTTACAGCTAAAGAATGTACTGTCAGACTACGATACAACAAAATATTTGCAAAGTTGTTCACCCTGTGTGTTTCTAAAGGAACAGAGGAAACTCTTTGAGGGTGTGAGTATGTTATTCTTCTTCTTTTCTTTCAACATGTCATGTGGAAGAAAAAGGGCTGGGGAATTTTAGCATCACAGGCCGGTAGCTAGGACAAACTGATTTATCCAGGCTAACATTGCTCTGACATATGTTCTTATTACGTTTCAGAATTTTTTAGATGAGGATTGATTAGTTTGGTTATTCAAACTACTATTCTCATCTTGGTCGTTATATTCCAAACGTTTCGACCGATGTAACCTCTTTCAGGTCCATGTGGACCCATGGTGTAACGGTTAGAAGCCTTTATTAACAATCAGTTCTAAGTGGCAGTCTTCTTGCAGTTGATGGTTCAATCCTTACTGAAGGCGATAACAACTAAGAATAACATAAAATTAACACTTCTGCCTGATTATGGCTGCCGGAACAAGAACAATCTACCAGTGTGGATAAAATAAAAGAGTTCAGTTCGGAATTCCATCCAGAGTTCAAAATCGGATATAAAGATTCCGAAGTTTGACTAGAAGGTCCCCAAGTTCGAAAAAATGTACCTTAAAAGGGTTGGAGGTTACATAAGCTGAAACATTGTGAACATGACAACCAATATGAAAATAGTAGTCCGAATAATTTGAATGATACACTTTCTTCTGTCACGTACCTCTAAATAAGTTTGTCCATAAGTCATGTATACCTTTACTTAAATATTTGATAGTTGAATATTTAATGATTGTTTTTATAAAAGACAGTTTGAATCAAGAAATGTGTTTTATTTTTCTTAATATCCAGATTGGAGAGAAATGGCAGCAAAGAAGAAATTTGCTGACTGCATCATCCTTACGACTCAAGACAGAATGCATAAGGTAAAACATTGAAAGAATTATTCAATGATAATCAATAATGCAAAATATATTATGTAATAACAATTTAGTATTTTTGTTATTAAAAAATATTATAATTATCAATCAGTTGGAGTTCTCACAGCAACTGTTCAAAGTGATTTCACACTGAGAAAAACCAGTAGCTTTCATGGAGTCCGAATGACAGCAAGTCTCCTGAGATTTCCAGTACTTTGCAATCTGTTATAAGTATCGCCATGGTTCTGTTTCATTCCATTAATATTGTAACTCATTTGGTGTCTTTGATGACGGCAGTGATTTCTTGCTGATAATTATGCACGGTGATTTTCCCTGGAATTTGAGTGCCAATAAGCCTCCTCAAAATTCCAGTACGCTATGTTTCCTTCCAGTCGAGGTCTGGATGGTGCTATCCCAGTATTTCGATCCTCTCAGACTTTACACAGCCACTTTCCGATGTTGGTAAAGATGTGTTTTTTTTTTGGGGGGGGGGGGGTAAGGTTATAGTATTGTTCTTATGTATCTTGGTTTTACCCAAATATTCTTAGTTGCCTTGGTATGGCTTTATATGCCCCATCTTATTATTTACTCACTAGGAGTTCTCACATGAGTCATTATCAACGATTACTCACTGGCAATAACAAGTGGTGTTCCCTGAAATCTGAGTGACAAGTCTCCCCAGATTTCTAGCACTCTCCGCATCTTTCGATAACTGTTGTAAATCACTTTGCATTATCGCAACATTGATTTCTTGTTGGCAACGATCATCGGCTTGTTGGTATTTTTCCCGTTAAAATGAAGGACGAAGACCGTAGTCCGCTGGAAGAAAAGTTGGTGGCATAAAAACGTGACTAGAAAAGACCATCAAGATGGCTTCGCGCTTATTATATACGCTAAAAAAGCATGTGCCCGCTTGCACCTTCCGCAGCAGAGGAGAAGCGATGTTGACGGCAGCGAAGGCTGGAGAGAAGAGACCGATATTTTCAAAATAGGCGCTCTCCTGGGTTTTCTGCAGAGATTGAAGCAGTGGTCTGTGATTGGCTGATTTTCATCTAATCACAGGACACTTAGAATTCACTGTGCTTAATGGCCTTCTCTGAAATTTGAGTGGCAATAAGCTTCTCCAATGTTCCACTATTCTCCACATCCTTCCAGTGGAGGTCTGGTTGGTGTTCTTTCTTCCTCAGTCTTTCCATCCTCCTTGACCCTTTATCATTATTATTATTGATGTTCCTTCAAGTCTACTGACAACATGTCTTTGCAGATTTCCAGCACTCTCCACATCGTTCGATAACCATTGCAAATCATTTTATATTATCGCAACAGTCGTTTACCATTGATTTCTAACTGACAACAACCGTTAGCCTTCTCTGTGAGTGACAATAAGTCTCCCCAAGGTTCCAGTACTCTCTGTACTCAAATTCTTACGATATTCTTCTGATGAATTTCTGTTGAAAGAAGTTCTTCCTTTGAGACAAATTTACAAAACTGAATCCATTTTCAATAACTTTTTTTTCTTTCTTTAAACTATTATTTTATAATCAGGAACCAGCAATTGCATTTTCCAATTTGGGATATCACATTCTGCTGGAAAAACCGATGTCTGTAAGTAAAATCTTTTCTTTCTTTTTTTTTTTATTTATTTATTTTTTTTTAATCACTTTGAAAATCTATATTTTTATTTTAAATCTGTGTGTGTGGGGGAGGAGGGCATATTTTCTGAAGATATTCCATTTATTTAGATGCGTCCAAGTATCTTAATTAGAGGCTCTGGCTGTCAGTCGGTCTGTCACGCTTAAGTTTGAAATAGCATTTTCATCGTTAAACTCACATGCAATTCTCTACCAATATAAGAGTCAGATACGTCTAAAGATTGAATACTGCTACCACATTTGGGGAGATGGCGCTCACAGCACTGTTTCCTGTCTTGACATATTACTTAGAAATCTAGTGTGTGTGTGGGTGGTGGGGAGATCTCTTCTTTTCCCTGAAACCTCTTTCTCACAGAAGAGATGTTGCTAGTCTCTCTCTACTCTATTATTATTTCCATGGAAGTGACTGTGAGTAAAATAATCCAATAATAAAAATAGCTGAAGTGGATTATTTTACTTAATCACTATTTACAATAAAGTAAATTGCTTTAAGTTTCTATTAAATATCAACATTTTTTTATGCAAATAGGTCACAAATGAGTAGGTAAAGCAAAATAATTTTTTTTGACTAATTTCCCAACGATTTATTTAAAAATAATTTACGTCACTAACAGTAATGATTACCCCGTAGTGTTACTCATCTTTCGACTGACAATCATTCCATTTGATTAACCATTATCCTGGAGTAGCTTTAGGCCTTGATAAATAGTGACCTAATATTAAAAAGAAAATTTATTCGACACATCTTGATATGAATTTTTTAATTTTTTAATCTAGTGCATATTTTTTTTAAATCTTATGCATTTCTTTTTTTCATTTTAAAATCTAGTGCATTTTTTTTTAATTTTTAAATCTTATGCACTTTTTAAAAAATCTATTGCATTTTAAAAATATTGTGCATTTTTTAATTGTTTAATTTTTAAATCTAGTTCATTTACAGAAAATCTTGTGAATTTTTTATTTTTAAATCTATTGCAATTTTTAATTTTTTTAAATCTAATGAATTTTTTTTATTTTTAAATCTATAGCATTTTTTAATTTTTTAAATCTAGTGCATTTTTTAATTTTTTAAATCTAGTGCATTTTTTTATTTTTAAATCTATTGGATTTTTTTATTTTTAAATCTAATGCATTTTTTTATTTTTTAAATCTAGTGCATTTTTTTATTTTTAAATCTAATGCATTTTTTTATTTTTAAATCTAATGCATTTTTTTATTTTTAAATCTAGTGCATTTTTTAATTTTTTAAATCTAGTGCATTTTTTAATTTTTTAAATCTAGTGCATTTTTTTATTTTTAAATCTAATGCATTTTTTTATATTTAAATCTAATGCATTTTATGTGTGTGGTCATATAATATTTTACTTTTTTATTAAAAATTGCAATGTGATAATAGTAGTAGTAGTAGTAATTCTTTTCTCTGTCTGAAAGACTGTTAGGTCCGCTGCCTATTCCTAGTCTTATAGCATTTAACAAAATGGATGGCCTGAACCATTTCTGTAATAGGACGCTAGTCTGTCGCCATTTATACTATTCAGCAAGGCTGTTACCCATTTATGCACCTGGGTGGAATTTTTGTTTACTGCACTTGATATTCTCAAAACGGTCACCCATCTAAGTACGATTATTGATTAAAATAAGAGGTGCCTGAAGAGACATAATAATAAATTTAAAAAAAAAAAAATTTCCTAACGAGCTCGATAATTGAAAATAACGCTATTAATGTTATGTTTTAATCGTCACTTATTTTCTTTCCAAAAAGGTTACAGCAGATGACTGTCGAGATATTGCAAGCGCCGTGAAAGCGAATGGCATAATAATGACCGTATGTCATGTACTTCAGTATATGCCAATGTCGAATCATATCAAGAAGCTCATCGAAGATGGAACCATTGGGGAAATTGTAAATATTCAACTATTAAATCCTGTGAGTATTTCTTTTTTTACTAATGAATCACAACTTATCAAGGCTTAAAAACACTCGAGGATAAGCATTAATGAGATGTGTAGATTGACAGCTGAATTAAGATAAATACTATGAGAGGATTGAAAATCTCTACATACCGCCCACTCAAAAAAGTTGACCCAGAAAACAGCAATTCTTCCCCCTTTGTGAGAAACATCGCTCATGGAATGTGAGGATGAAAGGATAAAATAGAAGGAAAGCAAGAGTTACGAGGCTGCCGAAAGTAAATCCAAAGTCCACTTTCTACTCTCCATCAGTGTGGATGGCCGTTGGCTCCCATGGAACCCATCTGCCCTTTGACAGCTCCTGTTTTTAGTGTTGCTGGATGCCCACACATCCACCTCATCAGACAAACCAAGGCCTACCCGATTGGGGTGTGCCAGTTTGGTCGCTGACAGCTCGACCACGGTAGTACTAGTTTACATGGTACAAGTAGAAAATAATCACTGTTATTGTTTTATTTTTATATTTTTCGAAATCGACCCAGACAAGGCATGAAGCCACTTTTTGTAAGGACCTAAAAAAAAAAGAAAATACTACTTCAAGGTCAAAAACTAGTCAACGATGAGTGTTAGATGGATAGATTCTGACTCAGAAAATAGCAATTCTTTCCCCTTTGTCAGAAACATCGCTCATGGAATAGGAGGACTAAAAAACAAAATAAGGGAAGCAAGAGTTACAAGGTTGCCGCTTTATTTAATGATAGACTGAAAAAGATCAATGGACGATGTATGAAACTTAATATATTCATTAAAACTATAAGTTGGAAAATGATTTAAAAGTCACTGGATGAGCAGTTATTGTCTGGTCTAGTGTTCTCCCAGGCACGTTTGTTTACATTTGAACTGTCATGGCTGACGTCATCTCCAAGGGCAGATCACTCTGCCCTTCCTGAAGTGCAAGGGATATAACTGCCTCGCATATTATTTTAGGCTGAGGGCCTAACACATTTGAGTGTTGCTGGGTGTTTAAACACTCACTTTATTGAACAAGCCAAGGTCTACCTGATGGAGATGCCAGTTTAGACATATTAGAATATTTAAAAAATACTTGTTAATATCTATTAGCATGATCTGGTAATGATCATAGGTTGGCAATTGTTAATGACGTGGAGTAATTGAAGAAAAAGTAAAAAGAGGTAATTATTTCTGAATTTGATTAACATTTAATGATGTAAATTATTCATAAATGCATGTGAGACAGCAAAAGGGCTGGTTACGACACAACGTGGGTTATTATTATTGATGACATGTATTATTCAGACTACTATTCTGATTGTTATTATCACAACATTTCGGCCGCTGTAACCTCTAACCTTCTTCAGATGCATCTTGTCGAACTTGGGAATCTATAGAGAATTTCGAATGGAACCCTTTATTTAATCCACGGAGGTAGATTGTTCTCCAGGTAGAGGCGTTAATTTTTATGTAATTCATAGTTATTATTTCCTTTAGTAAGTAGAACGTTTAATCCCAAGAGGACTGTCACTTAGAACTGATTGTTAATTAACGGCTTTTAACCATTACACCATGGGTCTACATGGACAATTTTAGCATGAATTTTGGGAGCTTGTGAACCTAATCTTTTCTAGATGTGTAGTATTGCTACCCACTATTATATATAAGAACCTCAAAACAGTGCTTGGATTTGTCGATTTCTCCAAAGCCTTTGATCCATGGCCATCCCTACTACAGGCCAGGACATCGTGCAACTGGGGTCTTTTACTGGGGGCCATGTGAATTTTCTTAAATATTCGATATAGAAGTTGCAAACAAAGGTAAAATTCCTCTGTGAGATTAGCTTGATGTTTTTATGTGTTTTACATACCAAATAATAAGAACCACAATGAGCTAATTGATAAATTTGACAATTGACAAATTCCTATAAATTAAGAGACAGGTAATTTTGAATAAACAAAGGCAAATGCATATTTCAATGAAGAATTGTTATTTCAATGTGGGATTGTTTTTAGAGATTTTGTACTTATATCAAAAGATCATTACTTGTATATTGTGGTTAAAAAGAAAAAAGGATCCGCAACAGTTGATGATATAGTTTGCAACTTCTATATCGAATATTTAAGAAAATTCACATGGCCCCCAGTAAAAGACCCCAGTTGCACGATTGGCTGGCCTGTAGTAGGGATGGCCATGCTTTGATCCCATCCATAGTAACAAACTCGAATAGATCTTGTTGGCGTATAAGTTTCGGCAAGAGTCGGTATCCGCTGTTATGATGCTGTACAACAACCCTTGCTCAATGGTCTGATCTTCTGATAGAAATTTCAGTCGATATCTGCTGATCTTCACACGAATCTGGGGTTCACCCTTGAAAGGACAAGAACTTCACGTCACCCAGAAAAAAACAATAAGAAACATGGTTTACAAATATGATGCTGCCTTATTGTCAAACACGATTGATGGGGTCAGCAAACTTTTCGATCTCATCGAAGAAGCAGTCAGTGAGATTGGCCTCTACATTAATATTAGCAAAACAGAATTCATCAACTAAGAAGGAGAAGTTAAGTTGAAAAATGGCAACATCAATGTCCAGGAATGTGTATACCGCAGTAGCAATTTCTAGTGAGCCGAAAGAGACATCGAAATCTGCAAAGCCAAGGCCTGGCGTGTCCTTGATGGATTGCGCACCATCTGGAAGTCCTCTCTCTCTCTAAAATGAATTTTGCTTTAATGTCAAAGTGACTTTCTATTTTATTTTTATTGACAGTTACAATTATTTAAAACAGTTTCGTTAGCCTATCGATTAAGCAATTTTAATGGTTGTGAATGTAATGAGTCACCAAGTAATACTGTTTTAGCACCTTATCACATACAATTAAAATGGATACTTTTTTACGAATCAGGGAAAGGCATTCTGGTGGATTTAGTTACATAATTATATTGTTTCTTTACAATTAATGTGTGTGTGTTCATTTTTTCATCATTGTTCTTCATTAAATCACTTATGAAAAAGTAAATGAACAAAAAGGTATAGTTAACATTTTTTTAAAAAGCGAAACAAAAATTGATTTTAAAAGACTTCCAAGCAACACCGGGTAAGCGCAACTAATTTATTAATAAAATAAAAAAATTAGGGTTTTTTTTCTCAATCTAATATTTATAATTAAAAATAAATAGATATCAATATAATAAAGTAATCCATTGACCAGTTATACAAACGAGCAATTCTGTTTATTCAAAGAATAGCAACTACAGAAAAAAAAACTTGATGTGATAGAAGAAAACTGGGTGCCGTTTTGAAATGAGTCAATTTTAATCTAAAACATGGAGTACTGTTGCCATATCTAAGCTGGTGCACCAACCACTCTTGGACAGGGTGCAAGAAAGAGTTTCTAACCTAATAGGTCCTGCACTGTTGGTCAGGCTCCAGCCTCTATCGGATCACTACAGTGTTGCATTCCTGTGCTTGTTTTATAAGTACTTCCATGGAATGTGCTCCGATAAACTTACTGCACTACAACGAAAACACCTCCGATCCCCCCGACTAGCAGCAACATCTGACCTCTTCACTATACATGTCCCTAGACTCCGAAAGATTATCTACTTTAATAGTTTCTTTCTTCAGACTACCTGTTTTTGGAATTCCCTCCTTGATTCCTGTTTCCTCCGATCATACCAACATGCAGGAATTTAAATTTGTCAGCCATTTTTTTTACTCGAGCCTTCATCAGTTTCTCCTAATAATTCCATTCTTAATTGTTTACTAGCTACATTTTCGCTCTGTCTATTAGCATGTAATTCTGCACCACCTTCAGTAATGTGAACAAACATCTTAGATAAGATTAAAAAAGTTTTTTAAAAAAAGTAAAAAGTTTTTAAAAAACGTAAAAAAAGTTGTAAAAAAAATTTTTGCTAAAAAAGTAAAAGAAAATTTAAAAAGAAAATGTTTAAATAAAAAAGTAAAAATATTTTTTAAGTAAAATGAAAGTTTAAAAAATTAATTAAAAAAAAATTCAAGTAAAAATAAAATTAAAAATATAAAATAAGAAAAAAAAATTTCAATATAAAGTAAAAATTAATTTAAAAAAAGTAAAAATAATAAAGGTTAAAATTAATAAAAAAAAGGTAAAATTAATAAAAAAAAAGTAACATTTTTTTTATTTAAGTTTAAAAAAAGTAAAAATGAAGCTAAAAAAGAAATTAAAAAGTGAAAAATGATGTTGACAAATGTTATTTCTATTTTAACAGGTTGGATTCCGGCATTATGCTCATGCTTATGTCCGAAGCAACTGGCACCGCGAAGAAGACAGTTCTAGCTTCCTTCTGGCCAAATGTTGCCATGATATTGATCTTATTTGTTATTTCATGGGAAAAAATCGATGTACAACAGTTTCTTCTTTTGGAAAACTGAGTCATTTCACGAAAGAGAACAAGGTAACCATCTTATGTGTGCTTTTCTTTTCAGGATCTGAAGCGATTCTGGTTTACTATTTTTCAAGAACATAAAATAAATAATAACGGATATTCTTAATATATGTACACTTGATCTGCATGTTTTCAGTCATATTGATACCGGCGGTTTCAAAAGGTGTATGAATCTGACCTGCTGGGCTAGGAAAATCACTACAGCTTAATTTTCAGTTAGCAAACTAAACAGCAAAGAATATAGAATATATAAATCTTTATAAAGTTCAATGGCCAATAGGAATGTACTGATGGCCTACAGGAACTGAGAGTATAGGAGGGGTGATTAATAAGAGCTATCTATAGAAGCATCAATGCAAGCATAATGGTTAAAATAATATGTGTTGGACCCGTAGACTTTCTCAGGCCATCAAACTAAGAGAAAGAAACTCTGGTAATAAAACCTTGCTACTTACATCTTAGGAGCAAATCGTTGGGGAGGGAGGCCTCATTAGTCCTGATCGACAACCTTCCTACAGCTGGAATCTTGAATAAAATATTCGGTTTGCAAATCTAAAATTGCTTAAGGAGTAGATGGGCTGTGTCTATCGCCCGGCCTTTGCACTCCTTCTCTGTCTATTAGCTAAGCGCAGAGGTACCAGCGCTGGAACGCCTCAAAGGCCCCCAGTGCCGAGCCTGGCTAGGACAATGAATGCCGTCTCTCTTTCTCTTTATCTGGGAAACTTGGGGAAAGTTTTTTTCGTCACTTTGTCTTACATGACCGGTCTGGGTCGCTCTTGTTCTGACAGGTTGAGGGTACAGATTAGACAGCTTGTCTGGCTGCTGTTGCCGACTGACAGGACAGGTAGCGCTATAAACAGCTGCTCCATCATCAGTTGTACTGTTAGTAGCTGTATGTGCCATGTCGCGCATGGAAAGAGACCCTACAGTTATTCCCGGTGGGCTTTCTCTAGGCCACAACCCCCATGGACCAGGTCGCGACTAATGGACTTGTTGTGTGAGCTAATTGCCACCTAACATGAACCCACTTTGTTCACCCCACTTTATCAAAAACAAATATGACATTGCAAAATAAAAAAATAAAAAAACAAATGCCTTGCTGAATCTTGCTTCCCTGATAGCTGGAAAATTGCCTCTGTGGTACCAGTCTCCAAGAATTCTGGGGATAGAACAGATCCTCAGAACTATTGCTCAATCAGCCTACTCCTGATCTTTGCTAAAATCTTTGAATCCTTAATCAATCTAGCGATAGTCCGGCACCTAGTTAATGCTAAACTTTTTTTTGACCGCCAGTATGGATTTAGACAAGCACGATCTACTGCGGACATCTTAACAGTCATCTCTGAACGCATATATCATACACTGGACAAGGCAGGTGAAGCTAGGGCAGTAGCGCTTGATATATCCAAGGTCTTTGACAAGGTATGGCATAAGGGGTTTCTCAAAAAAATTCACTCATATGGTATTACTGGACAAATATTTTATATAATTAGATCCTTCCTAACAAAACGAAAGATCAAGGTTGTCCTCGATGGCCGTTCATCTAAGTAACATGACTAAATGCTGGTGTACCCAGGGATCGATCCTTGGACCTTTATTGTTCCTGATTTTCATAAACGACCCCCCTGATGACATCGAGTCTGAGATAAGTATATTTGCTGACGACACCATGCTCTACTCTCGTTATGTGGACAAAACGGGTGCGCACATATCTAAGGCAAAGGCTGAATCCTTAAAAAGTGACCTCCAGGCTGTAGTGGATTGGGGTCATAAATGGTTGGTAACTTTTAATGCCATAAAGACAAAGCTACTTTCCTTCAATAACTACAAAAAACCTTTTCAACCACCGATTGTCATGGCAAATAACACCCTACCTGAGAGCTCAACATTCAAACTACTCGGCCTAACATTCACAGGTAACATGAATTGGAACAAATACATTGAAGACATTGCCAAGGCTGCTGCAAAGAAGGTGGGTTCCGTCTACCGTGCTAGTAAACTCCTCACACCTGACATTATCCTATATCTCTACAAAGCCACCATCCGCCCATGCATGGAGTATTGTTGCCACATCTGGGCTGGTGCATCATCCACTAGTCTCTCTCTCTTAGACAAGGTCCCAAAAAGTGTCGGCAACTTAATAGGTCCCTCACTATCCACCAAGCTCCAGCCCCTGTCCCATCCCGGCAATGTTGCATTCTTGTGCTTGTTTTACAAATACTTCAATGGATTGTGCTCCGATGAACTAGCTGCTCTAGTACCCCCTCGATGCAAATACACTAGAACAACCCGATTATCAACTAGGTCCCATTCATTCATTGTGGAACCGCGTGAGAGCCTTCTACTCCAGCAGTTTCTTTCCTTGTGCTGCCGGCTTCTGGAACTCCCTCCCTGCTCCCTGACATGCAGAGGTTTAAAACTAATGTAAACAGACATCTCGCTGCACAGCTTCCAACTTAGGATGACTACGCTCCCTGGTTACTTTTATAATGGTCCATTTGCCCCTCCCCCCCCCTTCCTTAAAATTTATTTATAATTTCAACGCACTAGTGCATCACTTAGGTTACAAAATTCGACCCAATCCTACCCCATAATCCTTGTACTAGAAAGCAATTGTTGCAAGCAAACTAACGCTGTTCCTAATCCTAACTTCAGTTATGCATTAAAGTTTCTTAGTTAAATATTAAATGCATGACTAAATAACTGGGAATTCTTTAAAGTCTTTATACATTAAACTCTGAAATACTCGTTTTTGTCTGAATTATTACATATTAAACACGTAAATTCCAGATTTCCATTCCTCTGAACCCTAATTTCCCCAATTGGAACCCTTTTAAATTTTCTGAATTATATATAAGTTTGCATAAAAATCCGTTTTAATTACGGGACTTCAGAATTATTTACTTACTGACCTGAATTCACTTCTGTTTTAGCTTATGATAACCCCACCCTAACTCGCACCTGGTTTATTGCTTACTAGCAATGAACAGTAACCAAACAAACCCTTCCCCTTTTCTTCTCCCAGCATCAGTCATAGTTGATTTAACTAACCCTACCACCCACCTCCTTTATCTTTTATCTTTATCCCCCCCCCCTTCTTCACTTGGCTTTGTCTCCAACCAGGGCTGCCGCTTTTCTTAAACGATGGAAGTCACTATTTAAATTCCCGACTGCCTGCGTTTAATATACACAGCTCATTCTCAACTTCTGAAAAACTACTTTCATTCTCGGTCCATGGAAGTATTTTAAAATGACCCTAATTCTCAAAATTACATCCGAATAAGTGCGTCCCATTTACGATTGAACTAAACATCTTTCTATTGGATTTACTAAATTTTTGAACATTTTCAACGCTGCCGTCATGAAACCACTTTTTTCCATCTTTAAATCTCCTTTCACAGACACCTTATCTACAGATATTCACCAACTGGACAGACTCCATATTTTTACACGCACACTCTTACTCTCCATTACTTTATATTTTTTCAAATTTTGGCTTTTCCACTGCCAACTAATCCATCTATGTAATTCCCCTGATAAGATTTTAATCTTTGAAAAGCCTTGGCTTAAGGAAAGAAAAATAAACATGTTTTTACCGAGTACATCTTGCATTGAACAATCGAAGTTGAAATAAATTTGTCATTCGTACATATTCATCTCTTCTTTTATTTATCTTTATATATGTATGTATATATATATCTATATATATATATTAGTATATTTTAGCATGTATTTTGCATTATTCAAGTATATAGGAAGAAAGCCTTTGGAGAAACAAACATTAATAGATTCAGTTTTAGTATAATAATAGACAAATGCATGTTTTTTTTTTAAGCCTTCCAATGCTGCTTCGCGATGCTTAAACTGCCCTGCAGACGTTGAAGAATTGTGTCCTTTTTCCGCTTGCAAAATTTACTTAAACAGATTGAAAGAAGTAAGTTATTTTTTTTTCTTTACTTTTTCTTTGTGTCAAACGTTTCTCTTGATAAGCTTTTTACAAGGTGTTTAAAAATATTGCGAGATTCATCCCACCCAGTTAATTTTGGAAATTGTACTATGTTAGTGGCAATATAATAACATACCTAGTTACAATTTATTTAAAAATTTACTTATTCCGGCCCAGACGACTGCTAATGTGAAACATTTTAAAATAGTCACCTAAAAATAAAAGTCAGCAATGGAGACAATTCCTTTTAAATTAAAGAATATAATAGGACTTGTTTATATAAGTTTAAAAATGTACAAACGAATAAAAATTAAAAACTAAAGTAACTTCACTATCTCGGGCAACGCTAAGTAGATACAGCTAGTATGTCCAATTTTTTCGCGATTTTATTTTCATACATTTTTTAATCAAATAATACATGGTTTGATTAAGAGCAGAGGACTGCTGGAAATATTAAAATTTAAATCATAATAACACCTATAATTTTACATTCTTTTACGTTTTCCATAATAAGGCTTTTTTATTTGGCAAATGTGAAAAAATTCATTATTTTTAGCCGAAACACACACACACACACACACATATATGGAAAATGAAAAAAGGAAAACCAAAAATATTATTTCGTTTCGTCTTTATTTCAAGACTTCCTCAGGATGATTGGTCTGAAGAAATAACACACAAGTACAAATAAAAGTACTTGCGGGTACACCTTTTCTTCAATGTATTTCAGCAAAAATGTTCTTCTGTTGTTGTGGGAGTTGGCTACAACACATTATATATATATATATATATATATATATATATAAATATTTGTTATTGTTTATATTTTTATCTATGGACGTATACGTTTCGTCTTTTTTCAATCAAGACTCATCAGCATAGAAGTACGACTATTCACCACCGGTCACACGATTCGAAACCCTGGACTACAAGTATTTTCCAACCCAGTCCAACGTCGCTAACCGCTAGGCCAGTTCTGAACAGCTTATAAACCATGATAATTTTAACACATTAACGGCGGCAAAGCGAACAGGCATTCAAACTTCTATAAGTGAAGGAACGATGCATAAAGCAAGTGACGCTACGCTGTGTTACTACTACCATTTTACAGTGCTCTACTTTTATATATTTATTTACCTCCTCTGCAGGAGGTTAGACACAAGGTAAGGTGGGTTTTGAAAAGCCAGCACTCTGACCTACAAAAAATGCCTGAGCAGTCCAGTCGGCATTTCCAGATAGGAGCGCCTCAGACAATTAGCAATAAACTAACCCCTTCTCAGAGAGAAAGTAAAGCCTGGGAGCGTGGACCTCCTAAGATTGAACAGAACCATACCTCAGCCCGACAACAACAAAGTCACTAATTGTCAAGGAGTGGTACGAACAACACAGTGCCAGATAAGTACATATGTATATTTATATATATAGTGTTTGTATGGTTTTTGTTTCATAGATGTTAATCCAATGAAACTACAGCGTTTATGAGATAGCGCTCAATAACAAGTACAGCTGTATTTTAGTATAAATTTTTATTTATACAAACATTATTGGCTACATATGTGCATACATGTTTCAGCTGCAACTTTATCTCAAGTTCAGCCTCCTCAGGCCACAGTAAGTATTTACTGCGGCCTGAGGAAGCTGGACTTGAAATAAAGTTTGAAACATGTATGCACATATGTAGTCAATAATGTTTGTATAAATAAAAATTTATACTATATATATATATATATATATATATGTATATGCTAAAGAATCTTAACTCCTCTGTGTCTCTTTTATTTCTTTTCAGGGTTATAGAGGATGGCCTCTTACAGCTGTAGTTGATAATCCAAATTTAGAGAACCTGACAGATGCCCTCCTGCACGGACCTTGCGGGAAATGTGTCTATGATTCAGATAATGACGTCATGTCTCATCAGGTAAGTGCATGAACAAACAATAAGTAAAGAATAAAAGAAAAAACTTATAAGATTCCGGGAGATGTAATGTGGTTGGCTTAGCTAATACAGTAATTAGCATAGCTGGGATTTATCGCCTATAAGTAACCTGTATACAATAATCCAGAACCCCATTAGCGTGTCTGCTAAGTGAACCACGTATTTTGAACATCATAACAAAATGACATCGCCGATATGTTGAATATGGAAGAACCTGAAATGTAGACTTGCCTAGACGACTTGGAAAATAGAAAAAAATTTCAATTATGACAAAAAAAAAAAAAAATCAACAAGGAGAATGACTCATATTTTAAATTGAAGAATATAAAAAAGAGTTTTCTGCCTTACAACCAACATTTTATTTCCTTTTCTGTATAAGTTTAAAAATGTGCAAATAAACATCAAAAACTAAAATGACTTCACTACATCCTGGGCAACGCCGGCTAGATATAACTGATATTATATATAATTATTATTTTGTCTTTTTCTTCACTTTAGGTGGTCAATATGCAGTTTGACAATGGAGCAACGGCATCTTTTACAGCCGTTGCATTTACTGAAAGAATCTTTACTCGTCAATTGAAAATCTTTGGAACAAAAGTAAGTTTCTTCGCTTTGGTCAGTCTATTATCGTTATTGTGGTTATTATATTCACAGTTTTTCGGCCACTGTACACGCCAGCCCTTTTTAGATGCCTGTTTTGCTGACCACAACAAAAATGGCACCTGAAAAAGGCAGGAGAACACAACGGCCCAAATGCTATGAATATAAACAACCAAGATGAGGATAACAGTGCAAATCATGTAAATAATTTAAATGCCGTAACACATCATCTCTAAAATATACTTTTTGACGATACAACATAAATGGTAATTGAAGAAGGCCGGAGAGTGCAGCAGCCGTAACGTTGTGAATATAACAACTGCAGTCTAGGTTATGAATAACAAGAGCATCGCAGAAATATTGCCAAATACGCAGGGCTGAGTCTTTACCTGCTGAGGCCCTGAGTTATATAAAAAAAATCGTAAAAAGAATTGGGGGGAAAAATAGTAAATAAATATACATTATTATTATTATTTAGGGGTGAACAAATTACGATCACAGACTTTATGAAATTTAAGCGTTAAAACGAATTCAAATAATGTAATTGTTTTGTTTGAAATTTTGTTTATGATGTGGAATAAGCTAGTACTCCTTCCTGAGGTTGGACAATGAGATGCTCCAAGGGCATAAAAGAGAGGAGATGTTATCCAAGTCACCGTTTGGACTGTGTATTGTCTTGGTCTTCGGGGCTTGATTTACGCCGGTCTATGGGTCTGTCCTGTGCAGTTCTAGGAGGTCCACCCTCCCAGGCTTTGCCTTCTCACCCTTTGAGAAGGGGTTAGTTTATTGCTAATCGCCTGAGGCGCCCCTATCGGGGAATGCCGACGGGGCTGCGAAGGCAATTTTTAAAGGTCCTAAGTACTCTTCCTCTAGAGTGCTGACTTCTCAATCCCCACTTTCCGACCTTGTGTCACATTTTACTCCGTGGGAAGTAGATCAATAGCGTTTGGACTGTGTACGACTCTCGATATATTTCTATTATATGTTACCTGACCTTTTCCCAAAAGAGGTCTAATCAACATCATAATAGTTTATATTTGAAAAATGATGACCTAAAGGTAATCGGAATAATAATAATGGTAGGAAGAGGAAGAGGAGGAGGAAGAAGAATGTAAAAATATGAGGATAATTAAGGGTAAGAAAAATTCGAAGAAGAAAGATAAGAATAATAAAAAGCAGGTAAGAAAAAAAAGAACAATAATCATAGGAAAAATAACAAGAGCGACCCGAAGGCTCCCTTTTTATTGGCTACTACACCAAGATGTAAGGGAGGGTGCCACTCTTTTCCTTCGATTGCCCCATTTACCCTTGAGTCACTCATTATAATGCTGAGTGTTCAGAAAGGTACCATTATTTGAGTTTTGGGGATGACTCAACCAAAGATTGAACCTTGATCTCACAGTAACTAACACTTTAACAATCATGCCAAATGGGCCGCGTGATTATGTAAACAATAAAATGTATGTAAATATTGGTCATTTTTCACGTCATTCGTATTTGTCAACATGTTAAGCAGCGAATAATTTAGTCAATCGAAAGCTCAAGATCAAATGATGTTATTATAGCAGATCAATAAATCGATGAGACGAACGGGCATTGAAGGAGAGCGCTGGCTTGTATTAGTTACCCCTTTTCTTTCTAGGTTCGTTCGGCTTACTATTTTCGCTTCTTTTTTCTTCTTTCCTGTTCATTTCTTTCTTTCTTCTTGAAGAGGGAATCATCTTGAGGTCAGTTGCTAATAAAATAAGTACATACAGATGTGGCACAGAGTTCGAACTCAGTGTAAAGTGTTCACACATGTTTTTAATCTGAAGGTAACAAGTAGGTGTGAAATGAAACATTTATGAAAGCAGTGAATTGGTCAAAAAAATTAGAGTTTTTTCTGGTGACAGAAGACGGATCTCGACCTTCATCAATGGCTACCGCCTCTCTAAGAATTTGCACAAAGCCAAAAATCCACCTTTAAAGCAATGTAAAGTATGTAAACACACGCACAGCAGAACTTGAAAAACAAATTTAACGCTCGTGTCGTTTTCACATTCAAAAACTTTTCAACCTTCAACAAACTGTGATTATTTATATTTTATTGATCATTTATATTTGTAGAATTGTTGCTTTTATTCTTTAATGTTTTATTCTTTAACTAACATTTTTTTTTTTTTTATTAACAAAATTCTATTGTTACAATTTAGCACTTGCTAAATGGTGATCTATTTAAAACATATGTTTTTTATTAATCCGGTTCATTCGCCAATTAGCTAGGTTATCCCTAAAGACGCGACCGTCGTCTAAAATACCTGATCCTAACCAAGACATCCACATTATCAGCAAAGAATGATTTTAGCCAATCAGAGAGAATTTTTACTTTTTCCATCATATTTAAAATATAGTAGTGTCTTAATTGAAGCGACAGAACAATTTTTAATGACAAAAGTAACATTTAAATTTTGTTAACTTTATTTTTCAAATTATTTATATTTATTTTTGTTTTAAAATCGGATTTTTGTAAAGTTTAATTTAATTACGTATAGTATCATTTGGTCATTAAATTAATTGAATAAAACTGTTTACAATTATAACATTCTTTTAAAAAATTACGTTTGAAAGTGAATTGCCTGAGACAGGTGATAACTTGTTTCAACATCCTCCACTCTATAATAAAATTCATTTGTATACTCAACCGCCTGAGAACGAGAATGGAGCGATCAAAAGTGGCTATAACTAGATGGGACTACAAAACTGACCCAACCATCTGCAAATGTGGAAAGGAGGACCATAGGATGCAACACTGCCTTGTCTACTCTCTACTGCCAAACTGGTGCAGCTTGAAATATCTTGCAGAGTACAACAATAATGCAAAGGACTGCGTAAAAAAAAATGGGAAACTGTTGTATGATCACATGCTTCAAAGACAGGCAAAGAAGATCTAAATAAATATAATATATCTATCCCATCACACAAAAGTTAGCGAGTAAAAACGTGCATTTTCAAACGAAACTATTTCAAGTGGTGAAGGAGGGGAAAGCAAGAAAAAAAATAGCAAGTCAGACAACCAAAAATTCCCTTGAGTTTTCAGAAATTATAATAATTATTTATATCTGAAAAATTAAATTGCTGACATAATTCTCTACTACTACTACTACTACTACTACCACTACTACTTTTACTTGAAACAGCATTCACCCGGTGTGGGTTGAGCCAGCTCCGTCCAACCTTGCCACTGTAAGTCAACGATTGGGTGATCTCTAGCACCTTGCTGTTCCAACGGCGAACTCTGAAGATTCGGGGGCCCAGATTGTGTTCCACGTTAGCTTTAACCATCATCAGCCAGGTTTTCTTTGTCCACCACATCGCTTTTTCCAACTCTGAGTTGGGGCAATTGCTTCATAGATGAATTTTCCTGGTTGACGGCAAAGTGCATGACCCAACTAGCATAGACGCATCGTGAGATTGACTTGTCAAAGGGAGTTAATTTTGCAGGAGAACCATACTATGTATTGATATTTTAATCAAACTAAATTTAATAATAATCCTCTTGCACCATGTTTGTTTGGAGTTAATTTTTTATATTCCTTTTAGCTAAAAAATTTGTAACCATCAAGTACAGAAATAATCATAAAATAAATAAATATATAAAAAAGAAAAAAATGAGGCCTCCATTGGGTCTGTGGCCCTAAACTATGATTCATAGGGAAGTATAGGGCTGCAAATACTATTCTTTCATGGCCTACAAAGTATATTTCACCGTGGCCCAAGGTCTGAGAACCAATTGTTTTATACACCACACGAGTCACTTTGAATTAAAATCTCTGACCATTGTAACACGCTAGACACTCTTCGGCCTCCATACTAGGATCAAAGTGTAGTATCTGTTCAATCTCAGGAAGCCATCCTCCCAAGCATTACTTTCTCTTTTTGATGTATATGTGTGTGTGTGTGTGTGTGGGGGGGGGGTATCATATTGTCTGTCGTCTTGAGTGCTCTCGTTATAGAATGCCCACGTTAATATACCGATATTTTTTCTCATCCAGAGTGTCTTCTTTTTTGCTAACAGGATTCTCCACAGTAAAAACTGACCCTGTGTCGAACTTTTCCCTCGTGGTGAGGAAAGAAACTAGTGACCATGTAATTGTATTCTGCATTTAAATGAGATTAGTGAATACCAACACTGAGTAGACTCTGACGTTTTCGATTTCAAGGGAAACAACTCTTATTAACGTATAAGGGAAGTAACTCTGATATTGCAACTTTTTAAAATCATAATTATCCGAATGTGAAAATGTGTTTGCCGACGCTCTAAATAAAACTAAGAAAATACTAAACGATTTTTGTAGATTACTTGTTTTTTTTTTTTAATTGGGTACTTCTATAGGAGGGGACCCATATTGGCTTGAATGTTTCCGATTGCGATTTACGAAGCAGATGGGAAATTTCCGAACAGTCGCCGAACAGTCAATTCATACCGATATTAAATAAAAAATTTTTTTTTCTTTTTTCCCCTGACTTAAGGTTAAGGTCAATCACCCACACACTCTGTGTTAAGAATGGGTGTAATAATTTTCGTCAAATCATTAAGTTAACTTTATTTCTCTTATTTTACTTTTTTTTGGAGGAAGATTTTTCAACATTATTTTTTTTAAGGGGCCAATTTTTTTTTTAACCCTAACTTAACCAAAAGAGTGCATTTCTGTTTTCATTTGTTGAAATTTGAAGGTTTTGCAATGAAGACAGTTTTTGGAGGCGGAATGCGATTAGTTCCTTGAGAGACTGCATAGCAGATGTTTCCGGGGTTAAATTCATTTTTATTTTGCAGGCAGCTTTAGTATATATTTGAAAAAAAAAAAAAAGGAAAAAAAAAAAAGGAAAAAAAAAAAGGAAAAAAAAAGAGTTATTTCCCCTAAACATTTATCTCACTTGTCATCAATTAGCTCCCTTGATTTCTCAAATTTGATTGGCCAAGGCAATTCTCCTTGACCAATCAACAGTCACCTAATTTTAGTGAGCTGGATGTAAAAGTCTTTAGTTCGTCATCTTTTGAATTTGATTGCAGTCCAGTCAAGAAAATTTTCTCCTTAACTTGAATGCGACTTACTTAAATCTTAACAATTCAGGAAGCCGTCTGTTTTCTGACGTTAAAAGAACTCTCATTTCATAGTTGGACTTTTCAAGCTGCAAAATACAATCAGTTTTGTAAGCGATTTCCTGTATTTATTTAATAAATATATTATCATTTTATCTCAGTCTTGTGTGTTTTCTTCTATATTCTTTGTTTCAGCATCTTACCAACTTCAGCAAGCAACAATTTAACTGTTTGCCAGAATCACTTCATATCGTCTGCCTTATTACATGTTTTTTTTTGGGGGGGGGGGGGAACTTTCAAATCGTAAACTGTTTCGGACATTTCCGATTTGTTTCGTAAATCACAATCGGAAACATCCGGGCAGATATGGGTCACTTCCTATAGAAACACCAAAAATTGTTTATAAAAATAGAATTGTCAATATTCAAATAAGAAATGATAATGTTTTTAAATAAATACTAAATCTGGTGTTTCTTGGGTTGGCAATCACCGCTATAAAATGATTCTAAAACGACAAGTCGCTAATATGAGATGCAACTTGTGTCAACACGTTTGCACCATCAGCAATAATAAAATTATAGTATCTCAATACGTGTTAAAGACATATTAAGGACAAGTCGAACACACGACATAGGATTTCAACGTGCCTCGGTGGGCACATTTTATTGAACTGCTAGAAGAGGGTGGACTTTCTTAGTTCTTCCTGATTGAAGAGTTCTAATAGGGGATGTTACTGGAGTCATAACATCACATCCCTCTTTTCCCAAATAATTAACGGAATCACAGTGACTAGGTCTCATTCGTCAAATCTTTTGGGTGTCTTGATGTGTGATTTGGTTTGTATCATTTGTTGTGGTTATGTGTGGGGTATGTTTAGCATGTTGCTTTTGCGTTTTCTGTGTGTTTAGTCGATGGGAAGGCTTCGTATGGGGCCTGTTTCTACTCTGGGTGTAAGGCTCCCGATTGGACCCTGTAGGGCCTCAGGTGGGTAAACATGGGGGCTCATTGAGACCCGAGATTGATTTTCCCTCAGGTACTATCGATTTCTGCAGATTACTTTTCCTGATGGAGTCTGCACCATGTAGTATCTGGGTTCCATACACGCTTGTGTGACAACTGCGAGTGAACATCTGCCAGCATCCTTCTCCAGTACTTGGACATGCTGTCTAACCTGCAGATTCGGGAAATCTCTGGCATGCTGATCATAATACCATTTTTGTTCGGTTTGCCTTTGTTATAGACCAGTTGTCATTTCCACTCTCTGTGCGGTGTGGTTGGCACATCTCACTGGTAAGTTCCCAACCTGTTGATTATTGCACTCTCGTCATAAATTGAAATTAAGGAACTGGAGTTATCTCCCCTTATAGTTCGCTTTTTATCCGTTAGGTGTCGCTCGGTCCTGACTTGAAGGAACTCTCCCCTTTTTTCTCTCTCTCTCTCTCTCTCTCTCTATCTTGCTTTCGTTTGAAGAAGTCAATAAAAAATCAGTCCACGATTTTTAAGTGTAACCCTGTTTTATGACTTGTTCTTAAAAGATAAGCTGCTTTCTTCAACACCACAAGGTAGGATCGTTTTCAATTCCCTTTTATTATTGATGTTGTGTTAATTTCTGCAACACAACCAACTTCTTGTTGTACAGCAGCTCACCAGGAGATGGGGTTGTATGGTCTATTGGAGTTGTTTGAAGATATAACAAAACCATGTCCATGTCACGGTTACTTGAGGTACGATGTTCAAAACCCCATTCCCTAGTGAACTGCTTAAAAAGAGCAGAGCTGAAATGTGGGTCATTATAACTGATGAGGATTTTTTGTTTCCCAAACATTTGTCTGCTCAGATCTATGACCTCCTGAATAGAGAAGTTGTTTAATTTTCTGACAAACGAATATTAGGAGTAGTAGTCCACTATCACCATATAGTCAGATCCATTGAAGTGAAACAGATCTGTAGCCACTATCTGCCATGGAGTCACGGGAATCTCGTATGGCATCAGGGATTCCGCACTCTGTGATTTCTGGTTTTCCTGGCATATATCACATGTTGAACAGCGCTCTCTATGTCTTTGTTTATATTATCCCAGAATATGCAACTTTTTGCTCTCAGTTTACACTTCTCGATACCTTGATGCCCATAGTGGATAGTGTGTAGTGTCTCTTGCTGCATGGACGTGGGTATTATAATCCGTTTGCAGTTGTTGTATCTTATGGCGTCTATTTCCCGGCTTTTTTCTTCTTGAAGCTCGGCCAATTATTTCATGTTGCTCATGGAAGTTTTACGTATCCTGCCACTATTTAGAACTGCCTGGAGTGTGAGTCGTTCGCCTTTTGCAAAGAGCTACTTCTGTAGTTCCGGGTGCCTCGTTTCAGTGATGACTTATCCTATGAGCCTTTCTTCCATTTTCTGAGCATCTCAGAACTTGCACTTGTTTGCTTGCAACCTACACATGGCCAGAAAATCGTTGATGCTTTCAGTGTCCGTTTGCATGTACCGACGCAGGTAGAAGCATGTGATACGAAAATTTACCTGAGGTTCTAAATGTTCCTCGAATTTTTGTCAAATCACTCCTGGATCATTCCGGTCGGCTTTGTTTTCAAATGTCCAAGCATTGTACCTTCTAAAATCTTCTTCAGCCAGCAAGAGAATGTGGTCAACCTGTCTGTCTACTAGAATATCTTTGACCGAAAAACAGAGGTTACAACGTTGTTTGAAAAATCTGAATGCATCCAGCAGATTCATAGACGTCCAACACATCACCAGCTTACACGTGTTCTTAGTCATCATAGCCAAAAAAATCTTGACACAAAATATGGTACCGATAGATATATCGCAATGCACTTACTTGAATAAGTTTTTTTTTGAACGGGAAGTGTTAACTTTCTGGTTTTTTGCCATATGCTATTTTTTTTTTTTCAAGATGGCGTCTTCCATGCTAGCACGTAGCGTTTTTTAATATGCTTCAAGTTCCTTCTAGATACTGCTTCTTGCATTTAAAAAAAATTCTCTTTTAAGGCTGGGTACTGTCTTCTATAGACGTTCTTGTTACTACCATAACCGCTGCCACCATGTTATAGTATCTCAATACATATTAAAGAGATATTAAGGACAAGTCAAACACACGACATAGGATTTCAACGTGCCTCGGTGGACATGCTTTATTAAACTGCTAGAAGAAAGGAGGGAGAACACTTTCTTAGTTCTTCCTGATTGAAGAGTTCTAGTAAGGGATGTTACTGGGGTCATAACATCATAGGCCATGTGGCAGCATCAGCGATCAAAATATGTTGGTCTTCTCAACAGATTCATATTCCAACCAGTTGCCACGAAAACGAGTGGATTGATTTGTCCCATCACGCAGGACTTCCTTAACTGCCTAGGTCTTTCAATGTAGTGCAATACCGGGGACCATCATGAATTAACTCGGCTATGCAAGCGCCTCTTCATCGCCATTATTCAAGGAAATGCTTCAAGCTTGCTCTCGGACATCCAATCCAACTTTCAGATATATCCACAGAGGCACTTTAAACTTGGCGAATAAAACAGATTATTTAGAATAAGAGGGCAACAAAATAAATGTTTACATTCATTTTTTAACGTGTATAAAATCGAACTTGTAATGAACACTTGACTTTCACACTGTCACATAAAAATACAATTTGGGAATATATATTCTCTGCAACCCGGTGAATCACATGGGAACATTATTTTTTTTGTAAACTTTACCATTAAAGGTAAAGTCCCAAAACAACTTTTACAATAAGTTAGACACAAAATATTTGATAGAGAAAATTGTTCTACATCCAATTTTGAGTTATATTAAGTAATACATATTTTAAAGGATTGTTATGTGCCCATGAGCATTAACAATATGAATGTGCTTGGTAAAATACTAAACTATTAAACTTATGATTAGGAATATGTATTTTAGGCAAAGGGGTGAGTAACTGGTGAATCTCTGTCCCATTTGAGGGTTCTTGATAAGGTGCAGAAATTTATCTGTAATTTGATTGGCCCCACCCTTTCTTCTTCTCTGCACTCTCTCTCTCTCTTACAGACGTGATGTTGCTAGTCTCAGTATTTTCTATAAGTACCATTATGGTATGTGTTCTTCAGAATTCCCTGCTTCCTTTGTTCCAGCTCGTTTGACTCGTTGGTATAATGGCCTCCATCAATTTGCGGTTTTAATATTCATTGTAATACAACTTCCTATTCCAGTGTCACCCCCTTACTCTCACCTTCACCCGTCTGTTGCGTACGATCGTCGACCTCCGAACCTTTCTCCTGCCGGTGATAATTCTTGGCCGTCTGAGTTACGGGTATGGGGTAGTGACTGAATTATCGGTGGATCGTCTAGTTATACGTCCTGGACCAGTTTGTTGTGTACCCTCTTAACGACGAACGTCGTCGAAAGAGAGCCGTGGATTTGTGGTGTATTTGAAAGAAAAACAGGACAACCAATTATACACCATAATATATTCAAAAGAATACAATTAAGTTTTTATCAGTCTTTCAGACTTTTGAAGGAAGCGATGTGTTTAGCATTCTACAAGCACTGTTGAATGCGTCAGCTTTCAAAACTTATGGAGTGTTGGCCTCTGGGGATCTGAGAGTGTCGCTTTGCCCTCTGTCGGCAGTCTCTGTCGTTCTCTCTGCTTCAACGGGCTGAGTGTAAACTAACGTGCTTTCGCCCCAAATGGCTATATATAACAGTTTTCAGTTTGCCATCGGAATCCGACGCAGATATGGTTTCACTGACCGAGATATATTCAATTGTCAGTTGGTAACTGATTTGTCATTGCTAAAAATAACACAATCGCTGGCCTCAAAAGATCCGAACGAAAAAAATAAAGTTTAGTAAATAATCTTTTTAAATCTAACTCACAGAGTTCTCAGGTTTCTTAAATAAACAATTTAATTATATTTACAAAAAACAACACTTTGTTTTGTCTCTCCTCTCAACGGGGAAGGGTGGGGCATCAACCGCTTGTGTGAACCTTTGAACTGGTTTGTTTCACAAAAACGTCTCCAAAATATATTTTAAGATTTTCTCTAGAACATTCTAGGGGGGGGGGGTAGGTCCGCACTTAACCTTTTTGGTTATTCTTCTTCAAGGGGGCACCAACCTCACACCCGGACTTGGTTACATTACCTCCCCCACTTAAAGGAAACAATATTGGGATCAATATTTTTTTCTAACCCCTCCTTCTTACATGGCCTTAATACTAGGGAATCTCTGTGGTTGTACAATTCGTAATATTTAGCTATTTGGTTAGTAAAATAAAAAAAAATTGTTTTAAAAGCCTTATCCTTCATGCACATGCAAAAAGTGTTCTTTCAGAGTTCGTGTTTTTTTTTTCTTAATCTGTCTTTAGTTCATTTCGATTTTATAAGAGTCCTAAAAAGCTTTATCGTTCAAGCACATGAAAAAAAGTTTTGTTCCAGATTTTTTTTTTTTTTTTTTTTTTTTAAATCTGTCTTTAGTTCATTTCATCCTTCTAAGTCCGGATTCCATTCCATGGAGCTTTCTCGATTACCCGGCTCCAGTCTTCTTCACATATGGATCTCAAATGTTGGTAGGGTATTAGACGCGGGGTTTGTTGGTTGTCCCGGTTCTGTACCAGATTGATCAGGACTGATAGTATTATCAGAAACCACGGTAGTGTTCTTCACTTCATGCTCATCCCTATTCATTTCAAACATCGAGTGGACTGTTCCTTTTAAGCGCTCTAATTGAAGGTTACCCTCATCCTCATCTAGCTTATTAGCATCTTTTCTAGCCCTTAGTATGCTATTGATGTGGTTTACCCTCCTTTTCCCATACGCTAGAAAGGCTATTATCATCATCACGATCAAGATGATTATCATAGGATATAACCATTTACTTACTTCTTCCCATCGCCATTTTTCTTGTTCGTTATTACTCTTTACTGTTCGTAACTCATCTACTAACTCGCTCATAACGGTCGTCCCGACCGGTCTCAGAAGAGGTGGGATTTCGTGAGCCTCTATCTTCGGAAATTCCTTAGTGATAGGGGTCCATACTTCCGACCACTTTACACGCGGTATTTTAATTAATGACAGAAAGTCATTCCGGAGCTCAAACTTCTCTGTAAGTTTGTAGGATGGCAAGATCTCCAGAGTTGGGCCGACTGCTGCACAACTCATAGGTAGATCTATAATGGTCATAGGTGGAGTAATAAGTACTTCACCTTGTTGCCGTCCCTTGCAGACTTTCGTCAGCCTTCGCTTACTAGTTGAGGTCACTGCCCAAACACCATCCGATAGATGTATAGCTTGGGGGGTGAGTGTATCCATCGACACCTCGGCTCCACAGTATTTATCGATTCCCTCCTCGTTACCTTGAAATAATTGAATGACGCATAAGTTGTGTCCGTTGGTTGCATAGATGGGACTTTTTAATGCACAAACTTTCAGTGCATTCATGCTACACGCTAGTGCTTCGCTAGGCGACAACACTATGAATTTGGTTCGGGCGGGGTTAAAAGCTATTCCTTCCGTCTCAACTTTGTATCTTGCTACTGCCCCCTTCCCAGTGACGTTATTAGGAAACGGTATCGGTAAGTTAATTACTTTAAACACCTCGAAATCGCTATCTCCACTCAACAAAGGTAACTCAACCATTACATAAATCTTATCATTTTGCATAATTGTAGCACAACTTAAGGCTTTATAATATTCCCATAGACTCTTCTTTGGATCTACTGGTAAGCGTAAAGCATGCGGTAAGTCTGACTGAATCATCCCGAGTATTGTTTTTAAGTCTTTGGGAGGTATGATGCTCGGTGACATGTGCGCTAATGAAAGTAAATCTAATTGTGTCCTAACATGTTCCATCGCCAATGTCAATAACTGAATTGATGAGTCGAGTTGGGTTGTCATCATCAGTAGTTCCAGTATTTGCCCAATTACAGCCTCTACGGTACTTATTCTTCTAGCCAAAAAAGTCAAACTTCCGTTTAGGCTTGTGACCGTACGAGATAGCCAGTTAATTCTTTGTCTATGTTCTGTTAGTTCATATCTAGTAACGTTCATTATCGATAAACCTTCCCCTACGACGTGCTTTATCTTCTGTTGATTTTCCTCTAAACCGCTTATATGCCGTCTTAATGCCTCTGTGTCACTTTCTGATACTGTACCAAATAATACGTGTAGTGCTTTACCTACGAAAGGTAGTATAGATCTCTTTCTAACTCGTTTTTGGGTCCCTTCTGTTGCCAATAATCCAATATCCCTGAAATATCCTCCAACGTATCGGAGTCTTTGCTTCATCTTAGCTAATCGTCCTCCTAGTGATACAAATAACACTGGATCGGAATCTGTCTCAAGTTTTGATTGATTTTTCTGCACTTGCAGATTTAAGTCCGTCGCTAAGTCAACCTCGTGTTCTAGTTCCCTTTGAACCTTCCGATACGCTCCTAGATCGATGACAAATGTCAAGATCCACTTAGAGTGCGTAATTGCCACCTCGCTGGTCTTCTTAAATATTGTGCTGTGGGTGTGGCGCAGCGCTACTGTCCAACCAGCCATCATTACCATCATCACTATCAGGCGACGCATCCTGCAAGTACACATAGTAGAGCTCTTCTATTATTTGTTCCATTTTGATTTCAACTATTCAATTTCGTTCCCCAAATAACTTTACGATAGAATTAATTGGACTTTCTTTGTCTTTATCTTCTTTATAACTATCTTTCGTTTCCCCTTGTTTTGAGATAACATTGATAGGCCGTTTTATGCTGCTTCTCAGAAGTCTAGGTCCCATCACGTCGCCTATTACTTCTGGGGGCTGTGTCGACGGAATCGTATTGCTCTCTGAGTCGTCAGCCCTATTCTCCTTACCAGCTTCCCTATCTCTCCGTACTGACAATGGAATGTCATCTTCAGATTCCCAACCTTCCGAATCTAGGGGCGTAGTTGTGGTCTCCGTCAGCAAGTCTGTATCCTCTACCTCAAATTCTACCTCTAACTCCTGTTCAACTGCTATCTCGTCGTCAGCCCACCTATCCGTATCTTCCCGATCTCCTTCCGGATCTATCAGGGTGGCTTTCCTTACAGGTCTATCTGTCTGTATATTAGGCATTTTCCACTCCCTAATATTGGCTTCGCAGATATCTGACGCGTGAACCCTCTTCGTTTTATTTGTCAGTTGATCCCATATTTTATATGTTACCGGCCCCGTTTGTTTTACTATCCTATAGTACGGTTTCCATCTAGGATCTAATTTTCCTTTTCTAACCAGTGCTCTGTAGTATACCGGGTCGCCAACTCCATATGTTTTCTTAACCCTTCCATCGTTGACTCTTTTGTTACGCTTTTTCTGTGCTGAGTTAATCCTTCGACGCACTTCACTAAACAGAGTGTGCTGCTGCTCGATCATTTTTTTATGATTTTCTTCCCCAGTATACCTTTTTTTTGGTAGTAGAAGATTATCTAATGGTAACACTACATCTCTACTGTACACCAGGTAATATGGAGAGAATTTAGTCGTATCATTATGTGAAAATCTGGCCGCTGCTAAGACCTGATTCAAGAACAAGTCCCAATTTTCGACTTCGTCCTCTGATAACTTCGACAGCGTATCTCCCAAAAACCTATGGAATCTTTCTACCTTAGCATTGCTCTGGGGGTGGTATGGAGAGGTGGTGATATGTTTCACTCCTAAATATCCCGTCACCTCCCTTATAGTGGTATTTACAAATTCTCTGCCATTATCTGTCACTAACATACGTGGGACACCATACCTAGGGAAAATTTCATTCATAAGTATCTCTGCCATGGTCTGTGCATCCTTCCTTTGCACAGGGAATGCCTCTACCCAACTAGTTAACCAATCGACCATGCTGACTATATACTTATTTCCCTTGTTACTACTATTATATGGCCCTGAGACATCCATGCTCCACTTCTCAAACGGATATGATGGAATATCAGTCTCCATCAGGGGTGTCTTAGCGCCCTTAACAGCCCGCTTCTGGCAAGTGACACATTCCGTCACATAGGAGTGGATATGTTTATACATACCCGGCCAATAGTATTTCTTCGCTAACAGCGAGTAAGTCTTATCAATACCTACATGACCTAACCCGTCATGTGCTACCTGCACTACACTGGCCCTCACGTGGCCATTCGGGATATACAAGCGTAACATTGGGCTCTTTTCTTCTCCATTTACATAGTATACCCGATCATCTTCCAACAGGTATTTTCTCGATTTTGAAAGCGGTAATTTCTCTTCTACTAGCGATTTCTTAAGTTCGCTATACTCTTTGTCCCTGCTAGCTTCTAACTTAAGTAGTTTCAGGTCTATCGATTTCCACCCAATCTTATCGGAATCGTCTTCTTGAGAGTCATTTTCTTCTGGCTCTATTTCATCTTCCATCTCCGAGGGCCTATTCTGTAATTGCTGAGAGTTGAGTACGCAGATTCTATAGTTATTATCATTAACTAGATTCTGATCACTAGCGTCAGCTTCTTCCCCAACCGCTTCGGGAATTCTAGATAATAAATCTGCACACGTGTTCTCTTTTCCGGACAGGTATTCTATCTTACAGTCGTAGCCACTCAGTTGCATAGCCCATAGTTGCACCTTTCGGTTCTTCCATTCAGCCTCGAACAAGTACTGTAATGGGCGATGATCAGTTTTTATTACGAACGTCGCGCCCGCTAAATAAAAATGCAGCTTTTGCAAAGCGTACGCGATGGCATAGGCCTCTTTTTCAATCACGGGCCACTTCTGTTGGGTCTTTGTTAACTTGTGAGAGAGAAAGTAGATAGGCATTTCATCCTTTATTCCTGGGATTACAGCTTCTGCCTCTTCACACGGCTGAGTCAAACAAGCTCCTACACACGTATCACTAGCATCCGTATATAGGACCATAGGCTTGTTCAAATCGGGATAAATCAATAAAGGAATGGAGGTCAGCTCCGCCTTCAACGTATTGAAGGCTTTCTGACATGCCTCGGTCCAATTGAACCTAGCGTATTTTTTTGTTAGATTAATTAGCGGTATAGCTATTCTAGAGAACCCTGCTATGAACCTTCTGTAATAACCTACAGTTCCTATAAAGGCTCTAACTTGTCTAACTGTTCGAGGTTCTGGCATTGCCCTTATAATCTTTATTTTATCAGTATCTGGCCTTACTCCAGATTGGTCTATGATGAATCCTAAATATTTAGTCTCTTTTCTCATAAATTGACACTTTTCGATCTTCAATTTCAAGCCATGATATTTCAGACGATCTAACACAGCCTGTAAATGTTTAAAGTGTTCTTCCGGGGTTTTTGAGAAGATTAAGATGTCATCCAAATATGCCATGGCAAAATGTTCAAATCCCCTCAACACTATTGCCATTAATGATTGAAAAACACCCGGAGCTCCTGCTAGCCCAAACGGCATGACACGGAACTGGAACAACCCCATGTGACAACAGAAAGCCGTTTTAGGTTTGTCCTTCTCATTTACTGCCACTTGCCAGTAACCTGATCTTAGGTCTAAGGAGGAAAAACATGTAGCCTTCCCCAGCATCGCTAAAATGTCGTCTATCAAGGGCAGGGGATAAGCAGTAGATTTTGTTATCTTATTAAGTTCTCTAAAATCTATACAGAATCTATTTCCTCCGTCCTTTTTCTCCACTACTACTACTGGAAAACCCCAAGGTGATTGAGACGGCTCGATGATTCCAGCCTCTCCCATCTCCTTCACTGCTTTCTCAACCAACTCTCTCTTCCAAATAGGCGTTCTGTACGGCCTCATCTTTATTGGTTGATGGTCTCCCGTGTCAATCGACATTTTTACTGTATGTGTATTACCTAACTCCTTATCTGACTTAGCTAACACTCGCTTATTAGCTTTAACTAGTCTTCCTAACCTTTCTCGGTATTGGTCAGGACAGTCTAATTCCACCTTGTCACTAATTGCTTCTCTCTCTACAGGCATTTCTTCGCACCTCACCCTAGTTTTTAATGTTAACACTGAAGCTCTGCCCAACTTCGTTCCTGATTTAATATTAACTGTCTTTAGGCTCGTATTTGCTACAACTACCGGAAAATTCTGCGCCTGACCTTCCCGCACTAATGCTGGTAACACTGTCACGTCCTCGTCCTCTTCTATGTGGGGAAGGGGTAACACCTGATAAACGGCTTTGTTATCCCTTATAGCCCCTTCTACCTCACCCCAGCTCATCACCGCTGTTCTAGGTGGAATTTTTAAATCCTCACGAGACACGAAGTCCACTCGAGTGAGCATCGTGCTACCTAAAATAATTTCTTCTTCCCCAAGGACTAACTTTGGAGGGTCGAATTTTAATACGGCTTTCCTCTGTCTAAGCCAGTCTCCTCCCAGTATCACGTCGTGGGCCATTTTTGGCGCTACATAAAGTGTGTGGGATGTCTCGGTCTTCCCCACTTTTATCTTCACTTCCAGCATCCAATCTAACCTGAATCTACCCCCATCTGCTTGAAACGCGTTCGTCTTAGTTGGCATAAATCGGTCGGCGGGGAGTCTTAGTCTTTGCAACTCTAACGAACTAATGACTGAAATTTCCGATCCGGTGTCTATCAATGCTCTGAGCGTTTCACCCTCTACCTCTATATTGCAGGTTAGTTCGTCATCTTCGGACCATATTTGACATAACTTAACCCCTTTCCTCTTTCTACGACTTTCCCATAAATGCCCGTTCTTCCTGAACCTTTGGCGCGTCTCCTTCTTCCTAAGTGGACAGCTAGTTGTGGTGTGCCCTCTTTCCTTACACTCGTCACACCGTACGAACCCCTTTGCCTTGCAACTCCGAATTAAGTGTTCCTCACTGCCGCACTTAAAACACTTAGGTCTCGACATACAGACCCTCTTTGAATGTCCCGGGCGGCCACAGTTGAGGCAGTGCACCCCGTCTCTGCACTGATAACTATAGTGCCCCTCTTTTCCGCAATTATAGCATTTTAATTTTAAAGCCCCATCTATGCTTTTCCGGACATTCCTATCTCTCCTAGGGGTCACCCGCCCTTTCGCTACTGGGGCGACCCTAACTAGTTTAAAGATTTCTTTGTTGGGGTCTTCCTGGGTTTTAATTTGGTTCTGGGTGGATTGTTTCTGTCCTTAATCCTACATTCATGTGCCCTGTGCCCTTCTTTCTGGCAAACAAAGCATAATAGACCCCTCTTAAAGTTAGGATGGGGTATGTATCTTCCCCCTGCCCTTAGGTCCCGGTGTTCTGGATTCGTGGCTTCTTCTTCCCAACTCTGAAGCTCAGGGCATCTTGCTCGAATGTGTCCTCGTCGACCGCATCCGTAGCAGACCTTCAACCAGTCGGTCTTGTTCTCCTCTAATTTTCCTAATCTCTGGAGGAGAGCTTCAGCTCGTCGAGCCTGTGCAAAGGCCTCCTCCAACGTGTTAAGTTCTGCCCTTGCCACGTCCTCACGCAACAGAGAATTACTCAACGCATCCGTGAAGAACTCTGCCAGCTGGGCCTGGGTAGCCGGATCATTTCTCCGATCTTGATCCGGGTAGGCTACCTTAGCAAGAACGCTCATGCGTCCCTCTAGGTGAGCAATGGATTCTCCATCCCTCTGCTTCACCCCTATCAGCGCTCGAGCTGCCTCTGTTCGGCTCGAGTGACTGCCGAAGTGCTGCTGGATGTCGTGTTCAAACCTCTCCCAGTTGGTTTGGGATCTGTACTTATCCAAATACTCCCCAATCCATTCTGAGGCAACACCCTCGGTATAGTCATAGGCCAGTAAGATCATATTGGCCTCCGGCAGGTTATAGATGCGCCCTTTCTTTTCTATTGCTTTGAGCCAGGGTCCCAACTCCACAGCCAAACCTGTGAACAGTGGAATTCTGGATCCCGTTACATTAAGTTTGGGGGTAAACCGACCCCCCTCTTCAATCCCACGACCCAACTCCTCCGCAGCCCTAGCAGATTCCATATTAAAATACAATTAAGCGCTCTTTGAAAAGCCCACAAGAAGTCCAAAACGAACAATGACAAAGCAAAAAGAAGTGAAAAGAACGAAAATAGTGGTTTTCCTACCTGATTGCTGAGATGTTCCTGGTTCTGCGCTGCTTTTTGTTGACTCGCTTGTTGGGAGGTCCCACCTGTTATAAACAGTAAACCTCCTGTTTTTTTTGTTTTTTTTTGGTTAGCTAACACACCTTCTTCCTGATTTCGATAATCCTGGTAAACGGTTACCAAATGTCACCCCCTTACTCTCACCTTCACCCGTCTGTTGCGTACGATCGTCGACCTCCGAACCTTTCTCCTGTCGGTGATAATTCTTGGCCGTCTGAGTTACGGGTATGGGGTAGTGACTGAATTATCGGTGGATCGTCTAGTTATACGTCCTGGACCAGTTTGTTGTGTACCCTCTTAACGACGAACGTCGTCGAAAGAGAGCCGTGGATTTGTGGTGTATTTGAAAGAAAAACAGGACAACCAATTATACACCATAATATATTCAAAAGAATACAATTAAGTTTTTATCAGTCTTTCAGACTTTTGAAGGAAGCGATGTGTTTAGCATTCTACAAGCACTGTTGAATGCGTCAGCTTTCAAAACTTATGGAGTGTTGGCCTCTGGGGATCTGAGAGTGTCGCTTTGCCCTCTGTCGGCAGTCTCTGTCGTTCTCTCTGCTTCAACGGGCTGAGTGTAAACTAACGTGCTTTCGCCCCAAATGGCTATATATAACAGTTTTCAGTTTGCCATCGGAATCCGACGCAGATATGGTTTCACTGACCGAGATATATTCAATTGTCAGTTGGTAACTGATTTGTCATTGCTAAAAATAACACAATCGCTGGCCTCAAAAGATCCGAACGAAAAAAATAAAGTTTAGTAAATAATCTTTTTAAATCTAACTCACAGAGTTCTCAGGTTTCTTAAATAAACAATTTAATTATATTTACAAAAAACAACACTTTGTTTTGTCTCTCCTCTCAACGGGGAAGGGTGGGGCATCAACCGCTTGTGTGAACCTTTGAACTGGTTTGTTTCACAAAAACGTCTCCAAAATATATTTTAAGATTTTCTCTAGAACATTCTAGGGGGGGGGGGGGTAGGTCCGCACTTAACCTTTTTGGTTATTCTTCTTCAAGGGGGCACCAACCTCACACCCGGACTTGGTTACACCAGTAACTGGAGGTTGTGGAACTCTCTTTCTGCTGCCTGTTTTCCTCCTACCTATAGCCTTGGTCTTTTCAAGATTAAGGCCAATAGGCATCTCCTGTTTTTGCAATAATCATCTTTCGTTCTTACATCAGGGGGCTTCATGCCTTGCCTGGAGCGATTTCTATTTTTTTTTTTAAAAGTGGACACATTTTTTTTTTTTTTTTTCACTTTACCATTTAGGATGGTGCCACCGAAACTATACATCAAAGAGAAAAAAACATTAAAATTTTATTGCTTATACCCGTCCCAGGACGGGTATTTTACTAGTATATATATATATATATATATATATATATATATATATATATATACATACAAACAAAACTGAATGATGAAAATAAAAATTGGATAAATTACAATATTTATTAATTCAGCAGATATTCAAACAAGAAATATAAAAAAATTATTTTTCTTAAGAAAGCCCCAAGAAGACATGGAAATAAATTATCAGGCAAGACCGTAAACAGTGGCAAATGGACACAGTCAATCCCCATAATTGTGATCACTGGAGACTTAGCATAAGGACAGCCAGACAGCATCGAACCTCTTGTTGAAGGGAACATAGACAATAAACCTGGATAGTGAGTGTGAGTGAGTAATATATAATATTGCATATCGGACTCCTTTAAGTCTCTAGAGACAATGGACATCCCTGTAAGAGTGCCTGTGCGAAGAATCTATAATGAAGGCAGTGTTGCAAAATCCTCAACAGCGTCTTTCCTGAACTAGCATCGCTTAAATCCAGTGACAACGAGAATTTCAGAACGACTTGAAACAGTGCAGAAATATTTTGCATTGCCATTAAATCATCCAGAAAAGGGTTGATATGCCGTAAAACAGACAAAGTATATGTTTAGAAATGATGAAAAGAAATACAAGTTAAAATTATTTCTTTTAAAATTTCTTTCAGGGAGAAATCCGGTGCAGTTTTAACAGCCCTGTAATATATTATAATTTTAACAGTGGAGAAATCCGTAAGTCCTATTTTATTTTTCTACCAATAAATTTCTATTTTTATTTTGATCAATTCTTTTGAATAAAAAAAACAAAACTTTTTATTAAAATAGGAGAGTTCATATTTTTTTAATTTATTTTTTAATTTTTTAATTTTTTTTTTTTTAAAACATCTTTTTAAAACATCTTTTTAAGAATTTAATAATAAATGAGGCTAAAAGCCTTAAAAGCATGTTTAGATGCGATATTTATTGATAAAAATAAAATACTAAACAGATTTTTTTCCTTCATTTTTACTTTGATCTTTTAATAGAGGTAGGGAGTAAATGGGAAGGTATGAAATTTTTGCAATTTTGGCGGTGTGCACCACAAAAAACGAATTTTCACAATTTTGGATGATGGAATTGCACCAAAAATCATGATTTTCACACCTTCTCGCACTTGTGGCGTATTATAACCCCTAAAGTCATGCTCAGGTTGTTTATTTTAGTTGAGACCTGGTCTGGTGAGGGCTTCCAGCCACACTTTTCATAATTTTTCGGTTTGGAGGGTGCAAAAATGTACACAAACTGCTAAAAAAATGGCCGTAAAAAGTGAGAAAATAGCAAAAATTGTGAAAATCACCTTATCAGACTTGTTGTGGGGGCATTGGAACCTCTGAAATCTTGTCTAAGTTGTTTATAAAGTAGAGATCTTATCTAGTGAAGGTTGTTCAGCCATATTTTGCAAAATATTTGGGATTTGGGGTGAGGGGTGGGGGTAAAGAAAAAACTCAAAAATTGCCGAAAAGGGCGAAAATAGCGGAAAAATGTTAAAATCTCGCCTTTTTGGACTTGTGGGGGCATTGGAACCTCTGAAATCTTTCTCACGTTGTTTATAAACTTGAGCTTGTCTAATGAATGTTTTTTCAGCCATATTTAAAAAATATTTGGGATTTGGGGCTCAAAAATGACTCAAAATGTTTTTAAAAAGCAGAAAATTGTAAAGACCACATCATATAAGATTTGTGGGAAGCCACTGGAATCTCTGAAATCTTGTTTAAGTTGTGCATAAAGTTGAGACATGGTGTAATGAATGATTTTCAAGGGTATGAGAGCCTATTTTCCAAATATGCATTGTCCCATTTTTCGGGCTTCAGGCACATTATACAATGCACTCAAAGCTGGCAATTCAAAGTTTTGGAATCTTCGGTTAAGATAAACCATTCACTCAACAAATCCTTGGAGTACGGACATTTAATCAATACATTTATGGTATTCCAAAGTAATTAAACCATTTCTAAGTGACTAACATTTAGATCAAATTCCTCTATTTACATATGACACCTAAACAATGCCCCATTCTCCATTATTAAAATGGTTGATTTAAATGGAAATAATTTTTCCTGTTCAGTTCCACTAAAATGGCAGTAGATTGGCTTCAATTCAGATGTGGAGAATTCATTTATTATTTTTGGCAATTCTGTTTTTGCTGAGATAAATTTTCTTCTTTTTCAGGTCATTTTCGTGTCCCCTTGCTATAATAACACATTCTTTGGTCCCCAAGCCCAAATATTTGAAAGAATATGGCTAAAGAACATTCACTATACCAGATCTCAACCCTATAAACAACTTAATTAAGCTTTCAGAGGTTCCCATGCCCCCACAAGTCTAAAAAGGCGAGATGTTAACAATTTCTCACTATTTTTGCCGTATTTCAGCAATTTTTTTAGCTTTTTTGACCCCCAATAACCAAATATTTTGCAAAATATGGCTGAACAAAATTCACTAGGGCAGGTCTCTACTTTATAAACAGACAATATTTCAGAGGTTCAAATGACCCCAAACGTCCGATAGGGCGATTTTCACAATTTTCTGCTATTTTCTCACTTTTTAAGCCCATTTTAAAGCATTTTTGCCGCCCCAAGACCCAAAAATTATGAAAAGTATGGCTAAAAGCCTTTACTAGACCAGGCCTCAACTATATAAACAACTTGAGCATGACTTTACGGGTTATAATGCGCCACAAGTGCAAGAAGGTGTGGAAGTCATGATTTTTGGTGTAATTCCATCATCCAGAATTGTGAAAATCCGTTTTTTGTGGTGCACACCGTCAAAATTGCAAAAAGTTAAACTTTTTTGCTATTTTTCTCTTATTTGTAGTATAATACTTTGAAAAAAAGACACCTCCACCAAAATCCAAAGACGTTACCCAAAATCTACCCTGCACTCCATTCCCCTACTTTTGACTAATCATTTCGCTAGATACCTAGCTTCGTCAGAGTATGAGATTGTAATAGTTCCGTATGTTGGTAGCAGTCCATAAGAATGGAAAATTGCCATGGTGCTGTTATTAATGGTTCACTCACTTTTTAAATATGAGGTGACGCGCATGCACACGATATTTGTATTGAAATATGAGAGTTCATATTTTTTTAAACATCTTTTTAAGAATTTAATAAATGAGGCTAAAAGCCTTAAAAGCATGTTTAAATGCGATATTTATTAATACTTTTTAATTTAATAATTTATCATACTTGAAAAGAACAAGTTTAGCCTAACACACATCTGAGGTACCTCAAACGCCAAGCCAAACAAAACATATTTTCAAATCGATTTAGTCTTAGAATAATGATAAGATTTTTATTCAGAAAAAGATTAAAAACCATTTTACTTTGTTGGGAGTTTTGTCATTTCCATTAGTTTGTGATTAAAAAGACTAACTCCTCTTTTACATGTTTTACTCAGTTTTATTCATATCTTTACTTCACCACCGAACAGTACGCGGCTATGAACAAGTTTGAAGTTAACGGTTAAGAAAATGTTCCATGGCACCTGTAGTCAGGATGAGTGCGCCCGACACATCCACTCTGGTTCATCATCATCATCATCATATTCAGTTTAACGTTCATTTTACATGTTGGAATGCGTTGGACAACTTTAATAGATTGACTTCCAAACTAAACTATCTCTGGCCAGGTCTTTATTTATTCCTCTTTTCCTCAGGTCCATTTTTATAACTTTCTCCTGTTTTCTTTGGCCTTCCCCTGTGAACTGTATCCACTAACTCAACTGATCTACATGTACTAACCAAAGAACTCTCATCCATTCTTTCAACGTGGCCATATCATCAAAGTCTGCTCTTCTGCACACATCTACCTATGCTGCCCAGATTTAATCTTCCTCTGAGGTCATCAGATCTAAGCCTGTTTTTAACACTCACACTGCACATCCATCATATCATTCTCATATAATTTCTCTTCATACAACCCATGTCTTCAACCCAGTGGTGTACATCTTGAATCCAACTTTTTGAAAGTGGGGGAAAAACTGTGTCAATAGTTCAGCGGAAGTACATCCCACAAAAAGTTTTCTGATTGGATAATAGATCAATCACTCCGCGTGAGCAGGTAAGCTTACACAAATGAAAATAGTTCATCAATGTATAACTGCTACAACTTTTTATAAAATATATAAAGTACCAAAGTTGGATAGAATATTCAGAAAAGTGAAATTAGAAGCAATGTGTAAGAACAAGGAAATTGTAGATGATAAAATGGAGGAGATGCATCTCCTCATACTACTCAGAACGTATATACTCAGTTGCTTTAATCTTAGACACAAAAGTCTGAAAGTGGATGAAGTGGCGTCTCACTTTCAACAAGGGGTAGGACTTTGGCAGTGACATCTGTGAAATATTGTAGTCAGTGTAGCAATATTGAACATGGAGTGTAGCAAATTACATTAAAAAGGAAATTTCCATTGAAAGTTGGATTAAGTAAAAATAGGAAATTTCCAGTAGAAGTTAAGGTTAGGAATTTAAGTTTGCATGTAAAGGAAATGATGTCACGAATGGGAAGTCGATGTAGCAAAATAAGTTAGACTGATCTTTCACTTTGGCCTGTGTTTGTAAGATAGAACAGACATATTTTTGGAGATGCTTCCCTCCTCCCTAAAAGAGAATATGTAATATTACTATAAGCTAAGAGAAAAATAAATATAACAAAAATATAAAAATACAGAATTATATTTTGCTACCGAGAAAAAGAAAGCGATTGCTTATTGCAACTGAAGAGGAAAGAAATTACGACTACTATGAAAATGAAATCTACTAAAAAATCTGCTACTACAAGAGATGCATCTGTGAGATATTTGTTAGACAAATGAAGGACAATGTGAAGTGGGAGTACATCAGAGTTCTGTACCGAGTCCGTTCATTTGTGTCTTAGAAGCGTTGTCCAGGGAGTTTTGTACAAGTTATTTGGAAGAGATGCTGATGATTTGGTGCTTGCGTGTGAAACAATGGAAAGTCTACTTGTTAAGTTAAAGACTCGCAGGAATGCTATGAAACGTAAAAGTCTGAGAGTGAATGTTACGAAGACTAAAGTGATGAGCAGTGGTTGTAGTGTTGGAAAGCTCCCACAAAAAGGAAAGTCCCCTTGCTCAGTTTGTGGAACGAGAGTTGGGTGCAACTTAATTTTTTGTGGATACACAAGAAGTGTAGTGGAATTACATGTAGGTTAGAGATAATAACTCAGATGTGGAGAAAGTATATTTGGATGGCAAAGGTACTGAGATTGTTCAGAAGTTTTGTTACCTTGGTGATTCCATTGGAGCAGAAGGAGGAGCAGGTGCTAGTGTGATTGCAAGAGTTAGGAGTGGATGAAGTTCAAGGAATTTCTGCCATTACTAACCAGCAAAGCATTATCACTGTTGATCAAGGGAAGAGTCTATCACGCCTATGCATGCAGTGTGATGATATATGGAATTGAAACCTGGCTAATTAGTGTTAAGAAAATGCATTGCATGGAGAAAAAATGATATGAGAATGAGGAATTGGGTGGGTAATGCAAGCTTTAAAGTTTAAAGACAAACTTAGATCTGATGATCTCAGAGAAAGATTAAATCTGAACAGTATAGAGAGATGTGTGCAGAACAAGAGACTTCGTTATTATAGTCACATTGAAAGAATAGATGAGAGTGTTTGGGATAGTAGATAGAAAAACAGTTGAGGTAGCAAGGTGAGTTGACAGGGGAAGGCCAAGCAAAACATGGGAGGAAGTGATAAAGATGGATTTGAGAGAAAGAAGGATGAATAATGACCTTGTCAGAAATAGGTTAGTTTGGAAGTCAATTTCTAGAAGGTGTCCAACACATGCCAGCATATAAGATGGATGTTAAACCGAATATGATGATGATAAAATAAACAAAGCATACCCCTTCCATTTCCTGTTAAGTTTTTAAATAAAATTACTTTTGAAATAATTTTTTTTTTTCGTGATGGAAAAAATTACTCGTTAGTAATTTTTTCCATCACGAAAAATAAAAATGAGACATTTCTCTGCAATTCCCCTTTTCAATAATTTTCTGCAAAAATAAATAAGCATTTTGATTAATTGAAATTGAGAAAATATAAGTGTGATATACCGACAAAATTGCTATTTTAAATATAAGTGTGATATACCGACAAAATTGCTATTTTAAATACAAGTGTGATATACCGACAAAATTGCTATTTTAAATATAAGTGTGATATACCGACAAAATTGCTATTTTAAATATAAGTGTGATATACCGACAACATTGCTATTGTAAATACAAGTGTAATATACCGACAAAATTGCTATTTTAAATATAAGTGTGATATACCGATAAAATTGCTATTTTAAATATAAGTGTGATATACCGACAACATTGCTATTTTAAATACAAGTGTGATATACCGACAAAATTGCTATTTCAACTCTAAACACAACAGACTGATAAAAATGCTATTTAAAACTTAAGCATGGCAAAGTGACTGACGGACAAAGCCTCTCTTAAAGATTTAGGGATGCATCTAAATATAAATGTTAACAATTGGATTTTCTCATAAGATTAAAACAATTTGGTCTTTCAGATATGTTTTCTCAATATAATGTTCTCATAAGATTAAAACAATTTTGTCTTTCAGATATTTGTTCTCAATATAATGTTCTCATAGGTTTAATACAATTTGTGTCTTTCAGATATGTTTTCTCAATATAATGTTCTTATAGGTTTAATACAATGTCGTCTTTCAGATACGTTTTATCAATATAATGTTTTCGTAAGTTTAATGAAATTCGGTCTTCCAGATAACTATGAACCAGACATTGATTCCAAGATATTTGCTCAAGAACTTAGAGGACACGCAGGAGGAGATTTTTACACCATCAAATCCTTTGTTGAAGCAATCCAGGTATACCAATTCATTTCTGTCTTTGATGCAATACCAAAAAATGATCAGATGAAAAAAGAGTATTCGTCTATTCACTTCATATGTCATAGCAGGAGGTTAACTAAAAAATACAGTCACTGTTTTAATGTCTGTTTGCGTGTAAAAACTAAACACTAAGGCTGATTTGATGCATCAAACACATGTCTATACATAGTAAGTTTCATGTTTTTTCTCAAATGTTTCTTCATTCACAACCTAATATATATCACAGGTAATTTAGCCAATGGGATACTTAGTTTATCCAACAAATGATTTTGTGTCTTTTCCAGAGACTCAATTCATACCATTTTAATTTTACTATCAGTATACCTATTAATCTATGTAAATTAGGAAAATAAAATCTAGTTAATTTTCTATACATGTCCAGGGTTGGTTGCCGATTCTGTTACTAATTAGAGTGCAAAAGTGTCAACACAAGTCGCATCCCATAGATTTTTATTACAGATTATATTAGGGATTTCTTGTTGTCATGTTTATCCATCTCCTATCATTGCGGCGTCATTTTTCTTTTTCTTTTTTTATACAACAGGAAAAAGACCCAGCGAAAATATTGACTGGAGTTGAAGAAACCTTAGCCAGCCACCTTGTCGTTTTTGCTGCTGAAAAAGCTCGTTTGGAAAATAAAGTGGTCACTATACATCCCGATGGATCATTCACTTAGAATTGATAGCATTTTCTAGCTATTGGGGAATTAAAACAGTAGCGGCTCATGACCAATGGCATGCAGAGAATGTGAGCAGGGAGGGGAAACAGGGTAGTAGCTTTGAGTATCCAAATAGAGAAGCAAATAAGATGATAATTTTTAAATTTCAAGTTTCGAAAGATAACCACACTGTTAAAAATGGCTGTTAGCCATTTATTCCTCTAAATATTAGCAAAATACCTTTCCCATGGCTAAATTAATTCCTCGGACAACAGTTTTGCACCACTTTTATGTCTCCTTATGAAGATTAAAATAAAGATAACATGATACTAAACCTTATGTCAAGAATCCTTATTCCAATAACATGATTTGAATTCTACAAAATTTGTAAAATTTAAGGCTTAAGCTTAAGGGGTCTTAAGAATAAATTGAATTGCTTAATTGGTGTCTAATGACTATGGATCAAATCTAATGTAAATCTGAAATATTTGAATTTTCAAATGGGAGGCTGTGCACTTATTATACTCCATGAAAATGTTTAAAATACTCTAAAAAAACTGAAAATTAATGTCTACTACCTATTGTTAAAATTTCACAAAAATCAGAAGTATTTGACTTTTTATGAAGGGCTTCCACCTCATTTTCACCCTCTTTGTATAAAACTAAATTAAACTAAATATAAGCCGCATTACACACCCCTACACCTAACAGCTGTGTTCCAAAAATACATAATAATCAATTAGTTTAGGAGTGAATCTTATACATATATATAAATAGAGATATATATAGTAACATTACTAGTATCAGTACTTGAGCGATGACATTCTGGGCTATTTTGGGTTAAAATCTTAGTCTGGTTCTTCTACTTTTGCCAGAAGCATCTATCTGGCAACCAACCTCCACTTTCCCTAAACCATCACCACTCTGACAACTCTATACAAACAACTCCGGTACAAATGCACATGCAACCATTAGAAAAAATAACAAGTGGGCGTGACTGTTCATTCCTGTGTTTCCTCAGTCAATTCTTGTGTTTGATTCATATTAAAATCGAATAAATCATTTATCTCATGTTTATAGTTTTGTTTATATAAATATTTTCCTCTCACAAAACTTTATAGTATTTTAGGTTTTATGTAGCATTATCATGCTTCTTTGATCACAACATAATTGGATGGCACATCACATAAAAGAAGTAAACAGCTGTGTTATAAATTGGAACGTTAGTAACAGTAGTAGTCATAGAGGGCTGTCTTCCTCCTGAATTTTCCCCTAAGATTGAAAATACCCTGAACGACATCCATATATCTGTTCGGAATATTGCTAAACTTATCAAGAACCTTAATGCCAGCAAAGCAACTGACCCTGACAACATTCCAATCATAGTGCTTAAAAAGCTGCAACCGGAACTAGCTCCCATTCTTACAAAGCTGTTCAATCATTGTTTAAAGGAGAAATGCATCCCAACACCTTGGAAAACTTTGTCAGTTTGCCCAGTATTTAAAAATACTGGAGATTGGTCTTCTGCATCTCAGTACAGACCAATTAGTCTCCTGTGTGTCATGAGTAAGTTGCTTGAATCTGTGATAAATTGAGAAGTTGCCAATCACCTCAGCAAAAACAACCTACTCACTGACAAACAATATGGTTTTCGTCCTGCAAGATCAACAGCTGATGTGCTGACTGTAATATCATACAATATTAGTGAATCTACTGACGAGGGCCTCGTTTCTAGAGCAATAGCTCTTGACAAATCAAAGGCCTTTGATAGGCTTTGGCATAGAGGTCTACTTTACATGATTTCTTGCTCTGGAATATCAGGAAACGTCCTCTCAAATATTAAATCCTTTCTCTCTGATAAGTTCATAAAAGTAGTCATTGATGAGCAGAAGTCATAGTGACAATGCGAGCGTGCCGTAAGGGTTAATTCTGGGCCCAATCCTCTTCCTAATCTTCAACGATTTCCCAAATCACATTCTAAAAAAAACATCCACGTGTTTTAAATATTTTTGTGACTATGGATTAATCTACGTGCACGCAGATGCTTTATTTACAGATTCAGGCGAGAGAGAATGGATTAGTTTGTTTTTTTTAAGTAAAAAATATCTTGCATATTTTTAATTTTATTTTTTGTAAAACTTTACTCACATATTTGTTCTTTAAAATTGTTTACATTTTTTAACGGAAATCGCTCCAGACAAAGCACGAAGCCACTTGATGGAAGTGTATAACTAGAGTGGAGTGATCTGCCTTTGTTTCAGCCACGACAGAGTTATCTGCCCGACAGATAACTATATATATAGAACATGGCGGCAACTATTTGCAATCTTAGGATACACCCATGAAAACGTTCCGAGATAATAGATGTTATACATGGTGCTATGAACAAGATAAACTCCGAAAGTTACCAATTTGAAACCATATATTTTGGAGTAATTTACCAACAATATTTGGAGCTGATGAAGCAACTCGTGGAGTTGCCAAAAAGAAAACATTGAGTTCAGAAAAGAGGCAATTCGTGGGCAGCTAGACACGTCCAATGTTAAAAAGCCAGAGCGACTGTCAATAGGCCTTGATACAACAGACGCTGAATGAGCGTTGTTTCTGGATACATGGTCCCGATATAAAGACATGTGCGGACTGAGAGATCCAGCTGTAATCTGAAACGAGCTGAGAGCCACGTGTACGATTAAAGCAAGCAGACTGCTGTTTGAATTGATAAGACCTAAGATGCTGAATTCTGCCACGGATGATTACTTATTAGACCAAATACATTGCAGTCAACAGATTAATTAAGGAGGTACACTGGCAGAAGTTCATCTCCATGAAGCAGAAGAAGGGTGAGTACGTAACAGTTTTTAGCTTGTTTACGATGTCAAGCCAAGTTCTGTGAATTTAGGGTTAACTACACAAACTGTGGGCAGCAAATGGACTATTCGGGTGACATGGTAGCCGGGCTTGCTAACCCGGAGCACCAAAGTAAATTATTAGCAGAAGCCGCTACACTCACAACTCTAGAGCAGAAATTCAACAGATTCGTTTGCCTAGAGACAACAGACAAGTTGACCCCTCACTTGCATAATACTGTGCATCACCTTGCATTCTCCAACATGCAAAGGTCGGGCCCTGGGAAATCAAGACCTCTGTGACTCCACGATATGCTGGGCCCTGTAAAGTGTGTGGAAGGATTTCACAGCCTAATGGATCAATGAATCAGAGAGATTGTCCAGCAGTTAAGCTGATATGTCATCATTGTGGATTGATGGAGCACTTAAAGAAAGTATGCCAGAAGATCGCAACATCTAGAAGGGAAGCTATGAGCAAAGCGTCATGTTTATTAATGGTATTCCAGGTAGTCGTCCAGCTTGCAAAATCAACAGGACGCAGTCGAACATGGTACCCCATCTAGAGTGGGACAGGGGACAGTTTCAGATAAACACCCTGGTAATATCAGTAACAGTGGAAGTAACCATGACCAGAACTCATGCTGCATTCGGATGTGTACCAAAGGGTCCAATAAACTATCCTAGCCGTCACATCCTCGAAAAATATTTTCTGATCAGGCTTTACAAAACATTAAAATCCCTCGTCTCTTACACTTCAAAGAACAAAGTCTGATGTACAAATTCTGGATTAGAACCCGCCCTGGAAAACACAACGCAGCACTTGATTGTGCTTCCCGATACCCAGTAGGTATGTCAAAGAGCCCGTCCAAAAGTAGAAAGACCGGAGTCAAAGCAACCTTCACGTCAATGTACGACAGCAACCCTAAGCTGAAGAGAATGGATCGTGGCTGCCGCAGCCACAGATGAAGAATGGTGGATCTTAGCAGACCTGATGTAAAAAGGTTTCCCCATGTCACTCAACGACCTCCCATCCATAGCTCCGGTTTTCTAGCCCATGTACGAGGAATTATACTCCTGGAACGAGTGATAATCAAAGGCGACAAAATTTTGATACCTCGACAACTTCGAGCAGAGTTACTTGAGTCACTTCATTCCGCACATCAAGGCATAAACGGCATGCTGGCAAACGCAAGACAATGGTTGTTCTGGCCAGGGCTGGGTGCTACCATCAGGAAGACCATATCCCAGTGCTGCACTTGCAACACGATTGCGCCATCTCAGCCGAAGGAACCCTTGATGTCACCAGCAGACCCGGGATTTCCATTTCAACAAGTTGTTTCAGACTTTGTCAACATATAGGGCAAACAGTATGCTGATCGGTATACTGGATGGATAGAGGTTGCCCTAATGCTATCAGGAAAGGCCAAAACCGTGTGTGACATGATGAGAACATGGTTTTGCACATATATGTGCATCGGAAGAAATCTCACCAGATGGAGGACTGCCATTTGAGTTCCAGGAGTATGACTCCTTTCTTAAGAACTGGGGGATACAGAAACGAGTGTCATCAGCATACTATCCTCAAAGCAATGGGCATGTAGAGGTAGCGGTAACGACAGCCAAGCATATACTCACCGACAATACAGATAACTGCGGACACCTATGCCATAATCATGCTGCCCGGGCATTGCTGACCCATCGCAACACCCCTGTTCAGGACCTTGACATATCCCCAGCTATAATGCTGTATGGTCGGGTTATTAAGGATTACCTCCCAGTCCTACAGGATAAGTACCAAACACGGAAGGAGTGGAAAGAGATAGGTGAACTAAGGGAGGTTTTCATGGCTTAAAGGCACATGTGGAATGAACAATTCTACAACCAGTATTGTCGTCCACTTTGAGAACTAAAAGTCGAAATTTCGTCCAGATCTAGAATCAAGATGGTCCCCACCCTCGTCAATAGAAAAAGACGGGGAGGCTCGTGGAAACAGGTGGCTACCGACAGTATCAGGTGCGAGTAAATGGGAGCAATCGGATTACGCCATGGAACCGTCGCTTTCATGAGAAGATTTACCCAGTTCTTGATGGCCCATATTGCTCCACACCAAAAACCTCAGACCCTTCAATGAATTCCGAACCCCCGTGGCAACAAGCTCCTGATAAGGCTATGGACATCAATGTCAAGTCGCCCAATGAACCCGAAGAAGAACAGATAGAGGTGGACGACACCACAGAGGTAGTGGGAAGAGACACAGGGTTCACACGCCCGGTTGATCCCCTACCGTTAAGACTAACCTCATGTCGAAGGGTATGAGCGTCAAGAAGTTTATCCCCACAAATGCGTGAAAAAACGCATGAGTTCTCTGGCACATAAATGAAGAGATACCACATCCCTTCGTCCCATAATCACGGGAGGGAATGGGCATCTATAAGTTAAATAGAGTGATCTGCCCTTGGCAGATAACAATATATAGAACATGGTGTCAGCCATTTGCAATTTTAAGATATGCACATGAAAACGTTCCCCGAGATAATAGATGTTATAGAGTAAGGAGCTAAAAAGAATGAAAGATGATTATCGCAAAAACAGGAGATGCCTAATGACCGTAGCTTAAAAAGACTAAGGCTATAAAACAGTCAACTTTTACAGTAAGATTTACTTCGCATGTGAGAATATAAAAAAAACTAATTGCCATTGATAATTTAAATTACTCATTATTCCTCCGGGCAACACTGGGTAGCCTTGCTAGTTCTCAATATATTACAGTTCAGACATCTTTAAAATGAATATAATTTAAAAATCTATAAACTTGGCTTTTAATATTTTTAATTAATTCCAAATTGTAGAAGATTTTAATATCTACTATATAAAGTTATCTTGTTGGATTTTCAAAGTCAAACCCAAATGAATCAGAATTTAATTATGACTAGCCAATTAGTCCTTATCTTCCTTCTACCATGTTGTTTACAAGAAAATAATGTATTTATCTTAAGTTTCTTTGAAAAAATTGCTATTCTGGCTAAAAAGTTTGTTACAATGGAAACAAATTTAAATAATGAGCTAAAAAGCTGCGTCGTCATGATGTTTTTTTCTGCTAAGAATAGCTCAAATAATGTAAGGGACATAACTCTTAATTTTTCACTTGAATGTTAAAAAGAGAGTTAGCTCCCTTACAGGATAACCATTTTCCCATCTCTATATTAGTACAATTACATGACCACTTCATGTGTATGCGTGTTTCTTGCTTATAAGTGACTTAGATTATTATTTTTTTTAATTTAGTATTATTAATCCAATATGTAAATAAATAAACAATAACAACAAGCATTTTGATACTGCGTATAACTTTTAAAATGTGCAACAAAAAAATTAAACTAATATTACCATACTGAATCCTTGGCAACGCTAGGTAGTGACAGCTAGAATAATATTTATATATATATATATATATATATATATATATATATATATATATATATAGGTCTAAAAAGCTATTAAACACATAATTATATATTAAAGTAGAACAGAGCTTTAAATGTATAATTTATCAAGATCTGTTAAAACTAATATATAATACAGCTAAGTACAGCTATTAGTTGAGGGAAAATAAAAATTAAAACTATAAATTCCGGGGAAAGTTCCAAGTCACAAAACATTTACAATTTATTAGGAAAAATCTTTTGTTGTAAAGAATACTGAAACGCAAATTTTATTAGAGAATGTTGATGATGCAGATTAGGAGATGGAGAAAGAATAAATCCATTAGAATTCGTAAAGAGAAATTTCAAAGCTGTAGATAACGAAAATATCCACAAATTGAGGCCAGTAAAAATCTTCTGTCAAACGAATTAGAATCCATGTTTATGATGTAAATTGATATGTAGACAAAGGATTCCATCTAGTCAAATAGAATTGAGAAGAGAGCAGAAACGAAGAGTTAGAAAAGGAAACGAAAGAATTCGTAACAAGAACAAGTTACACAGACCAAGTGCATACACTTTCACACACTAGAGTAGATCACATTCACAAAATATCTTTTGGGTGACAGTAAGACACAGGTGAGTTATACGTATTCATCCATTCACATACTAGATCAGATAATATTGCACTAACTACAGACATCATCAATAAGTACTCTGTTTTTATTTTTGAATATTAATAAATAAAAGTATTAAAACCAAGAATAACATTTGCATGTGTTTCTTTTGTGTCTTGCATGCTACTAACCTCAACAGCAATGACAACAATGAATTCAGGTTTGAGCGTTATGTTATGAGACCATAATGGTAATGTTAGAAATCAAAAATAAAACTATATGAGATTGACCTTTAAAACAGGATAAGTTGTAGAGCACACAATCAAAATAAGGAATGGATTTAATGATCACATGATCACAATTAGGTACATGTGTGAAATAAAAAGATGAAACGTTAGAATAAGTCTCTTTTCTCTCTACACCCAGACAGATTTGATGTCGAAATTATTATTCTTTCAGGTCATCTTAGTCAAAATATAGACCAAGAAAGATAGACTTAAGGGTGCAATAAAAATAGATTATTTTATTTTCATAATATTTAGTTACGTGATTCTTTCACTCGACACAAAGAATCAGTGTTCAACACAATGTGTATTTATTTGTATATAAATAAATACATATACTTCCATTCCATCACAAAAGTTAGCTAGTAAAACATGTGCCCTTTTCTAGATCCTGAACGAAATCATTTCAAGTGGTGATGGGAAGCGAGAAAAAAAATAGCAAGTCAGACACCCACCTCAGATTTACTCCGCCAGCTGAAATGAATCCGGAACGAAATCCTCCACTCTATAATAAAAATCAACTGTGGGTATTTTTTTTCTCTTTTAGGTCATCAGAAATGATAATAATTTATAGATAAAAAATGAAATGACTGATGTGATTCTATGATTTTATATGAAGATTTTAGTAATATATCTACGTAAATAGCGAGTGTGAACACTGGCGAAGCATATTTTTTTCTCTTCAATTTTGACAGAAATTGTAAACCAATAAACATATTTTTTACTTGGAAAAAATATTAGTTGTGATATTCAAAATAGTGTATTAATGAACGAACTCATGTAAAACTGAATAAAAGTTAAATTTCAAAATAGCAACTCACATTTCTTTTTCTCTATAAAGGGTGCACAGGTCTCACTCGCTCTGATTGCTTCCGGTTCTACAGACAGGCACTCTCAGTAATCTTTCAAACATAATATAACTGAAAATAAGATAAAAAAATCAATATTACTCACAAATTATGGTTGGCAATCTCTATATAAAGTTAGGTATGTGTATGTGCTTATATATTTGTATATAGAGGATTCACTCATAAACTATCCAACCCACATGAAGTCGCTTCCACGCAATGGACAAGGCTGAATTGCTTGCCCAGCAGTTTGCCCTAAACTCCATCTTGGACTTCGCAAACTACTCCCTCTCTAATTTTCCATTACGACCGGAAACCACACTTGATGATCTGATCATCACCTCTTCCCATGTACTAGCTATCATAAAAAACCTTGCCACCTCTGACCAGATCTTATCCCGGCTATTTATTTTTATGGTAATCGCTCCAGACAAGGCATGAAGCCACTTGATGTAAAAAGCTAAAAAAAAATACTACTTCAAAGTAAAAAACTAGCCAACGATAAGTCTTTGGTGGATAGATTCTGACCCAGAAAACAGCAATTCTTCCCCCTTTGTGAGAAACATCGCTTATGGAATGTGAGGACGAAAGGACAAAATAAGGGAAGCGAGAGTTATGAGGCTGCTAAAAGTAAACTCAAGGTCTACTTTCTACTCTCTTATAGTAATAAGGAAATGATCTGTTGAGCTGGCCTCTCTACAAACTATAACAAATGTCTTGCAGAATGTTGCTTCTCTGATAGCTGGAACATTGCCTGTGGTACCAGTTTTCAGAACTCTGGCAAAAGAATTGACCCGAGGAATTATCGCCCCCATAAGCCTCCATCAGCTTTTTGCTAAAATCTTTGAATCATTAATCAATCTAGGGAAAGTTCACCAACTTAAAATGCTAAACTCTTCTATGACCAACTGTATAGATTTAAGCCATCCCATGCTACTGCAGATATCCTAATAGATATCTCTAAACATATATGCCGCACACTGGATAAGTTAGGTGAAGCTTGAGCAGTAGCACTAGATATCTCCAAGGCCTTTGATAAGGTCTGGCATGAAGGACTTCAAGAAAATCAACTCGTATGGTATTACTGGACGAATATTTAATATTATTAGATCTTTCTTAACTAAAAGAAAGTGATCCAGGTCATTCGCGAAAGCCATACCTCCAAACAATACCATATCAGCTAATACACCCATCTCAGATGCAATTGTACGGGGAGGGTGTTTATGAAGATCAGGAATAATATAGGTTCCTCAGGGGTCGATACTTGAACTTATATTATTCCTGCAAATGCAAGATGTCGCACATGACTGAAAAGGTGGGGAAAACCAACTCTAGTTGAGTACTAAATTAGCTGAGAATAGACAAGTCAGCATTTCCCGGTAGAGACACCTCAGTCAACGCCCCCTCCCCACTCGAAGGAGGGAGTAATGACTGGGAGGATAGCCTCTTAGGACTGAACTGAAACATACGTCATTCAAACAAGATCTTAGAATCAGAATGTGTCAGCTCGTATGAAAACCTCATTAATGAGAAAAAAAAATGATTTTTAAGTCTAAGATACAAGGAAGGACGACAGATCCAAATTTAAAACTTTGTAAAATAAATACTTTATTACAAAAAGTTCTCTTAAACAAGATTCGATATTAAATTTGGTACTTGTAATGAATGGGTACCGTGCTAGTGAACTCCTCACACCTGACATTATCCTATATCTTTACAAAGCCACCATCCGCCCATGCATGGAGTATTGTTGCAACATCTGGGCTGGTGCACCATCCTCTAGTCTCTCCCTCTTAGATAAGGTCCAAAAAATAGTATCTAATAAGTCCCTCACTATCCACCAAGCTCCAGGCCCTATCCAATCACTGCAATGTTGCATCCTTGTGCCTGTTTTACAAGTACTTCAATGGATTTTGCTTCGATGAACTTGGTGATCTGGTGGCGCCTTGATGTAAATACACTAGACCAACCCGACAATCAGCTAAGTCCCATCCATTCACTGTGGAGGTACCCAGATGCGGGAGAGCCTTTTACTCCAATAGCTTCTTTCCTTGTGCTGCCGGCCTCTGGAACTGCCCCTGCTCCTTGTTTCCCCCAAAGTACCGACATGCAGAAATTTATAACTAAAGTGAACAGAATCTAGCTGCACAGCTCTCAATTTAGGATGAACCCCAAAACTTTCACCTTAATTATCAGTAGCCCCTTACGTCTACAGTGGCGGCCTGCCTTGTTTGGGGTGAACTATGATAAAAAAAAAGTTTAGGATTCGAAAGCCTCTTTTTTTTTTAACCCTAACCTAACAATTCACATGCTTAGTGTCGTCTGCCTTTTTACATTTTTTTGCAGTGATAGTCCAGTTTGGCCAGGGTGGTTAGGGTTGTTGAAGGAGAGGTTATGGTTGTAGAATCTTTCCTTGAAGTTGTTACCCGCCAAACCAATATAATAATTAGTGAGGTTGAAGGTAGCTAGTGATATTTATGAGCCCTATGCTAAAGATAACTCTTACCCCCTTTATGTCAACCCACTATCTAACCACCCTAGATCTGTAACTAAACACATCCCCGAATCCATTAGTCATAGGATTAGCAACAACTCCTCTAATATAGATATATTTAATAAACATAAGAATTTTTATGATAAAGCACTAAAGGAGAGTGGATATAAAAATACCAAAATAGAGTATATTCCAACTACACAAAATAACCCTAGTAGGAACAAAAATAGAAATAGGAAAATTATCTGGTATACACCTCCATTTAACAATTCAACTAAAACCAAATTAGGGAATAAATTCCTGAACTTAATAAACACTCATTTCCCCACTAACAACATACTCCATAAATTTTTTAACAAGAACACACTGAAACTCAGCTATTGTTGTGGTGACAACCTGGAAAAAATCATAAAAAGGCACAACAGTAAAATACTAAACACCTCAGTAACCTCAAATCCTAGGAGAACATGTAACTGTACTAACAAATCAAACTGCCCCCTAAACCAAAAGTGCCTGTCAACCCAAGTGGTCTATGAGGCATCTATCACCTCAACCGAAAACCCATCCCAGACTAATTATTATATTGGTTTGGCGGGTAACAACTTCAAGGAAAGATTCTACAACCATAACCTCTCCTTCAACAACCCTAACCACCCTGGACTATCACTACACTACCACAAAATAAAAACAAAAAAAGAAACTTCTATAATAAAGTGGAAAATCTTTAAAAAAATCTAGCACCTGCAAATCAAACTGGAAATTATCTGTTTTAAAGACAGAAATAAACTCCTAAATAGAAAACAAGAGACGTCTATTAACTGTAAGCATAGTAGACTCTACCTCCTTAGCTACCCCCATACTCCACCTTAACCCCACACCAGCCCCTCACATATAAAAATGAATCATTACATTTCGTTCTCCTAGATACCTCCCTACACATTTACCTCACCCCTCCCCATTATACACTACCTCAAAACACATTACGACCCCTTACCCACCCACCCAAATTTATTACCCAACCCTACCTCCAGCAAGTCTTGGCGAATCTATAGATATATAACCACCCCACTGAACCATCAATAACATCAAATCTCTTAGTATTACCTATAATTTTCATCCCCAAAAACCTCTCTGTCATACTACCACCATGAAACAATTCTACCAAAATGATCTTCCACTTAAACTCATAACCGTGATAGCTGTAAACTCTGATATCACTTAGATTAATCTAATTTCAATTACTTAATCCTTTGAGATACCAAAATCTGATTACCACCTTGATCATTTAGTTATTGACTGGTATTCAGTTTTTATTATTAGTGGTGGAACTATAATAGCTTACCATCATCTGTATACTTATTATGTCCATTGACCTTGCGAGTAGCGGGGTTATTATTATTATTAGTACTATTGCCATTATAACTATTGTAAGTATTATTGGCATTATTATTATTATATTTATTAATACTAAGAGTAGTATCACCACTAAACTTCTTTTATATAGTAATTTTATTAATATTAATTTTATTATTAGTATACTATAATTACAATTAACAAATATTATCACAACGAGAATTACTACTATTACTGATATTGATATCATTATAAAAGCCATAACTAGTAATATAATTGGATAATGACGACTAATTAATATAGAAATGAAATGCTAGTATGGCATTTAATACCCTAAATAAAATTATCAAATATTTTCTATACGATAACCACTAAAGATATGCGACAATATTTTTAATTTTATTATATAGAATAAATTCAAACCCATCCCACTCTCTGCTCCAGTTAAGATTAAGGTCACAATAACCCAGACACTAAATACCACCCCACCCAATTTCTTAAAATATCACCCGTTAGAATCTCCCCCTCCTCCTTTCCGTTCTTTGCTATATGCAAACCTCGTCTTCATTCACCTTCCTCTTATCCACCCCCAATTTCCTGTTGTTGTTGAATTATAGAAATTTGATCAGTGGACTCCAAAATGCCTGACGCGTTGACGTTTATTTTAAACGTTAATGAAACACAATATATTATGTAGACAAAAGGGAATAAAACCATCAACAATATATATATATATATATATATATATATATATATATATATATATATATATATATATAAATAAATGTTTTGAGGTACAAAACTTATAAATGCATTTAAAAATGATACGCGGAAATCTCTCTAAGGCCTTTTCAACTATCATCTCGTCAGGAGAAAATCGATAGTTTTAATTAATATATATATATTTATTATTGGAGTGACATGTATCCCAATCCTATAATGTTGACTGACCAACAGTGCAGACGAAAACACACAAGCCACACCCAAAAATTTAATCTAAAAACGAAATTAGATTTTTATTTAAAAAACCGGCTCCTACAGGCATTATTTATCGAAAAAGAAAAAATGGCGACTCTACCTGTCCTTTTCAGGAGAAATTAGTATCTAATGCCTCCACAGTCCTTTTCAGGACAACTTCCTTTACAGTCTGCCTAGCAATCATCCAACCTTGGTACGACGTCTACATCCGATCAGCATTAATTGTAAAGATCGACCAGACCTACAGAGCTTTTCAACAACCTCAGTAAAGTCCACGTTTCGACCACCAATGTCGAAGAAGTAACCCAACCAGACACTCCTCGTTAACCTTTTGTGTGGCACCAACACCTGAAACTGCCTTTCTATATTGTACTTGTACCTTTACGGTCTAATAAACCGATTGTTATTTACAAATTTATTCCTGTGTCTGTCATCTTTATTTGCCATATTTGTCTTGTGTTTCTAACAAGTTGTAAGAATCATCGGCCCCTGCGATAGAGTACTGTTTGGTTATTAAATTATTAATTGAACTAAATTCTCATAAAACTATAACTAATGTGGTTCTAATCTCAATTTAAAAACTTTTTGGATGTAAATAGCTTCCAAAATTTTCAATCTTTTAATATACAAGGATTTGCTAAGAATTTTAAAGTCAGAAATGACGTTCTATTAAACAGTTTAAATTCTTCAACATTCCTTTAAAACTCGAAAGGGTCACAATGTAATTCATTCTTTTTACATTTCTTTTTTTTTTTTCAACTATCAACTAAAGATTAAAATTCTCTAAACTCATGAGAGTCAAGCCTCTGATCGAACACTCTAGATTTAACTGATTGAGCAGGGGATTCTTTAGCATTTTTTGTAACCCTTTTGCAGTGGTTACAGGCAGTTTTAACGGAGGCTTTGGTTTCAGGTTATCTATATTGAAATAGTGGTTTCTGTGGGCACTATCGGTGGCACATTTAGGGGTGTACCAGGTTTGGTCTCTGTTGGAATATTTTTGAGGCTATAAAGCTGTCAATACCAACGACTAACCACTAACATGATACGATACAGAACACATTTCTTTTGAAAATGGATTTTAAGGTGATTTCAGATATGAAGGATCTTAAGCTATCCCAATCAGCCCTCGAGTGCTAATAAACTCTGTGATCGGAGGATCCCAGAGAGGCAGGACAGTAAACATGCACTGTTCAGAGCAAATTGTCAGACAAATATCAAGGAGGGTTGCAAAATGTCCATCAGCATCGGATATACACATAAGATTTTTAACAATTTAAGTAAGCTGATATGCAGGCGAAAAGTTATGACAAAACCTCCCTTCATCATCATCAGCCTTGTTTGAGTGGACCAGCCACTCTACATTGTGAACATTAAAGTCTCCACAGATATGAATGCTAGCAGAAGGGTGAACAGACAGGATTATGTCAATTTTGTAAGAAATTTTCTCAACAACAGTAACTCCATCAGAGAGGGGATGGTAGAGGGCAAAGATGAAAGTGGTACTGTGAGCAAGTTCAAATGAACATAGGGAAAATCAGGGTCTTCATTGGAAGTGTCCCTACCACATGAAAAACTGTCCCTTATGTAGGCGCAGATTCCATGACCATGGTGATCTAGGGGGTAGGGTTTTGAGGTAATGTTTCAGTAAGCTCTGATTATGAAGTCATCTGTAAAAACTGACAGGCCAATGCCAGTTTTGCACAGAAACAATAAGTCAGGTTTGTTCTCCTCTAAATGGATTTCAACCTCTTGAAAGTTAGGTTTGGTTTGTTTTATGGCATAGCAACCAACTATGGGTTATGTAATGCCGAATAAAGTTCTCAAATACAATTCAATTATTTCACATTGTCTTGAGAGACAATGGAAAGTGAAATGAAGAACTTGCAATCAGATGTTTTGGAACAGTCCAACATCCTTGATGAAGTCTAAAATTGTCGTTACATTTATGTTTTCAAACAAGTCTTTTAAATTTTGGGAGTCGTAATACTTGTTTCGGGTTTGCTGCAGATCTTGACAGTCTATTAATATATGTTTGACTGTGTAAGCTTGTTGACATGCTATGCACATTGGAGACTCCTCTCCTTCCAATAAGTGCTTATGAGTGATATGTGTGTGTCCTATACGAAGTCTGGTTATTATAACCTCTTCTCTCCTTACTTTTCTATATTCCAGGGTCCACTCATCTATAGTTGGCCAAATCTTATATAATTTGTTATTTTGACACTCATCCCAACATTATTGCCATTTTTGTTTGGTTATCTTGTTAATAGAAGGTCGAAGATCAGTGTATGGGATCCTAGTATTTGTTGGTGTCATATTTAATGATTCTTTTGCGGCTTTATCTGCTCTTTCATTGCCACGAATGCCGACATGACTCGGTATCCAGCATAATTTTAGTTTACATTTTGTTTTTGTTGTAATTTAAGATTTTCACGATTAACAGATTCTCTAGATTTTTATTTTTCATTGCTGTGATCACAGATAGGGAGTCAGAGAAGATGATAAATCTATCAGTGCTACTACCTTCTATTATCTTTAAAGCCAAGTATATGGCTGCAGCTTCTGCACTGAAAATTGATGCACTGTCAGGTATCCTGTATTGCATTTCTGTCTTATTTAAGACAGCCGCACACCCAACTCTATTCGATTCTTTGGATCCATCTGTATAGATGTATTTATAGTTGGAATGATGATGTTTTATGTATTCAAATTCCTCCTGAAATACAATGAGATTGGTTTGGCTCTTTGAAGCTGTTGCTAAATCGAGGATATAAGTAGGTTGTTCTAATTCCCATGGTGGAATTTGAGAAATTATTGATTGGTGGATGAGACTTTAGTCCAATTCCAGTTTATTTCTTAGTTCCTCGATGCGGTAACTGAAAGGTCTGATGGCACTGATTTTTCTCTCAAAAAGAGTCTTATTGAGGAGAAAATGTGCAGTCGTAGGCAGGATTTGCTGGACATGATAATAATTTGGTCACTTATTGAAGTGCCAATTTTTCTCGCCTTAGATGTAAAGGACCTTCATTGGCTTCAATATATAAACTTTCTACTGGAGACATGCGAAATACCCCCACTGCAAGTCTTAATCCCTGGTGATGGATAGTTTCTAATTGCTTCAGGTATGATGGTCTTGCTGCACCGTAAATGAAACTCACATAATCGAGTTTCGATCTTACAATTGTTCGGTACAGTTTAAGTAAGGATTTCTTATCCGCTCCCCAGTCAGTGTGAGCTATCACTCTCAGTAGGTTAATTGCCTTGTTGCATTTTTGGCGGAGATACTTTATATAAGGGATAAACGACAGCTTTTTGTCAAAAATAACTCCAAGGAACTTATATTCGTCTGCCATTTGTATCTCCTTGCCATCTAGTTTAAGGCATGGATCGTCATGCATTTTGCGTAAATTGCAAAAATGGACACACCTTGTCTTTGATTCAGAAAATCTGAAACCGTTTTCTTCAGTCCATTTGTTGATTTTATTTAGAGCGAGTTGCAACTTATGTTCTATCAGATGCATATGTTTTGCTTGGCAGCAAATCAAAAAATCGTCCACATACAGTGAGCCTTTGACTGCAGTGTCAAGGTTTTTAACGATATTGTTTATCTTGACATTAAAGAGTGTCACTGATAGGATACTTCATTGGAGTACCCCATTCTCCTGCTCTTTTACGTCGGAGAGTGTAGGTCCGACTCTCACTCGGAAATTTTGGTTTGCCAAGAAATTTTGTATGAAGAGGGCCATTCTGCCCCTTAATCCAAGCTCTCGAAGGTCTTTCATGATACCGTACTTCCAGGTGGTGTCGTATGCCTTCTCTATATCAAAGAAGATAGCAATCAGGTGTTCTTTTTTTATGAAAGCTTCTCTGATAAAAGTTTCTAATCTGATCAAATGGTCAGTGGTACTTCTTTTCTTCCTGAAACCGGATTGTAAGTCTGATATCAGATTATTTGATTCGAGGTACCATGTCAATCTGTCATTTATCATTCTTTCCATTACTTTACAGACAACTGGTTAAGGCAATTGGTCGATGGTCTGAAGGTCTATCAGAATTTTTTCCCGTCTTGGGTATGGGAATCACTGTGGCTTGTCTCCAGAGATCTGGGATTTTTCCGCTCATCCACACCTCATTATAAATGTCTAGAAGGTATCTGATGGACACCTGTGGTAATTTTTTGAGAAATTCATAGCATATATCGTCTGGACCAACCGCAGTATTGTGGGTTTTAGCGAGTGACTCACTGAGCTCCGATGCCATGAATGGTCGATTATAACTTTCAGTATTTTTGGAACTGAAATTGAGTATTTTCTTTTCTTCAGTTTTTTTAATTCTTTAAAATTTTCCAGTCTGACCCTTGGAGCCAGAAATTTCTGCAAAATTGTTTGCCAAGGCGTTAGAAATCTCTTTCTTGTCTGTGATCTTTACACCACCTGAGATCAGATGTTTAATTGGCATACTGCTATTCTTCCCAGCTATTTTTCTCATCATGGTCCATATTGTTTTAGATTTCGTGTTTGAATTTACTTTTGATATATACTGCTTCCATGAATTTCTTTTGGACTCTTTAATCGTCCACTGAGCTTTGGCTCTTTTTATTTTAAACAAGTCTAAATTCTCCCGAGTGGGATTAGACTTGAACCTTCTCAGTTAAGAGCAGGACACAGAGAGAATTAGATTATCTTTATAAACCATTGAAGAAAGAAAAGCTGTAGCAGTTCCCACTAATGTGGCACCAAGAGGCCCCATTGGAAACTATTGCATGGTACAGACTATTCACCAAATGGCAATACAGCAGTCTCAGTATTATGCACCCGCTTATAGGACAGCCTCCTTGGTTGTTACTCGAAGGTTCGGGTCCTTGGACCATCAGGCAGATAACGTCAGCCTAGGTAAAACGTTTACCCCCAGCACCCTTATTAGTGACATGGCAACAAGAATAGAAAGAGAGAATTGCTCTAGTCAGCTCCAAATACTGGTCACACTAAACAACTGCCGCTCTAGGGAACAGGATTTTCTCCCCACTTTGTTAGAAACATAACCCATAAAAAAAATGAGGACTGAAGGACAAAGTAGGCGAAGCGAGAGTTACAGAGCTGCCGAAAATGCATTCACAATACCTTTTCTACTCTCCTTCAGTTTGGTCGAACATAAAGATGGTAGCGATTATATAATAAGAAAAAGAAAGAAAAAGAAAGAAAAAGAAAAAAAACTCGCTAAGTATGTACTTAGTAGAAGTTTTTCTTGACCCTTCTAGAAAATTTGGAGATACATTTCCCTTTCATAGTAATAAAAATATCCCGGATGGTGTAACATCTTTTAATAATTTCGGGAGAAATAAACCCCTTCTCAAAAAAGGAATACAAAAGTGAACCATCAAGTAGAGCAAAGAATTCAAGATAGCTGCCCCTCTCTGAAAAAGAGCAGCCATCTTGAATTGAAATTATTAAAAGATGTTACACCATCCGGGATATTTTTATTAATATTTAGAAATAAGTTTCATATTTACTGATTTGGTATGTGAAAGATTTTTTGAAAAATAAATAGATTTTGTGAAGATTCGTAACCCAAATACTGTCTTTGCTTGTTTGTTTTTGTTCATACTTTCTTTAACCATTCCGTTTTTTCTGCATTGTTATCAGCCTTCATAAATATCTACATACTTATTTACCAGCAATGCTTCAAGCAAACTACTATTTCCTAATATATATATATATATATATATATATATATATATAATTATTATTTCATGTATCCACATAAAATGTTATAAGGAGAGATATAATCTTTTATGTATCAATTTTCAGTATTTACTTCATACATGAGTAGAGCTAGGTAGTAAGTTATGAAAATATATTTATGGCAAATAAGGTATATATATATATATATATATATATATATATATATATATATATATATATATATATATTATAATATAAAATGAAATAATAAAATAAGGTGTCAATCAAATTTTATTAAAATTCAAAGTTCAAGCAAAGTATCTTAACGTCCTTAGCGTATATATATATATATATATATATATATATATATATATATATATATATATATATATATACATATATATAGTATTTGTTTCTGTAAATGTTAATCCAATGAAACTCAAGTGTTTATAAAAAATGCTCAATAACAAGTAGAGCTGTTTTTACTATACATTTTTATTTATACAAAAATTACTGGTTACATATGTGCATACATGTTTCAGTTGTCTTCTCCATAGCAAGTCAACTTCCTCAGACCTTTTGAGAAACTCAAATGAGAAATTGCAAACTTCCTTATTCAGTATATTTCCTGGGATGGGATGAGATGGGTTCATAATAATAATGAAGCTTGACCGTTGAATTATTAACCCATCCCATCCCAGGAAATATACTGAATAGGGAAGTTCACAATTTCTCATTTGAGTTTCTCTAAATGGCTGAGGAAGTTAACTCTTTATGGAGGGGACAACTGAAACATGTATGCACATATGTAACCAATAATGTTTTTATAAATAAAAAAATGATATATATATATTTATTTATTTAATCTCATTCCCTTATTGTCTCAATATATGTTTCACTTTAAGATTTAAGTAGAGTTATATACCGTCCCATTCCCCTCCCCACTGCTCACTACTGAGGAGGAATACGAGGATGAAGAATACTTTATCCTGTATGAATTATTCACAGACAACCTTCAGCCCTTCGCCTCTCTCTCTCTCTCTCTCTCTCTCTCATCCTTTCAGGTCTTTTCACATTCCTATTAACAAAGCCCCCTTCCCGCATCCTTGAATCTTCATTTTAAACTGTTTGACACCATCATCTACTTTTCTGCAAATTCTTTTATTTTTAAAGTGCCATGCTCTAACAGGAATGGTCAACAAGATAATGCCATTGTTTATTTTCATTTATATCTTTTATCTTATTGATAAATTGTTGCTGTGGCTGATCCCCAAAAAACTGCATGCAAAAAAGTCAAAGATAAATTTAATATTCCCAAAGAATTGATTTTCTCTGGTAAGTTGCAAATATTTATAGTTTTTCTTTTGTTTTTGTTTTTTGGCTTAAAACTTTATTATTAGTAGGTTTTCTTTTTTTTTCTAAGTAATAGATCAAGTGTATTTTCAGCACTCCAATTATGCTAGCATCTGAAAGGAACATGTTTAGCATGACACTGTATCTGACATCGCTCAAATGCAATACCTTCTTAAATGTAAGCAAAAATTTATTTTCAAGTTGACTTGGTCTAGGAATGATATTTTTGAATAATATGATGTCGATACGAGGCGATGCAGGTTAGAAGCTCGGAAAAGTCATCTTGGCTTAAATCCATGTATGAAAAAATTATTTCAAAAAGTTATTTTTTAGGAGAAATTGAAATTCGTAACATTCATTTATCTTTGACATTAATAATGTGAAACAACGGACAAAGAAGAAATACGGATTAATCAAAATGTTTTAAAAGGAATTTCATTTGAAATTCTGACATATTAGTGGCTGGGAAAAAGTGGATCAGGTGGTTTAACACGCTATGATATCGGACAAGTATTATATAATCGGTGGGGGGGGGGGAGACAGAGTCTGACAAAGAAACAGCGAGGACACACACGTTCAGAAGTTACATAAAAGTCTGAGTACTGTTCAATCGTTTAGTACAAGGGCGGGTAACCTTTTCAGAGTGAGGGCCAGATAAGACTTTTGGAAGGAGGTCGCGGGCCGGAGTGAAAATCGAAATCTCAGAATTACTATATCTTGTTTACATGAATAAACTGTAGAAAAATTGCATTGAACACTCTACAAATCTGATATTTTTTCTCAGGAGACTTCTCTATGTAATGTTATAAATGGCGCCGACGAAGAGCTATTTTGGAATCATAAAAAATAATGACGGGGGAAGTAGCAAGTTGATCCAGCATTCGTTTTGACACACTTCACATAGGTTCTCTGTTTTATGCCCTTTCCTCGTCTCCTCTTTGCCTCTCTCTTTCTCTTTTTCTATTTTTCATTTCAGGCCAAGGATTTTAAATTAATAGTTAAAGAAAAATGAAATACACATGCATCATCGCTCGCTGATATTTATACATTTTCATCCCACTGTAAATCTTAATCGAAACCTACTTTTACATCTGTCACAAAATGATATGAGTTTTACTTGGAGGTCCGCGGGCCGGATTGCAATAATAAAGCATAGCCATTGTTTTATTGGTTCAAGGGAAATAACTCTGCCACTAACAAAGACAAGAGTTATTGAATTATCTCCCTTACACGAAAAATGAGATTTATGATTCACGGTTAATTGAAATTCGATCCTAATCATGCAACATATTTACTTTTTACAATAAATCCATTTAAAGCATTTTTTGTATAGATTTATACCTACTTTGGACTACTATTATCATCTTGGTTGTTATATTCAAAACATGGCGCTTTTTCGTAATGTTCAACCACCCGTTTTTCTTAACTTTTTTTTTCCTTTCTTCTCTGTACAATTCAATTACCTATTATGTCGCTAGAGAATTCCGTGTTTTTCGGAAATCTTTTTCAAATATTTTGTATTTTAGAAGACAGGGATCATTTTCCTATATAAATTTTATGTAAACTAATCCCCCATTTTTGACCATAACAAATTTTTAGAAATATTTTATGTGTAAGATTGCCTATCACCTCGCTAGAGAATTCTGTGTTTTTTTTTATAATTAAAAAAAATATATTTAAGATTTTAGAAGGGGGGTCACTTTCATATATAAATTTAACCTAAACTGATACCCCACTTTTTGACCATCAAATTTTTCTGAAAATTTCCAAACAACCCGGAATTCTCTAGCAGTATGATAGGTACTTAATCGCACACAGAAAAAAGAAAGAAAAAAGAGGCGAAACAATGGGTGAATAAACAACATGCAACATGGTCGAGAAGTGGGTGATCAGATACGTTAAATTTATATAGGAAACAGATACCCCCTCCTAAAATCTAAAAAAATTGAAAATAAATTTCAAAGAACACAGAATTCTCTAGCGACATGATAGGTAATTGTACACCGAAAAAATAAACAAATTTGGTTAGTAAAAAAGTCGAGAAAAACGAGTGGTGGAGTATTACAAAAAAGCGCCCCAAACATCTAAAAAAAAAAAAAAAAAAAAAAAACTCTGACCTTCTTTGGGTCCATGTGAACCCATGGTATCATGGTTAGGAGCGTTAGTTAACAATAATTTGTAAGTGAAACTATTCTGGAGGTTGAAGGTTCGATCCTTACTATCGGTGATAGTAACAAAGAATAACATTTTTACCTAGTCCTGGTTTACGGAATGAGAACAATCTATTCCTATGGGTCAAATAACTAGAAGATTCCTAAGTTCAACTAGAAGGTTCGGAAGTTAGAAAAGATGCATCCGAAGAAGGTTAGCGGTTAAATCAGCCAAAACATTTGAGAATATAACATCAAAAATGGGAACAGTAGTCCGAATAATTTAAATAATACACTTTCTATTGTCGCATATAATAATCTGTATTTTGTTTGAATATTCAATAATTGAACATTTAGGTTATAAGAGCTTTGATTAAGAAGAAGAAGAAGAAGAAGACTACAATGACAGAGAGAGGAAAATGGAAACTTCGGCTGACACATCACCACTGTTCCTGTAAATCTATGTTTATGTTATCCGAAATAATACCTTTTTATTTTAGAACAAGCTACTGTTTCAGATAACTTAAACATAGATTTACAGGCGGAGTTTTAGAAGCGATTCTTAACATTGTGGAGGGGTGGGGACTTCGGTAACATTTGGAACGGCGTAACTTGCTTTGTCTTTCTCCGTTCACATTTGTAGTACATGTCATGCTTGCTTCGTATTTTTCTGTTCGATGCTGTAGGATTCGTTGTACATACATATCAAATGCCTGTAAATTTTTGATTGTTTTTTCCAAAACAGTACCGAACAATCTATCCGATGTGTCAAATAACTAGAAAATTCCTAAGTTCAAATGGAAGATTTGAAAGTTCGAAAAGAAGGTTCGAGGTTAAATCTGCCAAAGCATTTGTGAATATAACAACCAAAATGGGAACAGTAGTCTGAATTATTTAAATTAAACATTTTCTATTGTCACCTATAATATCTGTATTTTGTTTGAATATTCAAAAGTTGAACATTTAGGTTACAAGAGCTTTTATTAAGAAGATGAAGAAGAAGAATAAAACAACAGAGAGAGGAGGATGGACACATCATCATTGTGACTACAGAAATACAACGATAGTTAAAATAATACACTTTCTTCTGTCACATATACCTCTACTTTATTTGAATATTCGATGGTTGAACATTTAATGATTGCTTTTATAGTAGAAAGATTGAATCAAGAAATGTGTTGTATTTTTCTTAATATCTAGATTGAAGAAGAAATTTGCTGACTCAAAACAGAATGCATAAAGTAAAACATTGAAAGAATTATTGAATGATAATCAATAATGCAAAATACATTATTTTTTTAATTATTATTAAAAAGTATTATTATTAATCGAACCACACTGCTCGACCATATCTGTAATGACGATATCTGAAGATGCTAAAGCATTGCACCAATCGAGTGCAAGATGAGAGAATAGCGGCTCAGATGGTTTGAACATATGTTGAGGGATGCCGATGACACTGTCGCAAAACTCGCTTTTAAATTAGAGATCGCCAAAGTATAATCAATAATGAAAAATACATTATGTAATAACAATTTAGTATTTTTTTTATTAAAAAGTATTATAATCAAACCACACTGTTTGACCACATCTGTAATGACGATATCTGAAGATGCTATAGTATTATCCAAATTGAGGGCAACATGAGAGAATGGTGGCTCAGATGGTTTGGACATTTGTTGAGAGCCGCCGATGACAAAGTTCGTTTAAATTAGAGGTCGCCAGGAAGCGACCAAGAGAAATGCTGATAAAATGGTTAAAAAATATATATATTTTTCAGATTTATTCGTTTCATAGAAAGGTTATTGTTACTTTAAGTCAAATTATGTGCACATAGTTGAAGTAAGGTATCAATTTCTGCTTCAAGCTTTTCCGAGATTGTTCATTTGTGGACAACTTCTCTTTACGATCCAATAAATTAGCCATTAATTTATAAAATAACTAATTAACCTTTTTCTCTTCCAATATTTATAATTAACAGAATATAGAAATCCTAAGATGGAGTACTGCTGCCACATCTGGAGAGGGGGTTTCTCAGAGGACTCTCTGTTGCATAGACAGAGTTCAAAATCGATTGGGGATGATCTATTCTGTTCTTTGCAGCCCCATACTCACAGAAGAAACGTTGCTAGTCTCTACTCTATCGTTATTTCCATGGAAGGTGCTCGACTGAGCTCCAGTCTCTGCTTCTTCCTTCTAAGACATTCACAGCAACAACGATGAAAAGACTTTCCTTTCTACTTCCATGTGCCTAGCATTAGGCAAAATTTCCACAAACAGAGCTAGTTCGTAAAGGCTTTCAATCTGTGGAACACATTGCCATGGGACTGCATCCCTGCAGATACAACATAGTCATCTTCAAATCCAATGTCAACAGATTTCTGTAATGAAGCTTCCCACAAGTATTCAAACTTGGTTCATTCCGTTAATCATTCTCAATCTTTTCATAATGTTCTTCATCTCTCAACTGACAATTATTCCATCTTATTAACACTTATCCTCGCATAGCTTTTGTCCTTAATAAGTGGTGACCTATTGGTATTAAATAAATTAATAAAATATAGGGTGACACCCCAAAAAATCAACCCGTGGAACCGTTAATAAAATTCACAAATCTTTTCTGCAATCTTTAAGGAAGTGATGTAGTGAGACAGGACAAATATATGAAAATGAATTCGGATGAAAAATCTTAAGTACAGATCAACAATAATATTTATTAATATATTTACAACTTAAAGAAGAATTTACTTTTATAATGAGAACATTGATTGAAGCCGCTGTGCGACACACGTCCATTGAAATCTGCTCCCTCAAATGAATGCAAAGGACGTAACTCTTCTCAAAATATCTTTGAGGCCAGCAAGACATATGCAAGAGTTACTTTCCTTTATTTTACAAAAATGTTTTCCATATTTATTTTTCTATGCTTGACTTGTCCACCAAGTTTCAGTCATAAATTTTCGACAGTCTTTGTTTTATTGCTGTTCAATGATAGGCGAGACACTTCGGTGATTGTCTCATCAGTAAGAGGTGTGATCCTGAATAGGCTTCACATTCACTGAACTTTAACCCCCAGATTTTTATCTGTGGGGTTATCTCAAAGATAATGTTAATCAAAACAATACCCAGACTATTGCTGTATTGAAGAGAGCCATTATAGCCAAAATAAGCACAGTGCCAAGAGTGGAGTGTGTCAATTTTGCATGTAGTATCCAGGTGTGCTTATTATTAAACAACAATAAAATAAAGACTGTTGGACATTCATGACTGAAACTTGGTGGACAAGTCAAGTAGAGACTAAAGTTTATTTGTACGAAATATGGTTGGATTGCAGAAAGGATTTTAAATTTGAAACACTTCTCTCTTGGCATTGCCCTGATTTGGGCTGTGATGGCCCTTTTCAGTTTAGGAATAGTCTAGGGATTGTTTTGATAGACGTTATCCGAGATAAAAATCTGAGGATAAGTGTAAAGCTCATTCAGGATCATACCTCCTACTGATGAGACGAACACCAAAGTATCCATCATATCATTGAACAACTCTCGGACGTTCATGACTGAAACTTGGTGGACAAGTCAGACATAGACTAAAGTTTATTTGTAAAAATATGGTTGGATTGCCATTTGGGGGGGGGGGGTCTCCTGTATTATGTTCAATTTGACTTTAACTGCAAAGCTGGACCATCTGTATTATGTTCAATTTGCAAGGCTTGACCATCTGTATTATGTTCAATTTGCAAGGCTTGACCATCTGTATTATGTTCAATTTGCAAAGCTTGACCATCTGTATTATGTTCAATTTGCAAAGCTTGATCATCTGTATTATGTTCAATTTGCAAAGCTTGATCATCTGTATTATGTTCAATTTGCAAAGCTTGATCATCTGTATTATGTTCAATTTGCAAAGCTTGATCATCTGTATTATGTTCAATTTGCAAAGCTTGATCATCTGTATTATGTTCAACTTGCAAAGCTTGACCATCTGTATTATGTTCAATTTGCAAAGCTTGACCATCTGTATTATGTTCAATTTGCAAAGCTTGACCATCTGTATTATGTTCAATTTGCAAAGCTTGACCATCTGGCTATTAAAATAATATCTTGACCACCTAGTTTAGAATATTGATCGCTGCGAACATTTATTTATGGAAATCGATTTACAGATGGATAAAATAACCTATGACTGTTATCTCTTGAACACTAGCCCAGACTAATAATATTAAACCGGCAGTGACAATGGGGGTATAAGCATAGAATATAAAATACAGATTAAAATAAGTGATGCTAACACAGGGTTTCACAAATTCGTTAAAGAGAAATATTTTTTAAAATCTGAGCAGAAGAAGGAAAGATAAAAAGATGTGAAAAGGAATAAGACAAAATAATAAAAGTAAGACTTCTGCAAAGAGCCCATGAAGATCGTGCCTCATGATTGTCTGATCTACATGAAGTTCCTTGTTGGCCGTAGCTATTTGTTATGCCTGCAAGTTTTTACCCCTGACACCCAGAGCAGCAAGATCCAGCAGTTGCATGCAAAGTCGGGGAAGGTTTCAGCTAGAACACATAAATGAATGGCGGTTGCACAGAAGCAACATTGTTATCCTCATTCCATGGATTTGCGATTCTGCACCTGATATGTTCTTGCTTACCACATGCAGAAGCAGAGACGACCAGAGGACGACGGATCATGATATTGACTCCTCCTGGATTTTCACCAAATATGTGTTAGCCAAGTAGCCTTGACACTACTACATTGCCACCTCCATCCCCAACCCCTACTATGGTGATCAAGTTTTAGACTTTAGAGGCTTTCACTATTGGTTTTGAGTTATTAACATTTCGGAGAACTGGAGAAATGTTAAAAATTATAGACCCTTTAGGCCTTCCATAATTAAATGACTTTGATTTTCAGATATAAATGTTAGGAATTGCGACACTTTTTCATTTAGTTTAATAAACAAAAAAAAGGACGTAACTCATGTGTTTCCTAGTTTTATTATTTCTCTTTTAGTTTGTTTTTCTTTCTCAAAAAGTGACAACAGATGATATCCGAGATATTGCAACTGCTGTGAAAGTGAATGGCACAATAATGATGTCATGTCCTTAAGTATATGTCTGTATCTAATTGTATCAAGAAGCTGATCGAAGACGGAACCATCGGAGAAATAGTAAATATTTAAATTCTAGAATCAGTGAGTATTAAACACGAAAAAAAAAAATGTTAATACAGGGTCTCCCTTCAAAGAAATGCCACCATGTAATCGTTAATAAAATTCACAATCCTTTCTTCAATCCAAAAGTGGACTTTTGGGAGCTGTAAGACACAAATATGAAGAAATCAATTGGATGAAAACGATTTTGTGTAGATCAACAATAATAATTATTTATCATATAAATACAACTGAAAAGAAATTACTTTGAAATAAGGATGTATTAAATTGTCTGTCGTTGAGCAAATGTCCATTGAATGTTTTCCCATTGTTATGGTCTGCTTAATGCAAGGGCAATAACTAAAATCTCTTTGAGGCAAGGAAGACAACTTTTGGGTACAAAGTTAGTTCTTTTTAGAAATATCCAATTTATCTTTTAAATACAAAATATTTAATTATTATTTTCTAGATGGACTTGTTATCCATCTAACACCAATTATATTTGGTACAACTAAAATTTTCTTGTTATATAACTAGACGACCTTTGACCTGTTGGGTCAATGTTGTTGTACATTGTACATTAGTGTATTTTTTTATTTTATTTATGTGTCACCACTTATCAAGGCCACTTATTTGGTTTTAGGTATACAGAGGAGGAAAAGAACATTATTTACAGTGGTTATAACTAGACAAGTGTTTGCTGTGAATGTTTTAATCCCCCCCCCCCCCATAAAATAGCAAAGACTCGTCTAGCTACAACCACTGTAAATAATGTTCCTTTCTTCCTCGGAAATTGGAGCTTAGTCAAGCACCTTCTATGAAAATAATGATGAGTAGAGATACTAGCAACTTCTCTTCTGTGAGAAAGAGGTTGTCGGGAAGAGAAGAGATCATCCCTGATTAGATTTTGAAGTCAATTTTGTACTCTGTCAAGGCAGGAAAGAGTACTCTGAATAGCACCTCCCCACATGTGGCAACAGTACTCCATCTTAAGATGTATCTAACTCTTATAGAGGATTGTGTCAGGAGTAAAATAATTTCTGGTGTGGTAGAATGATCCAACAATTTTTCTAGTGACCGTAGCAATGAATTTGATGTAAGTCTTCCATTACAGATCTGGAGTGAAGGTCAGTTTTAGGAGCTTATCAAGGTAGGAGGCTTCCCCAAGGAGAGCGATATTCATTTTGATTGAGACAAAGCAAGGATCAGAGTGTTGGTGGTGAAAGGAGAGATAAGCTTGGTTATAGAGGTAAATATTTAGAAATGAACATTATATATCTCTTATTTTTCATTTACATCATTTATTCATTTACATCATCCTATTTCTCTCCTCTTATGCTGCTGCTACGACTACCTCTATTTCCCTCCTCCCATTACTTCCTCTCCCTATTCACCTTCTCTCATCACTTCTTGTCTTATTCGCCCTTATTCCCACCATCTAATGCATTCAATCTGCAAACAAGCAAGCAGTTGTAGTGTAATATGATTATATCGATGACGTCATAAGTTTTTGAGTGTATAATCGGACTTATTTCTCGTTTGGCAGGTTGGATTCTGGCATTTTGCTCATTCTTATGTCCGAGGCAACTGGCACTGCGAAGAAAACAGTTCCAGCTTCCTTCTAGCTAAATGTTGCCATGATATTGATCTTATTTGTTATTTCATGGGAAAAAAATCGATGTACAAAAGTTTCTTCTTTTGGAAAACTGAGCCATTTCCCGAAAGAGAACAAGGTAACCATTTTATGTGTGCTTTTCTTTTCAGGATCTGAAGCGATCCTGGTTGACTATTTTTCAAGAACATAATAAGACTTACGGGAATTTTTACAACCACCAGATTAGTCGTTTAAAGGAACAAACAAAATAGTACAAAAAGATTAATGCACACACACACATTGCATTGGATCGTAGAAACAGTGAAAAATAGGAACAGAGATGCTAAAGAAATGGAGTTTAGTGATTTAGTGTCAAAGCGATTGAAATAGACAAATGTTCGACAACGTCTGAAATTGTATATAGTGCACTTATCGGTGTATTGGTTCAGGACAGCCTTTACATAGAGATAATGAGATGCCCTGCAGTTACAAGTACCATCTGCTCTTCTCAATGTTTAATGTGGTTATGCTCCTAGCACTTCTTTTAATCTTGCCCCTGTGTCTAACTTCTCAACCAAGAGGAGATAACCTATATATTTTCTATAGACCGAATGTTCTTAGGATACATCCATTCAATCTGTGTATTTAGTGATAAAAATGCTGTTTCAAACAAACGTGACAAACCAATGAAAATGCTGTTTCAAACTTAAGCATTACAGACCAATGAAAATGCTGTTTCAAACAAACGTGACAGACCAATGAAAATGCTGTTTCAAACAAACGTGAAAAACCAATGAAAATGCTGTTTCAAACAAACGTGACAGACCAATGAAAATGCTGTTTCAAACTTAAGCATGACAGACCAATGAAAATGCTGTTTCAAACAAACGTGACAGACCAATGAAAATGCTGTTTCAAACAAACGTGACAAACCAATGAAAATGCTGTTTCAAACAAACGTGACAGACCAATGAAAATGCTGTTTCAAACAAACGTGACAGACCAATGAAAATGCTGTTTCAAACTTAAACGTGACAGACTAACCAACCACAACAACCAACAGAATATTGCTCATAAAAATGCGAGGATGAATCTAATACCCTGATCGCCTTAAGGAATTGTTTTTGACCAGTTTCCCTCAAAATGATAATTTATGTCTATTTATGTGTCTTTGACTGAAAAATGGTATAGTCCTATAAATATACAGATCGGTTCAAAATTAAATTTCTTAATTTTCGCTCGATTGGTGACAGTTATTAGCTGTATTTTTGTTTAATTTTCAATTTTGGAGCGATTATCAAAACTTAGGCTTCACACCGGCGCCATGTTCAATTCGGCGAGTTTACAAGACTCAGAAACCAACGATATAAAATGTAAAAAGTGCTTTAAAATAAAGGCAAGTAACATTTAGGTAACATTTATTTGTTGCTTATTTGCATTTTTTTCACCTTTTTTCTGTTAACTATTGTGAAACATTGCCAAATAAATTTAGATTTATGAATTTGAGAAACTAAAATCCTCCAAAGAAAAGGTCAATGCAAGGATCGAATTAAATTTTAATTTTATCAAAAGAAAAAAAGAATTAATCAGTAACTGTACCATAAGGACCTCCAAAATAAAACATAGAATCGCTGACGTCACCAGTTTTTGCGTTCTTTAAGAAATCCATACATCTGTCGGGGTTCAGCACATTGCGACGTGTGTTTACTTTTGAAAAAGACGCCATCTTGAAAAACCGTAGCAGCAGCAGGAGTCGCAAGTCTTTTTAACCCCTTGCATGCTACGGAAAGATACTGGCTGCTGCCTGTATTTTGCCGTCGCTGATGCTTTTAACTCTTCGTCTAGAAAAGTGGAAAAATACTGGGCTTCAGCGAACATTCTAGAAAGAAATATCAAAACAAACAGGGTTTCACCCATATCTTCTATCTTTTTGGATGGAAGGAATAAAAATATAGTTTGTTGGGATAGCAGACTATATTTCTTATACAGTCCAACAACTTCTTGACTGGATTGGGTGACGAATAATTCCCACAGGAATTAGTTGTCATAATCTATACATTCATTAAAACCAGCGACTGTCATGGCACACTCTCTCCATGTATTCATCAGCTTTTCACTCAAAAAGCAGTTCAGCCTAGGGATTTTTACCCCACCCTATAGACCGGTATTGTCCGGACCTTCGGGTCTTGATTTACGCTGGTCTATCGGTTGTCCGTCCTGTGCAGTTCTAGGAGGTGCACCCTCCCAGGGTTTGTCTTCTCACCCTTTGAGAAAGGGTTAGTTTATTGCTAATCGCCTGAGGCGCCCCTACCGGGGAATTCCGACGGGGCTGCCTAGGCAATTTTTAAATGACTAGAGCGCTCAAATTCTCGGGCGCTGGTTTTTCAATCCCACTTTCCGACCTTGTCTCACATCTTACCTTGTGGGAGGAAGATAAATAGAAGCAGTTCAGCTCGGGGGTTAGGAGGCCCCCAGTCGTCGAGCCAGGAAGGGGACAGGAGCAGTAGCAGCAAAGATACAAACAGCCCTTCTCAGGGCTACTAATGCGATTTACTCTCTTTGCTACCTGCCTCTTGAGAAGTCAACACTTGCCTCAGCCTGCATCTCCAGTTCCTGCTCCCTCTGGCACCTGCACCTGCACTCTCCTGCTCCAACTGCACCAGCAGCTCTGATTCCTTTTCCCTTTTTCCAACAGCCCTTATCAGGGCTACTCACAAAAACTACTGCGATATTTTTTTTTTCCTTTTTTTTAAACAACTTGGCCTTTTGGCTAAGATCAAAGTGTAGTATCTGTTCTCAGTTGCGACATTTTCGTCTTCCCAAAGACCAGGCGTCTGCGCTACCGGGCCTTTTGGCTAGGTTTAAAGCGTTTTTTCAGCTCCCCCTTTTGGGGATTTTTTCTCTTTTTTTTTTATCTATGTTCTTTCTAGTTCCTCCCCCGTTGGGGAGGCAGCTCCCTGTTGGTAGAGCTAGTTTCTCACTTTTCTCTATCTAATTCCTCCCCCGTTGGGGAGGCAGCTCCCCGTTGGTAGAGCTTTGTCTCTTTGGCTCCCCTCTTTGGGGAGCCATCTTTCTTGTAGCCGCTTTTTTGGCAATTAATTTAAATTAATTCTTTTTTTCAGAGTCTGACTGCTTGTCCCAACTTAAGCAGCCGACAGATTCGGGGAAGACTCACGTACCTATTAGGCGACGGTCTCCCTGATTCCGAATCGGCGGGTTGTGGTCAGCAGACAGACCCAGATTGCGATCGAGGCCACCTGGGTCTCAAAAGTCAGAGCTGTCTTGGCTAAAGACAGCGAGAGGGGTGTGGCCGCGAAGGGCACCCCTGTGATAGTGGGCAGCATGGACGTGTGTGCCCCAGTTGCGAGTTCAAGGAGGGCACCTCTGGATCTTTGTTGGGGAGTGTCGGGCCATGCGATACTCCAGTTCGGTCGGGGGGAGACACGCTCGAGTGCTCCCCAGGAGGTGTTGCCCCGCAGGGCACCTCTGGATCTTTGTTGGGGAGTGTCGTGCCGTGCGATACTCCAGTTCGGTCGGGGGGGAGAAACGCTCGAGTGCTCCCCAGGAGGTGTTGCCCCGCAGGGCACCTCTGGATCTTTGTTGGGGAGTGTCGTGCTGTGCGATACTCCAGTCCGGTCAGGGGGTGGCACACCCGAGTGCACACTAGGAGGTATGGCCACGCAGGGCATCTCTTCATCGCGACGAGGGAGTGTCGCATCGAGCGACACTCCATCGTTGTCGGATTTCCTTCTGGAAATGGAGACGCCAGCAGTTCCAAGAGTATTGGTGTCTCCGGAAGTTTTCTTCCAAGGGTATGATGATACCCCTTTTGTTAAAAGTAAACTAAGGAAAAGCCAGTCGTGGGACTTAAAGGTGGCGGAACAAAACTACCGCCCAGGTTTATTTGTAGGGTGCTCCTCAGGGGATGAAAGTCTATCAGGGGGAGAGGGCCCAAGTAAACCAGCTCACAGACCGGAAAGGAGGAAGGGGATCGCGGCTAGTGAACCATGGCCAAGGCTGTCCAGCTCTGGTTCGCGGATCCCCAATAAAAAGAAGATCAGGGTAACGGCTTCCTCTAAACCCACTAGTTCAGTGTGGGAGCCCCAACAGCAGAAAACTCCTGAACATTATAGGAGAGTCTTCGAGGAAAAATACAAAGAGTTCACTGAAAGAAACACGGTAAAGCTGCCTCCGGGAAAACTCGAAAATTTGAGAAAGAGGATCATCTCCTTCATAACTTTGGACGCAAAGGCGAAGGGGTTGGTAGGAGTCCTGAAGGAGAGAGTGATGGAAGCACTGGTGGGCTTGAAGATCCCAGCTTCCTATATCCTCAGGAAAAGCTTTGCAATGTGGGATGTGCTGCTCCCAACCCAGGAGGTAGCAGAAAAGCTAGCAATGGGCGGAGACATAGTCTGGAAGGCATGAAAATAAGACCCAAATATATGGAAAGAAGAAGCGCGTCAGTTTCGGTTCTCGGCGTCCCATGCTGCATCGACTCCGACCATCTGGGAGCGATAATGTCGCAGTATGGCGACGTCGAGGAGGTGGTGCCGGCTCGCGGAATGCATGGTATTCTGACAGGAGAATACAGGCTGAAGATGAGGGTCAACCGGCAGGGGTTTCAGGCGATTCCAGCGCAGTTAAAATGCGAATCCTGGTCTATGTCGTGGAGGGAAGAAGGGCGCATTGCTGGTGCTGTCAGACGCCGGGGCATATGGCAAAGGACTGCCCCCAAAGAATAACAGCAAAGCCCCCAGTGGCTGTTCCCCAAAAAGCACCAGCTGTGTCGGCTTCATCGGCATCATCGTCAGCAGCAGTAGATAAGGAGTCCACAAAGAAGGGGAGGAAGCCCACCCCGACCCCTATACCAACCAAGGGGAGACTGATTCCTGCAGCTGTGAAGAGGAAGCTGACAGCCCTCTCATCAGAATCGGAGGAAGAGGGAAAGGAGCTGGAAGCAGCAATGGAGCCCCCCAAAAGAAAGGACCCAAAAGCAAAAAAAGTCCGGTAGTCAGCAAGAGAGGAGGAAAACATTAAATCTTTAGCCCCCTCCGAGTCAATAGGACAGGAAAATGTTCCTCTCACGTTTTACACTCCCTTAAACAGCCCTCGGGATAGGTCCCCAGTGTCGGTGAGACAGAGGGAAGGGGAGGCTCCCATCCCAGTAGAGCTGCCGGCCTCTGAACCAGGAAGAGCTGCTAAGGAAGTCACGCCGAAAGTCATGCCAGAAGTCGTTCCAGGAAGCAAGCAAGAGGTCATTCCAGAAGTCGTCCCAGTACCACCTCCTCCTACGCCAGTGAGACGGGAGAAGACTAGGAAGTTCCCATTTCTGCCGGGGGTAAGGATCTGTGAGACTGATTCGTTACAGGTCCAATCAGACCTCAATGGAAGGCAGAGGCGATACATAAAGCAGCTGGAGAGCTTCACCCACATAGGAGGAAAACAGGTGCAAGACCCCCGAAATTTTAAAAATTCACCCAAAATAATAACGTTTGTGAGGCAGGAAACCGGGAACGGGAGGGAGAAAGCATTATGGAGAATGCTTAGGGCAGCTAAGGACGCAATCCCGGAGCAACCCCTTATAGAAGAGGAGCACCCTTCATTTAAGGAAATTAAGTCCAAATGTAGTGGGAGGGTCCCCATTTATGTTCACCCCTCATTTTTTCGGGCTTTAAAATTAACTTTCCCCGTGGACGTGGGAGGTTTAGCACGAGACGGACGGATTTCGTCCGAACTGCTGACCGGCAGTCTCGGTCAGGCCTTCGGCGTCCTCACTCCCGAGGACTTTAGCCCCGTGTGTGACACTAATTGATGGGGACCACAAATTTAAACTTGGCTTGTTGGAATGTGAGGGGCATGAGATCCCGAAGCAAAGCTGCTCGCGTGCTGAGGGATCTCGTGGCTCGTGAGGTAGATGTAGCTGCGATTGAAGAGACCCACTTCGTTTCGTACGGGGATTGTGATGTGCTGACTGACGACTATGACGTCTACTCAACATATGGCGATGCTCATAGTTGTGGCATCTCTTTGTTAGTGAGACGCACCCTGCCTGTGACGGTGAGCGTTGTTCATGCGGATGTGGTGAGACGACTGGTCGTGGTCGATGTTGCCGTTGAAAACAGCAAGTTTCGGATCGTTGCGGTTTATGCGTCCAACATTGCTGGCGAGAGGGTTTCCTTTTTTCGACGGTTGGAGGCGTTCTTCAAGGGTCCGGAGCGAGTAGTTTTAATGGGGGACTGGAATGCCATCCTAAACCCCAAGATAGATAAGGTCGGTGGGAATAGAGGGTTGGCGAGGTGTGAAAGCAGTCTGTTTGACCTGATGGCCTCATGCGATCTTATCGACAGATTTCACGTTGATCACCCAGGGCGGGAGATGTGGACGTGGCATACTAGCGCGGCCTTCTGTTCGAGTACTTACTTGGACAGAATGTTAGTTAGAAGAGGCGACGTAGATTTCATATCTTGTCCCACGTTCACTTGGTTAGGACATTCGGACCATAAATTGGTTATGGCCCGGTTGAACTTAAGTGATAGGCCTAGGTTGGCTGGGTACTGGAAGTTTAATACCTCCTTACTGGAGATACGCGACTTCCGGGAACAGCTAACGTTACTACTCCAGCAGGGATTAGTGGGGGTGGTTATCGGGAGTAGGTACGGGGTTAAAACTAAGGCTCAGGTTAGAAACTTTTGTGTCCGCTACTGCCAGGGCCTCGCTCAAGATAGGGCTAGGACGCAAAAGCGAGTAGAGGATAAGATGACCCGGGCGGTGGCTGGGGGGGATTCCCTAGAGATAGCATTAATTACGGGGACCTCAATCGCTTGGCTAGCGAGCGATACGAAGGTCAAGTAGTTAGAGCTAGGTTAAAGAAAGTCTCTAACGAAGCCGTGAACGTTGACGCTGTTGAGCGTAAGGCTGCTTTACGTCGTGGTTCGGATGGGTACATTCGGAAGGTGAAAAACCTGGAAGGACATACCCTGGTATCGTCTCGTGAGATCTGTGAGGGGTTCCGTGAGCATTTGGAGGAACGCTTCACCCAACTGCCCAGACTCCACGGCCAGGAGTTTGACAGCTATTTGGCTGACTCGCCCCGCCTCGAGGCGGCTCGAGCAGCTGGCTGTGATGGCAAGATTACGGAGGGCGAGATCGTTACTGTGTTGAAGCAGGTCGGCTTGAACAAATCTCCAGGACTCGATGGTCTGCCGTACGAAATGTATTTGAGGCTGTCGCCCATGTTTGTCCCAATTCTGAAGGATGTGTTTAACCACTGGTTTGTTCAGGAGTCAATCCCTGGACAGGTAACCAAAGGAGTGGTCACATTACTGAAAGAGGAGGGACCAACCTGGTGGGGGAAATTTAGACGACTACAGGCCCATAACTCTGCTAAACACAGAGTTAAAGATTTTGGCCCGCGTTCTTGCGAACCGCCTGCAGGTTGTTATCAATGATTTGATCAAGCCTGAGCAGAACTTTGCTGTGAAGGGGAGGTCGATTCAGAACAACTTGCATTTGATTCGCATGATCATAGAGGGGACAGAAGACGACGCTGAAGCCGCGCTGATCAATTTAGATCAGTCCAAGGCTTTCGATAGGGTCGACCATGGTTTCCTGAAAGCTGTTTTAGCGGCTGCCGGTTTTGGTCTGGACTTCCGCAGGTGGATCTCTATTCTGTATGACTCGCCGACGGCAGTGGTGCAAGTCAATGGAAAGAGGTCAGAATCGTTCGTTGTTTCTCGGTCGGTGCGTCAGGGTTGTCCGCTGTCGCCCCTGCTCTACATCCTGGCGTTGGAACCCTTCCTTTGCAAATTAAGAGATCAGGCGACAACACCAGTCCTGCGCGGGATCGCTATCCCTCCTCGCAAAGCGCGAGTCAGGGTTTCCGCGTTTGCCGATGATGTCACTGTTTTCGTGTCGAGCCGTACTGACATTCGAACGGTGATTAAGGCGCTCGCTCGGTACGAAGAAGTGACAGGGGCCATAGTCAACCGCAGCAAGTCGAACGGCCTGCGGTTGGGTGCCTGGAGCGGAGAGACCGCTTTTCCAGGTGACTTCAGCTGGTCGGATGGCCCGGTTCGAATCCTCGGCGTGTGGTTCGGGCCGGGCCTCCAGCTGGAAAAGAACTGGTCGGAAGTACAGACAAAGGTCGAATCGTCGGTCCGGGCTTGGATTTGAAGGAAGCTTTCCTTAAAAGGCAGAGCGGAGGCGTGCGCCACTTATGTCTTTCCTCTCATCCTTTACCGGCTGTCTGTACTACCACTGCCTGCGGCCCGCCTTCACGCGCTTACTCTTCTCGCTTCTTTGGAAGGGCCAGAAAGCATACGTCCGCAGACAGGTCTGTACTCAAGTTCCGAGTGTGGGAGGCTTGGGGATGCCTGACTTGGCAAGTCATCGACATGCCGAGAGACTGGCTTTCCTGAGTCGGACTTTGATGGAAGACACTCCGTGGGTCCCTGCGGTCGGGAGTGCCTTTCCCAACCTCATACCCGACCTCTCGGTCGAAGGTCGACGTAGGCCGAGAAGGGAGCCCTTGTTCTTCACCGAATACCGGGCCGCGCTTAGAGCGTTGCCGGGGTCCAGTAACCTTGCCCGGTCTAGGAATAGACTATATCAAGATCTAGTGGAGGGTACCGCTTCGGACCCATTTGAGGAGCGGCTTGGATTGTCGAGGGAGGAGGCCCGCTCCCAGTGAAATTGGGCGCCGGGCCAGAGTTATCTCAACAATTCTGAGCCATCTCTGATCTGGCGACTGGTTCGGAACGCACTGCCCCTCTATGGCAGATTACGCAGAGATGGTTTAAGGGACGTCCCCTTATGCCCGCGCTGTGAAGACGACGAAGAAGAAACGGCCGAGCACGCCTTCTTCACGTTCGTGTTACAAAAATATTGATTTCTAATAAATTGCAGTTGAAACGGCTTAAAAATACAAACAAATGTCACAGATAAGTTGGAAAATAACTTTTATCGGCTACAGTTTTATTTGTTGTATATTTGTTTTTAAAGCGTTTTCACTCTGCGGATTATTGTAAAAGATACCCGCGCTTTTTAATAAGCATAGTCCGTACAAGAGGCGGCCATTTTTGCACATACCTAGAGATAACTCAAACTTTGTTTACTGGTTTAAAAAAATAGCCACCGAAAGATAAAATCGTTTTTTATTTTTGGTACTTTTATCGATCCTGAACCAGCTGTCGTGACGTTCGACTCGGAATCGTTCGGCTGTCCTACACAAACGGCCGAGTGTTGACGAGCCGAAGCAGCGAGCAGCCGATAACTTTGTTACAAATTGAAAATAAGTGCTTTCGAAGACGGATTTTTTGTCAGGAAGTTTATTTTGAAGAAAATAAACCCAAAATGAATTACGAACAGCTTTGCACGGCAGTATCATCGCGAGCAAGTAAGAATAAATAATAAAATTAAAAAAATATGTCGTGATAAAAGTAATTTTGGTACGTTTTTTTTTTTTTGTTTCTTCAAATAAATTCCTTGTAAATAAAAATACAGTATTCATTTTATAACAGTAACCTCGCTATGTTTTTTTTCCTGTTGTTTCTTTCAAAAAAATTCATGTGAATATGTTTAATTTTCTTTGTTTCTTCAAAAAATTCCTTACCCTAACCCTAAAAAAAACAAGCAAAACATTATCATAGGACGCAGCACCGTATCAAAAATGTCGGCTGCTCGCTGCTTCGGCTCGGCAACTGTCGGCCGTTTGCGTAGAACAGTCGAACGCTTCCGAGTCGAACGTCACGACAGCTGGTTCAGGATCGATAAAAGCACCTTATTTTTAATTTAATAAATAGTTGATGAAATTGCGTAATTTTTGGTGTACACTCTTCTTTTAAGCTACCACGTTACTAACAAAGTTTATACATTTCTGTAGCTACTTTTTAAAAAGAGAGGCCTAACATGTCGGAGCGAAACAGCAGAAGCACCAACAATTCAATTTTAATTATTATTCTTCGCCAAAGAAAATACAAACAAACAAGCAGCGAATTTCATGAATAAATAAATAAATTTGGTGCTTTTAGGAATAGGCTTGAAAATTCATCAATGTTAATTCTATTTTGAAAAGTTACTAAATACAATATTGTTACTTTTCAAAAGTAACAATATTGTATTTAGAGGGTGGGGGTGGGGGCATAAAAATAAGTACCGAATTGTATTTTTTTAAACGTTAAATGCAGACGATGCTCTTATTTTAAAATAGTTGCGATTGATTGGTTAATTTGAGTCACGTGATACAAATCCTTGATTGTGCTTGGTGGCGGTAAATTTAATTTCATCGACCTGAATATATTTTGTTCAGATTTCATAAAATGGAATAAAAGGGGGGGTGGTCAAGTAGAAAATAATATTTTCCCGAATATATTTTACGAAAATAGCATTTTAAAGATAAATTAGTCGAATAAGTATCGAAAATTTCGTGAAAATCTGACCATTACTTGATTTTTGCGAGATTTATTAAACACGTGGCTATCAGAGCGCGCAAAATAGCCACTACATAGGAACATTGTTTTAAAGCATCAATAATGTAGACACGTTTTTAGTTTCTTATTTTCATTATTTTCGTACGCTGAAAATAATTGTAAAAAAATCATCCAGTTTATTTTATGTTTCCTCTTTGAATGGTAAAAAAGTTATGATGATAATATTAACCTATATTAAAGTTACATTGTGTTACATATGGGGGGGGGGGGGTAAATTATATGGTTGTCTTTGAAAGTCCAGCTGTACGAAGAAAACATTTTCCTGATTTTTTTTTCGTTTTTTTAACCAGACGTAAAAAAAAGAAAAAATTGTGTTGTAGAATTAAAAGTAAAACATCCAAGAAATTTTCGGTTTACTAATTTAAAAAAAAATTATTTTCTATGATTACTTATAATTTCATTAAAATCCAGTAATTTCTTGCATTTTTGTAATGTTGAATGCAAAATTAGAACGTTGGCTCATTTTGGACATCCATATCTAAACATCCCATTAGTAAAAAAAAAAAAAAAAAAATGGGTATTTTTAACAATAGCCCTACAACGAAAACGCTGAAAAAAAACAACTATACAACAAATAAAAGTTACCGTAGCCGATAAAAGTTGATTTCAAAGTTACCTGTGACATTTATTAATGATTATAATCTGTTAAAAGTGTTGTTTTTTTTATAAATCGATATTTTTATGACACGCAGACTAGAAAATAAAATGGCCGCCGCTTCTTCACATTTTCGCAGGCTCGTGTTTTTTTTTTTTATTGGGACTCATATTCAAAGCGCAATTTCATTTTTCAGCCAAGCAAAAGAACAAAACAAAACTACATTTTAAGCAAAATAAATAAAATCATTTTCTTTTGATTTACATGTCATTGTACTTTGATTTACATATTATTTTCATTCGTCACACCGTAATGTTTTTTTTCCTGTTGTTTCTGTAAAAAATTCCTTACCATAACCCTAACTCCAAATGTTTTCTTTCCCTGTTTCTGTAAAAAATTCCTTACCGTAACCCTAACTCCAGCCCTAACCCTAACTTCCACATGAACAGCTTAGACTTGGCAAAGAACGACACTACCGGGCTATAATGCCCACACTTCTGGCAAATTTTATTGTCTCGTCAATGTCAGTACTAAAGCGTACTCCTATCGACATAATGGTCAATTCGCTCATGGCACGATGTATGAGTTGCGCTTGGGTAATTTCCGCACGTCTTTGCAGCAACAAGAAATACATGGAAATGTCCCCCACCCACCCCCAATGACGTAACGACAAGCGCGCTCATTCGGTGACCAAAATGATCGTTAAAATGTTCGTTTCATAAAATTAAATTTCAAAAATGCAAACCAAAAACACACCGCTTTGATTATGAGACCCGGTATAAAAAAAAACACACACACCACGTGACAACTGTTGACGCCATATTTATTAAGTAAACTTTTTGTTGCCGAAAAAAATTTTTGGGAATGTTTTACAATAGCCCTACAGCTCGCGAGTCGGGTTGAAAAAAAGTTGTAGAACGTAGTCAAAAAAATGAATATGCAACAAATAAATGCAACGTACGTCGAGACCGGAGATTTTCCTAGTTTTCTATTCCATTTGTTTGTATGTTTACGTATGGTAAATGGGTTTTTATTAGACATGAAAAAAAAAAAAAAATTTTAATGTCTTCGTTTTTAAAAAACAAAATGGCGTCATTATTTTTGCTGTCGGTGTCACGTGTGTGTGTGTTTTTTTTTTTACCGGGACTCATAATCAAAGCGGCGTTTTTTTTTTGGGGGGGGGGGTTGCATTTTTGAAATTTAATTTTATGAAACGAACATTTTAACGATCATTTTGATCACCGAATGAGCGCGCATGTCGTTACGTCATTGGGGGTGGGTGGGGGGACATTTCCCCGTATTTCTTGTTACTGCAAAGACGTGGGAAAATGACGCAAGCTCAAATTAGACATCGTGCTTTCGGGTTTAGGTTAGGGTTAGGGCTGGGTTTAGGTTAGGGTTAGGTTTAGGGTTAGGTTTAGGGTTAGGGTTGGGTTTAGGTTAGGGTTAGGGTTAGGGTTGGGTTTAGGTTAGGGTTAGGGTTAGGGTTAGGGTTTAGGGTTAGGGTTAGGGTTTAGGGTTAGGGTTAGGGTTTAGGGTTAGGTTTAGGGTTAGGGTTAGGGTTGGGTTTAGGTTAGGGTTAGGTTTAGGGTTAGGGTTTAGGGTTAGGGTTAGGGTTGGGTTTAGGTTAGGGTTAGGGTTAGGGTTAGGGTTGGGTTTAGGTTAGGGTTAGGGTTTAGGGTTAGGGTTGGGTTTAGGTTAGGGTTAGGGTTGGGTTTAGGTTAGGACTGGGTTTAGGTTAGGGTTAGGCATTTTTTTAAGAAACAGGAAAAATAAACATTACGGTGTGACGAATGAAAATAATATGTAAATAAAAGCACACTGACATGTAAATAAAAAGAAAATTATTTTATTCCTTTTGCTTAGAATGTAGTTTTGTTTTGTTCTTCTGCTTGGCTGAAAAATGCAAACATTGCGCTTTGACTATGAGTCCCAGTAAAAAAACAATTGCAACGAGACGAGAACGAGAGCGGCCATTAATTACTTTTTTTTTTCACTTCCTGTAAGCTAAAACTATTAACTTATAGAAAATAGCACTTTTAACGGATTATAATCATTAATAACTGTCACAGTTAACTTGGAAATTCAGTTTTATCGGCTACGGTAACTTTTATTTGTTGTATATTTGTTTTTTCAGCGTTTTCGTTGTTGGGCTATTATTAAACATACCCAAATTTTTTTTTCATGTCTAATAAAAACCCATTTACCATACGTAAACATACAAACAAATGGAATAGAAAACTAGGAAAATCTCCAGTCTCGACGTACGTCGCATTTATTTGTTGCATATTCATTTTTTTGACTACGTTCTACAACTTTTTTTCAACCTGACTCGCAGGTTGTAAGGCTATTGTTAAACATTCACCAAAAAATTAATACTTACTTTTTATTTGAAAAATACCCTATCTGCTTCGTGGAAAGAAGAAAAAAAAACGATACTAAGATGTGTTAGTTAAAACTTGACGAAGTTAACATTCAAGATGGCGATCGGATTCAGAAGAGCAGATTCGCAGAAAATTAAAGCATAAGGACCCCGGAAATTGGAAAGGTAAAAAGGGTGACGGAATTAATTACAAACCGGAATTAATTACAAATCTAAATCTAAATATACTTTACAAATTTCTTTAAAAAATATGATAAATATACTTTACGAATTTTCTTAAATGATAAAATATACTACAAATTTCTTTAAAAAATATGATTAATATACGACTTTACACATTTCTTTAAAAAATATGGTTAATATACGACTTTATAAATTCTTGATGATAAAATGAAAAAAACTTCTTTTTTTTAAATTCGTACAATATAATTTTGCAAATGAAAGAAATAAAATGAGATTTATTAGTTGAATAACAAATGAAATTGATAAATTAAGTCTAAGTTGTAATTACTTCCGGGTTGTAATTAATTCCGAACCCGATAAAAAGAGACGAAATTCGGTCTTCATCGGTTGTCCGTACCGGGTTTTTGTAAACAAACAAATAATAACGCTGTGTTTTAGGTTTTCGTCAAAAGCTCACTTTTTAATACAGGGAAAGATTTATTTTAAGAAATGTATATTAAATATTTATTTTTAATGTAGGATGCGCTTCTTTTTTTATTTACAAAACTTTTTTAATAATCAAACGAAACATTGCAGAATTCTCGTTCTAAAATGTTTTCGTGTCACTATTTACTTGCCTCCCCACGAGAGCAGAATGCATAATAAAATTTTTTTTTAAATCTTATAGGGTGCGTCTTTTTTTTTTACAAGATGTTTAAATAAACACAGAAGATTCTATTTTTTGTGTTGTGTATTTTAAGAAAAATAAATGGTAAAAACACATAATAAGGGCCGGCTGACTGGCTAAATGGTAAAAACGCATAATAAGGGCCGGCTGACTGGGTAGTTTGGCCTTTTTAGGGCCAAATATCACGAATTTGGTGTGTTTTGGCCATCGAAAATTCTGTTTGGCCTTTTTTGTGTGAATATTCTGGAGTTCACTTATGCGGGGCCAGGCGTATCGCAGAATTGAAAACAAACACAAATACTTCGCTAAAAATGAAGAACAAACAGAAAATTTTTTTTAAATAAAAACAAAAAGTAAAAATGAAAAAGTGCCCATTTCTCGCAAAAAACTTTTATAAATACTCGTGTCACTTTACTAAAAATGAAAAACAAACACAAAAAAATACTCGTGTCTTATATATATACATATATTTATATATATATACATACATTTGTACTTTATGCATACATACATATATATTTGTAGCAGTTACCTCCTCCTTTCAAAACATAACTGCACCGGTTGGCCGTTAGGTGTCGCTCTTTCACCAACAGGTGGCGTTGGAAAGCGACACCAGAGTTATCTGCCCTTCGGACTATAAAACCAGGTGCAAACGGAAATTCTCTCTCTTCTTCACCGACCAGCCTCGACAGAACAACGCTGGCACAAGCGCTCCGTTTCACTCGCTTTTTGGCCTCGACAGAACGACGCTGACACTAGCGTTCCGTTTCACTTTTCTCTTCTGGTCGATTGGCCTCGGCAGAACGACGCTAATACACTAGCGTTTCGTCTCACTCTTTTTCCTTTTCAACTAGCCTCGGCAAAACAACTACCAACACACGTTTCTTCCGTCAGTACGTGGTCAAACAATGGTAAGAGTTCTCAACTCATTTTCTTTGTGTACGGTTTTCAAAGACTTTCCCTACGCCAGATTCATTTCTTCTTATACCTTTTCAAGAACTGTTTTTCCATCGACACACATGCATACATCACACACTTCATCATTCCACGTACACACACGTTCAATAAACCTTATTTGAACTACTTCATCTTGTTTATTAATTATTACTCTGTCTTTTGCATAAACCATTGCTTGATTCAACTAAACACGTTTATAGTCACGGGAACATCACCCTCTCGATCCTAACAATTGGTGACCTGAACGTGCAAGCTTTGTTGTATGGGGCAGAGTAATTAATTTCGTACTAGAACAAAAAAAAAATATATATATCATTTCTCGTTTTTTCTTCCGTGGTGAAACGAATTACGCACCCATCTTTTTCCTTCTTTTTTCTACCAACGTGGTAGAAATATACAAACAAACAAAAGAAAAGAAGCCGCCATCTTTATTTTTTTTCCTGGCCACGTGGAAATACCCAAACAAAGAAAAACAAAAACATTTCTCGACTCTCTCCGAATATAAAGCAAATTACAATTTCATTTTTTCTTCTTCTCTTTCTCTACCCACATGTCGGAAAAAATATATACAAAGAAAAAGACAAACTTTTCCCAATCCCCTTTTTTTTTCTTTTTCGACGAACAAAAGGACCTTACAAGACGCCATTTCCTTTTTTTTGAACACGTGGAGATAAAAAGAAAACAAAAGAAAACAAACGCTCACACGCTGCCCATTTTTTTCATGACCACGTGTTGATAAAAAAATTCAAAAATGCCGCCATCTTTTTCCGGACCACGTGCTGATAAAAAATTCAAAAATGCCGCCATCTTTTTCACGACCACGTGTTGATAAAAAAATCAAAGAAATGCTGCTATTTTCTCTGACCACGTGGAAATGAAAATTCAAACAACAAAAAAAAGAAAATACGAACTTATTCTCTCTGTTTCAACAACAAGCAAAAAAAGGAAGCCGACATCTTTTCTCTAACCACGTGGAAATGACAATTAAAAAAAAAAAAAGAAAATACGAATTTATTTATTTCCTTTCTTTTTAACAACAAAGAAAAAGGAAAGAAAGAGAAGCCGCCATTCTTTCTCTACGTGGAAACTAACATTCAAACAAACTAAAACGAAAACAAAAAACGTCATTCCGTGTGTGAAACAAATTGCGGCTCCGTTTTTTTTCTTTTTCCCTTCTACCCACGTGTTGGAAATATATATATAAAAGAAAAGAAAACTACAAAACAGACAACACACGATGCCAAACACGAACAACATCACCAAGCCCCATGACTTAATACTGGTTGTAAAAAGTCAGACTCAGCAAGCACCAAACATTTCCGGACATTCATCAAGCACCAAACATTCCCGGACATCACTGACATCACTGGGAAGAAATCACACCAGTTCAAAACGAGTACAATTGCACAAGCACGACTAAATACTCAACAACTGGACGTTCGATGATCTACAGGAGGACACATCAACTTGAACGACGCGCACCAACACCAGTACAGACCCACTTGTATCTGAACCTGCTAACTCACTTGCAGACATTTGTGCATCTAACTTTGACCATAGTGTACCACCAATCTCAACAACTAGATGTTTGTTCATTAGTTCCACAACATGGACTAATTAACATGAACAACATCAACAACTGCACAGACTCACTTGTGCTCATTCATCAACAACTGCACAGACTCACTTTTGCTCATTCATCAACAACCGCACAGACCCACTTGTGCTTATTCATCAACAACCGCACAGACCCACTTGTGCTTATTCATCAACAACTGCACAGACTCACTTGTGCTCATTCATCAACAACCGCACAGACCCACTTGTGCTTATTCATCAACAACCGCACAGACTCACTTGTGCTCATTCATCAACAACTGCACAGATTCACTTGTGCTCATTCATCAACAACCGCACAGACCCACTTGTGCTTATTCATTAACAACCGCACAGACTCACTTGTGCTCATTCATCAACAACTGCACAGACCCACTTGTGCTCATTCATCAACCACCGCACAGACCCACTTGTGCTCACTCATCAACAACCGCGCAGACCCAAGCACCAAACATTCCCGGACAACACTGACAATTCAACGTTCGTTCATCAGCTCCGCATCATGCAGACTAATCAACATGAACAACGCCACCAACAAGTGCCAATTCGCTTGCACTCAAACTTGATGCAGACCACATTGCATGCAAACAACACGCAGATCCACATGCGTTACAAACACTCAATTCTGCAGACACACTTGCGATCAATCATTCAATACAGATGCAGAAACAGAAATAAGTAGCGTGCACACTACTTTTTCTAATCTTCAACAGCAAAACAGACATACCCACAAAGAATGCTTCTCATCTACAACTGTACATATTGAACAATATTTTCAATATTTTTCAATCTGGGGGGGAGTCCGTGTAGCAGTTACCTCCTCCTTTCAAAACATAACTGCACCGGTTGGCCGTTAGGTGTCGCTCTTTCACCAACAGGTGGCGTTGGAAAGCGACACCAGAGTTATCTGCCCTTTGGACTATAAAACCAGGTGCAAACGGAAATTCTCTCTCTTCTTCACCGACCAGCCTCGACAGAACAACGCTGGCACAAGCGCTCCGTTTCACTCGCTTTTTGGCCTCGACAGAACGACGCTGACACTAGCGTTCCGTTTCAATTTTCTCTTCTGGTCGATTGGCCTCGGCAGAACGACGCTAATACACTAGCGTTTCGTCTCACTCTTTTTCCTTTTCAACTAGCCTCGGCAAAACAACTACCAACACACGTTTCTTCCGTCAGTACGTGGTCAAACAATGGTAAGAGTTCTCAACTCATTTTCTTTGTGTACGGTTTTCAAAGACTTTCCCTATGCCGGATTCATTTCTTCTTATACCTTTTCAAGAACTGTTTTTCCATCGACACACATGCATACATCGCACACTTCATCATTTCACGTACACACACGTTCAATAAACCTTATTTGAACTACTTCATCTTGTTTATTAATTATTACTCTGTCTTTTGCATGCAACATTGCTTGATTTACTGAACACGTCCATAATCGGGGGAACACGACCCTCGATCCTAACATACTCATATATACATATATTTATATATATACATTTTATTTATATATATATATACATTTATATATATAAATATACATTTATATATATACATATAAATATATATATATAAATATATTTATATATATATATATATATATATATATACACACATGTGTATGTATGTATATATATATATTTATATCTGCGGTATTGTCTGTAAACTTCAGAACATTTGGTTATATTTTTTAATTTTCTTTTTTATGTTTGTTTTTCATTTTTAGCGAAGTGACACGAGTATTTATAAAAGTTTTTTTTGCGAGAAATGGGCACTTTTTCATTTTTCATTTTTGTTTTTATTTTAAAATTTTTTTTCTGTGTTTGTTCTTCATTTTTAGCGAAGTATTTGTGTTTGTTTTCAATTCTGCGATACGCCTGGCTCCGCATAAGTGAACTCCAGAATATTCACACAAAAAAGGCCAAAACACACCAAATTCGTGACATTTGGCCCTAAAAAGACCAAACTGGTTTTGCGCACGACCCACTAGCCAGTCAGCCGGCCCTTATTATGCGTTTTTACCAAATAAATATTTAATATACACTCCTTTTCTTAAAATGCCCACCACGAAAAATAGAATCTTCTGCGTTTATTAAAACGTATTGTAAAAAAAAAAAGACGCAGCTTATAAGATTTAAAAAAAATTTATTATGCATTCTGCTCTTGTGGCATGAAAACATTTTAGAACGAGAATTCTGTAACGTTTAGTTTGATTATTAAACAAGTTTTGTAAATAAAAAAACACATACTGAAACAATATTTATATTAGCACTATCATCTACTGTACAGGCCATACTCACCCCTATAATGGAAACGGGCACAGTCAAACAGCTTGCATCCTTGGTAGACAAGGTAATAGGCTATACAGGGAGGACCCTCGAGCGGTAAATTCCAGAATTCCAGCGCGGTGGCAGAAATTTCATGCTAAATCAACTCCTGACCTTGCTTATAGAGCCATGCAAAAGGATATTGAGCTACAGACAAGGGAGATAGAGACATTGAGGTTATTTAGAACCAAGTCAACTAAACATCGACAACATCATCTAATTAATAAATAATACTGATTTCCACAATTGGACCTGCCGATGCAGCAAACGCTGTGCGTATACCCAAAGAACCAGGGAAATAGGAGAAGTGAGAAATGAGTATGGCACTTCCTCCCCATAATCTACACATCCGCTATGTGTTCTATGTAAAGGATTTGGTTTCTCAGTACGACTTGTTGATCGACGCTGGCACTGCATGTAGGATTTGGCCTCTAAAATCACAACGGTGGTACTTCAGGGGTTGTAAACCGTTCTCTGATACGCATGTTTAATCACGTTGCACGATCTTTGGACTTGCAAATAGGCAAAGACTTCACGTGGATCTTTATAATTGCAGATGTCTCCCAACCCTATCATAGGTGCTGATTTCCTACACCTTTTTAACTTGATAGTTGACATGCGTAGAAAAAAGCTGATAGATTCTAGTAATAACCTATCATTATCTGGTAGAAAAGCTTTTGAGTCGCTTACTAGTCCTGCGTTTTTTAGCTTTCACTGAAAAACCTTATGATTTGTGACTAGATTATTTTCCTGATCTAACAAATTAACATTTTTAAATATACAAGCATGTTCATTCTATTGTGAATTTCATTGAAACTACTGCTGATCCGGGTTTTTATGTACTCGCCGCCTCTCTCTGAAGAAGGTAAAGGCAACTAGGCATGAATTTAATCACATACTTCAGCTAGGTATTATTCATCTCTCATGTATCCTTTGGGCACCCCCTTTGCATATGATTCCAAAGCGTTCTAGGGATTGACATCCTATCCGATAGTTTTATGTCGGTTGAACTCAACTACTATTCCCAATCGCTACTTTATCTCCCATATTTAAGATTTTCCTTTATCTTTGCACAGTTATAAATCTTTTTCAAAATTAGATCTTGTGAAGGCTTACCACCAAAATCCCGTTAATCCTGCAGATATTCCTAAGACTGCTGTTACTACTCTTTTTGGAGTGTTTGAATTTTTAACTATGCAATTCGGCTTATGTAAAGCAGCTAGCACTTTTCAACATTTTATGGAAGAAGTAGTTTGTGACTTAGACTTCTTATACAACTATATAGACGACATCCTGATAGCAATCTCCACATTGGAGGAATATTTAAAACATCTACGTATTTTTTTAACGTTTTTAGCATTACCATGTCAGGATAAACACTGTTAAATGCACCTTTGGCGCTACAAGTCTTGTATTTCTGGGCCATATCATAAGTTCAAAGAGTATTCTTGAAAAGGTTAAAGCTTAGCTTGATCTGAGTCCACAAACTTCTCAATTACGACATTTTCTCGGACTATTAAACTACTACAGACGGAATATACTTGCTATTTTAACCGATCTATTAAAGAATAGAAAGAAGACTGCCAGCTTAAAGCCTTTCACTGGGCGTAACAAACGCTTGCAGATACCTCTTTACTCTGACATCCCATTCCTGATGCCGAATTTTCTATTGTTATAGATGCGTCTACTTCTGAAGTTGGCGCAGTTTTACAGTAACACCATCAGCAGCAGATTCTAGATTTGTCCTACTTTTCTCGTCGACTGACACATACAAAAAGTCGTTATAGTCCTTTTATTTGTGAACTCTTGGCTATTAACTAAGCTATTAAACATTTTTTGCCACACATTTGGAAAGTAAGGAATTTGCCATTCATACGGATCATCGCTCACTTATGTTTGTGCTATGTGCCAAGCTAGACAAATATTCCTCTCGAGAAACTAGGCATTTGGACTTTATTTCCCAGTTCTCCAGCAACATACGGTATATATCCAATTCACAAAACACTGCTGCAGACGCACTATCTCGTATTCCCATCAGTGATATTTTTTCACCAGAAGATATTGACCTCTGTCAAATTGCTTTTGACCAGCCATCTTTGGAGGATTTGAATCTATAAACTCCACAATTTGCTAATTGCAAATTCCAGTACATCCCCATTTCTACAGCGGATGAATAAATTTTATGCAAGACATCTCTGAATTCACTTTGCCCCCTAGTTTCTGGGGCTAATTGAAGAACTGTCTTTGTTTTCTTGTATGGACTGACTCACATCAGAGTTTCTCCCACAGTGAAACTTATTTCAGCCAGATTCTTCTGGCCGAATATGAGATGCAATATCACTGCTTCGACTGTCTCTATCTACCTTGCCAGAAATTGAAGTGGCACTGACATGTACCAGCCCCACTTAGAACTTTCAGCACCCCTGAATGCAAAGTTTAACCACATACATATTGATAGTTGGACTCTGACAGGTCAGCCAAGGCTACTCTTACTTATTGACCTGTGTTGATCGTTTTTCACGATGGCCTGAAGCCATCCCACTGAGCGATATTTCTGCTGAGACTGTAGTGCATGCCCTAGTCTCGGGCTGGATTTAGCATTATGGGGCCTCGGCAACAAGTACCACTGATTGCGGCAGGAATTTCGAATCCTGCTTATTTCAAAGATTTTTCCAAACTCCTGGGTATTAAGCGTACTTAAACTACTAGTTATCATCCAGTATTAAATGGAATGATAGAGCGCTTTCATCGACAATTAAAAGCCTCATTGTGTACAGAGTCTGATCCTCAACGTTGGATAAAGTATGTGCCCATTGTTCTCCTTGGCTTTTGCTCTGCTATTAAAGAAGATTTCGGATACTCCCCAGCTGAACTGCTGTACAGAACCCCACTTGCATTACATCAGATTCACATCGTCTCATCAGATTCACCTGTGGTGGATATGGAACACTATGTTAATAGACTTAGGTGCTACTTCAATAGTTTACCGCCCATGAACACTTTGCATGAAAGCATCAAATCAGCCGTCCCTAAAGATATTGCATCATGAAACTATGTGTTTATAAGGAAAGCCTCGGTTAAACAACCACTCACATCACATTATTCCAGTTCATAGGGTGTGATCATACGAAGCGACAATTTTTAAAAAGTATGAACATTGGAGTAACAATAAGACTGTCGGTTGATAAACTGCAACTAGTACTTTTGGAGATCGACACCCAGGAACTCTATTTTTCTATCCATACTGAATTTCCCTGAAAAAAAAATGTAACAGTACCTCCAAATCATGTCTTCAAACCCTCGTCACAACCGCCCATTTTCGTAGAGATGTTCATTAGCCAAAAAGATTATGCAAGACTACGTAAATTTGAACAGTCACATTTTCTAAAATACTATGGACTCTTTTGAAAATATTATCTCTACTTGGTTAATTTTAGACAACCATTTTCTCTTTTCAGCAAAAGTACATTTTTCACCTTGCAGAAAAATACAGATATTTTTGATCGAAGTGAACAATCATTTACTGTTTTGTTGCAATTTACATGTCATTTAAATTTATTCTCATGTACTGCTACAACAAATAAAGACCCTCTTGTTTCTATCGGCTAAAAGCCTAAGCAGGGGGTAATGTAGCAGTTACATGATTAAGATCTATTTCAATTTCTAGCAATTGAACTACTTTTGTATTTCTATTATACTAAACCCGGAATTCTCTAGCGACATGATAGGTAATTGTACACAGAAAAAAGAGTTTAATAATTTTAAAAAACACAGAATTATCTCGCAACATGATACACCGAATAAAGAAAAAAATTTGGTCAGTAAAAAAGTTGAGAAAAACGGAGGTGGAGTATTACGAATAAGTGCTTACAGCAGACAATCCTGGATTCTGTTTAACTTAAAAGTAAACCAAACATAAAAAGTAAATCAAACATGAAAGATTACAAATTCAGTAAAGTAACACAAAATCAATAATCCAAAATAATTAATTAATAGAACATTTATTGAAATAAATTAAAATGTGTGATTTTTGAGATTTTTTTTCAAAACGAACAGTTTATTTACAATATAATAAAAATTTGTAATAAATTAAAAGTCATTTTTTTTGGGGGGGGGGGGGGGGGAATTTTTTTCCCAAACGAACAATTTAAAAAAAAAAAAAAATTGTGAAAATGAACAGTTTCTTTGAATATGTGATTTTTTTTCCAAAACGAACAGTTTATTTACAATATATTATTATTTGAATATCTCACTTATATCGTTGGATTTTCGCACACATTTTGAGTGAAATTTATTAATTAGCCTTAAATTGTATTTTTTATCCTGAAATAAAATTCTAATTTATTTTTTAAAGGCGTGAAAATCGAACTTTAATGTAATACCATAATCGTTAGCGGCCATGTTGTAATCATTTATATAAAAAAAGAAATACGTTTGAAAAAAGGAACAAGTTAACAATGATTTCCAAGTGAATGAATAATCCTTAGGTGATAGTCTGCTCGCTCAGATGACTTGTTGAAAAAAAAAAAATGGATCCACACGTCTCAGCGCCTTCGGCACTTCCGGTCCTCATTGATAGTGGTTCTTACTTACCACTATCAATGACGCAAATTAAATTGCTTAAAATCTCTGTAAAATATTATTTGTTAACACAAATAGGTCACAAAATATTTGTTTTTTACTAATTTCCTAATATTTCCTTTAAAATAATTTATATCGGGGCATTGGTGAAGTATGAGCGACTCTAAGAGCAGTTTCTGCGGTGCTGCTACGGTGTCAGGCTGCGATCCGTACCCGATAATAAACTTTGTAGATAACAACTTCCGGTGTTCTGTAGTTTAATTTTCTCTGTATTTTCTGATATTCTACAGAATACCAGAAAATACATATCAAAAATGGGTTCTTAGATCGGCCCTCACTCGCTTCCGCTTTGGTTATGTACTTAGTTCTTGTCTAGAATCAATTTTCTGGTTTAATTTTTTCTGTATTTACTCTATATATGATAATGAAAACTATCGTACTGCAGGAGTTTCTCTGGCGTCGCCAAGTAAAAATAAATTACTTCGGCCATATGATATATGCGATCCTTATTATTTTTCAAAGCAAGGACGCCAATCTTGGCCTCTTCAAGAGAGGGGATTCTGTTCAGTGAATCGTCCACAGGTCGTTGCGGTATTTGATGTATCGCATTGTCGTCAACGATTGGGTGTCGGTTTAAAAGATCTTCAAAGTGTTCTTTCCACCGGGCCAAGATTTCTCCACTATTTTTGAGAATTCGAGAGCCGTCCCTGCTTCACAAAGGTGTTAAACCTTGAGTGCTGGGACCATAGAGAATTTTGGTTGCACTAAAGAAATTCTTCATGTCGTTTTTATCAACATAAAGTTGTATCTCTTTAGATTTGTTCGTCCACCAGTTGTTTTTAATGGCTCTTGTAGTTGTTTGTACTTTGGCTTTTAATTCTCTATGTTTTTTCTTTTTGGCTTCTGAGTTTGGGTCGTTAAGATATGATGCGAGCGCTTTCCTTGTTTGCTCGATTAGCTCTTTTATTTCTTGGTTATTTTCGTCGAACTAATCTTGATTCTTATATTTCTTCAAACTAATCGAGTCTTCACAGGCGTCCAAAATGGCGAACTTCATTTTTTGCCAATGTTCTTCAGCTCTGGTGGGGTATTTATCCGGCAGATGTTGAAGAAGTGATTGTTGTAGCTGAAGCCGCCTCGTCGGATCCTGCAGCAAGTTAGTGTTGAATCTGAGCCTCTTTGGTGTATTGTGGTTTTTCCTCCTACACTGCAGTTTGATTCTCATTATTAAGAAAACTAAACGATGGTCTGTCCAGCAGTCCTTGGTGAGTGGGGCAGCTTTTGTAATTAGAACATCTCTCCTATCACGTGCGCGAATAATAATATAGTCTATAAGATGCCAATGTTTTGATCGCGGGTGTTGCCAAGTGGTCTTGTATTTGTCTCTTTGCCTGAAAAGCGTGTTAGTGACAATGAGATTGTATTCAGCACACTTTGAAAGTAGAAGTGTTCCATTCGGGTTTATTTTACCCACACCCTCTTTACCAATGGTTCCCCTCCAAAGTTGAGAATCCCTACCAACTCTCGCATTAAAATCACCAAGAAGAATGATTTTATCTTCAGTCGGGATGGCAAAAAGTAGTATGTCAAGGTCTTGGTAGAATGTCTCCTTGGTTTATTCATCGGCACCAAGGGTGGGAGCATATGTGCTGATTACTGTGGCATAGGAACTTTCCCCTGTTTGTACTCTAAGGGTCATAAGGCGTTCATTTATGCCGACAGGTAATTCACTGAGTCTCAGCATCAAAGTGTTCTTTATAGCGAAAGTGACCCCGTGTAGTCGCGGCTTGTCAGGTTCGTAGCCCTTCCAGAAAATAGTGTAGCCACCACCTTCTTCACGCAGATGCCCTTCACCTGATAGGCGGGTTTCTGAAGGCGCTGCAATATCGATGTTGAATCTCTGAAGCTCTCATGCAACAAGAGCGGTTCTTCTTTCGGGTCTTGAAAAGTTTAAGTCTAGTAGGGTACAGACATTCCATGATGCCATTTTTTATTTTAATTCATTGTTTCGACCGCAATTAAGGTGAAACCCCCTGAAAGCGGTTTTCCAGGCAGGTTAAGATGAAGCAAACTATTTTTAGGGCACCTTTTCTAGCCCCTCTCCCTATTTAGGGTGAGCAGAGTGAGTCATAGAAAGGGCTGCTCAGTCACAGATGCCACTGCCGAATCACTCTCTTGCTCCGGAAGCGACTGAACTAAACATCTGCCGCTGGACGTGCCGGTTGAACACTAAAGACTTCCAGATATCACAATCCTGTCCCCACCGCGTTCTCCTGATCGCCGCCAGACTTTCTTCCATTTTCTCCTTGAACTCTTATCCCACTACTGGTGTCTCTGGAGATGCCTGTGCATGGATTTGTTTAACATGGATAAGTTGGTGCACAAACAACAGACCCATGATCTTGGCCAGGCAGGTTTATGTTCAGTGGCACAGAGACCAAGACGATTGAATCCCCTGACTGGTTGCAACCCTTCATCCGCCATCGCAGCCTGACATACAGACTACTCCGCCGTTGAGGGATTTTGTTTTGCCCTGTTGGGCTCCAGTACCAAAGACACCTCACACTTCACTGTATCCCTGGCAGGGTGGCTCCCGGGTACTATGCCTTGCCAAAGGGCAACCCGCGATTTTGTCCGGCACTGCTTATTGGATATTCACAGCTAACCTTTATATTTAAAGGCCGTTCCCCTATCTGCAACCTGACTGTGGAAATTATAGAGGTATCACACTACTATCAATAGCTGGAAAATTCCTGGCTCATATCTTAACCAAGAGACTAACGCCTCTTGCTGAGTCTGTCTTACCCGAGTCACAATGTGGTTTTCGATCGGCTCGTGGCACCAGTCACATGATATTTAGTCTGAGGCAGCTTCAGGAAAAATGCCGAGAGCAACAACAACCTCTATATATGGCTTTCATCGATTTAACAAAAGCCTTTGATAGTGTAAGCCGTGAGCTTCTCTGGAAAATTCTATCAAGGGCTGGTTGTCCAGAGAAGTTCATCAGAATGATGAAACTTCTTCACGACGATATATCTGCAATGGTAATCGCAAATGGCTGCTCTACAAATCCATTCAAAGTAAAATCTGGGGTCAAACAGGGATGTTTAGCTGCACCAACTTTGTTCTCAATCTTTATTGCGGCTATACTGCACCTGTTGGATGGTCAACTTCCACCTGGTATATACATAAACTACAAAATGGATGGTGGAGTTTACAACATAAGACGTCTGAAGGCCAGAACTAAAACACATGTTGATTCTCTTATTGAATTTCAATATGCAGATGATAATGCAGTTTGTGCTCTGACTGAAGAGGACCTACAAGCCATGAATAATGCCTTTGCCAATGCATACTCAAAATTAGGATTAAACATCAACATTAAAAAAACTGAGGTGTTATTCCAGCCCTCATCTCAAGATAACTGCAGAAACCCTCCTAATATCCAGCTGGGCAGTGAATCGCTGCAAAATGTAGATCGCTTTGCATATTTGGGCAGCCATCTTGTCTCTAATGCCACCAATGATGATGAAATCCAGTATCGCATTAGGTGTGCAAGTGCTGCTTTCGGTAGACTTCATTTCAGAGTCTTTGATAATAAAGATTTAAGGCTGGATACCAAAATCTTAGTCTATCGGGCCATTGTCCTACCTACTCTCTTATATGCGTCGGAGACCTGGACGACATACCATCGACATATCAAAGCACTCGAAAAACTGCATCAAAGACTCTTATGAAAAATTTTAAGAATCACCTGGCAAGATCGTCGGACCAACACCAGTGTCCTGGAAGAGTCTGGTTGCTCTAGTGTAGAGGCTTTGATTGTTAGGAGTCGTTTGAGATGGGCTGGTCACGTTGTAAGGATGAGCGACCAGTCCTATCCAAAGAAAATATTCTACTCTGAGCTAAATGTGGGAGCTAGGAGGGTTGGAGGACAGAAGAAACGGTACATGGACTGTTTGAAGGAGGACATGAGGAGATGCGGGATTAATCCCACAACATGGGAAGCGAGAGCACTCGAAAGAACAGAGTGGAGGAATGAAGTGGGAGGTGGTGTGGATAGGTTTGAGGGTGAACGGCGTCGACATGCCGAAGACCTGAGAACAGCAAGAATAGTACGCCGCGAAAACCAACCACGTGCACAATTACCAAACAATAACGCATGCCCGAAATGTGACAGAATATGTGGATCGCGCATTGGACTGTATCTCACATGAAAACCCACAATTGAAGCCCTGGAAACCCGCATACTCGATTCGAGTGACGGCCATGATATGCAATCCGACAGTACTATGATTTCTGAAACATTCTTATTTTTCCTAAAGAAAATAAAACAACCTATTTTATTATTTTCCCTCCCCCAAATCAAAATTATTTCATTAGCAAAAAACATTGCATTTTATTTTCCGAAAGAAAATCAACCTGTGTAAAAAAACTAATCTGTGATTATTTATTTTTGTAACTGTGATTATTTATTTTTGTCAAATAAATTATTTAAAATAAAATTTTAACTGTTATTATTTATTTTTGTCAAATAAATTATTTGAAATAAAATTCAGTACAAAACTTTCATTATATTTTCTGAGAAAACATAACACCTATTCGACTAACCAAAACAGGAAGTTTTTAATATCGAAAACTATTATGAATAGACACCGTTTCCGGTTAGAAACAACTTTGCTTAGAATCGCTCGCACTTCAACTGTGCCTATATCGGTAATAGTAATGATAACTTTATTTTTTTATTTTTACATTGAAATTTTTTCTCAGTATTTTCTTTTTATTTGGCAAAAGTTGGATCGTGTCTATTTGTCGTCTGCGTTATGTTAATATCAATTCGAAGAAAATTGTGTCTGTCATTTTTTATTTTTCCCATTAAAATATCAAAATATTGCGATAAATAAAATAATAATGATTTTACTTGTAATATTCACCAAATCGATCTGTTTTGAAATAGTGTATTTAAATTTACTTTTCAATTTTCTGCGAACCTGCTACCGGTCACGAATGTCGACTTCCATTCGTGAAACTCGTCGCCTTTTAATTTACATATTTTATAATTATTATTATTTTTTTGAACGTAGAAGAGTCATTCGAAAGCGGCTTGTCAACAAAAAAGTAAGTATTACTCGCATTTGTTTTTTAAGGGGCGTATTTATTGTTAGGAAAAATGATAACTTACTGGCAGTTAATGATTATGACTTCGAAGGGAGAAAATATTCGAATAACTAGGCTTCACTACGAAAATAAGCATAAAATGAAAAGAGAATTTAGGACGCTGAAAACGTACGCAATTTAACATTAGGAATTTTGGGTATCTTTTACGGTACTACTCCAGGGTTTGCGCCTAATTTCCGTGACTGCTCGGCCGCATCGATCCGACAGGTCGCGGAAGCGTCCGAGACCTGCCGAGTCGAAAACGACGCTGTATAAACAAAACCGAAAAATGCGTGCAAAAAAATGGAAGGTTGGCAGACGACAGTATAAGACGATGAATATACGGAAAGAAAAAGAAATGCATATATTTTTATATAAAAAAAAGAAATGAACAAACCATAGCTGAAGAACTATAAATAAACTTTTTTTTAAAAATTGTTTTCGTGGGCAAAATGTTACGTAAAGCAAAGAAGGCAAGTTCTTTTTTATATATATATATATATTTTTTGGGGGGGAGGGGGATTACGTATATTTTCTCGTAGATGTTCAGGGTTTACTGCTACTTTTGCTGCCGCTTGTTTTGTTAGGCTGAGCGAAAGACTGTTATACGCCTTCCAGCAATCGGATACTACCGTCGTCCCAGGTACTGGCTTGATTATTGGGAGGGTTTCGGCATTCCTGTTAGACACTGTCACCAGGAAACCCCTCCTTTTCTTCGGAGTCGCATCCCCCCGAAGACCCAGAGCGGCTGGAGAAAACATGGCCAGCATTGTTTTTTTTTTCCGGCGGTTGAATAGAGACTTGTCTATTTCCACCGTATGCCCTGGGCCTCCGAGTCGCCGAGGGTTGCGCGACAGACATTTTTTTTTGTCCAGTTTTGTTTACAGCCTCGTTTTCGACTCGGCAGGTCTCGGACGCTTCCGTGAGCTGTTGGATCGCTGCCGAGCAGTCACGGAAATTAGGCGCAAACCCTGGAGTAGTACCTCTTTTACAATAATCTGCAGAGATGCGAACGGGGTCCAAAAAACGAGCGAGAACGGGGTAAAAAAAATAAATATGCAACAAGTGAAGGTGACCTACGTCGAGAATAGATATTTTCCTACTTACCTATGATATTTGTTTGTATTTTTACGTAGTATAAATGGGTTTTTATTAGATGTAAAAGAAAAAATTCTTGTTTTTTTGGGGGCACGAATTTTTATTTCAACCTTATCTTCGTTACATTTTTTGTCTTGTCCAATGTTCGTGTGACAAAAATGATTCCTAATAAATAGCAGTTGGAACGGCTTAAAAATACAAACAATGTCACAGATCAGTTGGAAAATAACTTTTATCGGCTACAGTTACTTTTATTTGTTGTATATTTGTTTTTTTAGCGTTTTCACTCTGCGGATTATTGTAAAAGATACCCGGAATTTTAATTAAAAAATGATTAATTAAACTTGTTAATTAACGTACACAAAACAATAAAAAGTAAATAAACTGTAACAATAAAACAATGTTAATTAACCAAATAAAAAAATTAAATAAATAAAAAATGAAATTATATCCCATATTGGGCGCTTATGGAAACATGGTCGCAAATGCTTATTTTATTATCGAAACTTAGCTACCCCCCCCCTCTGCATTTGCGACCCTGTTTCCATAAGTGCCAGGTTTTTAATGTGAGGAAAATGAAGTTCATCTGGATTGGAACAAAAATTAAAATTGCCTCAGTCTAGAAGGAATTCAGCATGTCCATAACTCCCCCCCCCCCCCAAAAAAAATATAATAAAGAAAAATCTGGTACTTTTTTACATTGGAACCCACGCTAACTTTGACCATGACCCTAACCCTACACCTTAACCCTAACTCTACTGCTAACCCTAACTCCCATTTTACCCTAATGATGGGATCAAAGTTAACGCGGGTCTCAATGTAAAATGAACCAAAAATCTTTATGATGAACGTACCCGTGTCGGAAAGAAAATATCGAACACCAAAATCACGTAAATTGATGAAGTAGTTTAAAAAAAAAATCAAATCAAATTTTATGGCTTAACGACGATCGATGATCTCTTGACGTCATTGTTGGAAAAACTCAAATTCCTCATAAAATTATCACCCTTAAAATAGCTCTTCAAAAATAGAGTTTCAAATCAGCCTTGTACATCATCGTAATGCCTGTGAATTCCCATTAAAAATAATTATCTTTATAAAAATAAAAACTATTCGCTCAATTTACGTGAATTTTGGTGTCCGATATTTTCTTTCCGTCATGGGTACATACATCATAAAGAGTTTTCTTCATTTTTGTTTTTTCTTGCGGGGTGGGGGGGTTTCTCCTTCACTGACCAATGAAATGTAGTATCAGAACAGATACTACACTTTGCTCCTAGCCAAAAGGCCAAGTAGTTATTCTTTCCTGCTGTTACAAAACTTTCTAGGTTTACTTTCTCTTGTTTCTTGATTTTGCAACAAGGCATTCTGGTAGATTCAATTATCTTTCACAAATAAGAGGAGACGATTTTTTCCTTCCTTGACTGAGGTTGCAGTTATATTAATGTGATCTATCTCTACTCTAAATTTGGTGGTTAACTTTTTCACTGCAATTACATAGTCGCGTCTTAACCATTATGTTTAGATATGAATGTTGAAAATGAGACAACGTTCCAGTTTTGCATGCAAACAAAGAAGAACTTTTTAAAACATTACAAAAAATAAAGAATTTACCGGATTTTAATAAACTTTTCAGTATTTATAGAAAATATTAAAATTTATAGAAAATATTAAAATTTATAATGGATGCATTAGTAAAATTAAAACTTCCTAGATTTTTTTTTACCTTTAATGTGAAACTCCTAAAAATTTTGACAGAGAAGAAACAATTATTTTATAATTTAGCATAAAGGATCAGTTTCAAATTTAACATAAAATCCTCACCCATTTCTGGGTCAGTCTTGAACTGGATATCATTTTTAAGACAAATCAGATCATAAAAGAAGAGGTTATCCCGAAAGCCTAGGATTTTAGTACAATTGTGAACTGTTACAAGGGTAAAGGAGGAGCTCTGGATAGAGGTAATTGCAGAGGCTAAAAGTTGATAAATCAAGCCCTGAACGTGGTTGAGAGAATAATTGAGCAGCAAATGAGAAGTTAGATAAGCATAGATGAAATGCAATTTGGTTTTATGCCAGAGTAAAGTACTACTGGTGCTATATTTATCCTGAGACAAATACAAGAGAAGTACATTGGTAAAAAAGAGAACCTGGATTTGCCGAAAGCGTTTTGTTAGAGTGCCAAGAGATGTGTGGTGAACTTTGCATAAATTAGGGGCAAACGAGTGAAAGTTGTTGAAGCAATATACAGAAATGCTCATAGTCATGTTAGAATTAAGAGCATATTTACTGACAGCTTTAATGGTAAAGTAAGAGTACGTCAGGGTTTTGTACTGAGTCTTACTTTTTATTTGTGTCTTAGAAGCGTTGTTCAGGGAGTTTCGTACAGGTTGTCCGGAAGAGATGCCGTATGCTAATGATTTAGTATTTGCCTGTGAAACAATGGAAAGATTACTTGATAAGTTAAAGATTTAGATGAATCCTATGGAAAGTAAAAGTCTGAGGGTGGATGTTACCAAGATCAAAGTGATAATTAGTGGTTGTAGGGTTAGAAAGCCCCAGAAAAAGGAAACTTCCCCAGCTCAGTTTGTAGAAAAGGGAGTCAGGTCCAACTTAATTATTTGTAGTTATTCTAAATATTTCACTCTCCAGTCATCTTGTGGGTCAACTGTCTCCAAATTCAACTCTGTACAGTCTTGTCTAATCACTTGCTTCTAATTTTTGTTAGCCATCCAATCTTCCTGCAATTCAAGACATCCATGGATCTCCAACAATTTATCCAGCAGTATGAACACTCTACTCTCTGCACATACATATTTCTCTTGCAGTCGGCGTACAATGTAATGCCATCAAATGTGCTCCAAACTACATATGATCTATATCTACTTGATGATTGTAATAAACATGTAGTCCACATTAAACTTATCAATACCATGCCCCTCCCAACTTTGTAAGCTTAAGGGCATTGCCTGAGAATTCCATTAGGAATCTCTTTTCATATCTCCCCCCTGTTACTTTTCTATTCTTCCTTGGCAACACATGCAAACAGTTTCCTTGAACTATTATGTTTCTCTTTCCTCATTGCAAGTGTAAGCATTTTGTGGAAGTCTCGTCTCCTGGTTGAGGGATTTTATGAGAAAACAATATTTTTTTCTTTTTGTGTATGCTATCTTTGCTTACTGATAAGTATTATTTGATAATTATCAAATCTTTTTAAGGGGGCTCGTACTATGGGATAACAAATAAGCACATAGATAAATATATAGTCAATGCAGATGCATGACGTACCGATTATAGCATGTTTTCCATGTGAGGGAAATTAGGTATCTACCAGTGTGGTTGGCTCCAGATAACAATCAAATCTGAAAAGGGACATGTGAATGTGGTAATAATTTTTAAGACGATGAAGCACAAGACTCTATCTCACTGAGAGACATCATCATCATTATAATGGCACAGATGAATATTCCATGTATAAACCGATTCATGAATGTTGATACAAGCTCGTTGGTTACCAACATTATTTAGCTGAAGATGTCAACTGATGTACAAAAGTAATCATATCAACATGTCTTAAAGGCGTCAACTTGGTACTACAGTGTAAGGTGACTGCGATCCACCTTCAGACGGACTTCATGCACCAATTGCTGGGTTTCTGACATGTCTTGGAAGACGAGGATGCACACAAAAGTGTTGGCTCAGCATACTCTGATTTGGCTAAAAATTGATGTGACATGTCAAATTTCATGAAACCTGGGTTGACCACTCATCAGTGTATCTTGATGACTGAATAAAGACTAAAGGGTAAATCAATGTATGTTGTGTTTCTGGTAAAGCTGTAGTCTTCCTATGCTACAATGACCAAATACATTGACTGGTTGCTCTGCAATATTGAAAAGATATACAGAACTTTGAAGTTGATGCAACTTAGTCAAAGATTTGGGTAACAAATCAGTTCTTTTGGCAATAATAAGAAAAACTCGCCATTAACAAGGAGTATTTATTTGAAGATATGTAAAAATAATATATGCAAAAAAGTTATTTGACTCTTGTTTGGGCAGAAGAAAGAATCTGACTGGTTTTAGAAACCTCTTTAGTCTTTTTCTTCGATCACTTGCCAAGTTATCTGTTTTGAACTTATAAAAAGTTATTTATATAAAGAAATTTTCACTTGAGGCAACAACCGATGGATCGTTTCATACTTTACTTTTGCACTATTCTAAAATCAGTTTTTTTAACTCAGCCAATCAAAGACTTTGTTCCAGTAATGTGGGATGCAACCAGTTAAGCTATAATGTAGGGGCTGGGTCTATTAAAGGTACGGACATTCTTTGAATTTTAGAAGATGCTCTGCTTATAGCAACCTACTCAAAACATTTTACCAGTCATCTGTCAAGTTTAAAATTAAAAATTGAACTTCAAAGCTCATTCTGTTTTAAAAAAACTGAAATTAAAAAGAAAAGAAAAAGACAAACAGAGCTACTTATAGAAATCCAAGGACTCATCTTAACTGACAAACCTATGAAAATGCTAGTAGAAACTCATGCATAATAGACAGTCTGACAAAAAGAACCTTTCATGGAAATGGTTGGAAGCATCTAGAAATCATGATTCTAAAATTTGTGTCTAAGATATCGTTTTACAACTATTAGAAACAATCTTTCATTGCATTTATTTGGATAATTTTCTTCACTTGAAGAATTTAATAAAACTAGAAATGTTTAAGCCTTTGTAATTGGTTGAATGATACAATGTACGTATAATAGAAATATGAACGTTTTCTTGTTAAACAAATCAGAATAAATGAATGGAATGCTGGTGCTTTGTAATAACCTAGACCATTTAATTTGTATGTTAGTTGAAAAATAAGTTCTCCGAAAATAAATAAATAAAATATGAAACTTATTCATTTTTTCTATACTTTGAGTGTAAAAAGAATTTCAAATAAAGTAAATTAAAAAATTAAAAAAACATCTAAATTTCTCCATATGCAAAACAAATTCATTGAGATTCATATCCATATAATCATTCCATCATATTAATGCTTAACGTTTGATATAACCTCATTATCTTGTTTAATGTATGTATATAAAATGAATGGTTGAGTAAGTAGATTGGTGTAGTGTACCGATGAATATATATTAAGATATATATGAAATGCCGTCTTCATTCGTCTTGCTCAATGTCAGACAAATTTATTTTAATGAATATCTAAATGATTTTTGTAATATATTTGTTTAATAATATTTTTTCTTCATTCACAGATTACATATACAGTAAAAAGTGAATTCATTTAATGAAAAGGAAATAAAATGAAATATGTTTATTATTGTTCTGGAGTGGATCAGCATTTTAACAAATTTCTAATTAAAGAATATATATGCCAGTGCATGCTTAAAGGTAGCCTTATTCTTCTGATATATGTAAATATTAATTTCAAGAAGCCGGCTCATAATTGAGATAAAACAATTATTTTTATGAAGCATGTGAATCAGAATATACAAGAAGTTCACATCAAGAAACATGCAAGAACACGCTGGAGAGAAACCTTATTTTTGTGAAATATGTGAGTCAGCATTTTCAATCAATTCTTTTAAAATACACATGCGAATACACTGTGAAAAGAAACATTCTTGTGAAGTCTGCAGTTCAGCATTTTCACGAAGTTCTGATCTAAGAAAACACATGCGGACCCACACTGGAGAGAAACCTTATTCTTGTGAAGTCTGCGGGTTAGCATTTTCAACTAATTATCAGCTAAAAAGACATATTCGAACACACACTGGAGAGAAACCTTATTCATGTAAAGTGTGCCGGTCAGAGTTTTCATTAAATTCTAATTTAAAAAGACATATGCTTACTCACACTGGAGAGAAACCTTATTCTTGTTCAGTGTGTGAGTCAGTATTTACAACCAATTCTCATTTAAAAACACATTTGCGGGCTCACAGTGGAGAGAAGCCTTATTCCTGTGAAGTCTGCAGTTCAGCATTTTCTACCAATTGGGAATTAAAAAGACATATGCAGTCACACACTGGAGAGAAACCTTATGCTTGTTTAGTGTGTGGGTCAGCATTTACAACTAGTTCTCATTTAAAAACACACTTGCGGACACACACCGGAGAGAAACCGTATTCTTGTGAAGTTTGCCGGTCACAATTTTCAACCAATTCAGACTTAAAAAGACATATGCGCACACACACTAAAAAGAAATTGTATTCTTGTAAAGTCTGTAGGGCCACATTTTCAAATGATTCTGATTTTAAAAAACACATGCAGACACATGCTGGAGAGAAACCTTGTTCTTGTAATGTGTGTGGATCAGTATTTTCTATCAATTCTATCTTAAAAATTCACATGCGGACACACACTGGAGAGAAACCTTATTCTTGTGAAGTCTGCGGTTCAGCATTCTTACTTAATTCTGACTTAAAAAGACACCTACGGACACATACTGGGGAAAAACCTTATTCTTGTGAAGTCTGCAGTTCAACATTTTCACGAAATTCTGACTTGAAAAAACACTTGCAGAAACACACTGCTTTACTTAAGAAATCATAAAGATCTTTAAATAAACACTCGGATATGTCTGTAACTCATAAAGCAATCAAGTGGTTGCCCCAGGAGGGTGTGCCTTGACCTCTAAGAACTAACTGAAGTAAAATAAAAAAGTTTCAGTCTATGACACTACTGTCATTGTTTGCTTTCTATCTCTCTCTCTCTCTCTCTCTCTCTCTCTCTCTGTACAGAGGTTTTTAAGGATACTGGAGATGAGTATACTTCCTCTTAGACATAAACCATGACCGAATTTTCAAATTAAACTAACATAGTATTCAAAGCTCAAATAGGTCTCATCGGCATGGCTATGCACTGGATCATACGAGGAAAGTAATGGCGAAATTTCTACTGATGCTGCCAAAAGTAATAACACTTGGATACTTCTGCAGACCAGCTCAATTCAGATTCTGGTTTTCGGGAAAACCAAGTATAGACCACAAGAAATAGTAAACTATAACATAGTTAAATGGTTCATTAAGTAGAAGGAAAGATCCCTAAAAGAGCACTCTGGTATAAATGTAACTCATAAAGAAAGCATGTGTGGACCTCGGAAGGGACCCTTGATCTCTGAGGACTAATTAAACTAAAACTTACAATGTACCGCCTACAAGGGTCTTTAGTCTTTCTGTACAGAGTTTCGTCGGGATGATACTTTCCTTTAGAAGTAAACCCTTATTAAATATTGAAATAAAAATAAAATAGTATTCGATGCTAAAATAAGGTATCCTCAGCATAGATACGTGTTGGTTCATATGAAGAAAATAATGGTGCATCTTCTGCTGATGCTAAAACATGTAACAACAGTGAGATTGATATTCCACCAGACCAGTTCAATTATGGTCAACTATCACACCAAATGCCTACCTCAACCACAAAACCTCAGTGAAGACCCTGGATAACATTACAGAGAACTATGATAACTCAACAACCCTAATCACAAGAAAGAAGAGAAGGGAGTACACAAAAAAGGAAATCAAGACACCTCTCCTCTATACGTGTTCTAATACAAGCAATTACAAATGAAACAACATGGAAACGATAATGTATGCAAAAACATTCCTCACAAACCCGACAGGTTTCACTTTAATATTATGTCCATAAAAATATATACAAAGTCTAAAAAGGATGTGTATAGATGTGGAAGTTGGGGGAAATGTCTTACATACCTTGAAATGCATGCATGTAGCGCATGTGTTCTGACGAGTGTGTTCATGCGAAGCAAAAACCGGAAGAAAGGTAATTTTCTTGTGAGTCCATTTCATATGCTGATTGCAGCGCCCTCTACCATCATAAAAGTGGAGATAATTGTGTCTGAAACACCTCGTGCTGAATGTATGTGTAAACATGTAGAAAATAGTAGGTAATGCTATATTGCACGTGCGATGATAAAATTGCAGTGATTGAATATTTTTTTTTTTTTTTTTTTTTTCTATTAGTTTCTAGACATTTCTCTTTTGTGCTATTTTAAAAATTTAATCTGGATAATGTGTCTACATGGGGAACTGCATTTACTTTTACATATTTAATATCAAAAACCATTAGCTTCATGTCTCATCTTAATATTTTGGAAGGTGTACCTTTCGATAATTCCATCTTGAAATAAAAATGCTCAGATGTAAAATGAATTGTTTGCTCCAAAATATGTGTTCAATATTTTGGATAGGATCAGAATTTGAACACATCTTATGGTTTTATAGTCATAGAAGATTTTAATATCACTATTTGATTTTCTCGGAAGTACTATGGGTGACGTCCATTTACCTTCACCCAAAGGAACATTTTCCAAATAATTTGTTCAAACACTTTACAAATTTATGTCAATTGGAAGTTTGCGAGAATAGGAAAGATTAGAATTTTTATTCAGCTTTATGCTGGTTTTATAACTTTTAAATATTCAGTAATCGGAATTGTGGCATGAATTAAACTATTAACCTTAATTAAGGCTTTTCTTTTTTGAGCACTTTCGTTACATTTCAAAGCTGCAGTTCATTTCAAATTTATCTTCAAAATATCTTAATGTCTTCATGTATTATACACCAAAGTGTCTTAATTTTAATTGACTTTTATATAATATCGGTTTATTTGTTCAGAAAAGTTATTTGGAATTAGCGTTACTTCACTGCCCATATCGATCTGCATTTTCAAGTTTACTCCATTCAATATAATTTCCATGAAGGTATTTTCTTTCATTTTCTTCTTTATTGAAAATAAAGACAATCTTAAAGTGTCTTCCATTTTGTTATGCTCAAATTGTTTTATTTTCTATCTTAATATTGTTTCTCCATAATCTAGGGTTGATTTTTATTTCTTAATAAAACATTTAATCAAATCTTTCTGTTGTATGAATTTAATCGATGTCTCTAACAACATTCGTTTAATTGTAAGTTTAACATTTAAAATTTATGTATGTTAAGGGGTTAAATTAGTCATAGTTTAATTACTGTTTTTTAAATAGACATTTGTTCTTAACTCAAGTGATAAAATTCAAAATATCTGCTAATTTTTTTAGCCAATGAATAGATTCTAACTCCATTAATATATATTCTTTCATTTTACAACTTCTGACTTGTCTGTAAATTCCTATCTACTCTTACGTCTTATGTGACACCAGAATGCTTGCAACATTCCAATCACTAAGCTATCAGCCCCTCTATCTCGCTGCATGTAAATAATTACTTATCTCTCTATATGGCAAATAAACACCTGCAAATAAAAATCATAAATATTCATGCAGGTATCAATAAGTAAAAAACAGTAAAATATCTTTTTTCTTAACTAAAACCAAATAACAATGATTATTCATATTTTCGTCATTCTGAAATGTCTATCTTTGTTATTTTATTCAATATTTACTGTCTATTCAATGTCTATTCGTTTGTTTTTATGCATTGTTATCAATTTTGTATCAGTTATTGTTTATATCATGTTTTTTTTAAGGAAAGATAACTACACAGACTGACACACCTTTTGCTCCATTCTCCCCTGGTAATAACTTGTGGTTATTTAAAATTCGAATCGGATTTCTCTCATTATATTTCTTCAAATGGGATTCAGACTAGCAGCTTGTGTGTGATGTATTCCACTATGTTAATTTTGCTGCTATCGAAGTATTTATTAGTAATCTGTACCATGTGTTTTGGGTCATTGTCATGTTGGAACACCCAGTGATGCCATAACAACTGGGTTCATGCACTTCGTTTTATATCATTTTACAGAAAACATAGATACTGCCTTTTATGCATTATAGTCTGTACTTTCACAGCCGTTTTTATTGTATGTAAGTCTTTTGGGGTTGTGATCTTCATTCGATTTACTAAATGCATACATGGAGTTAATTTTACTAAATAATTTTATTTTGGTTTTATCTGATCTTAAAATAGAATTCCAATATCCATTCTCATGTTTTCGATTGATTCTAGAATAATCATAGGCATTTTAACTGTAACATTTAAAACGAGTTAAAATAATTAAATAAATTCTTTCATGAACATTGCTAAATAAAGTTATCAAATTAATCACAATTAAAAGAAAAAAAATCATGCTCTCACACACCAGTTTTAAGAGTTTGAATAATTTCATTTTTAATTAAAAAGAAACAAACTTATCTAATTTTCAGTCATAATCGATGATCTATTATAACCAAAACTCTATTTCTGAGTTTAAAAATCTCACCAAAATAAATTAATCTAAATAGAAGATAGTTTTTCCACAAAATAATTTCATTTGATTGTTAATTAAATAAATTTCATTTAAAAATAGTGTTTATTTTAAAATATAAAGAAAACCATCAAATCATCTAACGATTAAAAACAAAATGGTAACGGAAATAATCGATGTTCATTTACGAAGCTCAATACGATTTCGCCAAATGGTTTTAGAAATATATGGGATAAAGATAAATGTAAGGAAAACCGACGATTGAATTTGAACATTTTATATATGACGCTTACAAAAGGGAACAGAAGGAAAGAGAAAGCCTCACTCACACCACCTTACTCTGGTCTTTATCGTGTGCTTGAACCAACAAACATTTGCCTCTGGACATTGGGAATACAAAAGAGACAGTTTCGGTTGGGAGATTGAAACAAGCCTTTTTGTACACTGACATCAAGGAACGCCATGTTCCACCCACATTCAATTTCCCTGAGCCAACTCAGATAGAATCTTTAGCGACACCCAAATCATGTCTTCTAACACTCATCACCACTACATGTTCTCATAGACATGTCCATTGCCCCCCCCCCCCATCAAAAAAAAAATATGCACGACTGTCTATATTTAAATGATCACATATTGAATATTATATTAATTGTTACCTACTTTTTTTCTTTTTTTACATTTGCTCTCTTTTCAGCAAAAGAACAGCCATTTTTTTTTACTTTCTGCAACCAACAGACATTTTAGATCGAACTGAACTTTTATTTCCCCTCTTGTTGCAATTTGCATGTTTGTTTAAATTTATTCTCTTGTGTTGCTACTGTCAATAAAGCATATCTTGTTTTTATCGACTATAAATTCAAGCAGGATATCATGTAGCAGTTATATAATTAAGATCTAGTTTTTTGGTGCTAGCATGTTCTCACTGATGGAGTGATTTTTGTGTGGGAAGCACTTCAACCAAACCTTTTCCAACACTTTTTGAACAGTCAGTTTTTAAATATCAAGTCGACAAGACGTCATATGCCCATATAACCATTAGCCACAGCTTGGGCTAGGCGAGATGAAAGACCTTAGACTCAAACTTACTTAGTACATGCATTATTGGGTTTAATTTTACCCTGAAAGAAAGTTCAATTCTCGCATGTGAGAATGTGGTAACAGTTCTGTAGATAAGCTCTGAAACAGAAATGAGAAGACAGTTTTTGTGAGACGAACACAACAGTTGTATATAATTTTAGAGCATTTGTACTTGGTAAGCAAGAATGGCATATATATATATATATATATATATATATATATATAAACAGAAAATGGTGAATGTACAGAAAGGAGAAAAGTTAAGTTATGTTTGTGAGAACTTATCTGGTTAAGGAGTTTGAGTAACAACTTGCACATTGGCGTTCCTTAATTCTGTCTTTTTTTGTGTGGAAGTAAGGCTTTTCTGTGCGAACAGGTTTTGTGGACTTCTGTTGCAATCGGGCTGATAACAACCAAGGTTGAGGATCCAGGAACGAGTGATGTCTAAATCCAATATGCCGTCTAGAGCTTTGTCGAGATGTAGTCAATCCTTGAAGGGTAATGGGGAAGGTAAAGGAGTGGATTGCCTCTCAGTGAGGGATTTTGTCACCGACGGATCAGCTCTTGTTATGCTTGGTTGAGAGAAAGGAGAAAAATAGGAAAAGAGGCTGGAGTTCAGTGTTCAAGGCGTTTCCTAGGCTGGCTCACGGGAGTAGGAATTGCGTTATCTTTTAGCCAATCCAAGGGATAAGGCAATAGCCAATTAGTGAGTGGAACAACATTTTAAATTGTTGCAGTCAAGTATTTTTCCTCATCTGACTGAGGACAGGAGAGCTACAGCACATTGACCCCAAGTCTAAGGCCAGGAATACAAGTTCGTATTTACTTTTTTCCAATACTGACTCAAAATATTTTTGTATTATCTGCATAACTCTTTCCCGACCATGTCTTTTGTGTGGATGAAACTGTATGAATAAAATTGATTTAAATTGTGGAATAAAAAGTTTGTCCTTATAGCAAAACTATGGTAACCCGTTTTTCTTCATGCTTAACAAGGCCAGAATGATGGATATCTATGCAGCAACCCTTTCCTTCATACAATGCATAACTCTTCTTCATTCCTCCCTACAAAAAGCGACATTCGTTCAAGCTCTACAAAGTAAAGTAGAATAATAAGAAGTTAGTCTATAAGGAAACTTTTATTTTAAGAATAACACTATAAGAATATTCGGTTTCTTAATTGTCCTCACACATGGACAAGAAAGATAAACAAAATCAGAACTACAACGCTTACTTATAAAAATATAACAGGATTTATTTTATGCTATATCTACACTTGTTTTTAGGTAGCCAGTGGTTGATTCTTTCTCAATGAACCAGAGACATCATTACAAATTGAACTCCTTCAAAGAAAGGTACTCTGAATGCTTTGTAATAATTTTTATATTAGTTAACAATCTTTGTATGATTTTCTTTTTAATATTCAAAATTATATTTATAAAAACGGCTCAACTTTCATTTTTTATTATTAAAATAAATATTTTTATTGTAAAATTATATATTGCAGAAATCGGGGTTTCATATTGAAAAAAGGAAGTTTTTAAGTAGTGATTACATGAATAAATGATTCCATGTGAATATGAATAAAATAAATGATTGAAATAAATAGAATAAATAAAATTTATTTGAAAAGTTTCCATTTTAAAATTCTTTTTTCACATTTCTGTAGTTAACAGTATATTTAAATAAAAATAAATAAATATGTAATAATATAACTCAGACGACGGACAGCATAGTTAGAAACATGGACAGAGTCATCTCAAATAGAAGCTGTGTAATGAAAAATAAATAATCCTCATAAGAAACTTGAAAGGTTTATTTTAAATACAATTGAGAAAAAATTGAAATCATAACATACTTCTGCTGAACTATTTACAGTTTTTTCCCGCTTTGACTTAACATTAATAATGGGATCAATGAATAATGATAAATATGATTCATCAAATGTTTGAAACACAATTATAACTAAAAGTAATTGACAACTTAAAGTAACAATGGATCAATTGGAATCTGGGGAAAAGTAAAGCAAAATTTAAGTAGTTATAAAGTTAAAAAATGTAAGCCCAAAACAGGGTCAAACTATAAAATTAAAATATTGTTTCGGAAATTGAAGATAGTATGAGTGGAGACGAGGTCTGATAGATAGAGCAATGACACACAGGGTCAGGGTTTATGCAAAACACTGAGTATTATTCAGTTGTCCAAAATGTGAAATAAACAAAAGTAATATCCTAATTGATTTTAAAATCAAGGACAATTAAAACCTCACCCCATAGTGCTACTCATAAAATGTTTAAATTAATTTAAAAATATTTTTTGTACTTAAAAGAATCTGAACAGATTTAAATTCGTATGTGATCGCTTTTTACAGGAATCTATATAAGAAAAGATAGGATTTAAAAAATATTTTTTTTAAATTTATTCTGTAGCAATTACATTTTGATGAACCATTTTCTTTCTGTGTAAGTGTATGTTACCATGCAAAGTGATTGATCTATTATCCAGTGAAAACACATAGCGTGGGATGTACTTCCACCAAACTATTTAGTTTTCCCCGCTATTTAGGCAGCAAGCGTTCGTTCCAACGCATGGAGAATGACTGAGTATTTAGGAATAGAAAGTAGAGAATGTGGTATGAGGTATCATCCGGAAAGTGGATGAATGCAAAGCAGAATAGGGGAAGTTTAATAGTTAGAAATTGTATAATTAATTAGAAATGAAGTTAGCTCAGCTGGCGATTGTGTTAGCTGGGATAAGTCAGGAATCTGAGAGCTTTAATGTTGTGACTTTCTGATCGAGGATAGATCATGATACGTGTGATGGGAAACGTAAAAATAGAGGTAAGCCGATGATTTGTGCAGAAGGGAGAGAGAGAAACCCTTTCATTTAAAAAAGGCAATCAGAATGAAAAAGAGAAGAGACCTATATGTGTTGCAGTTGTACTTGCTTCAGAAGATGGGTTTGAGTGCTTTGACTAACATTATGTGTTGTAAAAAGAAAAAAAGAGAGAATCATATTGCAGTTATATTTTCTTCAGGGTGTGGGTCTTAATGTCTTGATTAATATAGTTGTTTATGTGCTGTTAAAAAGTGGAAACGGCAGAGATATTGTATTTTTATGTCAAAAATGTCATTTGTTGTTGCAAATTGTTTAATGTTTGTGCGAAGTTGTGTAAAGACGTTTTTATTGTTGGTAAAGATATGGCAGAATACCTGGTAATCTGAGAGATGTGGATAAAGTCTTCTTGGTAGGAGGTGAAAAATATTTACTCCAGATTGTTTTAGGGGTAGAGGAGAAAGCAAAATAGCGCAATGCCTGTTTTTATGAGAGGTATAGATAAACTCCTCTTGGTAGGAGGTGAAAAAATTCCTCTTGATTTTTTTAATTGAAGGGGAGAAAGCAAAATGGTAATGCCTGTTAATATGAGAAGTGATTTGAAAGTCCTTTTGGTAGGTGTGTTAAAAGTCCTTCTGTGAGGGGTGAGTTAAAATTCTTCTTGTTTTTTCTATCTCGGTGGAAGGGTTAGGTTGATTTCCTCTCTTTAGTATGGGAAACATGTATCAGTGGGCAGGAGCCTGTCCAAAAAAGAATTGGTTTGTTGTATTTTTTAAGGGTACTCAAATACCCTTGTGATTCCAGTTCAGAGATCACCCAGTCAGGTTTTGTTTTATTGTTGTTTTTGGTTGTTTGTCAGGCTGTTTCTTTACTTATGTAAAATGAATGGATGGATTGTGTATAATTTTTGTAATTATTGTATGATTTTTGTTTTGTAATTTATGTAATAAATGACAAGTTGGGCATGGGAGGTGTGTGCCAAGACCCTTGACTATGATACAAAATGACTCACCAACGCACACAAAGGCAATCGGAAATAGTATGAATAGTCAGATGGGTGTGGCTGATAATGCGAGTGTGGGAATAGTGAGTTTCTATTGTTAAGAGGGTGAGTCATTTCCGCTTGTCGGTGACTAAGAAAAAAGACCAGACATAGGTGTGAGTTAAGACAGTTGACGACAGTTGGAGTCTCAGGGAGAATACGATTAGATTGGGCAGAGCCTTAGCAGCTGACGACTTTGAGTACCGACAATGGGGGCCTCGACAGTCCGCGACAGTGTCATACACACTCAAAGTTTCAACTAACTTATACACAATGTATTTGAGTTTGTGTTTTTCTTGTCAGTTGTGTTGTTTTGTTTTTCTCAACTTGTAAACAGTGCTTGTTTCGTCAGCGATCGCCAATAGATGGCATGGCCAATAGATGGCATGGCCAGAATGAGACCGAAAGATGAAGACGAGAAGAAAACTACGGCATACACAATATTGGGATTGGTGGCGATTGTCGAGAGGGACACACGTGGTACTACACCTACAACAATGCCCGAAGCATCAATGATCAGGGAAAACTGGGCATCGGACACAGAGTATGCAAGTAAAGAAGTCTACGCTAGTTTTTCCATTACGTCATTGAAAGTTTTTAGCAAAATTTGCTCGTTTCTTTTCTTCCTAACTAGTCGGAAAGAAGAGACATGAGACATGAGATCTGCACATCTTGAACTGTAATAATTGGCAAAGTGAAGTGTGTGGTTGAAGGTCTTATAGAGCCTTCACATTTTCAGATAAAGGAGATATACCTTCAGGGCTGATAATGTGACCCCCAAAAACTAATGATGAAGCACCGAAAACACATTTAGTAGGGTTAATACTTACTTGGTATTGTTGAAACTGTTCAAACAGTAGGTGGAGGAGTGACATACTACTCATGTGATATGAGAATGTTGTCTATGTAGTTATAGACAAAGTGAAAATCTCACCCTACTTCATCCATGAAACGTTGGAAGGTACTCGCCGCGTTTCGGAAACTGAAAGCCATAGTCAGAAATTTGAACTCTTCAAATGGGGTTGTTATCGCAGTTTTCGGTATTTCGACAGGATACACTGGGATCTGATGATAATCTTTAATCAAATCTAGTTTGGAGAAAGTTTTACAATCGTACAGAGACAAAAAATCCTGTATATGTGGGATTGGGTGACCATCAGGTACTGTCATGACATTTAGTCGTGAATAGTCCCCAGTTGGACGCCAATTTTCAGAGCGCTTCTGGACAATATGCAGAGGGAAAGCTCATGAACTGGACGAGTGACGTATAATTCCCAGCTGCAACATATGGTTAAACTCTGTCTTCACTGCCTTTAGTTTCTCTGCAGGAAAGCGACTAGGGCGTGAACACTTGTGGTCTCAATATGGTGTTTTGTTGAGTTAGTTTGCTATGGTAAAAGTTAAATTTGTTACCTCCCAAGTAGGAGTCTGATATGGATCATCGGTAGTGGCAATGAAGAATACCGGGATCATGGATGTTAAGTTGGATTTCACGCCCCGGACAGAAATTTCCGTATTAGCATCTATCAGCCAACATCTGCGCATTTTTATATTAAAAGATTAAAGTGGTGCAGAAAATCCCAGATCAGAGTGGGTTAAGGTAAATCAGCTACTGTGAAAACTCATGTAAAGTCTTCGCAAATCCTAGTTCAAGGAACAGGAAATTTGACCGTACGTGGGAATAGGGGAGTGATTTGCAGTGAAATGAGTGACACTGGCGGTTTCTCACTGAGGAGTTTCAGTGGCTAAATATTGCAGGCAGTTCCTGTATCAACGCATTTAAAATATTAAGTATGTAATAAAATATTCACAGTTGTTATGTAAACTGGTGGAGGCCGTGCCATGCCAGTCTCTAGATATTAGTTTCCTTGATTCGAAAACGATTATCGGAATTTTATCCCTATCCCAATAAATTTATGAAAAACAACAACTAGCATGAAATAGAAAAATAAAAAGTGGGGGATAAATATAACAATTAAAATGCTCTTGCTTTAAAGTTGAAAAAAGGAATTTATTTACATAAACGCCCCGAAAACTTGCATGTTTCCTTTATGTGGGCTACAAAATTACACCGAGTAACAACTACCATAAAAGGTAGAAGAAGAAAAAAATGATGAATAGAATAAACTAGCAGGACCCTGTTTCCAGGTGTTGCCCGGGATGAAGGGATATGAAAAATGACTTAACTATGAAATTAAATCAAAATGAGCACCTATTTCCCGAGTTAATATGGTTTGATGCTGGATGTATGTAATTGTGTGTTAACTAAACGTATATAATTATAGTATTTCAATTTTGTGATGTTTTTCTTGGGCAGAGTCATACGCAAAAATAAAGTGTAGAAACTATTTATTTTTTTAAACAACAATAAATATAATATATAGTTAAGAAAACATTTAGTACCCTTAAGTTTCAAAAACAATCTTATAGGAACGAGGTATTCATGTATATTGAAGGGGCGCATCGCCAGCTATCGACAGTTTAAAGATTTAAATCTTACTCTTAAAAAAGTTCGATAAGTTTAAATACCGATGCTACGCAAATTATATTCCTCTAGAGGGCTTCCTTAAAGAATAGACGTCTTATCCTTCGACTTCAGATAATTTCCATCTCACAGATGATATTGAATTTCAATTCAATTCTCCATGCAGAAACCAACCTCTGCACTGAATGTCACAGACGGTAATCTCATAGAAAAACGTCCTCAAACGATTATACTCACGTCTTATGCACTGAATGAAATACTAATAAGTCTCATTGACGGTTGAATTCAAAAGTGCTCAGTGAATTCCGCTAACTCCTCTTCCAGAGTGAGAAGAAATACGTCTTCATTCACGGCCGCCGAATTCAAAAGATCTGACAATTGAATGTGTCACGTCTATCCCACGGAGCTGGCGTCCAGTCTTATTCAAATTTCACATCGTTTCGTACAAAAAATCAAAGGTTCGAAATAAAAATCAATACAAAATATATAAAAGGCACAGAAAATGGAATATAAACAAGTTTTGAGTTACAAAATTGTAGATAAAAAATTCCAACAAGGTTGTTCATATAATCTATTATAAAAAGTGATTTCGATTTCCCCCCCCCTACAACTGCAGTCTCAATAGGAAAATAACCGAACACTTCTTCTGCAAATCTTAAACACTCACCACTTGCAGCACTTTCTAAAGCGTGTTTCACAAAAATATTCTTACATTTCGTCTCCATTTACAAATTATTACATTTATTCCTAATAAACTGCTTCTATCAAAGAAGGTAGCAAAGAGTTTCACTCTCCTACAATTAAGTCCTCCTATGTGACTCACATACACCGGGTTATTTCCTTCATAGGTATAATTTCTATTAAGCCACCGTTTATTATAAACATCGGGTCCGTAGAGTAGAAAATCAAAGGCTTAAAAACGTGACTAGGCAAAAAAGAGAACAACAAAATCCGCCATATAAAGTTTACACTTGAATCTTTTGTTGAAAAGAGGAAGAAAATCCGCCATATAAAGTTCACACTTGAATATTTTGTTGAAAAGGGGCAGAAAAATCCGCCATATAAAGTTCACACTTTAATCTGTTGAAAAGAGACAGAAAATCCGCCATATAAAGATTCAAGTGTGAACTTTTTGTTGAAAAGAGACAGAAATAGCCAAAGTGTAAAAGTTCACAAAATTTTTTTACGCCAGCAATAGCCAAAGCTGGAAAGATTTCAACTTGAAATCCTCCCCAAAGTTAAGAAGGTTCAAACTTGAAATTATTTTTTTCTTGAAAAGTGCAGAAAAGTTCCAAAGGTTGAATGCAATTAAAGTAAAAACATCTTCTTTTTTTTTTTTAATTATTTTTTGCAACAAGCAAAGTTCAAAGGGAGGAAGGTATAATAGAAGAAAATCTCAAAGTTGGATACACTATCTTCTAATTTAAGATTTTAACCTTTTAAAGTGAATTTTTATAATGACTAATTTTAATAAGATATATACTGGTCATTGATGAGGTTACGTTTTGCCTGGAGCTTTTTGTTTTTGGTGCGTTGCTTTATCTGTTTAGATGTAGATGTATTTGAGACCCTATAAACGGGCTTCGAATTAGAATTATAAATTCTCCCATTACTAGCTCCTTTTAAGTTAGGACTAATACTAGAATAGTGGGAATGAGTTGAGGATAACTCTAGAGAGTATACAAATTTGAGATTATTAACCACTTTGTTTAAAATAGAAACAGCTACGCCGTGGTTAAAAGGCACAGATTTTGTATCATCTTTATGCCAATGGAACTTCCTATAGTTGAAAGAGTTTTTGAATTTATCTAAACTTTGCTTCCCTAGACTTTCGTCAGTTTTAACGGGAGTCATAATGACAAAATTTGTTCTAGTATCTGAACATGAAGTATATCCAGAATATATAGAGCCGTTGTTATTTTGAAGACGGTGTTCCTGTATGCCAGCATTGGTACACACGTGCGTAGAAGTATAATTGCCTTTTTTCATTGAAGGACTTTTTGCACAGAGGGCCAATGTGATCTCTTGAACTGCAGAATTTACATGCACGTGGTAGATTATTTTGGGGGCCAGGGCAATCATTAGTTGCCAGCACGAAGAAGTCAAGCTCCTTACACCTAGAACGTCTAGATGCAAAGGAAGAGTATTGATTTACTCCTCTCCAGGAGTTAGGCACAAAGCCAGTTTTTATCTTACTCCCACAAGTAAGATGTGACCCAAGGTCGGGTTGGGAAAGTGGGGTTTAAAAATTGCCTGGGCAGCCCCGTCGGCATTCCCCGGTAGGGGCGCCTCAGACAGTAAACAATAAACTTACTCTTCCCCAAAGAGGGGAGGCGAAGCCTGGGAGGGTGGACCTCCTAGAACTGCACAGGACAGACCCATCGACCGGCGTAAATCAAGCCCTGAAGGGCCAAGACAATACCAGTCTATGGGGTGCAGTATCCATCGGAACAGATACTACACTTTGATCTTAGCCAAAAGGCCAAGAACTATTTAGCACAACGACTCATAACATGTCCATTTATGGTGCAACGTCTACAATGGGCAACAGATTTGCAGGCCTTAGTAGAAAAAATTTCAAATGTTGAAACACTGTTTATAAAGTTATTGCTCTTATAATTTATGGTTCCATTAAAATGTCCCTGCCGCGACCCTAATCTATCCTGCCGTTGAGGAATAAGATTATTCTCCCTATTTTGCAGGGTAGTAGGTTTTCTAAGGTTTTTATAACCTCATTATACCTATAAAAATAATCAAGTTGATTTTTGGATAGTTATTGTTGAATTAACAGATCAATTCCTTCTGAAAGGTGATTTTGAATAAAATATATGGCTGATGAACTAAAAGCCAGGAGAGTTTTCCTGAAAAAAATCCAAGTTAAAGGAGGATCTAAGTTCCGATAAATCGCCATTAATACCAGATAAAAATTTCCATACATTTGTAAGGTCTGGGTAATATGTAAGACTATAGTCCAAAATCTGTTTAAATATTTCATCTATGATGAAATAAATATCCGAAAAATTAGTTTTTAATAAACTAATGACCACGTCATAATTATCGTCTTCAAGAGAAACATCGATATTAATTGGGAGGCATAGCCAGTTAAGAAACGTTTCAAAAGAGATAGTTTTACCCTTTTGGATTTTACCGAGGTAGCACAATTCTCAAATTGAGCTAAGAAATTCTTAAACTCAAATTTACCCACAACTAAATTTCGTACATTGGAGTACAGTGAGTATATAGATATCCGCTTGATCGCAAATTTCGTTAGCCAAATCTAAATCCAACACCCATTTGTTAATCACATCCTGTTGTCTCACGAAATATGAAGTGTTACGGGAATCCTCACATAGCAGACGTTACTTTCCTCTTCTGTTTTTTTTTCTTTGTTTTTTTTTAATAAAAAAACGTTAGCTCGTATGTTCGAATACTCTGTAAGTTTTTTTCGTTTAAATTCTCGTCGTCAGTTGTTGTGATGTGGTTATTCACTGAAAGTAAGAAGTAATACGAGTAAAGTGGACAGAGGTCAAAAAGGACACAAACACGATGTTACTTCGTCGGTCGCCTGGTGCGTAAGAACGAGTGACACGTAAGCACTTACTATTTATATGCATCCAAAATATACAAGGGAGATAAATACAGATTGCATATAATTACAGAATGATTGGTGCAAGGGAAGTAATCGTTGTCGTTCCCGTGAAAAAACAAGAATTTAACTCCTTTCAAAGTTTTAAAATCGGTCATCATGCCACGATAATTGGTACACTTATACGAGTGGATTTTTTAGGTTAAGACCGGGCGACCGTTAACGCTGTTCATAACGTAATTTTAAAATGATATACAGTTAACTAGAACAGACTTAACATTAAGGAGCGACAATTAAAAGCATAAATGAATAGGAGCACAAAAAATACGAAAAAACCAAAGTGAATTTTAAACAACTAACAATTATTTCCCCTCTCGAACCAGTTATGTAATGCCTTAAAAAATTCATATTTTCTTGTAAAGTGTAACCACAAGTAAAATCTGTAAAATACAAAACAAATTTGCAAAATGTTTGGATTTTTCCTTTTCAAATTAAGGACGTAACCTCGGGTCCGCAGTGTAGAAAAGAGAAAGACTTAAAAACGTGACTAAACAAGAAAGGGAACAACAACTGTTTACTTAATATAGAGATCCTATATAACTAAAGAAAGAAAAGAAAGAAAAGAGAAGAAAAGTGTTGCTTGAAAAAATAAGATAGCATTTGCAGACTTAACTTTGTAGTTTCATCTTGTTAGCAGGGTCTCCTGGTTAGTACGGTCGTCGATGAAAAGGTATATTTAAAGTACCTTTGAATAAGGGAGCTTTTCATCGCTCAAGTGCGGAAAATACACGCAATATACATACGTACTTGTTGGGTTGTTGTATAGACACAGAGGTTTGTGTCGTATTCAGCAGTACTCAGCAAGAAGGGAAAAGCAGTCCCCCACATCGCAGCCGCCATCGCCACGGTCGTCACCACGTTTTTCCTCGCGGCCCGTCCCCATTTGTTGACGACGCGGGCACAAAAGCTGGCCCGCGGAGAACGAGTCCCGCAGACACGACGATGACGACGACGACGACGTCTGTGAACGCCTGTTAAATTACACATCGAGTTTGCCTCTGGGCGGTTTCACGTTCTCTTGAACTATCTCTCCAAAGTTCTTTTAAACTTCCCCTTACGGTATTTGTCGACTATCAGACTCGTCCCGGTATTTAGCCTCGGATGGAGCTTACCACCCTATTTGGGCTGCGTTCCCAAGCAACCCGACTCTTGGATCGAAGGCCGTCGCTTGCCGTCCGCACCGAATGGGCCTGGCACCCGCCACTAGCGACTCCGATCGAGGGAACTCCGAACTACCCAAGACGAAAATAAATGGCTGTCTTCGACCCTGTTGTGATGTGGTTATTCACTGAAAGTAAGAAGTACTAGGAGCAAAGTGGACAGAGGTAAAAAATGACACAAACACGATGTTACTTCGTCGGTCGCCCGGTGCGTAAGAACGAGTGACACGTAAGCACTTACTATTTATATGCATCCAAAATATACAAGGGAGATAAATACAGATTACAAATAATTACAGAATGATTGGTGCAAGGGAAGTAATCGTTGTCGTTCCCAAAATGTACGATTAGATATTACAGACCCATACGCCACACGTACTGAAGCGTTTTACTTTCGGCATTGGGCTTCACCCGGTTCAATCGCCGTTACTAAGAGAATCCGGTTGGTTTCTTTTTGTCCGCTTTTCACCGTGCCGCCGCTGCTTGCTTGTGACACTTGAACCGAAGCCAGCGCAGACAGCTTCTTAACCGACCAGGCACCCACAAACTAAGAGCAAAGATTGACACGGGAGCCGAAGACAATACACTTCCCCTACGGGCGTTCCGTAAGATGTTCCCGGAGCGAGTGAACTCAGAGGGACAGCCAGTTCCTGGTGCGACTCACAGTGAACAAACTATACTTACTGCGTACAACAAATTTACTTCTGTGTTCGATTCAACAGAAGATCTTGTGTCCACCATGCTTGTCCTTTAAAAACTGTAATTAAAAATGAATTTAAACTCTTCGAAGATTTAATTTTGCAGATAATAGCTAAACATTTTGCAGATAATAGCTAAACATTTTGCAGATAATAGCTAAACATTTTGCAGATAATAGCTAAACATTTTTTCTATTTACAATTTTAATAAAAAAAACAATTGAAAACGAAAATTGTAAATAGAATCGTGAAAAGAAAAGAAAATCAATGATTTTTGTTTACCTTCGATTAGAACGGTTATGCAGCAGATGACAGAACAACTCTCGCTTCCCTTATTTTGTCCTTTAGTCCTCACTTTCCACGAACGATGTTTCTGCTTTCAGGGTTGGAATCTATCCATCTAACACTTATCTTTGGCTAGTTTTTGACCGTGAAGTAGTAGCATTTTTAGCTCCTTATATTTTTAGCTCCTTATATTTTTAGCTCCTTATATTTTTAGCTCCTTATATTTTTAGCTCCTTATATTTTAGCTCCTAACATCAAGTGGCTGTGTGCCTTATCTAGGGTGATTCCATTAAGAAAATCGAAATTGAAGGAACGGTTTTACGCGTATGTATCTAACACCATTTTATGAAACATGGACATTTTGGTATAGGTCAATTTTATCTTTTTAATTTTGCATAACCAGCCCTACAAGTTTGCAGGGGAAGGAAAGGCGTTTTGATGCCTTTAAGCTGCCGAATGACAATATGTCTCTTACATCTTTCGAAAACATGTTCGTAGAAAACACACTTGCTTGCTTCGGTCGCCAGCTAGTGGAATCCCTTACTTGGGTTGGCGGTGTATTTCATAACGCTCACAAACACCAGCCTAAAATCTACGAGGTCGTGCCGCGCCTTTTGCCACGGCGAAACAGGTGCTTCATACCGGTAAAAGGCGAAAAATCGGCGACCGAATAGAGCGGTTCGGGAGATTCAACTTTTTTCGTGCCCCCCTTCCCGGCGTCGGATGGAGGGGTCGGATAAGTAACAGCAGCAGTTCTTGGGGTTGTTAAACGAAATGCTTCAAAACATATGTACGGTAGGAAACACTCTTCTATCAGTATTGGTAGGCGGCGTGCAGCCCCGGCCGGCACAAGTGTCCCCTCACCGATGCCAAGGTGATTGGTCTGTCGCCGGGCGGTGGACGGTCTACCCGTGGTCTGTGGTCGGCGAATACTTTGCTACTCCGAATGACAACATCATGGTCAGCAGTTAGCCAAAAATCATGAAAGTCGTGTTGCGCCTGCATGTCGGCTACGTTTTTTACCACGTTTATATGGATCAGGTGCTTCAGATCTAGTAAAAGGCGAAAAATCGGCGAACGAAAAAGTCGGTCCACGTAATTCAACTTTTTTAGCCTCTCTCTTTCCGGCGTGGAACTAGGGACAGGCGAGTACCAGCTCCAGTTCTCGGGGTTGTTACACGAAATGCTCCATAAAGCATGTTTGATAGGACACACGCCTAAGGACACCAACCCAAGGATGCCGATGAAAATGTTGTGCATGCTGGCGCCAAATCCCACTTACCCCCGCTTGAGGCACAGTCAGGTGGTGGACAGTCTACCAGCGGTCAACGACACACTTCACCACGTCTACGGACACCAGCTTGGACAGTAGCCAGCCAAAAAGTGACAAAGTCATGGTGTCCCTAGTCCTCGGCGACATCTCTACAAGTAGGTATACGCACCAGGCGCTTCAGATCGGGTAAAAGGCGAAACATTACTATTTTTTAGTTGTCGCCCTGCTCGGAATCGGGCGGGAGGGGGTGGGTGGCAGGGATTATGGTTGGACGAGCAGGCGCATCAGTTCTGGGAGTTATTGTACCAAATGCTTAAAAAAAGATGTATGGTAGGTAATACACTTCGGTCGGTGTTAGTAAACGTCGGTCAGTACGGCACCCCCCAGTCGGCACTAGAGCTCCATAACCACCGTGGTCGGTGTGTGGCTGGAAGTAATGTGGTCGGCGACGCACCTCGCTACGTCACGGACGCTTGGTTAGCAAAAATCGACAAATCCTGTGGTGCCGCTATCCACCTGGTCCTTCAGATCCGGTAAAAGATAGAAAATAAACGACTGAAAGGGCGATTCGCGCGAATAAACTTTTTTTGGTGACCCCCTTTCCGGCGTCGGACGGTTACCCACGAGTCAAGAAGAATTGGAACAGCTATGGGGCTGGAGCGCTCGCCCCGTTTGTGCCTTGCGACGGCAGCATTCCGTTGCACTGTCTAGCAGTGGTTGCGTTGTCGTCGTTGTTACGGAATAATCCGCTAGCGTTACCGCCTAGTCGTTACATCACCGGGCTTTTGTGGAGCGCCACGGTTTCCAGCCCCTGTTTGGTTGAAAGCAGGTGCTTCGTCAGCGTCAGTCCCTATTTTCCTTTTGTTCAGCGTCCCTCTCAGCATGGCGGAACTCGAAACTCGTACGGACCGTGGGAATCCGACTATCTAATTAAAACAAAGAATCGTGTCGTACCCTTTCGTGAAACATACATTTGGAAACTGCGACCGTCTGTTTACACCTGAGAGACGCGAATCCAAATAGTATCCTAATTTCCCACCCCCTTACATAAAATATATATTTCTCATCCTATATAATAAATACTGACGTGTCGGTCTTCCTCTTATCGAAGGAAGTGTCGGACGCACACATCAATTGGTCGTCATTCTTGTTCTTTCCGTGTTTCTCGTTCCTATATATGTTATTCTATTACAGCCGCGAGCCGGAGAATGATGGAAACACAATAACTGTCGACAACTCGGCGACGCAATATAATGAACAATAACTTTAACAAAAAATTCAAATAACATAATGTTCTCTTATAGTTATAATTATCCGAGGGAATACTTATCCCTTTAGTCAGCAACGCCACAAAAATTCCACAATCTAGAGGTCTCAACTGACATCTTTCGTTTTGCATGTGACCACAAACCTTCATGTAAAACGAAAACGTTGTTTTCCTTCATCTGATTTAATTGTAAATCTATTTGTCATAATTAATCTTTAAAAATGAAAAACATATACATTTCAATGTTAATTATTTGATACATTTAAAAACAGAGGGACTCATAAATGTAAAAGTAAAAATAGTTAGTAAATTATTCAACAAACTTTTAATCGTTTGCGTGTGGATGCTGTCGTCATCCGGGTCAATGAAGGTTTGCTCGTGATTTACACTGGCATGTCCATATCTGCCATTTTTCAAAATGTTCCAGACCTTCGTATGCACCGTATTTATCAGATATTATCCGCGTGCTAGGCAAAATGCAAGCGCGAGTTATCGGGAAGAATGTTTTGCTATCTCCTTGCTCTACTGTGGTTATGTTGCATTTCCACAGCTCTGATCGCACAAGCTCTTTCTCTAAACCTACCCCTGTTATACTTTTTGTTGACGAAGAAAGACACATCCATTTCAACTTCTTTCGCGTTATTGTTTTCATTAAACACCCCCAGCATTATCAGATTGTTTACGATGTCTTGTCTACAAACCCCTTGAATTAACTGCATCCACCGTACTATGGTGTGCGATGCAACACTGATTTTTTAAAACATTGTGTGTTGTTTCATATTAATTCTTCAACACAACAATAGCATTATTAGCTGTCTTATTTTGCGTATGCTATGTAATGGCCGACAATGCGGACATATCCTCTGCATTTATCGATAAGATTTTTTCTTTTGGTTAAACCCCTTGATATTTCACATGCGAGAATTACTTAAGTGGACCTTTTTTTAAATTACCTTTGGTAGCAGTAAAGTGAAAGTCCAGTTGAAATCTTTAATTTTAACGGAAGTGAACACATGGTCCACTTAGTAATCCTTAGTTATCTGAGGACATTCTAAATTTGTCATATCTTTTTTGATCTAAGATTAAAAAATAGTTAATGTAATCAGCAATATAATAAATGTAAATAGCCAATGAAAAAAGTTGTTTACCTAATTTAAATAAAAAAACATTCTTGGTTTACGTAGCCGATAAAGGAATTGTTGCTTTCATAATTTAATTTAATAATTAAAATGTTTTTAAGACACCTTTTTTGATAGCCGTGTAGAAGTTGTATTTTTTCTTAATTTAATTTAATATTTTTTTAATAATAAAAAAAAAATTTCCTAGACAATGCGTCTAATAAACAAATGAAAACAAACAGACTCAGTACGAAACCCTAATGGTCTCAGACTTTAATATTAAAGCTGTTACTATAGGTGCTTCTAATTCTAACACGACTTTAAGCATTTCTGTACATTGATTCAACAACCTTCACAAACCTCTCGTCTGCCCCTAGTTTATGCAAAGCACATCAGACAACCTATTTTGCACTCTGTCAAAAGCTTTCCCCAGATCCACAAATACTTTTGACAATTGATCAAATAAGAAAAATATCGTTTCCTCCCGCCCGTAAAACAAATAAATAGGCCATAATGCACCACATTTGAAACTGTCTAAGGATGATGATAGATACGTCAGCAAGATATCTTTTACCAGTCAGCATAACACCTCACATTTTCCGCCCACACGCAAACTGATGTCTCCGAAGTCAATTTATAGCCCACACACAAACATCAAGAGCAACCAAGAATTCATCCTTTTCATTTCAATCTATGATACCTGGTATGCTTAGTTTTGTGTAAGAATGCCGATCACAACTTAAATAAAAATGTAAGTGTTGAACGAAAGGGTAAGCAAGATATATTTTACACCAATCAGCGTATATTTGTACCCACGTAAAGTGACGCATCCGAATTCAATTCATAGCACACATGCAAACATAAAAAAAATGTATCAGTATTACTGAGGCCTCTAACTGTCCAAAAACAAACCTCTAACTAAAGCCAGTGCACGAAATAAATAATAATGAATGTATTAATAAGCTTTATAGAAATTTTATTTCGGATTTAATTACAACAATTTTTTCTTGGATTTGCTGCAACATTTTAAGCACAATGTTCTCTGTATCTACAATAGATAAAATTATAAGATGAAAATCTTAATGTTGAAACATAAACATTCATCATCTAAGGAAGAAAACACACTTAAATATCAGCCATTCTTTAATATCAGTTCACTTGATAATTTGATAACGGAACGAAATCGAAATCTTTACAATCTGTTTTGTTTTAATGTAAGAAAAAATAATAAATTGTGTTTCTTTGTTACTGACTCATTTTTAAGAAGTAAGATTTCTTCTCATTTGCGACAAGGGTTAAAGTGTAAATAATATCAGATTCAGTTTCGGCTGATGAACCTTCCAAGAATACATCATTTCTATTTGTTCCAAAGAGTAATGATCAGAGCCAATCTATGAAGACTGTGATGCTGAATCTTGTGTAAGAATGCCGATACAACTTAAGTTAATGTGTAACTATATCTTTATTGCGTAACAGCCTAAATATTAACTCTTGTCCCGATAGTCAAGGTTGACTGAGAGATACGAAATACTCTGATTGTTTGATCGATCGAGATGACGTTTGTTTTCGATTTGTGTTTTCATATCGACCTCGTTTGTGTCAGTTAATGCTAAAATATAATCACGTTTGTCTTATGTAATAAAAGATTCTGCTTTGTTGCACATTTTCTCATATTTTTTAATTAAAAATTATTGTCACAATAATTTGTACAAATGAAAGTATCGTTCAGTATTGCTCATTATAATTATATTTCTATATTCTTATTCGCATACTTCTGAATTTTGAAGTTGGTTTTCATCAAAAACATTTTTTTTATAAACCCTGACTTTAAAAAGTTATAAAGTTAAAGTAAATATTTCTTGAAAGTTAGTTGGAATATATTATGCAACCAACCAGCCAGCCAACCAACCATGATTGGGTGAACCTCTTAACCAATTAGATCACCGAAAAAAAAATTGAATCTTTATCTTTACGTCTCTTTAAATATAAAATTGCAAAAAATGATCTGTACGGACAAAAAAAAAAGAAGATAATTGTAAGATAAAACCAATGAGATAAATAGTTTTTTCGTCTTTCTAAAGAAGGATAAAGAAGAAGAAGAAAACAGAAAAAAAAGAAACGAAAGAGGGTGCATGAAATAATTATAATTGATGAAGTGATATCAACACGAATCGTTTACACAAGTAAAGAATGAGGTTTTCATAAGATGAACTATTTTGTTTCTAGAAGGAAGCCATCTGAAGAAAACGGTCATTTTAGATTAAAGATTGTATACTGCGATTTCATTGGTTAAATATAATGTTTTTTTCTGTTTGAAATAAAGTATAAGAACAAGAAAAAGAAAACGAAGAAAAAGAAGAAGAAGAAGAATATTAAAAAAAAGAAAAGAAAGGAAGGGTTAGGAAATACGATTCTGCTAATTTCCATTTTCTATGAAGTGCATTTGTTTTAATCTACTAATATATAATATCGAAACGCGTGCTATATACTTATTTATTTACAGAAAACCACCCTTAAGCACTATAAGTAGTGGGTTGTTATATAAATACAATGGATTAAAATAAAGTTTAACCCAGCTGAGTAAATTCACTGCAGCGTTATGCAAGTTGTATGCGAATATTAACGCAGGGATTACTGCCATCTTAAATGGCTTTGCTTTGAATTTCCAGCGATGGTCATACTCGTTTAACGAGTTGTCATATATTCTATAAGATTTATTTATCCCACTTGTCTCTTACATTTTATTTCTGATACATTCTGTTCCATTGCTATATCTATCTATCTATCTATCTATCTATCTATCTATCTATCTATCTATCTATCTATCTATCTCTCTCTCTCTCTCTCTTTCTATATATATATATATATATATATATATATATATATATATATATATATATATATATATATATATATATATATATATTAAAAATAACCAACAATTTTTGTCTGGTTATTTTAGTATTGATCCCTTCAATTTTCCGAGTTAAAATCTTAATCTCGGAAGAAAATTGGCCGATGAAACTGCCGTAATGTATATGTTGGTCCAGAGTACTTTCTGATCCGTCTGGGTCCATCATCAGTGGAATAATGACAAACAGGTAAAGACCTGGAGTGAGATTCCGAGATTAAGATTTTAATCCGGAAAATTGAAGGGATCAATACTAAAATAACCAGACAAAAATTGTCGGTTATTTTTAATAATACGTGTCTTAAGGAATATATATATATATATATATATATATATATATATATATATATATATATATATATATATATATATATTATCGGAATTCCATTCATGTCCAGATAAAACTGACGAAGAAAATAAAACGCACAAAAAACCGCATGAAAGGGAACAATAAAAAAAGGGGGGGTAAAATAACAACTAAAAAGGTATTGTTTTCAAGTAGGTAAAAAAGGAATTCATTTACATAAATTTCCCGAAATAGGAACACAATAAAGTTACATATAATTCCTATGCGAGAGATTAAATGCACCGGCAAACAACCACAAAGGGTGCACATAAAAAATAAAAGGAACTGCTTTTCGAAACAGCCTGGAAACCGAAATACATCGTTTTAACAAACAAACAAACAATAAAATACAAATGAGAGAAAAGTAAGTGTCGCCAATGTTTAAACAAACAATCAAATAAATATGCCGGAGTATTTACAATTCTCTAGACCAAACAGTTTCTCGTCAGTTTAATGTCTCCCAAATTCCTGCGGAAAGAAAAGTTCGATTCTTCAGCAGTGAAACTGTCCAAATCGATCCGTCAATTAATCGCATAAAACTTAAGTAAGATTTTCATCGCTAAACGCGTATATTGACTGAAGACCTGGGTGTTCCAATTTCGAATCCAGTCGGTTCCACAGTACCACTGTCACTTAGGGCTGTTGGCAACCTTCTCGTGGTCCTTCCCGTAAGTACCCGATGTCTTTCCAGAAAGATTTCTAACTAAAAAAACATTGAGGAAACTAATGCCAACACCAGAATCATCTGATAAAGTGTAGTATCTGTTCCGATGGATACTGCACGCCTGTCCTGTGCAGTTCTAGGAGGTCCACCCTCCCAGGCTTTGCCTCCCCTCTTTGGGGAGGAGTAAGTTTATTGCTTACTGTCTGAGGCGCCTCTACCGGGGAATGCCGACGGGGCTGCCCAGGCAATTTTTAAATGGCCAGAGTGCTCACCTCTCGAGCGCTGGCTTTTCAAACCCCACTTTCTCGACCCGATCTTGGGTCACATCTTACATGTGGGAGTAAGATAAAACTGGCCTTGTGCCAAACTCCTGGGGAGGAGTAAATAAAACACCAGAATCATCTGATTCACACAAAAGAAGAAGAATGATCCATCTGAAGGAAACTCTTCCTTGTTTTCAGATAACTTATTTTTCTGTTTTCGTTTTGCTTATTTCAACTATGTACTCGAACATCTTTTAATTTCTGTCTAGATTCCTTTTTTGCCAGCAACAATATTTATAGTTCTCAAGGTGTATCCTTCATTTATATGCCAAGGAGGTAGCTGTAGTATATCTAGATGTCAAGATTAATATGTGTGGGAACAGAGAAAACGGAAGTGAGAAAACATGTGTGTCACATGACAACATCGACAACATTGGGAAATTTTTTTAGTCAGATAATGTGTCAGCTATGCGAGATTGGAAAATGTATTTTTAACGTAGCGGCATAGATTAGCCCGCTGTTCGGATCGAGGGTCGTGTTCCCCCGATTATAAACGTGTAAAGTTGAATCAAGCAATGTTGCATGCAAAGGCGGAGTAATAATTAATAAACAAAAATGAAGTAGTTCAAATAACGTTTATTGAACGTGTGTGTACGTGGAATGGTGAAGTGTGTGATGTATGCATGTGTGTCGGTGGAAAAACAGTTCTTGAAAAGGTATAAAAAATGAGTCCGGCGTAGGAAAAGTCTTTGAAAGCCGTAACACAAAGAAAACGAGTTGAGAACTCTTACCGTTGTTTGCCCACGTGTTGACGGAAGAAACGTGTGTTGGTAGTTGTTTTGCTGAGACAAGTTCAAGAGAAAAGCGTGAGACGAAACGCTAGTGTATTAGCGTCGTTCTGCCGACCAGAGAAGAGTGAAACGGAACGCTAGTGTCAGCGTCGTCCTGTCGAGGCCAAAAGGCGAGTGAAACGGAGCGCTGGTGCCAGCGTTGTTCTCCGATGCTGGTCGGTGAAAAAGAGAGAGAATTTCCGTTTTGCAACGGATTTTATAGTCCGAAGGGCAGATAACTCTGGTGTCGCTTTACAGCGCCACCTGTCGGTGATAAAGCGCCACCTACCGGCAAACCGGTGTAGTTATGTTTTGAAAGGAGGAGGTAACTGCTACAAGGACTCCCCCCCCATATTGAAAAATATTGAAGATATTATTCAATATGTACAGTAGTAGATGAGAAGCATTCTTTGTGGGTATGTTTGTTTTGCCGTTGAAGATTAGAAAAAAGTAGTGTGCACGCTACTTATTTCTGTTTCTGCATCTGTATTGAATGATTGATCGCAAGTGCGTCTGCGTGTTGTTTGGGTCTGCATCAAGTTTGAGCGCAAGTGAGTTTGCGGTCGAAAAATGTTGAGTGCAAGTGAATTTGCACTTGTTGGTGGCGTTGTTCATGTTGATTAGTCTGCGTGATGCGGAGCTGATGAACGAACGTTGGATTGTCAGTGAATGTTTGGTGCTTGGGTCTGCGCGGTTGTTGATGAGTGAGCACAAGTGAATCTGTGCAGTTGTTGATGAGTGAGCACAAGTGAATCTGTGCAGTTGTTGATGAGCGAGCACAAGTGAGTCTGTGCAGTTGTTGATGAGTGAGCACAAGTGAGTCTGCGCGGTTGTTGATGAGTGAGCACAAGTGAGTCTGTGCAGTTGTTGATGAATGAGCACAAGTGAGTCTGTGCAATTGTTGATGAATGAGCACAAGTGAGTCTGTGCAATTGTTGATGTTGTTCATGTTAATTAGTCCGTGTTGTGGAACTGATGAACAAACATGTAGTTGTTGAGATTGGTGGTACACTATGGTAAAAATCAGATGCACAAATGTCTGCAAGTGAGTTAGCAGGTCCAGGTACAAGTGGGTCTGTACTGGTGCGCGTCGTTCGAGTTGATGTGTCCCCAGTTGATCAACGAACGTCCAGTTGTTGAGTATTTAGTCGTGCTTGTACAGTTGTACTCATTTTGAACTGGTGTGATTTCTTCCATAGTGTCTTCAGTGATGTCCGGAAATGTTTGGTGTTTGATGAATGTCCGGGAAAATGTGGTTGTTCAAGTTGTGTTGAAGATTGTTGGTAGGCCTTGAAGGGTGATGTTGTTCGTGTTTGTCTATTTTGTAGTTTTCTTTTCCTTTATATAGATATTTCCAACACGTGGGTAGAAAGGAAAAGGAAGAAAAAATGGAGTCGTAATTTGTTTCACACGAGGAATGACGTTTTTTTTTTTTTTTTTTCGTTTGTTTGAATGTTAGTTTCCACGTAGAGAAAGAATGGCGGCTTCTCTTTTCTTTGTTGTCGAAAAGAAAGAAAAAAAAAAATTCGTATTTTCTTTTTTTGTTTGAATTTTCATTTCCACGTTGTTTAGGGAAAAAGATGGCAGCTTCCTTTTTTGCTTGTTGAAACAGAAAATAAATTCGTATTTTCTTTTTTTTTTTTTTAATTTTCATTTCCACGTGAAAAAGATGGCGGCATTATTTTGAATTTTTTTATCAACATGTGGTCACGAAAAAGATGGGCAGCGTGAGCGTTTGTTTTCTTTTGTTTTCTTTTTATCTCCACGTGTTCAAAACAAAGGAAGTGGCGTCTTGTAAGGTCCTTTTGTTCGTCGAAAAAGAAAAAAAAAGGATTGGCAAAAGTTTGTCCTTTTCTTTGTATATAATTTTCCGACATGTGGAGAAAGAGAAGAAAAAATGAAATTGTAATTTGTTTTATACTCGGGAAGAGCCGAGAAATGTTTGTGTTTTTCTTTGTTTGGGGTTTTCCCGTGGCCAGGAAAAATTAAAGTAACATTTTGGCCAAAAGATTGTAATAAAATATAGTTTCTGAAATTGGCAGTGATGTTTATTTTATAATTTAAAATGTTATAAAACGAACGTAATAATAAAACTATATTTTATTACAATTGTTCGGATCGAGGGTCGTGTTCCCCCGATTATAAACGTGTAAAGTTGAATCAAGCAATGTTGCATGCAAAGGCGGAGTAATAATTAATAAACAAAAATGAAGTAGTTCAAATAACGTTTATTGAACGTGTGTGTACGTGGAATGGTGAAGTGTGTGATGTATGCATGTGTGTCGGTGGAAAAACAGTTCTTGAAAAGGTATAAAAAATGAGTCCGGCGTAGGAAAAGTCTTTGAAAGCCGTAACACAAAGAAAACGAGTTGAGAACTCTTACCGTTGTTTGCCCACGTGTTGACGGAAGAAACGTGTGTTGGTAGTTGTTTTGCTGAGACAAGTTCAAGAGAAAAGCGTGAGACGAAACGCTAGTGTATTAGCGTCGTTCTGCCGACCAGAGAAGAGTGAAACGGAACGCTAGTGTCAGCGTCGTCCTGTCGAGGCCAAAAGGCGAGTGAAACGGAGCGCTGGTGCCAGCGTTGTTCTCCGATGCTGGTCGGTGAAAAAGAGAGAGAATTTCCGTTTTGCAACGGATTTTATAGTCCGAAGGGCAGATAACTCTGGTGTCGCTTTACAGCGCCACCTGTCGGTGATAAAGCGCCACCTACCGGCAAACCGGTGTAGTTATGTTTTGAAAGGAGGAGGTAACTGCTACACCGCTCTCCGTGTCTCTCCTTCCCCATGAATAACGCAAGAACACGAATAACAAAGACAATATATATGTTTTAAAATTATCTCCGAATTATTTGATTAATTTAAATGAATAATGGCTAGATGTGTTTCGGCACGCAAGATAAAGCCTTTATGACTTTCATTCGTTCAGCTAGACAGACATCATCATCGTCCAAATAACAGTCTCACAAGCAGGGACACTATACAACAATAAGCAAACCACGTTACCGCTAAAAATCACCCGCTTTTCTTGGTAACAGGTGTGTTTTTTCTTTTATGCACCCGGTTGTATCAAAAGTTCTGTTTGTTTTCATGATCTTAATAAACACAATATTATATTTATTTAACTTTTAATTTAATAATGATTAGTTCGGATGACCTCTTTCCAATTGTCAATAAACCTTTCTAAATCCATAAAATGTTCCTAAAATCCCATTTCGTTACAATCTGATAGTTGCTGATATTGCTTCATCTCTTTCGTTACTTTTCTATTTCGAGATTTAATTATTAATTTGACACCTGATCATGTTGTTTAATTACAAATAATACATGTTTGTCTTCGGTGATCGATGTCGATGCTTTATGTTTCATATTCTTTCTTTTGTAGGTACAGAAAAAATGCGATTGAAATCGTTGAGTGATACAAAGAAATGACCAGAAAACTGTTATAATTTATTGTTGAATAAAATACCTAGAAAACTATTTGTCTTTGTCTTTATTTACTGATGCCATTAAAAGAATAACAGGTTATACGAGACGTGATCATTTCTGTCACAATTCTGTTACAGCGAAAATCAAGGAAATATGTCCAACTTGGTTTAATCGATTCTTAGACAATTCCACTCATTAATATATATTTAATTACAGAACCGATTATATGATCATTAGGCAATTTTACTTCAGTTATTCACCTTATAAGAAGATAAATTTTGAAACAAATAGTGCGGTAATGAAAAGGCCCTTATTCGTTATCTCACTATTTGTTTATATCTGTTTGTTGTGGGAAATTTCCCACATTTATATATTCTTTATTTAAATTAAAAAAAAATTGTTTAAAAAATCTAAACAATTCGAAAAGTTTTAATTCAAAAGAATTTTTAATATTTATGCTGTGACTTTGCAGGACCTTTAATAATCAAGAACAAATAGTTTTATAATTAACAAAAGCGTATCAACAACTGTATGTTACAAAAGATACGCGACTGATCTTGGAACCATAACTGCTACCAGTATTGTGTCTGAGGAAGTCTATTTATTCCTGTAATCGCTAGATCAGCTTACACCATAACACCCCATTAAGGACTCAATACCCCTTTTTAAAACTTAGTAGACGTAAGGGGCTACTGAAAATTAAGGTGAAAGTTTAAGGGGTCATTCTAAATTAGGAGCTGTGCAGCGAGATGCTTGTTCACATTAGTTTTAAATTTCTGCATGTAGATACAGTCTGAGAAACAGGGAGCAGGGATGTAGTTCTAAAGGTTGGCAGCTCGAGGAAAGAAGCTATTTGAGTAGAACGCTCTCCGGGATCTGGGGGCGTCCACAGTGAATGGATAAGATTTAGCTGATTGTCGGATTGGTCAAGTGTATTTACGTCGAGAGGGCACTAGAGCAGCAAGTTCATCGGACCACAATCAATTTAAGTAGTTGTAAAACAAGAACAAGGATGCAAAATTGTGGCGATGGGACAGGGCTTGGAGCTTGTTGGATAGTGAGGGACCTATTAGATTAGCGACTCTTTTTTAACCTTGTCTAAGAGGGAGAGATAGTAGGTGGTGTCCGAGCTCAGATGTGACAACAATACTCCATGCATGGGCGGATGGTGTCTTTGTAGAGATATAGGATACTGTCAGGTGTGAGAAATTTTCTAGCAATTTTACAGCAGCCTTGGCTTGGGGTTCGCTTCCATGAAGTCAGTATTTTAGATGAACTACTTGCGGTACAGGTAATTCGAATGTGTCAAATCAGTACTTCTCCTGTCGTATTGTTCTCTACAGTATCGAAATATCGTTTCCTGATTTGGATGTAAACGTCTCTTGTGAGTGAAAGTTGGCCCTTTCACTATGTAGAGCATATTCGTAATTCTTTTATCTCAATTTCTCAAAATGATCTGTTGTTCTTAAATATTCGTAAAAAACTTTCTCCGATTTTAAAACGTCCTTTTTTGACAATTATTTTTCGTTCCGGTTTCTTGAGTCGGTAACAGTCTGTCAAAAATCGATTTGATCTTTCTTGCGAACATAGCTTCCGCTGGTGACATTTAAGATGGAACGTTATCGTTCGGGGTCATTCTATATACTTGTAGAAAATCTTGTATGGCTTTCTTCGTAGGAGAAACCCTTGCCTTTTAAATGCTCTTTTAAAAGTATCGACAAATCACTCTGCTTGACCGTTGCTTTTCGCATAGTACGGTGCGATTGTGAGTTGTTCCACTAAAAACGACTGACAAAACATTTTGAATTGACTGGACGTGAATTAAGTACGATTATCCTATACTTGTGACAATAAAGAGGAACACTAATCGGCAGGAAAAAGAATGAGATGCTTCGCATGTCGTGTCTGCAGGGTAAAGAAGGGGTTTACTTCATGAGTGCAGGTTTTTATAGTGGTTTCTGATTTGCATATGTGGAGATCAGCTGATATGAATAAAGAGGACAGCAGGGAAGCAGCAGAAGGGATTTGGATTGCAGAGATAAAGTAGTTGTACGAATATCGGTTGGAAGTTAAATTACAGTCAAAAGTTTTTATTTATTTATCTATTTTTCTAGCACAGTTAGGTAACAAGCTATTTCGGCGTAAAATGGACAGCCATTTCGACCTTAAGATAATTTATGAGTTTGATGGGACTGGAGCAGTCGTTGAATGGATTGAGAAGGTGGAATTAGTGTATGCCTTTAGAAGAGTTGTTGGCTCGAGCTCGAGCATTGATGAAAGCCAATGCTGAAGTGGGGGAACCAGTTGTGTCTGCGACACAGGCTGCCTGAATCATTCAACCACTTGTCGGCATGGGGCAATCTGATTACATATGTTACAAATGCAATGGTCCTAATCATTTTGCGAGAGATTGCATGCAAATGAGGCAGACCACCCGTCAACAATGTTATCGGTGCAACAAGGCTGGTCATCTGGTAAGAGATTGTCCGGAAAACGAAGTTGGGGACGGGACATCAGCACCAGTCTATTGCCCCTCAGAATATAAATTCGGCGCTACCTGTCATTACCATCTATATTGATGATGCACCATGCTTGGCTCTCCTCGACACTGGGTGCTCACGTTCTATCTTGAATGCAAAGCTATGCCAATCTTGGTCAAAGCAGAAGATGGTGGTAACTACATTGACCGGCGCTACGCAGGCCTGCGGCAGAAATGACACTATTAGGATTCATACAGAGACTAGTAACATTGCCACAATCAACGTGCTGATTATGCAAGGGAAACCTCTTGAGTTCGATATGTTACTTGGCATTGACGCCATTAAGGCACTCAGTGGCGTTCGCATCACACAATCTTGAAGTGTGGAGTTTGGGAAGGCACAACCCATCTGTGCAGCGCTTCGTATTAACGAAGCTGATTTTGTTGCAAAATTTGACGAACGGAAGGGAGTGTGGGTTGCAGCATGGAAATAGTCAGTGCACCAGAGAAACTGGAAACTCGGATTTCTGGATATCCAATGTCTAATGAATTAAGAGAGGATTATGAACGCGTGTTGCAGACCTGGATAAACAACGGTTGGTTGTTGTCATATAATCAGGAGGAGTTTGGCCCACCCACGGGACTAATACCATTGATGGCTGTGCTGCAGGTCAATAAAAATAAGGTGCATCATGTGATGGACTATCGTGAATTAAACACCTATGTTGATGCATTCACTTGCGATGCAGATGTTTGAGCAGAGAAAATGCGAGAATGGAAAAAGCAAGGAACAAATGCAACCATTCTGGACCTCAGGTAGGCATACCTACAGATCTATGTTGAGATATTACGTCTGGCCGTATCAGACAGTCATATTTAAAAGACAAAGATATTGTCTAACTAGGTTAGGGTTTGGCTTAAATGTGGCGCCTCTTGTAATGCGGACTGTGCTCGAGGCTGTGTTAGCTCAGGATGAGAAGATAAGGAGAGCAACATCAGCACATATTGATGACATATATATTAATGAGGATGTGGCGTCGGCAGAATCTGTAAGGAAGCATATCGACCTCTGCGGACTCACATTGTAAGGAACCAGAAAAACTGAAAAATGGTGAACGAGTGCTGGGATTAGAATTTTGAGCAGAGCATGGCCGACTGTGATGGCGGCGAGGAAGCAGTACTGCAGATACGCCGAGAACTATGACACAAAGATGTATCTTCTCCATGTGTGGAAAACTGGTGGGACACTTTCCAGTGTGTGGATGGCTTCGAGTGGCAACAGGTTTTATTAAACGTCACGATACAACTGTCACACACGATTGGGATGGCAAGGTTAGCAATGCTCCGCTGGAGTGTATGATAGTAGATACACTTGTCCGTGTACAGCAATCAGATACTGCTCGAGGAAAATGGTGCGTGCGCACAAAGGAACTGGATGCGTGGGTGGACGCAATTGCACACAAACACTGGCATTGTGCAATTCAAGTCCGGTTTATTTTCGTGTTTAAATAAATCCGAATCCATTGTCGTCAAAGTTATGCGATATACGTTCGAAGAAAATGTTGAACCGAATAAGTTCGAGTACCTTGTCTCTAGTATTGTGGGTGTAGGCAGTGGCGTAGCTAGACCTTTTGCCGCCCGGGGCGGTAGTAAAATTTGCCGCCCCCCCCCCGGCATTTGGGTGCCCGGAAAATTCGTCCATGGATAATTCGCCCATGGAAAATTTTTTGCTAGGTAGGAAAACTGGTCCATTATTATTAAGTTAACATTATTCTTAATTTTCATACCTTGCGAAAATTAGTTCTACGGTATCTAATTTTCCTAAATTCAATTAAATTAAAATTAAAATATGAAAACTGATTTTTAATATTTTTTATTCATTTGAGATTTTATCTGTTTTCCTTTTGTTTTAAGTAGATGGTGGGGGTTGCCCGGGTGATTTTGTCCGATCCCCCAGCTAGCAATTGTAAAGTTTACAAGGAGTTATAAAAAGTATGCTACAAAAACAAACGTTTGGACAGTAATAAAATTAATGAATTCAAACTTTCGCATCTAATGTTATTTCCTCTTTGATGTCGGTGTATATACACCCAAATATCCAACTTTCTTTTCGCACCTATTCGATAAAAATTTATATGAAAGTTCCCCTTTAAGTATGAAATCTTTCTGAGGTCATTTTGTTTTTTTGGTGCTTGGCCGAAGCCTAGGCTTGGCCCTATCCTGTTAGGTCAGCCGGTCACTGAGTATATCTCCAGAAATAATTAATGGCGCGAAAAATCTGTTTGTAAATTTTCAACCGACTTGATGCCTTGCGACAGTTCTCTCACAAAAAATAAATTTATAGCCTTATTTGCCATTCATAAATACATTTGTTTAAAATATATTAAAACTATTTTTAAAAGAGTTGAAACGTTATTAACAACAACAAATTTCTGAAAACCGAGCGATTACACACACGGATTTAAAAAAGAACCGATACAAGACGTTTTTTCTCTTCGGAGGGCTCGCCCTCTTAATAATAACATTATGAAGACAAAGAAAAGAAAACTACATCGGACTATTCTCTCCTTGATACATCCATGTTATTTGGCGAAAATTCGGACTTTAACAACAACGACAAAAAAGTAAATAAAAATGATTTTATCATTTCATAACTTTTTCAGGTTTTCAAATGTTCTCATTTAAATTTATTATTATATAAAATTATAGTATAAAATTTCATATTTTTTGTTAACTTTTGTTTTTTTAAATTTTTTTCTCTACTTTCTATTTTTACCCTCTCAAAATGCCGCCCCCTCGGGTGTGCCGCCCGGGGCGGCCCGCCCCCCTCGCCACCCCTAGCTACGCCAGTGGGTGTAGGTTATCCTTGCTTCCAGTGTTGTGCGATTATTTCAGTGAAACTTTGCGCACAGTTGCCGACACACTTTATCTACTGAACTAACAATCTTCAGTACTTTAGCACTTGTACTTCCGAAGATATGTCGACAAAAACTAAATATGCAAAATATCAAAGAATATTTAGCGTGATTGAAGATGGATATCGCTTTTGTTTATAACTTAAACATTTGGTCGAATTACTTCACGAAACTTTGCACACAGTTGTAGAGACACTGTATCTATTGAACTACCAATTTTCAATTCTTTAGCACTTGTACTTCCGGAGATATGTTGACAAAAACTAGATATGTCGATACAAACTATATACGCAAAACATCAACGAAATTTAGCATCATTAACGGTTGATATCGCTTTTGTTTATAACTTCCAAATCCATTTGTATTTTTCACCGAAACTTTGCAGACAGTCGCAAATACATATTTCCTACTGAAGTACCAATTTTCAGTGTTTCAGCTCTCATACTTCTGGAGATTTATCGATACAAACTAAATACGCAAAACATCAACGAAATTTAGCGCGATTTAAGTTTGATATCGCTTTTGTTTATAACTTGCATGTTTATACGCATTTTTCAGCGAAACTTTTCAGACAGTCGCAAATACATATTTTCTACTGAAGTACCAAGTTTCAATATTTTAGCTTTTGCACTTCCGGAGATATGTTGATACAAACTAAATAAGTAAAACATCAATGAAATTTAGCGCAATTTAAGGTTGATATCGCTTTTGTTTATAACTTCTACATTTATACGAATTTTTCAGCGAAACTTTACAGAAAGTCGCATAGACACTTTTTCTACTGAAGTACTTATTTTATGTGTTTCAGCTTTCATACTTTCAAAGATATGTCGATACATACTAAATACGCAAAACATCAACGAAATTAAGCGCGATTTCAGGTTGATATCGCTTTTGTTTATAACTTCCACATTTATACAAATTTGTCAACGAGACTTTTCAGAAAGTCGCATAGACACTTTTTCTAGTGAAGTACAAATTTTAAGTGTTTCGGACTAAATAAGCAAAACATCAACAAAATTTAGCGCAATTTAAGTTTGATATCGCTTATGATTATTACTTCCATATTTATGCGAATTTCTCTGCGAAACTTTACAGACATTCGCAGAGACACTTTTTCTACTGAACTAGCAAGTTTAAGTATTTAAGCTCTTGTACTTCCGGAGATATGTCGATACAAACGAAATACGCAAAACATCAACAAAATTAAGCGCGATTTAAGGTGGATATCGCTTTTGTTTATAACTTCCACATTTACCCGAATTATTTAGCGAAACTTCGCAGACACTCGCAGAGACACATTTTCTACTGAACTAGTAAGTTTCAGTATTTCAGCTATTGTACTTCCAGAGATATGTCGATACAAACAAAATACGCAAAACATCAACAAAATTAAGCGCGATTTAAGGTTGATATCGCTTTTGTTTATAACTTCCACATTTATACGAATTATTACGCGAAACTTTGCAGACACTCGCAGAGACACATTTTCTACTGAACTACCAAGTTTAAATATTTCACCTTTTGTACTTCCGGAGATATGTCGATACAAACTGAAGTAATAACGAAGGTCCAACAAAACGCAAATCACTCTGGAGTAAAAACAGAGGTCCAAAGAAACGCAAATCACTCTGTCCGTAAATCACAAAGTCCTCTGTCAGCTTTCAAAGCAGATCTCTACGTTCGTCACACGTGCACTTACTTCGCACCGTTTCGTTGAAGACGGTAAGAGACCCGTTTTTATTAGGCTGAGGCACACCTAATTTACATGCGTGCAATGTGACTTCGCGAGACTTCGCGTGAACCGTACGTAATAAAGGTTTACGGACGCCATGTTGAATTCTTTTCCTTCATCCGCAGCGCACAGGATAGACAAACACGAGGACGTTTCGCAGGTAAGCCCCCTTCACGTTCCCCACACTTCCCCCTGATCTCATGATCACAGAGATGGCAGGGAGGCATCGATCGCATTCGCCGGTTGCTTCTTCGGAGGGGGACAACGCAAGCCTCATCTTCGCTTGTGCTGTCGTCCGTGGTCTGAGGGTCGATAAACACCGCGTCCGCTGGGATACTGCTGATATCCGAGTCACTCTTCGATGGGGCTGCTGCAAGCCAGAGCGATGCCTCACTGCTCTCTAACTCCGACTCACTCTTGTCGTCCAGTGATGGTTGCGTAGCTAACCGTAGGTCTCTAATGTGACGGAGCATACCGTCGACCCGCACCGCCTGTGGGCTGATTACCTCAATGACGCATCCAATTCCGTATTTCGTTGTACACTTGCCACGCGGGTTCTTAATCCAGACGACACCCCTTTTTTTCAGTTTCTCTCTGGTTACTTCCAGTTCGGGCAGCGGGTTAGTCTCTATGCCTTTCACCCTGACGTGATACTCGTGCAAGGTGTCAGCCGGCGCTGTAGAGGGTGAAACATTATCCTTTGGGGTTACGTTATACAGGTAGACTGCCTCAAATACCGTGCAGCCCATCCTGGCCGCGATTGTTTTGACGGTTCTGTGATTCCGCTCGATGACCCCATTTCCACTCGGTACGTGGGCGCATCGAAACCTCAGGTATACTCCCCAGCCATCAGCAAACTTTCTGAACTGCTCACTGGTGAATGCAGCGCCATTGTCGGTTAATATCTCCGTTGGGGGGGCCACGCTCAAGAAAAATACTGTTTAACTGACGGACGATGATGGCTGCATCTTGCCGGAGCAGCATGTGCCATATCACAAACCTGGATGGACCGCAATCAATGAGAGTCAGGAAATCCTCGCCGTTGTGGTGAGTAATATCGATCGTCAGCCGGCTCCAATGGCTTTTCACTCCCAGCTTTCCTTTCTCCCAGCGAACAGGTGCTGGATCAATGGATTGGCATGCTACACAGTCTTTGACCACTTTCCTGACGTCTGCCCTCTGTACTCCTGGTTCAACAAACTTAGCGAAATATAGGATCCGCTTGTACCCCAGGGTGCCCGGTTTGTTGGTGGACATCTTTGATGTGATTAGATCGAACGGGGCTCACGGAAGCGGTGCAGGTGGGCTGCATGGGTTCAATAGTCTTTCTTATGGCATCAAGCCATCTTTGAGGTACTCTCGTCAAACAATCTGCTTTGTTCAGGCTGGATTTGACCAGGGACACCTCTATTGACAGCGCGTATTCGTTCACCAGCTTCATGATCGTGTTGAGCCGCCGTCGGATGAGCATCTCGCTCGTGGCTTTGGTTCGTACTCTGGCCCTCCTGGTGAGAGTATCTGAAATCCACTTATGGACACAAGCAGAATCTGTGAATAGTCGCAGGGTGGTCGTCTTCAAAAGGATTGCCAAGTTTATCCCATTGATAACTGCATCAAGTTCTGCCAGGTTTAGGTGCTGGGAGTCCTTTTCTGGGCATAACCAGCAAACGTCTTCCACCACCATTCCATCATGGACCACCAATATGCCAATGGTGAGAGAGCTTGCATCAACCCACACACTAAGGTTCTGGCTGTCGATGCACCATCTGCCCCGCGCTGGGTCTTCCTTGTGCACTCTGGTGAGGACCTCCTTGAGCATTGTATTGAGAGGCGCATCATGTGTTTTGTCATCCCATCCAGTGGTGACGTCGGAGGCTCTCTGCTTGATAAACGCCACCGCAACACGAAGCCAGCCGCCCACATGAAGGTGTCCAACTAACTTTCCGCGCAAGAAAAATACGTTTCGTCATGTGACGACACAAGGCATGTCCTGGGTTTCATTTCCTTTTTCCAATACAGAACGTCATCTTCCTCCCAGACCTGCAAACCAAGTACCCGTGCGCCATCCCGTAGCCTTTCCGGTTCCTTGCTGAGAAAGCCAAAGTTGTAGATATGCTCCCTCACGCGCGCCGCAGATACAATTTCCTCGTCCACGTACACGTCATCAATATATGCAGATGTTGCCTGCTGAATTCGCTCATCCTTAGTCAGAATGGCGTCAACAATCATTTGCATAATTGATGGCGCCACATTAAGTCCAAATCCCATCCGGGTTAGGCAATACCTTTTCCCCTTGATGAGCACCGTTTGATAGGGCCATAGTGATCTGTGTACACGCGCTTGAAAGTATGCTTTGCGAAGATCCAGTACAGATACATTAGATCCCGCTTGCGCCATTCCCTCAACTTTTCAGTGCATACGTCCGCGCGAGCTGTAAAAGGGTCCACATGCTCATTCAATTCCCAATAGTCGAGCACCGGCCTCACCTTCTGCTTATTCTGTTGGATAACCGCCATTAACGGGATCAGGCACTTTGAGGAACCCAATTCCTTCTCTGAATAATGAACTAGCCATCCATTACTAATCCAAGTTTGTAGTTCTTTGTCGTATTCTGCACGAGCTCCGGGGGGAATTTTGTATTCTGACACCTTATTGCATAATTTCTCTGGTGGCTGCTCCTCCGACCACTTCTAGGAGGCTGTCCAGGACTTTGTGCGCTGGTCGAATTCTGCACAAAAATCAGGCTGTTCCAACTTCATGGCTGCACTCAGAGCAAGGCCGCTTTTGCGAAATGTGCCCTACCCTCACCATTAATGCGTATACCACCCAATTCCTTGATGACATCCATTCCCAGGCGCAGGTCATAACCGAGCAGGTCACTGTTTACAACCAAGGCTCGTACAGTTACTGTGGGCCCATCGCCGACACCTGTGCCAATGATGCTAACGCCACAAGAAGTAATCGAGCCACCGCCAACCGTCAATACCGGGACCCTTTTCTCATCCCATGCGTCACAGCATGCCTTGCACACGAGGGTCTGCGTGCACCCGGTGTCTACGAGCGCGAAGCGCTCACACCCGTTTACGCGCATGCTCACTGCGGGTAGCACCTTATTAGGCGACGATCTGGGAAGAAGACTGGCGCTATAGCTTACTCCTCTTGCCCGTTTCCCGCACAACCTCTTGTCACATTACCCAGCTTGTTGCACCGGTAGCAACGCATGCATTTTAACGTTCCTCGATCGGGCGCATCCTTTGCACCGCTTCGGCTTCGGCTTCGGCAGTCTCTTGAAAAATGGTTTGGCCCGCCATATTTGTAACATCTCACGTCTTCTGTTGGTGGTGAAGATGCTTCCGCAGCTGCCGAAACCGGCTCCGTGTCCTCTTTCAAAATGTTTCGGGCTCTGGCCAACAACTCGTCAAGCCCAATCTCACTGAGTCTGGACGATGCTCGCAGCAGTCTGCTGGCACTGTCTGGGAGTCCAGTCAGAAAGCGCATCCCAGTATTCGCTTGCTTGTTCCACCGAACGGCGCGGCTAGCCTCCTCAAATAGATGTCTACAGTCTCATCTAGCCCAAGCCGCCGTTCGGTGAACTGCCTCCAGGCGACGAAAGGGTCCACAGCAAAAGCTGCGTATAGCGCCTGCCTAACTTCCTCCAGGCCTGGTTCGTCTCCGAGCTGCTGATACACCGAATATGCTCCTTTGGTCAGCCTCAGCGGGATGACCAGTGCAGGATCCTTTATCTTGCAAAGTCTGCAGACGTGCTCGGCTTTCTCCCACCACTCGACTACAGAGGGTCCGGAGGGGGAGCCGTCGAACTCGGGTAATAATCTCAAGTCGAATTTGTCCATGGCCGAAATAGCTTGAAGTAATAACGAAGGTCCAACAAAACGCAAATCACTCTGGAGTAAAAAACGAAGGTCCAAAGAAATGCAAATCACTCTGTCCGTAGATCACAAAGTCCTCTGTCAGCTTCCAAAGCAGATCTCTACGTTCGTCACACGTGCACTTACTTCGCACTGTTCTGTTGAAGACGGTAAGAGACCAACTTTTATTAGGCTGAGGCACACCTAATTTGCATGCATGCAATGTGACTTTGCGAGACTCCGCGTGAACCGTACGTAATAAAGGTTTACGGACGCCATGTTGAATTCTTTTCCTTCATCTGCAGCGCACAGGACAGACGAACACGAGAACGTTTCGTAGGAAAGCCCCCTTCACGTTCCCCACAGCAGGTTACATACTAATGCATTTAATTTTATCTGCAGGTTTTTAGAAGCAGATTACATACTTACTAATGCATTAAATTTTTTCTGCAGCTGTTTGGAAGAGGATTACATACTGATCCCTTTAATTGTTTCTACCTGTTTTTGGAAGCAGATTAGATACTTTCTAATACATTTAATTTTTTTTGCAGGTTTTTGGAAGCAGATTAGATACTTACTAACACATTTAATTTTTTCTGCAGGTTTTTAGAAGCAGATTACATACTTACTAATACATTAAATTTTTTCTGCAGCTGTTTGGAAGAGGATTACATACTGATCCCTTTAATTGTTTCTACCTGTTTTTGGAAGCAGATTAGATACTTTCTAATACATTTAATTTTTTTTGCAGGTTTTTGGAAGCAGATTAGATACTTACTAACACATTTAATTTTTTCTGCAGGTTTTTAGAAGCAGATTACATACTTACTAATACATTAAATTTTTTCTGCAGCTGTTTGGAAGAGGATTACATACTGATCCCTTTGATTGTTTCTACCTGTTTTTGGAAGCAGATTAGATACTTTCTAATACATTTAATTTTTTTTGCAGGTTTTTGGAAGCAGATTACACACTTACTAATACATTTTTTTTTTTCTGCAAGGTTTTTGAAGCAGATTACATACTTACTAATACATTAACTTTTTTTGCAGATTTTTGAAAGCAGATTACATACTAATGCATTTAATTTTTTCTGCAGGTTTTTGGAAGCAAATTACATACTAATACATTGACTTTTTCTGCAGCTTTTTACAAGCAGATTACATACTAATACATTTAATTTTTTTTAAAGCTTTTTGGAAGCAGATTATATACTGATCTATTTAATTGTTTCTACCTGTATTTAGAAGCAGATTAGATACTTACTAATAAATTTGATTTTTTCTGCAGCTTTTTGCAAGTAGATTAAATATTATTAGATGTAATTTTTTCTGCAGGCTTTTATAAGCAGATTACATACTGACTAATACATTTAATTTTTTCTGCAGCTTTTTGCAAGCAGATTACATATTAATACATTTAATTTTTCTGCAGGCTTTTAGAAGCAGATTACATACTTACTAATATATTTAATTTTTTCTGGAGATTTTTGCAAGCAGATTACATACTAATGCATGTAATTTTTTCTGCAAGTTTTTTGAAGCAGATTACATACTGATCCATTTAATTGTTTCTACCTGTTTTTTAAAGCAGATTATATACTAACTAATACAGATTACATACTTACTAATACATTTAATTTTTTCTGCAGCTTTTTGCAAGCAGATTACATACTTATTAATACATTTAATTTTTTCTGGAGATTTTTGCAAGCAGATTACATACTAATACATTGATTTTTTTCTGCAGGCTTTTGGAAGCATATTACTTACTAATACATTTAATTTTTTCTGCAAGCTTTAAAAAGCAGATTACATACTAATGCATTTAATTTTTTCTACATGCTGTTGGAAGCAGATTACATACTGATGTATTTAATTTTTCTGCAGGTTTTTGGAAGACTATTACATTCTGATCCATTTAATTGTTTCTACCGGTTTTTAGAAGCAGATTACATACTTACGAACACCTTAAATTTTTTCCTTCAGCTGTTTGCAAGTAGATTGCATACTAATGAATTTAATTTTTTCTTCAGGTTTTTAGAAGCAGATTACATACTTACTAATACATTTAATTTTATCTGCAGGTTTTTGGAAGCAGATCACATACTAGTACATTTAATTTTTCCTGCAAGATTTCCAAGCAAATCAATGTAATTGTTTCTACCTGTTTTTTGAAGCATAATTACTAATTACTAATTTATTCTTCAGGTTTGGGAAGCACATTACACATTTAATTTTATTCTGCAGCTATTAGCAAGTAGATTACATACTAATGAATTAAATCTTTTCCGCAGGTTTTTGGAAGCAGACTACATACTTACTAACACGTTTAATTTTTCTGCAGCTTTTTTCAAGCATGTTACATACTAATGCATTTGATGTTTTCTGCAGGTTTTTGGAAGACTATTACATTCTGATCTATTTAATTGTTTCTACCGGTATTTAGAAGAAGATTACATACTTACTAATACATTTAATTTTTTCTGCAACTTTTTGCAAGCAGATTACATACCGATTCGTTTAATTGTTTCTACCGTTTTTCTTGAAGCAGATTAGATACTTACTAATGAATTTAATTTTTTCTGCAGGCTTTTGTAAGCAGATTACATACTTACTAATACATTTTATTTTCTGCCGCTATTTGGAAGCAGATAACATACTTACTAATACATTTAATTTTTTCTGCCGGCTTTTAAATGCAGATTACATACTTACTAATACATTTAATTTTTTTCTGCAGGTTTTCGGTAGCAGATTGTATACTTACTAATACATTTAATTTTTTTCTGCAGGTTTTTTGAAGCAGATCACATACTTACTAATACACTTTAGCCTTTTGCAAGCAGATTACATACTAATGCATTTCCTTTTTCGTCAGGTTTTTAGAAGTAGATTACATACTGATCCATTTAATTGTTTCTACAGTTTTTAGAGAAGATTAAATACTTACTAATACATTTAATTTTTTCTGCAGGTTTTTGAAGCAGTTCACATACTAATACATTTAATTTTTTCTGCAAGTTTTTCAAGCAAATTACATAAGGATCAATGTAATTGTTTCTACCTGTTTTTGGAAGCAGATTAGATACTTAATTAAATGAATTTAATTTTTTCTGTAGGCCTTTGTAAGCAGATTACATACTTACTAATACATTTTTTTTCTGCCGCTTTTTGGAAGCAGATAACATACTTACTAGCTTTTTGCTAGTAGATTACATACTTATGAATTTAATTTTTTCTGCAGACATTTAAAAGCAAGTTACATACTTACTAATACATTTAATTTTTCTGCCGGCTTTTGGAAGCAGATTACATACTAATGCATTTAATTTTTCTGCAGGTTTTTCGAAGCAGATTACATACTAATGCATTAAATTTTTTCGGCAGGTTTTTCGAAGCTGATTACATACTAATGCATTTTATTTTTTCCTGCAGGCTTTTGGAAGCAGATTACATACTGATGCATTTAATTTTTTCTGCAGGTATTTCGAAGCAGATTACATACTAATGCATTTAATTTTTTCTGCAGGTATTTCGAAGCAGATTACATACTAATGCATTTAATTTTTTCTGCAGGCTAGTGGAAGCATATTACATACTGATGCATTTAATTTTTTCTGCAGGTTTTTGGAAGCAGATTACATACTAATGCATTTAATTTTTTCTGCAGGTTTTTCGAAGCAGATTACATACTAATGCATTTAATTTTTTCTGCAGGTATTTCGAAGCAGATTACATACTAATGCATTTAATTTTTTCTGCAGGCTTTTGGAAGCAGATTACATACTGTCAGAAAAAGTTAGGGGCACTCACCTTTCAACGGCCACTGACGGAGTGACTTGAGACCAAGAAGCGAGTGCCTTGCTTGCAGTTGTTTTTATTCCATGATCAACGTCACGTGTCACTTGTCTGCCATAAATACAGGCTGGTGCACACGTTACGGGCGTTAATTTTTCTACTTTTTCTTCCCTTCTTTGCCGGCTTTGTTCTTAGGCAAGTGTTGTTTTCCTTGGCTAAGATCTCTCTTATTCAGATCTTTAACGATCTATAATTTCCCGAAATTTACTTCTACAACTACCTGACCTAGCACAGGAATACACAGTGCGAGGTCGCAACATCGGCAATCTGTTGCAACCATATCAAGGTAAGGCGTTTTCCTTCTTTTTCTCTGCTTCGTCAGTTGCCGTTGTTGGATTAAGTCGTTTTCATGTTTTCCTGTTAAGGTTAGCACCCCCCCCCCTCTCGTGCCGGTACTTCCCACTGGAAATCGGCACACTTTGCAACAGATTAGTGTTTAATGTACTAGTGAATCTCTTTTATCCCTGAATCACTGCTCTTTACCACATGGAGTCTAAACAACATCCTTCACTATTGGATGAACAGAGAGTAACGAGAACTTTGGTAGATCTGACGCTTGAGAATCTCAGTTCTCTTCAACCTCTTGAGAGAAGTGTGTTTGAGCTCCACAAATGTGACATTCTCCAGTGGTTACAGGAACTTTTACGACTGGATAAGGCTATAACTGAGAGTTCCTCACAATTAGAAGTGAGAGAGCGATTGAAAGACAGCTTTTTATATAGAACGAATATAAATAAAGCATTGTCAGAACTGGATGCCTCATTGCCTTGTCTTGATGTCATCACCCCTGTAATGACGTCAACTCCATCTCATGCTGTGCCACCAGCTGGGATCGAGTTGGCTAGGCCTAAGATAACATGTCCGACCTTTAATGGACTCGATAAGGCCAATAAATTTGCCCTCCGTGACTTTTTGACGCGGTTTGAATTTTGTACGGCTGGACTAACTACAGACAAGGAACGATTAATATGCCTCAAGGCTTATGTTGTGGGTCGGCCTTTCCATTTGATCCATCATCTATCGGAAAGTGACCGGAACTACCATGTGGCTGTCAACATTTTAAAAGGGGAATATTGGGACAAGGAAGCGATTCGAGAAGAGATCTTCAAGAGAATCTTAAATTTCACGCCCAAAGTTGATGAGTCCTACCAACAGATAAAGGAATATCTTTCCCAGGTTCATTATGAGCTGGGGGAACTGGATAATGATTACGGATATGATTTTTTGTTTGAGGGTTCGGGAAGTGGAGCCTTGGTGGCACATATTTTGTTTGAGGGAATTCCTGGGGAGATAAGGGCTGAGCTTGTTAGGGTATCAAACAGTCCCTATCCTAGCTTAGGTTGTATTTTACAAGGTAGTAAGGATGTCATAAAAGCATTACTTCGGGTTCGTCCAGCTTTGAAACCTCGAATGAACTCTAGTGTACGAATTAAGGGTAGGGTTCCTAATTGGACAAAGGATGTGACCAAGGGATCAGGCTTGGAAACTTTTCATGCAGATCTTGACGTTGCAGACATACAGTATTGCAATTTTTGTGCTAGGAATGGGCATAACAGCCTCAATTGCGGGATTTATCCTTCTTATGATGAGCGCCTGATGCGTTGCGGACAACTCGGGATATGCGAATTTTGCACAGTCACAGGCCATGATGGTGAATCCTGTCCTGGTGTTAAAGGATTCAGATATCCTTGCGAGGTTTGCAGATCTCGGAGGCACCACTCCTCTATGTGTCCTCGTGTTAAACCAGAGAAAACCCAAACAAGCACCAGTGTCAGCACTGGGATGGGAGACGCACAGAATATTCTCCCCATGGTAAAGATCACTATCAAAAGGGGTAAATACTCTGTGTCTTTTAATTGCCTAGTTGATTCTGGCAGTCAAAGATCATATTTCTCAAGGGAAGTATTGGATCATCTGAAGTGTGACCCCAAGAGCACGGAGGAGGTGGCTATGGAGGTTGTGACCTTTGTGGGGAGGAGACGCCGGAAGTTCAAGCAGGTGACGGCCATAGTGGAGTTGTTCCCGGGAATTTCCCCCCAGCTGCCCATTCTCATTGATGAGAAATTAAATCTTTCCCATAAGGTGTCTGACTTAGCATTGGTCTGGCAAAACCTCAAAGAAAGGTATGAATTGGCAGCAGAGACGGGAGGTGGCTGTGTTCAGTTGTGGGGTCTCATGGGAGTGGATTTGATTCAATATATGCACCCTGTCAGGGTCGTAAGATGTATGAACGGCATTGCATGGCAGACTCCTGCAGGAATTATCCCTATTGGAAACACTAATCATTTCCTATATGATGAACAGATCAGTCCCATCAACACAATTGTCCATGTTCGGGACTATGATCGGACGATCAGGGGTCATTCATGCCCCAATTCCCTCGTGCACAGCATTATGAATCCTGCACCTTCCTATTTGGATCCTTTTGCGGATGTGTTTGAGGAGAGTTCAGTGGATAGGGGATTGGAGTGGATGTTCAGCTTGGAGTCTCTAGGCCTCCCTGACACGGAAACGATCTCAGATTATGATCATCAGAAGGTGGAGGAATTCATGCGTAATATTGTGTTCCAGGATGGTCATTACCTGGTGAAACTGCCATGGCATGAAGACAAAATACGGCGTGTCCAATCAAATCATCATGTAGCCCTCAAGGTTTTGGACAGGGTAGTGGGAAATTTAGAGAAGAGAAACCTCTACCAGGAATATGTAAAGGTGTTTGAGGACCAGGAGAATGAGGGAATAATTGAACCCTTAGAATGCCCACCTGAAAGATATAAGGACTATGTGTGGGTCCCTCATAGACCAGTTTTTAAAAACGAGGACACCAGCACGACCAAAATCCGACCGGTCTTCAACTGTTCTTTCAAGACTGGGAGTTTTGTTTCCCTCAATGACGCAGCCTATCCTGGGGTTAATTTGACAGAAGACATGCTAAATCTGACACTACGTTTCAGGACAAATAAGTATGTCCTTCTGGCGGACATCAGAAAGGCATTTCTGATGATTCGCTTGGCATGTGATTCGGACAAAAACAAATTTTGCTTTTTTCTGAAAAAGGGTGACCAATTAAAGTGCTACCGGTACACAACAATTTTATTCGGATTTAATGCTAGTCCATTTATCCTGAATTGTGTACTAAAGTATCATGCTAGCCGCTTTCCATTGGATAGTTGCTCCGAGATGCTGCTATCGCACTTTTATGTGGACAACCTTATAAAAACTAGCAACTCTACAAATGAGTTAATAACCCTGTATTCACAGGCGGTGGAGAGACTCCAGAGAGGAGGTTTCGAACTTCAGTCATGCAACTCTAATAATGCTAAATTACAAAAATTGATGGAAGAAAAAGGCAGGCTTGCAGATCACAAGTGCCCTTGGGAAAAGGTCTTGGGGTATCGTTATAACCCCCAAGCCGATACTATCAGCATCGCCTACCATAAATGTGACCCTGGAAGGGAAACCAAGAGACGTATATTGTCTGATGCCTCCAAAGTGTTTGATCCTCTTTCCTTATGCCTACCAGTCACGATACAAGCTCGGATTTTCATCAGCGAGTTGTGGAAGATGGGGGTGGGTTGGGATGAGATTATACCCAAGGAATTACAGTCTCGATGGGCATCCCTTTCCAAGGAATTGTCTGACCTTGGCTCCATTAATTTTAAAAGACAAACCTTACGCGAGGGTGTGGAGACCAATTTATTTTTATTCTGCGATGCCTCTAAGGGGGCATATGGATTTGCAGCCTATGCCACTCAGAAGGGTCTTTCTTCTTTAATTTTTTCCAAGGCCAAGGTAGCACCACTTAAATCGAAGACCTTGCCTACCCTGGCAGTGTTTTTGGCTATCAAGTGTCTTCCAACCTTGTTGAAGGCATATTCTGGAGTGCCTATTAAAAATGTGTATGTTGCTGGGGATGCACAGGTTGTTCTGTCTTGGTTATTAACCAAGCAAACCAACAACAAAAATACCTTTGCCAAAAACCGATTAAAGGACATTGCTCAATTAGAGGCTGAATTGACATCCGAATTTAAGATATCCATTCAATACAAATACGTACCTACAGGACAGAATCCTGCTGATTTGATAACCAGAGGATTGTCCACTGCTAAACTGACGGCAAAATTAGAATTCTGGACTTCAGGACCGTCTTGGGTGAAGGAAGAACCGACTGTTTGGCCTGAGAATGCCTTAAACTGCTTAAGTCCTGCAAGTAGAAGAATTGTCTCCTCCGTATATTGCACGGCAGCGAGTGATCTGAACGAACCTATTGTCCCGTTTGGAAGGTATTCAGAATTGTCAAAACTTGTGAATGTTACGGCCTATGTGTTTAGGTTCGTTAATAATTTGAGGGAGAATGAAGTGGATCCTATAACGGCGGCTCGAACCCACCTAATAAAGATAATGCAGAAGCAGTCCTTCTTGGAAGAATTGGAGTACTTGAAGAAACCTTCTGGAAGGGCAGTTCCACTGAGGGTGGGCAAATTGGATCTGTTTTTGGACAAGGATGGAGTGATTCGTTCAGGGGGAAGGATTGGTAAAGTGTCAGTGTATGAGTATGAAGTTATCAATCCTATCCTGATAGCCAAGGACCACCCGTTGACCAGCCTCATCATATTGGACTGTCACAAGCATTGTAAACACCTTGGTGTTTCAACAACATTAAATAAGGTAAGAATGTGTGGGTATTGGATACCCCAAGGCAGACAGGCTGTAAAAAGGGTTTTATCGGGTTGTGCCCTGTGCCAAAAATTTAACACTGTACCCTTCACCTACCCAAGAATGACCGATTTACCCAAGCATCGAGTCAATATGGTGAAACCTTTCTTACATACAGGAATGGATTTTACAGGTCATCTGTGGGTTCTGAGCGGTGGAGAAAGGACGAAGATGTACATTCTCGTGTTCACATGTTTGGAGGTGCGGGCAGTACATTTGGAACTGGTCGAGGACATGACGGCCCACTCCTTTTTGATGGCGTTCATCAGATTCACCAACACTTATGGCATACCATCACATGTGTACAGTGACAATGCCAAGTCCTTTGTTGCAGGATGTAACATAATTCATGACGCATTCTCATCCAGTGAATTTAAGGAGAGTTTGGGGAATTGTGTAATTCAGCACATTAAAATACCTCTACACTCTCCCTGGTGTGGAGGTGTTTGGGAGCGACTGATTAAGACTATAAAATCCTGTCTATATAAATTGATTGGTCGCGCCAGCTACACTTATTTCAATCTCTTGACCATCCTCTCTGATGTACAGAATGCTATCAATGACCGACCGTTGACCTACAGAGGCTCGGCGGATCCAGGTTTGGAGATCATAACGCCTAACCATTTTTTGCACCCGACAGTCAACCCCAGAATAATATTAAGACTGAACAATTGGAGCATCTACCAGGTTGAACCTCCCTCCAGAAGACAACTGTTGGACTCCTTGACTGCAAGAGATGAAACATTAGAGAGGTTCAGAAGGATTTGGTACCAGGACTACTTGTTGAGTCTAAGGGAACATGCTCAAAAGCAACCGAGCAAAGCTGCATCTGGAGTCAGTGTTGGGGAGATTGTAATAGTTAAGGTGCCCAATAAGTCTAGACCATTTTGGGTCTTGGGTAGAGTCACATGTCTTTACCCAGGAGATGATGGACTGATTAGATCGGCTCAAATCAAGCGAGGAGATGGATCTTTGCAGACTCATTCTCTAAAACACCTCCATCCCTTGGAATTATCTATCGAGGAGCATGTTAATTGTCCTGCTTCACTGCCGCGGAATCAGGATGGCTCTGTTGAACCTGATGACCATCCATCCACTCATTTAGGAGATGATTTTCCAGCTGACGACAGCTGTCGCATTTGGATTTGTCCTGGTTGTAACCAACCAGACGATGGTAGTGCCATGGTGTGTTGTGACCAATGTGATTATTGGTACCATTTTCATTGCGTGGATATGTGTCAACCTCCACCAGTCGAGGAAGGTTGGTATTGTCCGAATTGCCTGGACCAGAGAGACGACTAACTAGTCAACCTCTCTGACCTGATTATAGTGATTAATATTTATTTATTTATTTATTTATTTATTTTTTTTTTTTTTTTTTGAGATGGGAGTGTGTCAGAAAAAGTTAGGGGCACTCACCTTTCAACGGCCACTGACGGAGTGACTTGAGACCAAGAAGCGAGTGCCTTGCTTGCAGTTGTTTTTATTCCATGATCAACGTCACGTGTCACTTGTCTGCCATAAATACAGGCTGGTGCACACGTTACGGACGTTAATTTTTCTACTTTTTCTTCCCTTCTTTGCCGGCTTTGTTCTTAGGCAAGTGTTGTTTTCCTTGGCTAAGATCTCTCTTATTCAGATCTTTAACGATCTATAATTTCCCGAAATTTACTTCTACAACTACCTGACCTAGCACAGGAATACACAGTGCGAGGTCGCAACATCGGCAATCTGTTGCAACCATATCAAGGTAAGGCGTTTTCCTTCTTTTTCTCTGCTTCGTCAGTTGCCGTTGTTGGATTAAGTCGTTTTCATGTTTTCCTGTTAAGGTTAGCACCCCCCCCCCCCTCTCGTGCCGGTACTTCCCACTGGAAATCGGCATTAATGCATTTAATTTTTTCTGCAGGTTTTTGGAAGCAGATTACGTACTAATGAATTTAATTTTTTCTGCAGGAATTTGGAAGCAGATTACATACTAATGCATTTAATTTTTTCTGCAGGCTTTTGGAAGCAGATTACATACTAATGCATTTAATTTTTTCTGCAGGTTTTTGGAAGCAGATTACGTACTAATGAATTTAATTTTTTCTGCAGGTATTTCGAAGCAGATTACATACTAATGCATTTAATTTTTTCTGCAGGTTTTTGGAAGCAGATTACATACTAATGAATTTAATTTTTTCTGCAGGAATTTGGAAGCAGATTACATACTAATGCATTTAATTTTTTCTGCAGGTTTTTCGAAGCAGATTACATACTAATGCATTAAATTTTTCTGCAGGCTTTTAGAAGGAGATTGCATTCTAATGCCTTAAATTTTTTCGACAGGTTTTTGGAAGCAGATTACATACTGCTCTATTTAATTGTTTCTACCTTATTTTGGAAGCAGATTAGATACTTACTAAAAAATTTGATTTTTACTGCAGCTTTTTGCAAGTAGATTACATACTAATGGATTTTATTTTTTCTGCAGGTTTTTCTAAGCAGATTACATACCTACTAATACATTTTATTTTTTCTGCAGGTTTTCGGTAGCAGATTGTATACTTTCTAATACATTTAATTTTTTCTGCAGGCTTTTGGAAGCAGCTTACATACTAATTCATTACATTTTTCTGCAGGTTTTTGGAAGCAGATTACATACTAATGCATTTAATTTTTTCTGCAGGTTTTTCGAAGCAGATTACATACTAATGCATTTAATTTTTCTGCAGGCTTTTGGAAGCAGATTACATACCGATCCATTTGATTGTTTCTACTTGTTTTTCGAAGCAGATTAGATACTTACTAATACATCTAATTTTTTCTGCAACTTTTTGGAAGCAAATTACATACAGATCAATTTTATTGTTTCTACAGGTTTTAGAAGCAGATTACATACTTACTAATACATTTAATTTTTTCTTCAGGTTTTTGTAAGTAGAGTACATACTAATGAATTTAATTTTTTCTGCAGCATTTTGCAAGCAGATTACATACCAAGGCACTTAATTTTTTCTGCAGGCTTTTTGAAGCAGATTACATACTTTCTAATACATGAAATGTTTTCTGCAGGTTTTTGGGAGCAGATTACATACTAATGCATTTAATTTTTTCTGCAGGTTTTTGGGAGCAGATTACGTACTGATCTATTTAATTGTTTTACTTGTTTTAAGGAGCAGATTACATACTTACTAATAAATTTAATTTATTCTTCAGGTTGGGGTAGCACATTACATACTAACTAACACATTTAATTTTATTCTGCAGCTTTTAGCAAGTAGATTACATACTAATGAATAAAATCTTTTCCGCAGGTTTTTGGAAGCAGACTACATACTTACTAACACGTTTCAATTTTCTGCAGCTTTTTTCAAGCATGTTACATACTAATGCATTTGATTTTTTCTGCAGGTTTTTGGAAGACTATTGCATTCTGATCTATTTAATTGTTTCTACCGGTATTTAGAAGAAGATTACATACTTACTAATACATTTAATTTTTTCTGCAACTTTTTGCAAGCAGATTACATACCGATTCGTTTAATTGTTTCTACCGTGTTTCTTGAAGCAGATTAGATACTTACTAATGAATTTAATTTTTTCTGCTGGCTTTTGTAAGCAGATTACATACTTACTAATACATTTTTTTCTGCCGCTTTTTGGAAGCAGATAACATACTTACTAATACATTTAATTTTTTCTGCAGCTTTTTGCAAGCAGATTACATACTAATGCATTTAATATTTCTGCAGGTTTTTGTAACCCGCTTTAATACCGATCCATTTAATTGGTTCTACCTTATTTTGGCAGTAGATTCGATACTAACTAATCAGTTTGATTTTTCCTGCAGCTTTTTGCTAGTAGATTACATACTTATGAATTTAATTTTTTCTGCAGACATTTAAAAGCAGATTACATACTTACTAATACATTTAATTTTTTCTGCAGCTTTTTGCAAGCAGATTACCTACTAATACATTCAATTTTTCTGCCGGCTTTTGGAAGAAGATTACATACTAATGCATTTTATTTTTTCCTGCAGGCTTTTGGAAGCAGATTACATACTATTGCATTTAATTTTTCTGCAGGCTTTTGGAAGCAGATTACATACTGATGCATTTAATTTTTTCTGCAGGTTTTTCAAAGCAGATTACATACTGATGCATTTTATTTTTTCTGCAGGCTTTTGGAAGCAGATTACATACTGATGCATTTAATTTTTTCTGCAGGCTTTTGGAAGCAGATTACATACTGATGCATTTAATTTTTTCTGCAGGTTTTTGGAAGCAGATTACATACTAATGAATTTAATTTTTTTCTGCAGGCTTTTGGAAGCAGATTACATACTAATGCATTTAATTTTTTCTGCAGGTTTTTCGAAGCTGATTACATACTAATGCATTTAATTTTTTCTGCAGGCTTTTGGAAGCAGATTACATACTAATGCATTTAATTTTTTCTGCAGGTTTTTCGAAGCTGATTACATACTAATGCATTTAATTTTTTCTGCAGGCTTTTGGAAGCAGATTACATACTAATGCTTTAAATTTTTTCGACAGGTTTTTGGAAGCAGATTACATACTAATGCTTTAAATTTTTTCGACAGGTTTTTGGAAGCAGATTACATACTAATGCTTTAAATTTTTTCGACAGGTTTTTGGAAGCAGATTACATACTGCTCTATTTAATTGTTTCTACCTTATTTTGGAAGCAGATTAGATACTTACTAATAAATTTGATTTTTACTGCAGCTTTTTTCAAGTAGATTACATACTAATGGATTTTATTTTTTCTGCAGGTTTGTGTAAGCAGATTACATACCTACTAATACATTTAATTTTTTCTGCAGGTTTTCGGTAGCAGATTGTATACTTACTAATACATTTAATTTTTTTCTGCAGGCTTTTGGAAGCAGCTTACATACTAATGCATTTAATTTTTTCTGCAGGCTTTTGAAAGCAGATTACATACTAATGCATTTAATTTTTTCTGCAGGTTTTTCGAAGCAGATTACATACTAATGCATTAAATTTTTCTGCAGGCTTTTGGAAGCAGATTACATACTACTGAAGTTAATTTTTTCTGCAGGCTTTTGGTAGCAGATTACATACCGATCCATTTGATTGTTTCTACTTGTTTTTCGAAGCAGATTAGATACTTACTAATACATCTATTTTTTACTGCAGCTTTTTGGAAGCAAATTACATACAGATCAATTTTTTTGTTTCTACAGGTTTTAGAAGCAGATTACATACTTACTAATACATTTAATTTTTTCTTCGGGTTTTTGCAAGTAGGGTACATACTAATGAATTTAATTTTTTCTGCAGGCTTTTGGAAGCAGATTACATACTGATCTATTTAATTGTTTCTACAGGTTTTTAGAAGCAGATTAAATACTTACTAATACATTTAATTTTTTAAGCAGGTTTTTGGTAGCAGATTACATATTTACTAATGCATTTTATTTTTTCAGCAGGTGTTTGGAAGTAGATTACATGTTTACTAATGCATTTAATTTTTTCTGCAGGTTTTTGGTAGCAAATTACATATTTGCTAATACATTTAATTTTTTCTGCAGGTGTTTGGAAGTAGATTACATGTTTACTAATGCATTTTATTTTTTCAGCAGGTGTTTGGAAGTAGATTACATATTTACTAATGCATTTTATTTCTTCAGCAGGTGTTTGGTAGCAGATTACATATTTACTAATGTATTTAATTTTTTCAGCAGGTGTTTGGAAGTAGATTACATGTTTACTAATGCATTTAATTTTTTAAGCAGGTTTTTGGAAGTAGATTACATGTTTACTAATGCATTTAATTTTTCAGCCGGTGTTTGGAAGTAGATTACATGTTTACTAATGCATTTAATTTTTTCTGCAGGTTTTTGGAAGCAGATTACATGTTTACTAATGCATTTAATTTTTTCTGCAGGTGTTTGGAAGTAGATTACATGTTTACTAATGCATTTAATTTTTTCTGCAGGCTTTTGAAAGCAGATTACATACTAATGCATTTAATTTTTTCTGCAGGTTTTTCGAAGCAGATTACATACTAATGCATTAAATTTTTCTGCAGGCTTTTGGAAGCAGATTACATACTACTGAAGTTAATTTTTTCTGCAGGCTTTTGGTAGCAGATTACATACCGATCCATTTGATTGTTTCTACTTGTTTTTCGAAGCAGATTAGATACTTACTAATACATCTATTTTTTACTGCAGCTTTTTGGAAGCAAATTACATACAGATCAATTTTTTTGTTTCTACAGGTTTTAGAAGCAGATTACATACTTACTAATACATTTAATTTTTTCTTCGGGTTTTTGCAAGTAGGGTACATACTAATGAAGTTAATTTTTTCTGCAGGCTTTTGGAAGCAGATTACATACTGATCTATTTAATTGTTTCTACAGGTTTTTAGAAGCAGATTAAATACTTACTAATACATTTAATTTTTTAAGCAGGTTTTTGGTAGCAGATTACATATTTACTAATGCATTTTATTTTTTCAGCAGGTGTTTGGAAGTAGATTACATGTTTACTAATGCATTTAATTTTTTCTGCAGGTTTTTGGTAGCAAATTACATATTTGCTAATACATTTAATTTTTTCTGCAGGTGTTTGGAAGTAGATTACATGTTTACTAATGCATTTTATTTTTTCAGCAGGTGTTTGGAAGTAGATTACATATTTACTAATGCATTTTATTTCTTCAGCAGGTGTTTGGTAGCAGATTACATATTTACTAATGTATTTAATTTTTTCAGCAGGTGTTTGGAAGTAGATTACATGTTTACTAATGCATTTAATTTTTTAAGCAGGTTTTTGGAAGTAGATTACATGTTTACTAATGCATTTAATTTTTCAGCCGGTGTTTGGAAGTAGATTACATGTTTACTAATGCATTTAATTTTTTCTGCAGGTTTTTGGAAGCAGATTACATGTTTACTAATGCATTTAATTTTTTCTGCAGGTGTTTGGAAGTAGATTACATGTTTACTAATGCATTTAATTTTTTCTGCAGGTTTTTGGAAGCAGATTACATATTTGCTAATGTATTTAATTTTTTCAGCAGGTTTTTGGTAGCTGATTACATAATTACTAATGCATTTAATTTTTTCAGCAGGTGTTTGGAAGTAGATTACGTGTTTACTAATGCATTTGATTTTTTCAGCAGGTTATTCGAAGCAGATTACATATTTACTAATGCATTTAATTTTTTCAGCAGGTGTTTGGAATCAGATTACATATTTACTAATGTATTTAATTTTTTCAGGAGGTTTTTGGTAGCAGATTACATATTTACTAATGCATTTTATGTTTTCAGCAGGTGTTTGGAAGTAGATTATGTGTTTACTAATGCATTTAATTTTTTCAGCAGGTTATTCGAAGCAGATTACATATTTACTAATGCATTTAATTTTTTCAGCAGGTGTTTGGAAGCAGATTACATATTTACTAATGCATTTAATTTTTTCAGCAGGTTTTTAGAAGCAGATTACATATTTACTAATGCATTTAATTTTTTCAGCAGGTGTTTGGAATCAGATTACATATTTATTAATGCCTTTAATTTTTTCAACAGGTTTTGGGAAGTAGATTACATACTACTAATGCATTTAATTTTTTCTGCATGTTTTTTTTTGAGCAAATTATATATTTACTAATGCATATAATTTTTTCAGCAGGTGTTTTGAAGCAGATTACATATTTACCAATGCATTTAATTTTTTCAGCAGGTGTTTGGAATCAGATTACATATTTACTAATGCATTTAATTTTTTCAGCAGTTGTTTGGAAGCAGATTACATATTTACTAATGAATTTAAATTATACAGCAGGTGTTTGGAATCAGATTACATACTTATAAATACATTTAATTTTTTCAGCAGGTTTTTGGAAGCATATTACATATTTACTAATGCATTTTATGTTTTCAGCAGGCTTTTTGAAGTCAGATTAAATACTTAATAATGCATGTTTCAGAGCAGATTACATACTTACTAACATATTCAATTTACTCAGCGGGCTTTTTTGAAGCAGAGTACATACTCATACATTTTATTATTTCAGCACGTTTTTTGGAAGCAAATGAATTACTTACTAATGCATGTAATTTTTTCAGCAGGCATTTTTGAAGCAGATGTAATACTTATTAATGAATTTTTTAGCAGGATTTTGTTGAGGCAGTTTACATACTTACTGGTCAAATTTTTTTTTTTAACAGGCCTTTTTGATGCAGAATAAACACTTAGTAATGCATTTTTTTGCAGTACACTTTTCGGCGGCAGCTAAAATACTTACTAATGTAAATCACTTTTTTCAGCAAGTTTTCTTAAGCAGATTAAATACTTACTAATACATTTCATTTTTTTTCAACAGGCCTGTTTGAAGACAGATTAAATACTCATGCATTTTATTTTTAGCAGGCTTTTTTGATGCAGATGAAATACTTACTGATGCATTGATTTTTTAGCAGGCTTTTGTGGAGAGAGATGAGAAACTTATCGATTTCAGTCTTTTAGCAGGCTTTTATTGAGAATGAATTAATAATTGCAGATGCATGTTTTATTTTAATGATTTTAATTTTCTAAGCAGGCTTTAGTAGATTCAGATTAAATGCTTACCGAAGCATTTTATTTAATTCAGCATGCCTTTCTTTGTGCAGATTTAATACCTACAAATGAATTGTATTTTTCTATTGATGATTTTTTCAGCAAGCCTGATTGGATGTAGATTAAATAATTACTGATCCTTTTGTTTTTCAATTGATGATGTTCGGTTTTTAAGCTGACCCCCTGTGGATTCAGATTAAATGCTTTCTGATGCATTTTATTTTTTCATTATTAATTTTGTTTAGCAGGTTTTTATTGATGTAAATTAAATACTTACTGATGCATTTTAATTTTTGTATGGATAATTTTCACTTTTTTACAGGCTTTTCCTGATGAATATTAAATTCTTACTGATGCATTTTAATTTTTTATTGATAATTTTGTTATATTTAAGCACCCCTTTGTGAATGCTGATAAAAATCCTTACTGATGTATTTTATTGTTTCATGATAAATTTTATTTGTTAGCAGGTCTTTGTGGATGCAGATTAAATACTTACTCATGCTTTATTTTTTATTGATAATTTTCATTTTTTTAAGCAGGCCTTTCTTGATGCACATTTACTGATGCATCTTATTTTTTAGTGATAATTTTTATTTTTACGCGGGTTTTTGTGGATGCAGATTAACTAGTTATGCATTTTATCTTTTAGTGCTACTTTTTAAATGTTTTCAGCACATTTTAGTACGTGCAGATGACATACCGCTGCATTTTATTTTTGTATTGATAATTTGCATTTTTAAGCAGACCTTTGTGGATGCAGATTAAATATGAACTACATTTTTTATTGATAATTTTCATTTTTTTTTTGTGCATGCCTGTGAATGCAGACGAAATACTTACTGATGCATTTTATATACTTATTGATAATATAATTTATTCTCCAAGTAGTTTTGGATGCTAATGAATTTGTTTTTTGTGATAATTTGCATTTTTAGATTGTATTAGATTTTCAGTGGGATACCCATTAAAACACTCACTGATTTATTTACTTTGTTACATTTTTATTCAATGATTTTTTATTTCGTCTTTCAATAAACCTTTGTGGTTTCAGATAAGAAAATATTTTAATGATATCCTGTTTATTTATATTGTTACATTCTATTTTTATTGATATTTTTAATTTGTGGCTCTCTGAATAAAAATGTTTATTTATATTGTTACATTCTATTTTTATTGATATTTTAATATGTGGCTCTCTCAATAAAAAAAAAAATGCTTTAGCATTTATTTGCATATTATTTTTTTTATTCTTTCTACAGGACTTATTTTTATTTACGTCATTGTTTTTTTATACTAATATTATATTGATTTTTTAGCAAAGTTTGCACATGCAGATAAAAAACTGATTCATTTATAATCTTTCATTTTTTTAATTTTATTAATAATTGTCAATCTTGCACTTGTGGGTAGCGACTAAACCTTGGGCCAATCTCCAATCTGCTCACTTTGACTGAAAGAAAGCAGATTGGAGCTCATACTACATGGAACTACAGCACACAAACTGACTTGAGTTCTACAACTTTGGTGATGTAAACACTATACTCCAGAATACCCAGCACTCAATATGGATGGCATGAGCAGCAACAGTTCCAAATATGCAAAAGAAAATACACCTGAAAGTGTAATTTGAGAAACTTTAGTGATCCGACTTTCCAGGAAAGAGTGTCAGAGTATTGAACATGAATGTAAACTACATACAACAGACATCAACAAAAAAAGCAGAATAGATCTTCGAAACATTGACAAAAAATATGCAATGCTTAAATTTAACAGTGCATAGCAACAAATCCTTATATGGAGGTGTTTTGAAAATATGTAGATTTAAAGCAGAGTTGTCACTCCCCCAATTGATCCTCTTCACAATTCCAACACCGATGATCTCAGAAATGTGCAGAACTCATTGGTGTATGCTATGTAGGTATTTTAACTGTTGAAAACCAGAACATACCATCTCCACCATATCTAACATCAGATTCAATAACACCTATGGAATTTGCATCTGCAATGCTGCGACGACGTCACCTTACAAATAAGCGTTATTATGCATCTTTGGTCTTGATGGTGTTACATACCTGTTTCTCAAATGTGGTAGGTACTTTTTTCGCACCAGCTTTCTCTCTTCTTTCCGTGCTTGTACAGAGAGGTGTACATATGAAAAACGCTGAAAATCGCAGTTCCAATTAAATTAACCGGACAACTCTTTGATATACTTATGTATCAAGCAAAAATAGGTTTGTACACCAAAAATTAGCAAAAACTATCCAGTACAATTGTGATAAAAAAATAAAAATCTGTTATATCGTTTAATCGGGTTCGGCCATTGATTCGAGTGAAAAACATGAAATTTAGGCAGAGATAACTCAGTCTGTCATATTAACAAGTAATAAATCAATTGCATTCACCAAAATACATTGAAACTATTTTTTATTTAAAAAAAAAATTCTACTCGATCATTTTTCCTATTTTTTGGTGAGGATACTTATTTAAATCTGCTGCGTAAGTATATAATACTGTTTTTTTGTGGTATTGATAATTTAATACGGACGCTTCTCTGTACAAGCACCCTTCTTTCAGTTCTGGCTTAATAGAAAACTGTCAATGTCATTCCCCTGTTTAAAAAGGTTAACAAACTTATTTTCTCATGATTTTATGACATTTAAAAAAAAAATTTTTTTTACTTTCATTCACCCCCAAACAAGGCAATTGTCACTGAGACATAAAGGGCTACAGTGAATTAGGGATCATACCTACAGGGCGATCCTAAGTGGGGAGTTGTGCAGCGAGATGTTTGTTCACATGACATTTAAACTTTTGCATGTTTGTACAATCAGAGGGCAGGGAGGTAATTTGAGGAAAGAAACTATTAGAGTATAAATCCCTCCGGCATCTGGGGGTATCTATACAGTGAAGGGGTGGGATTTTGCTGATTGACGGGTCGGTCGGGGTATTTACGTCAAGAGGGCACCAGTGCAGCAAGTTCATTGGAGCACATTCCATATTAAAGTACTTGTAAAACATGCACAGGGATGCAACATTGCGGTGATGAGACAGGGGTTGGAGCTTGGTAGATAGTGTGTGACCTATTAGATTAGAGGCACTTTCTTAGATCCTGTCTAAGAGGTAAGGGCTGGTGATTGGTGCACCAGCCTAGATGTGACAAAAATACTCCATGCATGAGTAAATGGTGGCTTTGTAGAGATATGGCAGGTGTGAGAGGTTTTCTAGCTCGGTAGAGGGAGCCCACCTTCCTTGCAGTAGCGTTGGCAATGTCTTTATATATATATATATATATATATATATATATATATAATAATGGTAATAATCCAGGTGAAAAATATCCACAGGGTGGTAATCCAGAGAATTTTAACCGGGTTTATAAAAAAATATGATCTGAGGTTAAGATCGGATTCTAACTCTGCCTGATGAGATCTCAGTTTATAGTAACTGTTGATCGATAACATCGACATGCCAGTGTCGCAGATTTTGTACATGTCTGTGTAAATAAAATTATCATATATATATATATATATATATAGAGAGAGAGAGAGAGAGAGTAAGATAATACTTTAAAGATATAAATAATATCTTCAACCAGTAGACTATCGAGATAGAAACAAAGCTCAATATAGTGTATAGAGCAATAATATTAATTGAATGACATAATAAAATGAGAAATTAATCCGATTTTATTAGTAATGAAATGCAGTAATGTCATTGCGGTAATGGTCCTCTGAGGAGAAGATTTTTTTTGAAAACTCATGAGTTAAGGACGCAATATCATTCCTTGTTTTTGAACTTTAATAAAATCTGATTAACTTCTCATTTTATCATGTCATTCAATTAATATATATATATATATATAATATTTATAAATAAATATTAATTATTTTATTACCTACAGACATCGATGTTTCATGCTAACACAATCTTCAGTGCAGAAAGTTAATTCTCTACGGTCAGCGGGCTCGAACTCCGATCACAAATCGCCACTGATTTGTAGTCAAGAGCGTTAACCCGGCAGCCATAGGGAATTAGCTAATAATTAAAGAGGAATTTAACTTTGTAAATAGCGAGTCGACGGCTAATTTACACGAGCAGTTGAAAGTGATCAACAAACTGTGTTTGGAACTTGCATGAAGCTATTTGCACTGCTTGTTATTAAACTCACTCAGAGTGCCCGGCCTTTAGTGAAGGGGGCTTATAATAATAATAATAATATATATATATATATATATTTCTTTTCGTTTCACAAGAGTGCATATACTACAAATTTCGTTGAAAATTCGATTTTTGCTATTAGAACGAACGCTACATGGTAAGAATAAAGTCTGTCTTCTGTTTAATAAAATTCTATAGCTCCATTTATAATCAATTTAAATTTAAACTTTTAAAAAAAATTCCTACTAATATTATGACAAAATTCGCCTGTTTTCATTTATTTTGACTAAAACCATTTCCTCTATTAAAATCACAGCCACAGAAAAAAAAATCGACAGAATTAAATAATCACTATTTAAAATAATTATGGAAAAGTTACACCATATATATTTTCACATTTTATAAACAGTTAGAGAATATATATATATATATATATATATATATATATATATATATATATATATATATATATATATATATATATATATATATATATATATATATATATATATGAAATTAAAATGGAATAAGCGGAAGAACTAAAAAGCTCAACGTTTCGCCCAAATGTTATATGGGCTTTGTCAAGAGCGAACAAAAAATGCAAAAAATGACAAAAGACGAGAAAGTCTATAAATTATGAGAAATATATACAGTGGTAGGGTTCATGTAGAGAGGGAAATATGTAAATATGTACAGAGTCAAAGATAAATACATAGCAAAAAAATAATAGTAACGGGAAAGAAAAGAAAAGAATAAAGAGTAGAAAGGGGGTCCAAAGGAAGACTAATTCAAAACTCAGGGAATCAACCAGAGTCTAGATATATCTTATTTTCATGAATAATTGCTTTATCTCCCCTAACCTATCAAAAGCAGTACCTCACCATTAACATGCAACGGGGTCTCTACAGGTGTAACCGCCTGAATTTTGGAGTGAAGTCAACCCCTGGCATCTACCAGCGTTATATGGATAATCTGTTTGCAAATGAACCGCATGTCATCTGCTATCAAGATGATATATTGATAACAGGTTCAACAGACTCTGAACACTTGAACAACCTCGACAGGGTGTTAAAGAAACTCTCAGAATCCGGCCTCCGTATTCGTCTGGACAAATGCAAATTTATGTCATCGTCTGTCACCTACTTGGGTCATTGGATCCACTTAGAAGGTCTTAATCCCACAGAAGAAAAAATCTGTGCCATCTGGGATGCACCCGCTCCCCCTTTTACCTCCAGAACACTTTCATCTGCAGAGAAAAATTACAGGCAATTGGACAAGTCACGGTCCAAATATGGGCTATATTTAGTTTAATGTAATTTTTATGTAAAGGGGTAAAAAGGGACAGAAGCCGTTTGTGAAAATTTAGATACCTCCGATTGTTGTGAAATTTTAACAATAAGTATGAGACATTAATGAATAAATATTCCTTAAATTTCAGTTTCTTTGAAGTATTTTAAAAGGTTTTAGGGGGAATAATATTGACACAACCGCCAATTTGAAAATTCAAATATATGAGATTTGCATTGAATCTGATCCACAGTCATTTACACCAGTTAAACAACATTCACTGAATTTTAATTTCTTCTGAAGACCCCTAAAGCCTTAAATTTTAGAAATTTTCTAGAATCAAAATAAAATAATAAATTTTGATCAAAATTGGAAAAAGGATTCTAGACATAAATATTATCATATCTTGATTTTAATCGTCGTAAGGTGACATACAAGTGGTGCAAAACGGTTTTGTTAAAGGAATTAATTTTATCAGTAGAGAAATGCACAACAATTGTATTTTAAAGACAACTGAATTTATTCTCTTGAAAATAAATTGTTAGACTTCTATAAAAGATGAAAAAAAAAACACATTAAATTCATATATGAATGAGGAATGACCAAATGTTTTCAGATTTGGTTAGGGTTAGGTCGAATGCTGTTTTGTTTCTGGTCTTTTATGCTTTGCGTAATGGCGCCAAACCAACACCATTAATTCGGTAGAATCCAGGTATTTTCCTTTGTCGTGGGTATCCCGGATACATTTTTTTCAATTTCTCAACATGACACTCAATACCATAAAATGATGAGGTTAGCACAGGAACGTCTCTGTCTTTTTCCTATAGAAAATTAAAAATAAATGGAAAGTTTTATGGAACTAATTTTGAACAAAATGGGATAAAGCTGAATTTATGTGTCAAAGACTGCACATGTTTCTAGAAAAAAAATGGTAGATAAACAATGTTGTCATCTTTTATTTGATAGAATTTCACTCAAAATTTTTATTAATAGCCATCGTTACAGATTTTCTAAGATTTTATTTAAATTATTATTATTATTATTTAAATATTTAAATTATTATTAGTATTTAAATTATTATTAATTTAAGAGTAAAATTATTATTATTATTATTTAAATTATTATTAATTTAATATTAAAATTATTATTATTATTATTTAAATTATTATTATTTAAATTATTATTAATTTAATAGTTAAATTATTATTATTATTTAAATTATTATTAATTTAATATTAACATTATTATTATTATTATTATTTAAATTATTATAATTATTTAAATAATTATGAAAATGATTATTATTATTTAAATAATTATTAAAATTATCATTATTTAAATGCTTATTTTAATTATTATTATTAGTATTATTATTTTAATTATTATTATTATTTAAATTATTATTGTTGTTATTTAAAAATTAAAATTATTATTAAAATAATTTTAATTATTATTTTTATTCTTAATAAAATTATTTTAATTATTATTTTCATTATTATTTAAATTATTAGTATTAGTAGCATTATTAGTATTATTAAAATCATTATTCAAATTATTATTATTATTGAAATTATTATTTATATTATTATTTGTTAAATAATTATGAGTATTTAAATTATGACTAAAATATTAAAATTATTATTATTATTCAAATACTAAAATAATTATTATTACTTAAATATATTTATTATAATTATTATTAAAATATCTAAATAATGATAATTATTCAAACTATTATTATTATTTAAATTATTATTTAAATAATTATTTAAATAATATCTAAATATTATATATATTTCAATTTTTATTTAAATTATTATCATCATTTACATGTGAAAATTATAATTATTTAAATATGTAAATTATTATTATTTAAATAATCATCATTAAAATTGTTATTGAAATTATTATTTAAATTGTTATTGAAATTATTATTTACATTATTATTATTATTATATGATTAGTTAAATTATTATTATTATTTGAATTATGATTTTTATTTTTATTATTATCATTATATGATTAGTTAAATTATTATTATTATTTGAATTATGATTTTTATTTTTATTATTATCATTATCATTATCATTATTATTATTGTTGTTATTGTTGTTGTTTACTTACTAGTACTTTTCACATGAGTCATTATCAGTGACCGATCACTGAACTGGCAAAAACATATGGTGTTCCCTGGAGTTCGGGTTACAACAATTCTCCTCAAATTCCGGTATTATCGGATTCTTTTTAAATCTTTTGCAAATCACTTTGCACTATTGCAACAGCTGTTTACCATTTATTTCTCACTGATAATGGCCATTACCTTTCTCTGAATTAGACAATAATCTTCCTAAGAATCCCAGTACTCTTTGTGCCTTCCAGTAAAAGTCTGGATGTTGCTCTTCCTCCTAGGTGTTTCCATCTTCCTTGACCCGTTATAACCTTTTTGTGCGTTATCAACTATGCTGGTGCCACTTTGTGTGGCGGGGGGGGGGAGGGGGGCAGATTTCGAGGTGTGAGCCACATTATTATCAATTATTATTATGCTTATTAGTAGTCGCCATCTCCCCTGGGAGTGGGGATGGTGTTATGACTATAATCTTAAAAAAACACATCCTCCTTCATTTCTTTAAAGAGGTTCATTAAATAGAATATTAATTGTTTTTTTTTTTTATAACTTATCAATATTAATTGTGTTGTTACCTTTTGGCTAAGATCAAAGTGTAGTATCTGTTCCGATGGATACTGCACCCCATAGACTGGTATTGTCTTGGCCTTCGAGGCTTGATTTACGCCTGTCTATGGGTCTGTCTTGTGCAGTTCTAGGAGGTCCACCCTCCCAGGCTTCGCCTCCCCTCTTTGGGGAGGAGTAAGTTTATTGCTTACTGCCTGAGTCACCCCTACCAGGGAATGCCGACGGGGCTGCCCAGGCAATTTTTAATGGCCAGAGTGCTCACCTCTCGGGCGCTGTCTTTTCAAACCCTACTTTCCCGACCCGACCTTGGGTCACATCTTACTTGTGGGAGTAAGATAAAACTGGCCTTGTGCCTAACTCCTGGAGAGGAATAAATAAATACTCTATTCTTTCTCACATCCCCTTTATACTTCTTGCCCTCTTCCCTCCCCTTTGAAACTTGGATAAATTGTAAGAAATAAACAACAAAAAAATGTTACTTATTTTCAATGAGACATTCAACCCATGAATGAATGAGAACACCTTCAAATGAAACACCAACTCTCCAAAAACAACGCCAACAAGTTCAAACAAGTCTCAACAAAACAGACAACTCACTGCTGATTTCATTGTCGATTTCATAAACCAAAACCGTTGTAAAAATTTAAACTCACACAGTCTGCTAAGAGCCTCTCAAAAAGGTGTTCATGTTTTAATAAACCTATGAATGAACAGAGACAACAAAACCGAAAGCTTCATTAAACCTTTCGACACACTTTCTCCATTCTTGGGCATACCAACACTAAATATTTAAACCAGTTTTCTGTTATGTTTTTTTTTTTTCTAGATTTTTAAGATGAGGATTGGTTGTTATTTTCAGAACGTTTTGGCCGATGTAACCTCTGACCTTATTCAGATGCATCTTTTCGAACTTGTGAATGTTTTTTCAACCAATGAATTTTTTAAAAGTTTTTTTAAAAGATATTGTTTCATTAATTATTACACTCATTTTTTTCATTCATGTTTTCATGCCTTTTTTCATTCATTTATTTCATTCAATTTTTAATCATTTTTGTTCATTCTTGTTTCATTCATTTTTTTTTTATTGTATTATTTTTCATTCATGTTTCATTTATTTTTTTATTCATGTTTTAATTCTTTTTATTCTTCATTCATTTGAGTGGTATATGTTAATGCAAAAGTGCTGGATGTCCGAGATAGAGCTGGTGTCTTTAAACGATGCATTTATAGCGAAGGAAGGAAATGGTTATATATAGAGACGTGCATGCATATTAAATATAAATGGAAAGAAATGAAATTTGAGGGAACATTAGGGTCACCAGCTAGCAAGTGCTAACTTAACATTAATAGGGTTTTGTAAATGAAAAATCAAGGAAAAAATTATTAATAACAAAACATTTATATAACTATAAGTTTACATGAATATAAAAGTCATTCTTAGTCAGTAAATGTTCATTTAGTAAAGTTTATACTACTCGTGTTCTTTGTAGAAAAATGTTCAGTGAATAAGCAGACATGAGGGCTTAGAATGTGTCTGTCTATATATATTTGTTAGTGTGAATATGTGTGTGTGAGTAATATGTGTATGTGAGTATTAGACAATGTGGCACTGTGTAAGTACGTACGCATAGCTCTATCGTGTTCTGTTAATGCGTGTAAGTGGGTAGCAATTTGCTTCTGTTCGTCTGACCTCTTGTTAGTGCGTGTGTAGATGTGCACGAGGTGAGGGAGCTTGTACGTGAGTTTTGAAGTGTTCTTTTCTTCTCGCCTCCCCAGCCAAATGCCCAGGGGTTGTTAGGGGTTCTTGTGGGTCATTTCGGGGGGGAACGCCACCGGGTTAGATCTGTCTTGCATGTTTATTTCACTGTCTCTTATAGGGGTTTCTCAGCTCGCATTGGCTTGTTAATTTGGCATAGGCTTGTGAGATTTGGGGTTTGAAACGATATTCATTGGTTGAGAAATAGTGAGTTAACACGTTCGTGTAAAAATTTTGACTTGCTTTTGGAAGTGAAGAGAAAAGCGTATCCCGATGAACTGGAGAAAGAAAGAGGGTGGCTATTGAAGCCATCCGGCGATGGCGTTCATTCGAAACGCATCTCCATTCACCACACATTTTCTGTGAGAAAGAAATTCACTATATTGTTATACTGGTGTATACATGAAAAGGTACTCTGCGTTTCCCAGGAGAAATAATAGCAATAATACAGTATTACATTTAGTAAGCAATATAACTTATATCAAAAGTGCCCAATACACTAGATAGAGCAGGTGTATTTACATGTATATAAGAAAAAGTACTCAGTTTTGCCCGGTAGCAATAATATAAATAATACAGTATTACAATTGGAAAGTGGTATAGTTAGTCCATAATGCTCAATATGCTACATAGAGCAGGTGTGGTTAAATGCCACGTTGTCCAGGAGAAAGAACTTCACTGTGTTTTCTTACTGTTGTATACAAGAAAAGGTACTCGGCGTTGCCAGGGAGACATAATATTAATATTCAAGTTTTATATTTTGTAAGTGGTATAAGTTTATACAAAGTGCTCAATATCCTAGATAAAGCTAGTGTTTTTTAACGCGCCATTGCCTGGTAGCAATAATTCCACTGTGTTTGAAGTGGTTTCTTATAGTATTGCATACTAGACAAGAAATTCGATGTTACCCAGGAGCAATGAAGTAATAACACAATATTATATTTGGTAAGTGGTATATGATAATCCAAAATTCTCAATATCCTATATAGAGCAGGTGTGTTTAAATGTTGCATTGCCTGAGATGAAGAATGTCACTTTATTTTGCTATACTGTTATATACAAGAAAATGTACTTGGGAGCCATAATAATAATAATAATACACTATTACATTTGGTAAGGAGTATATCTTATGGCAAAAAGTGCTCAATACCCTAGATAGAGCAGGCGTGTTTACATGGTGTGTTTCCTGGGAGAAAGAACTTCACTGTGTTTTTTAAACTGTTGTATAGAAAATATGTACTTGGCATTGCCCATGGGCAATAATAGTTATATTGCAGTATTAGATTTTGTAAGTTAGCACAAAAGGCTCAATATCATAGATAGAGCAGGTATGTTTAAATGCCGTATTGCCCGGAAGCAATAATTCCACTGTGTTTAAAGTGTGTTGTTACAGTGTTGACTACTAGACAAGAAACTCGATGTTGCCCGGAAGCCATTAAATAATAATACAGTATTACATTTGGTAAGTAGTATATGCTTATGTAAAAGTGCTTAATATCTTAGATTGAACAGGTGGGTTTTATAATACATTATTACACTTAGTAAGTGGTATATGTTAAATCAAATAATGGTTAATACTCTAGATAGAGCAGGTGGGTGTAGTAATATAATATTTCACTTAGTAAGAGATATATACTGAATGCGAAAGTGCTCAATATGCTAGATATAACAGGTGCGTATAAGAATACACTCTTACACTTCGTAAGGGGTATATGCTGAATCAGAACTTATAAATATCCTTCATAGATCCGGTGTGTATAATTATAGTGTTACACTTGGTAAGTGGTATATGCTGAATCCGTAAGTGCTCAATACCTTAGATAGAGCAGCTGCGTGTAATAATACAGTAGTACATTTCCTATGTGGTATATGCTTGATGGAGAAATACTCAGCATTTCCCGGGAATACACTAAAACAAATATAGGTTTCATTATATTATTAAGGGGAAGGGGACAAGATAAGCAACTGGATGTTGCACGAAAATACATTAAAACAAATATAGATTTCATTATATTCTTAGGGAACTGGGGGGGGGCAAAAACTCAGTGTTGCCCGGGAGCAATAACTTTAAACCTGAAAACTCCGGTACATGACTTACATTATTATCATTATTCACAATAATCTTTGGATGCAAAGTGAAACGCAGGTACCAATGTATAAGTCCAACAGAAATCAGGCACATGGGTGGGAGTTTTGAGTTTTGGTCGACTCTACACAATCCTTACATAGATATCCTATCCAATCATAATTTCTAGGCGATAAGTTAAAATATATTTGGTAAGTGGTATATGATGATCCAAAATTCTCAATATCCTATAAAATTTAATATGCTAGATAGAGCATATCACAACGAACCTTTATTAAAGTTTTGGAATAAAAATAAGAATTGCCCCAGTCTAGAAGGACTTATCGCGGTATCCATTCACCGCTCCCAATGTTTACAAACATTACGAACTCATACACCTCTTTCAAAGTCACACCTCTAAAAAAGAAACCCAGAACAACTTTTCCCTTGTACTTTTCCAATGACAGCAACAAATTTTGATGGAGTCGTCTTGAAAGCTTTTAAGAATTAATTTTTGGTAGATTACGAAATCAGCATCGGCTTGAGCGATGTATTTTCCTCATTCCTGTTTCCTTCATTTCTTCTTCTTCTTCTTCAGTCACGACAGGGCGGCTAGAATGAACAGCAATGATCTCCGATCAGCACTAAGTCAGTGGTCGACTGACTGACCAAAGATGCACTCCCTTTTCGTGTATATATATATATATATATATATATATATATATATATATATATAGGGGCGATGATTGAATGGGTGGTTTGACGTAGGCGTTCGGCAGGGTTTCTTAATGACCTTGCAAAAGTGATACACACTTTTACTTCTCGCTTAAGGGTTAAGATAGGGAATGGTCAGTTGACAGGAAATAGAGTTTAACTTCCTCTCAAGATTGTCCGGTTTAAAAGTAAAAGTGAAAAATACAACATGACAAAAATAGATTCTGCTTGTTTTGGCAATTCATAAAATATAGTTTTCTTTCTTATCATAATTTTAATTCAACTACACTTTCTATGTGACGACATACAGACATATTAACAAAAATACACATACACACAAAACAATATAGAAATACATCTATTATAAACATATAGACACACACATAACACCAATAAATGTACATATCTAAATGAATAAATACGAATTATTTTTTTTATTCATCCCACCTGTATTACCATCAAAACAGCTCTATGTTATTTTAGTCAATAGTTATTTATCACCTACCCACAATAGATGTGACACAAGGTCGGAAAGTGGGATTTGAAAAGCCACCGCCCGAGAAGGTGAGCACTCTGGCCATTAAAAAATTGCCTGGGCAGACCCGTCGGCATTCCCCGGTAGGGCCCCTCAGGCAGTAAGCGATAAACTTACTCCACCCCAAAGGGGGGAGGCAAAGCCTGGGAGGGTGGACCTCCTAGAACTGCACAGGACAAACCCACAGACCGGCGAAATCAAGACCCCAAGGCCAAGACGAAACCGGTCTATAGAGTGTAGTATCCATCGGAATAGATACCACACAGTAATGTTTGAAAATTCAAACGATAATTTAAGTCAAGAATACAATATTTATTTACTCCTCTGCAGGAGTTAGGCACAAGGCCAGTTTTATCTTACTCCCACAAGTAAGATGTGACCACAGCTTGGGTCGAGCAAGTGGGGTTTGAAAAGCCAGCGCCCGAGAAAGTGAGCACTCTGGCCATTTAAAAATTGCCTGGGCAGCCCCGTCGGCATTCCCCGGTAGGGGCGCCTCAGGCAGTAAGCAATAAACTTACTCCTCCCCAAAGAGGGGAGGCGAAGCCTGAGAGGGTGGACCTCCTAGAACCGCACAGGACAAACCCACAGACCGGCGAAATCAAGACCCCCAAGGCCAAGACGAAACCGGTCTATAGAGTGTAGTATCCATCGGAATAGATACCACACAGTAATGTTTGAAAATTCAAACAATAATTTAAGTCAAAAATACAATATGTTTACTTAGAAATACCTTATATATACTAGAGATTAAAGATACAAACAGAGGTTTCTGTACGCCTAATTTGCATAATTATTTTTGAAACAGTTTATAATAAATTACTGCTTGGTGTTATTCATTTCTAATTTTAGTGCACTATTTTCCCTATATATTGGCAATAGTTTTGTCAATATTAACAGCAATTAATTGAAGTGATTTAATAATAAATAGGATCAATTATCAAAACGTTTCTTAAAATATTTTGATTCGTTTTCAAGGGACGTAATTATTTTAATCAATTATCTTTGTTGCCAGTACAACAAAACTGCGCACAGTGATATTTTTTTCTAGAAATGGAAAAATTTCAACTAAGTTTTATTTGTAGCTCTCAAATTTGTCAACTAATTTTAAAATCAAAATTCATTCGTTTTTTCATTTATTTATTTTTTAAAGTTGTGTACATTTTCAGTGTCCTAAATTATCTTCATCTGTTTAGGGAAGGTTCTTTTTCTTACGTAGTGTACGTTTTCAGCGGCCGAAATTCTTTTTTCAAAAAGCCGACATTCTATACGATTATTCGATTTGTAGTTTTATAATTACATTGCAATTTAAGATGTAACAAAGTAAAAATATTCGTAAAGATTTAATTTGATATGGTCGGATTTGGAAATTACCTAGCAAGTGTTCCAACTGGTTGCTCGATCGATCATTCTATGTCCACGCTGTACTTAAAAGATCTGTAGAACTTTGGTTTTGTTGGGAACTTAGATAAGTGGTTGTTTTTTCTCCCAACATAAGCAACATAGCTTTGTAATTTTTTATTTTTGTAACATCTGTGTTCCAATAAATATTTGTTATTTATCACAAAGAGTTTTTCTTGTTTTGGGGTTGTCGACAGAACCGACCACTTATCTAAGTTCCCGACATAACAAAAGTTCTGCGGATCTTTTAAGTACAGCGTGGACGTAGAATGATCGATAGAGCAACCAGCTGGAACAAATGCAGTTCTCATGTCATTGAACTACTTCTTGTGCTGAGCCACCCAGTATATGACATTGAATGACTTCCATGGCACAAATGAATCAAGTTTTGAAACCAGTTGGAACAAATGCAGTTCTCATGTCATTGAACTACTTCTTGTGCTGAGTCACCCAGTATATGACATTGAATGACTTCCACGGCACAAATGAATCAAGTTTTGAAACCAGCTGGAACAAATGCAGTTCTCATGTCATTGAACTACTTTTAGTGCTGAGTCACCCAGTATATGACATTGAATGACTTCCACGGCACAAATGAATCAAGTTTTGAAACCAGTTGGAACAAATGCAGTTCTCATGTCATTGAACTACTTCTAGTGGTGAGTCGCCAAGTATATGATACTGAATGACTTTCACGGCACAAATGAATCAAGTTTTGAAACCAGTTGGGCTACATTTACATACACACCCATGCATATATACTTGCAAATGCCACTACACATATGAATATAACCATGCATATATCTATACACACACGTGCAGATGCACACATAGGATATAGGAAGTAACACCAACAAGACCTTTGTTCGCGGGAAGCCCAACGATTGGCTGAGAGAACAACAAAGAATCTGATTGGTTAACTAGCTAGCCGTGTATATAAAAACACTCGGCAAAAATAACTCCATGCATTTTAGACTGAAGATTCCCCCAGGGGATGAAACGCGAGAGCCTCTGTATAGCTTAATTGCCATAAATATATTTTCATAGCTTACTATATATATATATATATATATATATATATATATATATATATATATAGGGATGACAACAGAAGCTGAAGAGAGCCTGATGGCTAAGTCTTTCCGTGCTTGAAACCGACGGTACGAATGAATGTTGTACTAATTTTTCTGTACCAAAATAAATAAATATTATGCTCTTAATTTTTAACTTTAATTCTTAATTAATCGAGCACTCTGCTGGGATTTTTCCTGCTATATTACAAAGTTATATATATATATATATATATATATATATATATATATATATATATATATGATTGATTTAAGATATACATGCAATTCTTAGTTTACCAACCTCTTCCAATTTAAGCTCGATGATTGCCAACTAGTAACAACAGAGCATATATAAGTAAGAAACGTTCATTTATATTCCAAAAGCCAAGATTTTATTTTTCTTACAAAACATTTTCAAAGCTTTAGTGTAAATTATTTGATGAATCGTTTCGTTTAAAGCAAACCAACCAACATTATTATGTCAATATTGGATCTGCTCACTCCAAGTTCATCAGAAAGTGCATGAAAGTTCTTAATTTGAAAAATTATACAACGTAGTGTAACAAGATAGATAAACATTCAAAAGGAAACTTTGAACTCACGTTCGAGCCTTGGAAGTCCGCCATCTTGAAACCACAATTTAGAGTTAGCAACATAAATCACGTAACTTATTCCAGCAATTTTACTTTAGTTTTATTCTTCTATTTTAGCAAATGATGTTTATTGTTTATCTATAAGATACTTAAATTAACTCAAAGATAATTCTCATTGCATAATTTACTTCATTAATATTATAAGTATACATTTACTTCATTTGAATACGAAACTAAGTGTGGAGTTAATACAAATTATGTATTCTATTTGAATATATATATATATATATATTAATTTTAATGTTATATTAACCTTAGTTAATGAAGTGAATAAATTTCCATAAGTTCATCAAAAAATAGTTTTTATTGGCATACAATTGGCAGAAACAATTATATGCCCTCTTTATTAACTAAGGTTTACATAACATTAAAATTAATGTAGAGCTCTAGTATTGCACTATTAAGCTATAAAATTAACCTGTGTTCTTTATAAAAATATATATATAAAAAAACATGCATGCATATATATATATATATATATATATATATATATATATATATATATAGTCTCGGAAGTTCTTTTAACCTTCAAAACTGGGAAAAAAAAAAAAAAAAAAAAATTTTGTTGAAAGATTTTAGTCTAGTAAGTCAATCAATCTACTGCAATCACTATTTTAGTTTACTTCCAAGAATATACTCTAATATAAATATATTTTTATATATGTTTTTATATATAAGGGATCGTCAGTTGTTTACCATGAAAACTGTTTCGGGATTTTATATATATTATATATGGTAAATGAAAAAGGAAAAGCCAAGAGATAGTTTTTATATATTCATCAACGTTTCGTCTTTATTGTAAGACTTCCTTAGGATGATAATTTGAAGAAAAATGTCATGCAAGTACATCGAAGTTTTAGGTTGACATGGTGGAGAGATGAAAGAATATAGTAGCCGTGGCTACTATGAGCGCCGGAGGAGAGTCCAGGCTGTGAGAAGTCAATGGTCGCTAAAGAATAAAATGAATATATAGCGACCATTGACTTCTAACAGTCTGGACTCTCCTCCGGCGCTCATAGTAGCCACGGCCACTATATTCCTTCATCTCTCCACCATGTCAACCTCCAAACTTCGATGTACTTGCATGACATTTTTCTTCAAATTATCATCATGAGGAAGTCTTACAATAAAGACGAAACGTTGATGAATATATAAAAAACTATCTCTTGGTTTTTTCTTTTTCATTTCCCATTATGTCGGATTACTCTCATCCTTCCTTTCTCATATATATATATATATATATATATATATATATATATATATATATATATATATATATATATTATTATTATTATTATTATTATTATTATTATTATTATTATTATTATTGTTGTTGTTATAATTAATGTTATTTGATATGCAAATTATCATATCACACGGTAGTCTTAAGTGTAATATATTATTATTATTATTTTATTATTTATTCATGTATATATTAGTGAAATTTTAAGCTGAATTATTTCGACACTTGATTATTGGGGAAATGGTAGTTTAATCAGTACCATTGGAGAGCCATGAATATTATAACTGTCCTGTTTTTAAATCTCCGAAACAGTTACATGGTAAACAGCTGATGATCCGTGTGTTAATATTAGATGCTTAAGGTCTCCTGTTTTTGTTTCACTGCTAGATACTTAACCCCCCTTTTTATTTTATTTACTTATTTTTATTATTTATTTATGAATTTTCCAACGAATGTTAAGTCTGCAATATCTTGGATTTAGTTAGTTTCTCTGGGAATTTAAACTGCATTTTACTTTCTTTTTTTTTTCTCTTTTGTTTAAAATGACTCAAAGCTTCTTTAGACTATATATATATATATATATATATATATATATATATATATATATGTTTGTACATACGTGAACATATGAATACATACACATATGTATATGTAAAAACATACATAAAATGCGAGTCTTATAGCATACATGCTGATTGCCATTCTTGACCATACCTACAAAGTTGCATATCAGGCTGTTGGCATGCAGATGGTTCAGTAGCCCCTATTTATTTTCAAACGACATGCTGTAGATCTGACACATGAGACCACTGGCTTCCGTTTGTACATAGCTATGTCTTGCTCTTGTATCACACACACACATAGTCAGTTGCTTCCATGGGATCTCATATGACTCAATAGATCAACCTTCGACAGCCAAACTATGTCACATGAACCATACACATAGCCGGGCTGAAATGTGTCTGGGATGTTAGATACTGACCGCTTTCGCGAAGTACATTTTAAGAGTGAGTGCTCTATTTGCTTTGCCTCAACTCTCTTACAGCCGTCATAGACACACGTTAATCAAACCGATTGCTCCAAAGCGTCTCTTTGGCTTGCGATTCGGAGGTTTGCTATGTTTCAGTTTCCCTTAGTTGTTTAGGGAGCCTGTCATCTTCCATCATAACCAAGCACCCTACACAGCATATATGACTACATATGACACAAACTTCTATGCTTGACAACCCTGCATCTCCTGAACAGTGGTGCCTATCTGAGCAGTTTCTAGTTAACAGTTAGGATCCTCCTGAGGAACCTCTCCAGGGCCTTGTTCTGTTGGCGGTATGTGATCCACATCTCCACGGATATAGACAAGACATGATTCATACACACTAACCTTCATTTTAATGGTAATTCAATTATGCATATGTACTTCCACAAATATGTGACTATTACTACTTACGTGTGTATATGTGGACTGACGTAATGTTCTGTCATTGTCGAGACCCATCTGTAGAATATTGCTATTAATGTTGTTGGTATGTTTACTGGTTGTATGTGGGGACCCTAGACTGTCCAGTTCAATATCGCAATTATATTTAATTATGGATTTTATTTAGGTATTGTTTTAATTTTTCTAATCGATTATTATGACTATATATGGATTATATGTCCTATCTAATGACTATATATAGCTTATATGTCCTATCTAATGACTATATATGGCTTATATGTCCTATCTAATGACTATATATGGCGTGTATGTCCTATCTAATGGCTTCTATGTCCTATCTAATGACTATATATGGCTGTTATGTCCTATCTAATAACTATATATGGCTTCTATGTCCTATCTAATGACTATATACGGCTTATATGTCCTATCTAATGACTATATATAGCTTATATGTCCTATCTAATGACTATATATGGCTTATATATTCTATCTAATGACTATATATGGCTTATATGTCCTATCTAATGACTATATATGGCTTCTATATCCTATCTAATGACTATATATGGCGTGTATGTCCTATCTAATGGCTTATATGTCCTATCTAATGACTATATATGGCTGTTATGTCCTATCTAATAACTATATATGGCTTCTATGTCCTATCTAATGACTATATACGGCTTATATGTCCTATCTAATGACTATATATGGCTTCTATATCCTATCTAATGACTATATATGGCGTGTATGTCCTATCTAATGGCTTATATGTCCTATCTAATGACTATATATGGCTGTTATGTCCTATCTAATAACTATATATGGCTTCTATGTCCTATCTAATGACTATATACGGCTTATATGTCCTATCTAATGACTATATATGGCTTCTATATCCTATCTAATGACTATATATGGCGTGTATGTCCTATCTAATGGCTTATATGTCCTATCTAATGACTATATATGGCTGTTATGTCCTATCTAATAACTATATATGGCTTCTATGTCCTATCTAATGACTATATACGGCTTATATGTCCTATCTAATGACTATATATGGCTTCTATATCCTATCTAATGACTATATATGGCGTGTATGTCCTATCTAATGGCTTATATGTCCTATCTAATGACTATATATGGCTGTTATGTCCTATCTAATAACTATATATGGCTTCTATGTCCTATCTAATGACTATATACGGCTTATATGTCCTATCTAATGACTATATATGGCTTATATGTCCTATCTAATGACTATATATGGCTTATATGTTCTATCTAACCTATGCGTATATGAGGGACGATTTGTAACTATATGTGTGATATCCAAGCATTGTTCTTTAATCCCTTGGATCAAAATTGCAATTAGTTTCTATGATTCATCAATCTGTGTCATATCTAGAAAAAAGAAATGGGCAACCACAAAACACAAAATACAACGAAAGCATCTGTAATAATCAAACGGTTACACATATTTCTCTCTTGCTGATGATTTAGAATATCATAATTAATATATAATAGCAATTCAGTTCTAGTCTTTATTTTAAGCAACAAGTCACTTTTAAGACCAAAACAACAAAAAAAAAGTATTACAAAAAGTTTCAAGTTAGCAGGCGGCAATTTGCTTTTTTAAATTTGTAACTGCAATAATTCATAAATGCACACATGGAACAATGCTGATTAATGAACAAAATATACATAATTGTTGAAATGATTCTCAACACAAACCTCATCATAGAATCTCAGTCCAATGTCTTTAATTGATTGGCGGTCATCTCTGTGCATATACATGTTGTAGCCAGGTTCCATACAAAATATACGTTCATAGGTTGGATATTCAGATCGGACCTAAAGGTAAAATCAAAGAAGATTTTCTTTGATTAATACTGAAATCTTGTTAACGAAACATTTACTGAAATCTCTCTCTTTTTTTTGTTATATCTATAGATTTCCGGTTATATGTAACAAATGATTAACGAATAATATATAAAAATTAATTAGGAAAATAAATTATTTGCCGAATAAAAATAATTGTCTTTTAGTTATTGAATAATTGGACAAATATAAGATCTACATTTCAAAAGCATTAATAAATATATACATTAAGACATTTTTTAATCAATAAATAAATACACAAAGGTAGATAACTCTCATCTCTTCCGGTTTCACCTTGATACGTTTTATACCAAATAATAATTGTTTTATTTTCAGTGTGTTCACATGCAATCACCTAAAAATGTAGAATTTCATTTATGGAGGGGAGTACTTTTATGTTTTCCCTTTAAGTATTGAATCAAAGATTTTGATATTTGATAAACTCATTGTGAGATTTTCATTTATATTTTTCTTGTGTGCCATTTCTTCCTATTTATCAACTTGTGCCATTTCTTCCTATTTATCAACTTGTGCCATTTCTTCCTATTTATCAACTTGTGCCATTTCTTCCTATTTATCAACTTGTGCCATTTCTTCCTATTTATCAACTTGTGCCATTTCTTCCTATTTATCAACTTGTGCCATTTCTTCCTATTTATCAACTTGTGCCATTTCTTCCTATTTATCAACTTGTGCCATTTCTTCCTATTTATCAACTTGTGCCATTTCTTCCTATTTATCAACTTGTGCCATTTCTTCCTATTTATCAACTTGTACCATTTCTTCCTATTTATCAACTTGTGCCATTTCTTCCTATTTATCAACTTGTGCCATTTCTTCCTATTTATCAACTTGTGCCATTTTTACCGGTGCTATTTTAACATAATTCAGTGAAAATAGCGATTTGAAAGATAGTTTAGCAGTCATGAGTTTTCAAATTTTGGAAGCTTTTTACCTCCAACAATTTTATAGAGATTAAATCAACAGTACAATAACAACCATTATTTATAGTTGCACAACAATTTGATTCAGTTAATAATGTAATGACCAAACGATACAGTAAAAAATAAATTTAACTTTCAAAATCCTATTTAAAAGAAGTAATTTGGGGACAAGTTTTTTTTTTCTCTAGTGCGGCCCTGACCCTGGCTGTTTGTCCGGTATCCTTTGAAATAATTAATGTTTGTTTGTATTTTTTTCGGTTTAAAATTCTTTAAACCAGTTGCAGGGCCAATCGTTGATGTGTGTTATCGGACCTACAATTAGTGGTGACCCCAACGTGATCTCAAACACAGGCAACGGGTGGTAAAGAAGATAACATATCGTTCAGACTTGACCGCCCACAATTTTTGCACATCTCAACAAACTCAGCCAAGAACGCAACAACATCACCAAGCCCTTGACTTTATACTGGTTGTAAAAATGTCATGCTCAGCAAGCATCAACATCACCCATCAAGACCTACCAACACTCTCCAGCAAAAAGACGCAACGAAAAAACCTTCCCAGACATTCAGCAAGCACCAAACACTCCTGGACATTACTGACCCCACTATGGAAGAAGTTGCACCAGTTTTAAACGAGTACAGCTGCACACGCACAACTAAATACTCAACAACTGGACGTTCATTGATCAACAGAGGGACCCAATCAACTTGAACAATGCGCTCCAACACCAGTATAGACCCACTTGAACTTGGACCTGCAAACTCACTTGCAGACCTTGCGCACTTGACTTTGACCATAGTGCACCACCGATCTTGACAATTAGATGTTCGTTCATCTCTTTGATGCACTTATCTCTTTGAATCTGCAGACACACGTGCAGACTAAGAGCACCAACAACCGTGCAGACCCACTTGCACCAAATCATCACCTTCAACTAACCATGGAGATTCACGTGCACCACAGATCTTACCAACATTGCAAACACACTTGCACTCACCATTTTGACAATCCTTGCAGATACATTTTTCGCACATCTGCACATCCTAAGCAACTCTTCACCACAATTTTAAAAAATTAATTATGATCAATTATCCAAGGAAAGGGCCTTGTTGCGATATCCGTTCACCGCTACCAATGTTCACAAACATTACAGACTCATACACCTCTTTCAAAGTCACACTTCTAAAAATAACAAACAAACCCAGAACAATTTTGCCCTAGTACTTTTCCCCTGAGGGCATCAGCAGCAGCCTTGATAAATATCCATTTATCCATTGGTTGTTTTTATCTGTTTTACCATCGTCCACACGGTTCAGCTTTCTATATAATATTCTAACAATAATCCGAAATACCAGCATCTGAAAAGTGGCCGGTATTTATGTAAACACAGTCAACAAACTTTCCAGCTATTTTTGACCGTGATAAATTCGGCCAGGAATTAATTTCCTTTGTTTATTTGCTTCATGGGATCAGCAGCTGTAATGCTGTTTAGGGTTTTTACCCCGCCTAATAAACCGGTATTGTCCGGGCCTTCGGGACGTCGGTCTATCGGTTGTCCGTCCTGTGCAGTTCTAGGAGGTGCACCCTCCCAGGCTTTGCCTTCTCACCCTTTGAGAAGGGGGTAGTTTATTGCTAATCGCCTGAGGCGCCCCTACCGGGGAATGCAATTTTTAAATGGCCAGAGTGCTCAAATTCTCGAGCGCTGGGTTTTTTCCCACTTTCCCGACCTTGTGTCACATCTTACATTGTGGGACGAAGATAAATAGAAGTAGCTCAGCCCTTGCGCGGCCGCAGACTATCTTTCATACCAAGTCGAGGATACGTCCTCGACAATAAGGCCAACAAAGTCTAGTCCCATTTGAGTTAGGTGGGCTTTTCTGTCGGGCTGAGGTATGGTTCTGTTCAGCTCTAGTAGATCCACCCTCCCAGGCTTTACCTTCTCTCTTTCTCTGAGAAGGGATAAGTTTATTGCTAATTGCCTAGGGCGCCTCTACCGATTAATGCCGACGGGGCTGCTCAGGCATTTTTCGACGGCCAGAGTGCTCCTTTTCTTGGGCGCTGATTTTTTTCTTCCTGCGATGGGAATGGAAGTAAATACTAGCTCAGCCCAAGGGTCAGGAGACTTTCACCTCTGACTGGGTGGACCAGTCATCGAGCCAGGAAGCCGAAGAGAACAGCAGCAGCAATCAAACAGCCCTTTTCAGGGCTAACAACTCAAACTACTAATGCGATAAACCTTCACACTTTGATACTGCCGGCTCCATCAACCTGACTCCAGCCTGCCTCTTTCCAGCTCCTTCCTGCACCAGCTTCCTGCAGCACCTGCTCCATCTCACTCCTGCACCAGCTTCCTTCCGCGTTTGTTCCATCTCACTCCTGTACCAGATTCCTGCAGTGCCTGCTCCATCTCAATCCTGCACCAGCTTCCAGAAGCGCCGGCTTCATTTCACTCCTGCACCAGCTTCCTGCAGCGCCTGCTCAATCTCACTCCTACACCAGCTTCCTGCAGTGCCTGCTCCATCTCACTCCTGCACCAGCTTCCTGCAGTACCTGCTCCATCTCACTGCTGCATCAGAATCCTGCAGCGCCTGCTACATCTCACTCCTGCACTGGCTTCCTGCATCACCTGCTCTAGCATCTCCTACTCTTGCACCAGCTCCCAGCTGCTCCTGCTATAGCTCTCTTCAGCAGCTCATGCTCATCGTTCCAGCACCAGTTTCTCCAACTCCTTTTCCAGTGCCTGTCAACATCCTGATTCCTGCTGATCCAGAACTTGGCCATGTCCACACGGACCAGACTGACCTGAGGCACATCATTACACCTCAGGGACATCCACATCAAACTCCGTGTGACAACTTCCCAAGCTGCCCAGGATCGAGATGTTTTTCATGTCAATCCAGCATTTCCTGCTTTCCAGGATCCAGTCGATCTAGCATTTTCCTGCTATCCAGTTCCAGACCTCTGTCCTGTCGATCCAGCTCTTCCTGCTATCCAGTTCCAGACCTCTGTCCTGTCGATCCAGCTCTTCCTGCTATCCAGTTCCAGACCTCTGTCCTGTCGATCCAGCTCTTCCTGCTATCCAGTTCCAGACCTCTGTTCTATCCATCCAGCTTCTCCTGCTTCCAGTGACGTCACACCTGTTATTTCAGTTTTTCTTCTTACATTATTACCTTTATGGAAAATAAACTTATTTATTTTAAACTGTTCATCTGCATTTGTCTTCTCTTCTTTGCTATTTTCGTAATTTGCCTGTGTCCACTTTCTTAGTTGTAAGACCGATAACTCCGGTGATCGGACCCCCGCAACAATATGAATATGAAAATATATAGATCGCTAAATCTTGTTAAATAAAAAAAATTTTACTTTCATTTTCATAAGAAAAGATTTTTTAAATCCGACTTATCTATTTTCGCTTTAGTTTTCTCTTAATCATTCTCATACACACATGTTGCGGCATTTGTGTTGAGTTGAGGTTAGTTGAATAACCCGCTGCTTCATTCATTTTAGAATGAGTGGAAAGCGAGAAATAAAACGAGAAATTATACAAATGGAGGACATAAAAATATACATGTGTGCGATGATCAAATTTATTACTGGAACTGAATACAAAAAACAATATTGGCGGGAATAACAAAATATACAGTGGGCAGAAATAGCTGCTCCTGATACTGTCCAAATTCAATAATCAGCAGTCAACAGCAGCAGCTTGATAAACACACACACACAAACACATTAGTATAAGCACAATGTCAATATGTTAACAATCTGTCCACGATTTCCATGTTTACAAACTCAAACAAATCTCCTTCAAAGCATAGGCGTTAAGCCACACCCCTAAAATAACTACCTAGTGTGGAAAGGTACCCGGCTACTGCTGCGATGGTCGTTTTTCTGACATTTGGCTTTCTACACTCCTTTTTCATCCTTTGTCTTCTCAGCATTTGGCAGTCATGATGTAAATATTCTAAAATATTTATTTCTGAATATTATTGGTGGGGGTTTAGCCCTATTTACAACTATATCTTCCTCAAGAACAGTTCCAAAATCTATTTTCAATCGCTATTTATTCAATAATTGCCAAATTTTCCTACTTTGCCAAAATTGCCCAATTTTCTGTTGCCGGATTTTCCGTTGCCTAATTTTCCTTTGGTTTTTAATCTGCTTTTGTAGATCATATGCATATGTTCTCTGCGTGTACATGCTCTGAATGATTCACAGTCCTATGGACATATGGCAGGTTCACGGGTACGTCTGCTATTTTTTTGTATGCCATGTTATACTAAATTCACTTTAATTCCAAAAAGTTCTTAATGTCATAATCTTTATATATATATATATATATTATTAGTAGTAGTATTATTATTATTTCATGTATCTACATAAAATGTTATAAGGGGATATAATTTTTTATGTAGCAATTTTCAGTATTTACTTCAACTGTGTTCGATACGTAAGTAGAGCTAGATAGTAAGTTATGAAAATATATTTATGGCAATTAAGCTACACAGAGGCTCCCGCATTTCATCCCCGGGGGGAATCTTCAGGCTATGGCAATTAAGCTACACAGAGGCTCCCGCGTTTCATCCCTGAGGGGGAATCTTCAGGCTAAAATTCTTGTTGAAAAATGTCTGTTGCGTCCCCAGAGAGGGGGGCGTATGTTTGGCAGTGCCAAAGAAGGAAGAAGAGGGAAGAGGCTTCTCGTGCAGCAAAAAAAGAGAAAGAGCAGATGGCGCTCAAGTGTTTATATAGTTATGCTAGCTATCCGAGATTCGCCTAAGAGAAGGCCACTGATTGGTCAAGCCAAGGAGGAAGTAGATTGCCTGAACCAATCAGCGGGCAGCTAAGAAGTCATCGATATTTAAACAATATGGCGACTGTGTGCCGCTGCTACAAATCTTGCTGCCACACATATGGCCTTCTCACAGTCGCCCACTTCATGCAGCATTTTACAACAGTGGACAGCAATTCAATATAGCCATCTAAATGTAGTCCAAATGCATTTTCGAAGATATGGAGCAGCAAAACATGGTCTTCGCTAGAAAGACACCCCAAAACCATTGCAGTTTGAGGGAACTTAGTTTTCATAATGCGTGCAACTTTTTGAAGAATATAGGCTTCCCATCTATTATTCTGTGCATTGTGCAACTGATCTGAGAAAAATCAAAGTATGCCCAGCTCAATTGGGTGTTTCACGTTCTTAAGAAGTTTCTTGGCTTTTCTTTTATAAGGTTCTTGGGCTATGGTGATGAGTAGTTGCCCTTGCAACTCTTGTATGAGGAGTAGTGAATATTTCTCGTCCAGCACTATTTTCTTCACTACTCTGACGCGCATCTCATTCACCAAGGTCCACATTGCCTTTTCTGGATTTTGCCGCACCTTTTTTTGTACCTTCTCGACGAATTTTATTGTACGGGCATAGTCAGAATGGATGATGATTCTTCCTGCTAGCCACTGCTTCCATATCTCCATTGCAATTCTCTAGTTCACATCTCACGATCTTTAAGAAACACTGAGCTTTAGCTAAGATTTCCCAATTTTTTTATTCCGTCATGAATTATCATCATGCAAGTTACTCTCTTCCAATATTTCGGTGTTTTTTGGTCGTCGACTGTCTCCAGCTTCCAAACCCACCTATAGTACACAGAAAAGCTATCCGATGCGCTTTACCACGATTAAATACTTCAAATTGTTCTGAAATGAAAGAATATCTAAAATGATTATATTTGTCTCGAACACTCTGTAATTATAAGTAAATTGCAAACGCACATGTATCCGTGACATACGATGAATTGTTTTCGCTCCTTGTTTTACTTTGTAACAACATCTTAAATTGTATTTTAAAAAAAGTACAGCTGGAATTATTAGATTGACTTTTTTTTGACAGAAGTTAGGATGGTGCACAACTCGGTAAACGTTAAAGTAATGGCCGCCAACAATTAGAGCATTGAATTAAAGTTACATTTTCAACAACATAAAAGGTCAAATGGAATTTTATATCAGTCAAAATGTTGTGCTGTCTAAAACTTCAACAACTGCACGGGTTGACCTTCTTAAATGATCATTAAACAAAATTTATTATCTTCTTATGATGTATCGAAAATTGTTATAAAATAAAAAAGATACATATAAAAATTAATTTTTAATGTGGCCAATAGAAAAAAAAACTTTTTTGTTTGAGGCGAAATTCTTTGTTGTAATGAAGAGATTTATCTTCCTCCCACAGCGGTAAGATGTGACACAAGGTCGGGAAAGTGGGTTTTGAAAAGCCAGCGTCCTAGAGAATGAAGAGCGCTCTGGCCAACTAAAATTGCCTGGGAAGCCCCGTCGGCACCGTAGCCGATTAGCAATAAACTAACCCCTTTCTAAAATGGTGAGAAAGCAAAACCTGGGAGGGTGGACCTCCTAGAACTGCACAGGACAAAGTATCCATCGGAACAGATACTACACTTTGATCTTAGCCAAAAATGAAAATGGCTCAGCAATGTCGAACAATTGTACATGTTAAAAAGAGTGTGATGAACACTCACCTTTTTTACTCTTTCTGGATTTCTTACAAAATAACTGGTTTGTGTGATGTTCTTGATTTCTTCATCTGTAAAGTGTTTCATTCCAGGCAAAATACTTGTATTGTTGCCTTTCACTGCCAAATGTCCATCGTGGATACGCTTCCTTGTCTAAAGAAAAATAAATCAGGAAAAAAATTTAGAATCCCTCAGCAGTTTTACAATTCGTAAATCAATATTGCAATACAACATTAAAACAGAAAACAAAACACCATTGAAATGTTCTGAAAACAAAGAAATGTTTGGAGACTGTGCTTGTAATGACTAAAGAGAACAGACGTAACTTGGGGAAGCTTTATTCAGCACACAAAATATTTATTCTGCATAAAGAATACAGAAATGCGGCACAAGGCCAAAAAGGGTGTGGGAAAAGATCGGTCTTCACTAACTTACTCTGACTTGTCTAACTTGGCTAGTTTCATTCGTGACCATCATTCACCAAAATACCACATTCACACTACAATCATGCACCATACACCAAAAGAATTTATACCATGACTATCCTACTTAAAACCCATAATTACACAATATGAGATGGGAGATTTGGGTAATAAAAATTTTATATACAAAAAGAAAATGAATTTATGTACAATGAAAAAAGTCCCAGTGTTAGTATAAGGATCCCCCATTTCTAAGTTGTGGCAGATATGCGGATTTGCCAGTCGAAACGCGATGCAGGTCCGAACGCTTTATTTTTATCACCTCTTTCGAAAATCTCGAAAGATGGCCTGCATCTCTGGCAAATCTGGCTATCTGTCGCCTAATCGGGAGAGGGGTTGGGGAATTAAAAAACTTAAATCGGGGAAAACAAAAAAACAAAAAAAAACGGGGGGTGGGGGGCTAGGACCCAAATAAAACGGGACCCTAATGAAATCATTCATGCACTAGCTAAGTTATGAACAAAAATAATAGTCAAAAACGGGTCAACTAATCTAGCCTTAAACGGGACAGGATCAACGTTCGTTGGAGAAACCCAAAATCCTTTGCCTAAGGCACGTCCAGATACCACTCTAGACTAGCTCCTCTCACTCAACACAATCGTGCAACTGTCACCCATCTTTCACCAAAATCTGCCGAAGGGAGTTTCGCCTTCTCGGCCTTAATGCGGATCTTCAGACGACACTTGAAAATTCGAATAAGGTCGAGAGCAGCGAAGGTCTCACCGTCGTAGACAACTTTCAAACGTGTCTGCCATATCACACTTCTCAACAACGCTAGTAAGCCATAAAATACAAAACGTTTTTTTCTATCATTTGTCGGAGCCCAATTGCTACATATATTAATTGGCTCCAGGTCGAAAGACGTTACATTCAGTACGCGAACCATGAGGCCTGCAACTCACTTAATGAGCGGCACGATGATGCGGCAATAAACAAAGGCGTGACTTACAGTCTCGTCTTCGTCACCGCAAAAACAACAAATAGGCGAAGCTCTAATGCCAGCTGCATGAAGCTTTTTGCCGACCCAGATAGCATTTCTAATAATCAGCCAGGCCAGAGATGCCTCGTCATTATCGAAGACCTTTAGCCCAGGCGCCCAAGGCCAGATTGAGCGTAGCTCCCCCCTCGACAAACCGACCCCCTCAATCTTCTCATCTCGAACAGATCCCCTCACTAAGACCCGATACAATGCCTTACGAGACAACAGCTGGATGTCAGAGAGGCTTTCCTTCACCCGTAAGAGGAACTTCAAGGCCCGTCGACACTCGCGATAAAAGGAGCACTCGCCTCGGGGCAACCTGTGTGCCTCCCCCTCATCCAAGTGCATACTTTTCAAAGCCGGAAAGGCTTTCTTGATGTCTTCCTTCCAGAAGCCACCGTTTCCCTCAACTGGTGTACACATTCGATCCAGGTAATAAAGCCGAAGCGTATGTTGACGAATCTCAACACTTTGCATACCCAGACCGCCCTCAGAAGGCTGTAGATAACAGATATTGTGACGGACCTTAGGGGCTTTACCAAGCCATAAAAACCGGAAAAGAGCCCGCTGCATTTCAAGCAGTGTATCCGACGGGAGTGGAAGTACTGATAGACGATATAGGATGATCGGATAAATGTGTGAGCAACACACCTCCGCTCTCCCCTTTAATGAAAGATTTCTACGGGTCCACAGACCAGCTGCGGCCCAAATCGCTTTCAACACTTCCGACCAATTTTTCTCCAGCTGAAGATCAGGACTGAACCAGACGCCGAGTAGCTTGCAAGGCCCGTCAGTCCAGCTGAAGGGTCCCTGTAGGGATACACCCTTCCAGGCACCGATGCGCAAGCCAACAGACTTGTCGCAGTTAATTTTGGCCCCTGTTACCGTTTCATACATTCTGATTTCTCTGTCGACGACACTAATCTTGGCACTGCTCGTTACAAACACTGTTACGTCGTCGGCATAGGCAGAGTACTTAAGTATGGTGCAAGCACTTGGCAAAGTAACCCCGCGTAGGACCGGGTTCACCCATAGCCTGTGAAGGAAAGGTTCAAACACAAGCGCATAGAACATCGGTGAAAGCGGACAACCCTGACGAAGAGATCTGGATAATTTGAAGGGCTTTGACCTCAAACCATTCACTTCCACCGGCACCCCAGGGTTTGCATAAAGGAGGCGAATCCAGGAGCGAAACTGCGGGCGAAAACCGGCCGATGACAAAACAGCCTCCAAGTAGCGATGGTCCACCCTATCGAATGCTTTGGACTGATCTAAATTAATCAGCGCGGCTTCTGTGTCGACTTTCTCAATGATTAAGTGTATCGTGTGCAAACTATCCTGAATGGTCCTACCCTTTACAGAACAAGTCTGTTCGGGGCTAATCAGACCAGCCAAAACAGTCTGCAGGCAGTTTGCTAAAATCTGGGCCAAAATCTTTAACTCTGTGTTTAGCATAGTTAAGGGCCGAAAATTATTGATCCCATCCCCACCATCTTTGCTCTTGCGTAACAATTTCACAATCCCCTTGGTAAAGTACTCAGGTATTGACCCGTTCCTAAACCAAGCGTTAAATAAAACTGTCAGCAAGGGTACAAAAATGTGCGACAACCTCAAATACAGTTCGTAGGGCAAATCATCGATCCCAGGAGATCTATTCAGGCCGACTCCCTTTAGGGCTTCCATGACTTCATCCTCCGTTATGCAACCTTCACACCTAGCCACTTCGGTTGCCCCGAGGCGAGAAAAGTCAGCTAAATAGGGGTCGAAATGCGCTAAAGACAAACCAGGCTCCCTGGTGAAAAGATCCTGAAAGTGATTACGAAACGCCTCCAAAATACCGTCGTTTGTGGTCACGGTACGTCCGTCCGGCAATGTGACACATGCGATATATCGATCGGTAGCGTGTCGACGCTCCTCTGCACGCAATTCAGCGGCCATGTTTGCTTCCTCATGAGGCATTCTCTTTAACCTAGCCCTAATTAAAGAAGCTTCGTGTTCCTTGCTAGTCAAGGAGGCGAGCTTCGCCTTAATTATAGTAACATTAGTACTATCCGCCACCGCCACTGCCCAATCTAGTCTAGATTCTAGTGTCACTTTTGCTGCTCTAGATTCTAGGTTGAGTCGTTGGCTAAAATCAGCAGAAAAGGACCTAATGGTTTTCTTAAATTTCACCCATAACTTGTTCCCAATTATAGCCCCCGTCATTACCCGCTGATATGTTAGTAGTAGCTGTTCCCGGAAACTCTGCACATCGAACAACGAAGTGTTGAGTTTCCAGTACCCAGCTAATCTAGGTTAACGGCTATCTAAGTTTACACGGACACGAACAAGTCTATGATCCGAGTAAACAATATTATGAAAACTTGGACATTCTAATAATTCTACGTCGGATTCATTTCGGAATTTATCGATAAGATCAAACTCATCGACATGTTTTTGCATCATGATCTCTGTTAGTACCCCTAAAATGATTCCCTGTGCGATCTAAATCGGGATCCAGGACCGCGTTCCAGTCTCCCGCTAAGATAACTGAACGAGGTGTGTTCATGAACCGCTCGATTCGTCAAAAAAAAGGGAACACACTCAGCCTGGAGGTTGAGCGCATAAACCCCAATCAATCGAAACGCTTTATCTTTTATGGTAACATCCAGAACGCAAAGCCTTCCTTCCGAATCCATGAAACAAGGGTCACACGACGCATCTATAGTTCGCTTCACTAGCCAGGAAACCCCCCTCGAGTTAGAATTGAAGTACGTTGAATAGACATCAAAATCCCTAGACAGCGCACTTAAATAATCACCTGTAATTAAGTGAGTTTCCTGAACACAAAATACATCCACTCCAAGGCTTCGAAGGTCCAGGCATAATCGTAATTTCCGAGAATCGGCCCTCAACCCTCGGACATTCACGTTAGCTAGAAAGAGTGCCATTGTAGTGTTTTAGGGTTGAGATTCTCCAACGAACATTGATGGGGTCAAGATACCGGCGGTTTTTCCCATGAAATAAGTGCCCATCGCAGTATTGATGAGGCCATCCTGGGACACACCGCGACATCAAAGGGGAAGATTAATTTTAAAGCTCTGTACAGGGATGGATGTAAGAGAATAGGGCCCTCCCATGACATGATTTGCGTAATTCTCTCAAGGTTGGGTTTTTATGAATCGCTAGTTGCGGGTAAATATCAAACGTAATGTTCGCCTCCTCCATCATTCTCCAAACCGATTTTCCCTCCTCTCGAGGTCGAGGTCGTATAACAGTTAATAACCAGGTGGCATTCGGGGAAATTATAGGGATTTTCAATAGATTTGCCGTTAACTTCTGTAAAGGCTAATAATTTTTTAAGGTCAGTGAAGTGGTGACCCTTTACCCTAGTGATAACCTCTCTTGAAATCTTACATATATCTTCACCAGGGTAGAAGGGCTGTCTTTTCCTCTCCTTTCTTTTGATGGGGGCAGTAACAATTTCACAAGTTTAGGGCGACGGAGGGGGGCCAGATATGTCCGTTTTCAACGGGGGAATGGGGGGGAGTGGGCCTTAGGGCGTGCTTGAGAAGCAGGGAAGGGGGAGGGAGCATTTGTGATTTCTTAGGGGAAGCAGGGGGGTGTCGGAGTCTGTTGTGGGGAGGCGAACGGGGAGGGTCTTGGGGTGCTGATCCGTGCTTTCTTGGGGGCAGGGCTGAGAGGTATGAGTTTGTACTCCCTTTCTTTTATAGTGGTTACTGGGGGCGGCATCTTGTGTGGTGAGGTCTTTTGGGGGGGGGGTATGAGTGTTGTTGGGGGTATATAAATAGGGTCTTCTTTGTTGCTTTGGGGCGGGGAGTTAGGTCTGAGTTGTGCTTCCTTTCGCAGCTTTTTATTTAAGTTGACTGCATAGACATATGAGTCTTTCCCTGGATCCTTTGATATTTTAGTTTCTTCTTCCGCCTCTATTCTTGATTGCTCCAGGGCGAGTCTTCCGGGTGTTTTCTTGCCCGTTACAATAGCCCATCCTTCATTTCTTTCGTAATCTTCGTCGGATTCTGCAAAAGATTTTTCAGTGTCTGGCTTTGTCTTTTTTTGGGGGGACTCTATCAGCGGAAACCCAATTTTAGGGCCAAGATGTTCTCCAACATGATTTTTGGGGTTATTGACTGGTTTTTTCCTTTCTGGGCAGTCAAAGGTGAGATGCCCTATTGCATTACATCTCCAACAGGCCGGTTTTCTTCCTGCGACAATAACCGGCAGTTTGTCGTTCTCAATTTCGAGATAATACGGTATCTCGTAAAAAGTTTTTTGGTCGATGAGAATATCAAAGTTCCATATGGAGAGGTATTGGTCGCACGTTACTGACATCAACTCTCCATATTTTGTAAAAAAGGCTCCAATGTGAGCGCCTTCAATATAGAACGGGACATTGAACACAGATATCGTAGTTCTCCGTCTGCCAAGATGTTCCATTCGTAGTACATATTCTGGTGTAATAATCTCTTTTTTCGCAAGTGTCATGCACTCCTCTTCTGATGCAAAAAGTGCAGACCAGTTGTGATGTCCTCGTGTTTTGATTATTTTAACCGGTCTATGACCGACCGAAGCTAAAAGCTTAGTTATAACTTCTACCGAGGACCTTACGGCTTTTTTAACTTTCCTGTCCATAACAAACATTGTTAGAGTTTTCTTCTGAATTTCCTGGAGTTTTGGAAGGTCAATTATCAGTCCTGTTTCTGTAATTTTAGTTTTGTAGGTCTCCATTTTAGTTTGAAATTCCTCCAAATTAATATTCACGGCCGGGGGTTTTGTCCAGCCCGACGTTCCAGGTTGGGGCGAAGGTGTTGACCAAAAAAAAAACAGCAGAGGAAAAAAAAAAAGTCGTGTTCAAACTAATCCGGCTCTAAAAAAGAGTCCGAATAACAACAACAATAATAACTATAATAACAATAATAATAACAGGAAAATCGTAATATAATAGCAGCCAAGAAAGAAACGTACTCTTCTCGATCTTACTGGTTATTCAGCACACAATGTCGGTACAGTATTAGTGTTACTATTTATAGTGGTTAGTAGAAGCAGGAGAGTTCTCCAAAGGGGAGATAAGTCAGAGTAAGGAAAGTTACTCGTAATTATTCATTACAGTGCTAATAAATGAGTTAACTATTTGTTTTCATTTTTTTTGTTTGCTGGTCATCTGTCAGCCTGAACATTCATAATCTTTAACTGATACTTGATGTAATGAACAATTACGAATAATTTCCCTATTCTAAATTATCTCCCCTTTGGAGAACTGTCCTGTTCGTCTTAACAATAAATAGCAGCACTAATATTGTACTGACAGTTTATGCCGAATAAATTGTAATGACAAACGAGAACAGTCGTAACTTAAGAAAGCTTTATTCGGCATAAACTGTCAGTACAATATTACTGCTGCTATTTATTGTTAAGACGAACAGGAGAGTTCTCCAAAGGGGAGATAATTTAGGGAAATTATTCGTAATTGTTCATTACACTTGACAAGAAATTAAGTTTGGAAACAACTACTCCAAATATGACAGAGCCAATCTTAAATTATTGGAACTTAGACAGTCGTCTCGGTTACCCCGAGTGCTAGGAGGTGGCACATGATAAGTAAAAGATATCGATGCTCAAAAGTGTCTCGAAACTCAGTTTGCCCAGAAACAGTGTTTAGGAAATTGTTACAAAGAGAACAAAATGGTTGACTACTGCAGTGATAATACAAATGAACTAATTGGGTGTCAGAGAGATCGAAACATTTTTTCCATTCACGAATCATTTTTTGTAAGACGATTACTTTACACCACTTCAAATCAGAAATTATGAAGTTGCACGTTTCATGTTTGTTTTTCGTTTGTTAAGAAAATAAATCGATGTAAAAGTAAGAAATAATAAAACTGTATTTTCTACTTTGAGATATCTCGGTCAACAAAAGTGAGATGACAATGGAATCTGGCAAATACCATCTGACAGATTTCATGAGGAGTGACACTTGGGAATGGAAAGTTTTTTGCAAATGGGAGAAAAAAATCAACAAAAAAATCCTAAGAAATCATTGTTATTTTTTTTAGGTGTGTGTGTGTGTGGGGGGGGGGGTTATTTCTTTTTACTTTTTGTTTCATTTTTTTTATATTACTTTTGTAATAACAACTGGAAGCCGAAAATAACTTACGGATAACTTTTATTTAACTATGCGTTGCTTACTGCCACAAATAGTATTCAATATTCACTCTTAATATATTACACGAATGTAGAACATTCCATCATTAATTAAAGGGGTGAGACGGGCATCAATTACCTTTGATACTACAACTTTATTCTTTGTGATTTACGAATGGTGAATTTAGTGAAGACACAAGTCTCTGAAGGGCCATTCCAGTTAAGCACAAGGCTAAAAACAAGACAGGTCTAAGGTCACGCGTATAGAACATACTTCGGTTGATTAAAATGGCTTACTTGTGTTTACTACTATCATGAAATTGACGAAAAGAGAGTAATTTCTGAGTTGAATTAAAGTTTGAAGGAGAACGTCAAGTATTACGGTTCGTTTGAGCTCCTAAAATCATTCATTTTACCCCGTGCCCCTGTCATATAAAAGGATTAATATTTCGTCTGATATAATACTATTGTGCGTTTGCTTTTTATTTACGAAGTCGAAGATATGATATATATAATCAACGATACACCACCATTATTATATTTTTTACCACAAAGCCGTTCAAAGAAAGGGGCAGCCACTCCATTGCTTATCCTCTTCCTATTCCAATAACAATTAAATATCGCTTCTTGTCCATCAGATTATTCGATTTGTAAAAACAAATGCATCTGACTTGTCGAATAGAACGTGAACAAAGGGCAACATTTTGTGTGACAAAAACAAAGGCCAGTGGAGAACAAGCATTTTATAATAATTTTGCAGATGAAAATCAATGAGTTTTGAATCTACAGATAGAATCAACCATAATCTATGTGTCCTACCTTTTCAGCTTCTTTATCGAACTGTAAAAGTTGAGCTTCGGATGGATACATAGTTGGCGGCAGAAGAGATTTTTTTCAAGTTTTCAATAGAAAAACAACAAACGACTGTCAAATGAAATTAACGTCCCCTCCCCCTCTCTCTTCCTCTCTCTCTCTCTCTCTTAATTATTTACGTCATTCAAATCCTCCTTTCTTTATTTACGTCATTCGCCTTGTTTGACGTCATTCAGTGTGCACCATGACACGTTGGAAACAAGATCCACAGAGTTTTGGTAGTTTGCGACTCTTGATCCGTTGTTGTAATTATAAAAAAGATAAAGCTCATTTTGAGACGGCATGCATTTTCAAGTAATATATATATATATATATATATATATATATATATATATATATATATATATATATATATATATATATATAAAAGGAGATTGTAGTTTGCTTGAAGCATTGCTGGTAAATGTAAGTGCAGATTAGTCGTCCGAGGCTATAGCAATGCGATGTGGTTGCCGTAAGATGGAAAAGTGAAACGAAATAAACGCAGGGAGAAAGTGAAACTCAAAACGATTTATTAATAATTTCACAAAAACTGATTAAATACCAAATAGTAAATACAATCTTTTGTTGTTGTCTTCTGATAATGAAAGTTTTTCTTTCGAAAATTTAAGATTACCCTTTGCCTACCTGTTACTTACCGGACAGTATTTACTATTTGGTATTTAATCAGTTTTTGTGAAATTATTAATAAATCGTTTTGAGTTTCACTTTCTCCCTGCGTTTATTTCGTTTCACTTTTTCATCTTACGGCAACCACATCGCATTGCTATAGCCTCGGACGACTAATCTGCACTTATATATATATATATATATATATAATTCAGTACACTGACGAAGGCCGAAAGATTACAGCCGAAAATTCTGTTCTCCTTTCTTGGAAAAAAAAACTTGTTTCTATATAAGGGAAAATTGATATTCCTAACGTCAAAATATAGAAAATAAATTTTGAAAAATATATTTTTCACATTGATTTTTGACACACACACACACATATATATATATATATATATATATATATATATTTCTTTTTTTATATAATAATCATTCGTTTGTTATTCACTCTTAACACCCCCTCTTTCTTTCTCATTTCCCTCTCTCTTTTTACTATTCTCCCTCTCTGTATATTTCCTCTCCATTTCTTTTATTATTTATCTCATTCGTCTCATCCCATTACTTCTCTCATCATTTACCCTTTATTTATGCCAACCGCCTTTTGTGACATCATTCAGTGTTACATTTTAACGGAAGAAAATGATTTGGGTGGCGAAAATCACTAAGATGATTCTTCCTCCTAAATACCAGTCGAGAATACGTTCTCGCCAATCAGTCTGGCAGAAAGTCTCCATTTCGGTGGCATTTATCTGTCGGACTGTAGCATATGTCTTGGGTAGATCCTAGGAGATCCACCCTCTCGGGCCTTGGCTTCCATCTTTGGGAAGGACTAAGTTAATCGCTAACTGCCTGGGGCGCCCCTACCGGGGAATGCCGACGGGACATGTCCAAGCTACTTTTTAGAGGTCAGCATGGTTCTGCCACGGTGTACATTTTTACAAGATACAAGCAATCAAGCAAGCAAGATAAGATCTACAGAATTCTGGTAGTATACTAGATAATTCGCGACCGTTGGTTCAGTATTTGTTTTATCCCCCCCCCCTCTCTCTCTCTCTCTCTCTCTCTCTCTCTCTCTCTCTCTCTCTCTCTCGCACGTTTTCTTTCGTTCTCTCTCTCCCTCTTTCTCTCTCTCTGTCTGTCTCTCTCTCTCTCGCTCTCTCTGTTTATGATTTACGCCATTCGTCTCCTTTCACGACTTTTCTTATTATTCGCTCTTTATTTACGTTAATCGCGTTTTGTGACGTCATAGAGTGTGCACATTAAAAAATGGGCGGCACATGTTCGTCTTTATCCACAGTCCGTTTTTCACAACTTTTTACTGACCAGTTTTTTTTTTCTTTTTTCGGTGTTCACTTACCTATCAGGCTGCTAGAGAATTGCGAGGTTTTGGGAAATTTTTTTCAAATATTTTACATTTTAGGAGGGGGGATCAGTTTCCAATGTTAATTCAACGTAGACTGATCCCCCTCTTTTTGATCGTCTCAATTTTTATTAAAAATCTTTTTCTGTGTACAATTACATATCATGTCAGTAGTGAATTCCGGGGGTTTTGGAAAGAAAATTTAAAAAATTGAGATTTTAAGGTGGGGGATCAGTTTTCAATGTAAATTCAACGTAGATTGATCTCCCTCTTTTTGACCATCTAAAATTTTTAAAAGTATTCTTCTACTTACAATTACCTATCATGTCGCGAGAGAATTCCAGGCTTTTTGGAAATAAATTTCAAAATTTGAGATTTTAAGACGTAAAAAGTTGTGAAAAACGGACTATGGTAAAAGACGAACAAGACTGATCCCCCGTCTTAAAATCTCAATTTTTAAAAATTTCTTTCCAAAAAGCCCGGAATTCTCTCGCGACATTTTTTTTATTATTATTAGTTTTTTATTAGTTTTATTAGTTTTTTAATTAGTTTTTTTATTAGTTTTTTTGATTAGTAATTTAGAACTTTTTAAAAAGCGTCTATAATATTAAGATGTTATATGAGAGCGTAATTACGTTCTAAGAGCGTGCAAGATTCAAAAGTTTGATTGCTTAACCGCTAAGAATTTGATAACGTTCTAAGCGCGTTCAAGATTCAAACGTATAATTGCTTAATGGCTAAGCATTTGGTAACGTGAATTACTATGCCACACACTTTAAAATGTGACTAGTTTCGTAATTCACATTATTGATTGTAGGATGTTTAGTTTTTATGTATAGGGCTTCAAGAATGTTTAATCTTTTGATGTTGATATCGTAGTGCATTATTTAGTCTTGTTAACTAGGATGTGTCTATATTGAGAAGGGGGGGCAGTCATGCTTTTTTAGGTGTTGGCAAATGGAGCTAGTGTCGGAGAGATGTAAGGTGAGTCTTCGGGAAAGTGCTGTGGAAGTGAAACCGATGTAACAATTAGTTTTATTATTATTGTCGGAGATACATTCTTCCATGGGGCATTGAAACTGATACATTACATTGGTTCTTCCTAATATATTTTGGGTCTGAGAAGTGTTATTTTTAACTACATGGTTTGAGGTTTTAATCTTTTTATGATAAATGATGAATCTTATTTTATTATCAGAGTTGATGGGGGATATGTTGCGATGTATTATATTTTTAATAGCTTTTTCATCCAATTTAAAGTTCGGATGCATTTGGTTACAGTAGAATAGATTTGTGTAGTGGGAATTATTTAACTGATTTTGATTAGTATTGTCTAAGTTTTTAATCATTAATTTTATTTGTTCGTCTACAATATAACTGGGAAATTGATTATTAATTAGGACATTCTTGATGTTTTTTAATTCGTTAAGGAATATTTTTTGGTTGAAGAGATTAGCTTTGCACGGTTTAGTAGATTTCTACGACCATAAGGGAAACATCTATACCCAAATTGACGGTGATTCTATGGGATCAGTCCTCGGACCGACCTTCAGTCATTTTTACATGGCTGACCTGAAAAATAAAATATTTAATATAATTACTAAACCCTCCATTTATGCCTGCTACGTTGATGATATCCTTATTTTAACAGACAATAACGATGAAATAAAAAAAAAACATTTTTCAAAATAACTTCGTACTTACATTCACTCATGAGCTTAATGTTAATAAAATTCCGTTTTTAGATGTTCTCATTAACTCTAATAATGACACATTCATCAGCTCTTCCTATAAAAAAACTACTTCTATTAACACGTGCATTTTAAGTTATAAAAGCGAATGCCCGTATCCATATAAAATTGTAATGATTCAAAATCTATTAAACCGTGCAAAGCTAATCTCTTGTGGACTATCTTCCAACCCAGTCATATCTGTTTTTTTATGCTCGTTTTGAGTTAGTTTACTGCATTCACTTATTATGCAATATACCAAAGGGCTTTACGGGGCCCTCCTGAAAATGGACGTGCTCCTCGAGTACGCTCCTTTTTGCTGGAGCCAAGGAGCAGAGGGCTCATTTTTCATCCAACAGGAGCAGAAATGTGAGCGGCTTCATTTTTTGCCAAAAGATCGAATTTACCGCTCATTTTCGCGGCTCTATGGACGCTCCAAAATTCAAATATTTAGCAAAATTAAATTTAATAAATTAAAATAATTTAATTATTCTTTCTATTAAAATTGATTACTTGTTTTTTTTTTCTCCAACTAATGTTAGACTTTCCCTGAACACTTGTTAAGATGTTAATGTTACGACTTTTACTATTTTACCGGAAATATATACGGTTGATTTAGACAGTCGCCAATCAGAAGTATGTTTTGAAGCCCTAAGCTATTTGATCTTAGCCGCTCTTTTATCTTAGCCGCTCTGTAAGTGTATGTTTGTGTAGTCGTGTACAAATGTAAACTAACCCCCCTCATCCCCCTTCTCTCATATATATATATATATATATATATATATATATATATATATTCAATTCTTAATACCTACAGACGCTAGCATTTCAAGCTTATTGCTCTCATCGGTGCAGGAAAGTAACAATTTAAGACGGTCGGGAGGCGCGAACCCGGTTCACAGAGTCAGCCTAGAATCTGCAAGCAGTCGCCATATCCACTGTCACGTAATTAAGGGAAATTAAGATCTATATGTACCTAGAAGCAGGCACAGATAGAAGACTAGTCTAGAGTGTTCGACGAACGTATTCGGAACTTTGCATTAGAGCTTTTTGACAGTCTGTTTTTAACATCCCCAAGAGTGCTCAACTTTAATTTCTTAAAGGGGCTTAGTATAATATTTATGAATAAATATTATGTATTAATTAATAAAGTAATAAATATATTTATAAAATAAAAAATAATTACATGTTCTATTAATAAAAAAGGGGCGACTTGATGCAATGTCTATACCGCTTAGGAAATGGAAATACTAAGAAAAAAGTTATGCTTCTATCGCACGTAAAATAATAACAAAAAGAACGCCGTAACATTATGGTGATAAAAAATCTTACCTATTTCGACAAGGTGTTTGTGGTCTAGTGGCAAAACGCCAGATTGCAAACAGTGATATATGGTAGGTTCGATCCTTGCACAGAGTAGCCATGCTGATGACGGCTGATAACCAGAAATATATGTCCATGGATTCCTTTTATATGTACGTAAAAATTAGAACGACTTGATGCAATTTTCTTTACCGCTTAGGAAGTGGAAAAATACTGAGAAAAAACTTTACCTCTATCGCCAGTAAAACCAATAACAATATATATATATATATATATATATATTTGTTTATCTACATACGTATACGTTTCGTCCTTAAAGAAAATGTAGAGTTAATTATTCAAGCCGGTCGCACGATTCGAAACCCTGGAACACAAGTCATGTTTTTTATCTCAAATTCCGACGCTTTAACCCATGCGACCACCGTGAATGACTACATAAACAGTGAGAGTTTGAAATCTATTATACCATGATAGGCAGCCGACATCAACAGTGTTCAGCTTATGAAGGAACATGCATTAAAGCTATGATTTTGACGGCTGTGTTAATACTACTCATTAAAGTGCCCAGCCTGGTTTGGGAGCCACAAATAATTATAAATATTTGTTTATCTACATACGCATACGTTTCATCATTAAAGAATCGTCAGTGTAGAGATAACTATTCTAGCCGGTCGCAGAATTCGAAACCCTATATTCGAATATATATATATATATATATATATATATATATATATATATATATATATATATATATATATATATATGCCTAAATGGTAAACGCTCGGTTAAGCAGTCAGTCTAGCAATCAGGTTTCTATTCTCAGTTATTTTGTGAACTACCGTTTCTGAATTATTATTTAATAATAATAATAATAATAATAATAATAATAATAATAATAATCACTTATCAAAACCACGGACAAAAAACAGTTAAGTGACCCCTCCAATTCCAGGTATGACAAGAACACAGACCAAACACAAAAAAGCAGGAATGAAAAAAAAAAACTAAAAAATATAGAAAGAACTGGACCACAAAGGAGAACAGACTAGTAATGGAATGCTACTACAAAAGTCGCCACCCTGCAGAAAGAGGCTACCGGAAGTGATTGAAACATCTTTGGAACACTGCTACAGGCTACTATACAATGGAACAAAGGATAGCAGACCAAGCAAAACAGATCCTCAAAAGAGGATGGTTCTCGGAGATGGAACTGACGGAAATCAAACAAAAGAGCGGAACAGAGCAAGAAACACCACCCGACGAAACCCCCCAGGAAGAAGACAGACAAAACATAAACCCAGTAATGGAGGAGGTCGAAGACTACGAAATCACAGAACTCACCGAAGTAGAACTCACCGAGGAAGAAGCAAGAGAAGTGGAAAACATCAAACAATACATGTCTGAGAACAAAACAAATCTCCCATCTCTAAGGAACGAAGATTGGAAGAAGATAAAGTTGAAACAGAGACAGTAAACAAAAATACTGGTGTTAAAAGACACTAATAACCTTTTTGGAACTGATTGGATGCAAGCATTTGATTTATGGGAGTTACCGACAAATACATTTTGCACAAAAAAATAGATAGTTAGGCGACCGAATCAGAAAAACTACTCGCGTACATTCCAACAGACACTGTAGGCCCTCCGTTCAGTCTAGAGAGACTATGGATACCCCTATAAGGGGCTGGCTGCACATGTAATTATGAAGCAAGGGTTGCGCAATCTCTAACAACACCTCTCCTGAGTCGGCACTGCTTGATTCCAATGGCAAGCAGTTCAAGACGACTGGAAACAATGCCGAGATAAACAGAGAGCACATACAGCACCTGGTAGTCCCAAATGGTCACCCATTTAATACTGGCCAGGCTCAACGTCGCTTAACTTCGGTGATCTAACGGGAACTGGTGTGTCAACATGATTTGTACCGTACAGACACTATCACAAACCTAAACAACTTGATATATGCCGGGGCAAAATCAGTAAGTATGAAACTAAAAACAAAAAAAAAACCTTGCCAAAAGAATGGACCGACAAAACTTGGATGGGAAATCAGACTGGAAACCCAGATAACCAAACGCCGGAAAGAAGCTTACACCATAAACAGTATGAAAGAAAATAGGAAAGGATATAAGAGCAAAAATCCGGTTCACAAGGAAAGAATGAATAAGAAACATGAAGAATTAAAACAAAAGATAGCAGCAATAGAGGGAAGACTGAGACGATATAGATACAAATCAGAACAGCAAAAACAGAGCAGGACTTTTGAAAACAATGAAAGCCAGTTTTACATAAACGTAAACGGAGAACGAATAACATCAGAACAACCTGACCCGACAGAGACAAAACACTTCTAAAGCAAGATATGGGAAAATCCTAAAACACACAACAAGAATGTCAAGTGGTTGAAAAACATGAAAAATGAACTACAGGAAATAGAAGAAGGAACAGAAACGGACATTACTAAAGAAACCATTAAGGACACCCTAAGGAAAATGGCAAACTGGAAAGCATCAGGCCATGATGAAATACATGCATATTGGTTTTAAAAATTCATGACCATACTTCTATGACTGGTGCAGAAACTGAGAGGATGTATCCACAAAACAGACATACCAGTGTGGATGACCAAAGGAAGGACAACGATTATACAAAAAGAACGACCCGAAGCAACTACAGACCAATAACCTGTTTATCAACAATGTGGAAAATCCTGACGGCACAACTGAGAGAACAAATTTACTAGTCCCTAAACAAACGTGGACTACTCCCCGAAGAACAAAAAGAATGCCGTAAAGGGAAAAGGGAGACGCATGACCTCCTATACATCGATCAAAAGATCCTGAAGGAAGTAAAAAACAGAAAAAAGAACATATCCATGGCATGGATTCACTACAAAAAAGCTTACGACAGAATCCCTCAAGCATGGATAATTGAATATTTGAAAATATACAAAATACCCGAAAGGATGATTAATCTTATTAAGAAAGCAATGAGATCATGAAGACTGGAACTGACAGCCGGAGGACAACACCTGACTGAGATAAAGATACAGAGAGGCATCTTCCAAGGAGACTCCCTATCACCACTACTGTTTAAAATAGCTATGATGCCAGTTAACTACATACTCAAAAATGTGATGCTGGATACAAGTTTACAGACACAGAATTAAGAGTAAACCACCTGATGTACATGGATGACCTAAAAATATTTGCAAAAAGCAAAAAGGAACTGAAAAAGCTGATAAATACGACTAGAATCTTCAGTCAGGACATCCAAATGGAATTCGGAATGGAAAAGTGTGCACTACTAGAAATAAAAAAAGGAAAACTTGAGACAACAGAGGGCATGGAACACACCAACCAAGAGTTCTGAAAGCAGACACCATCAAATCTACAGAAATGAAAGAGAAGATTGGAAAAGAATATTTACGAAGAACAAGAAAACTCCTAGAAACGAAATTATATAGCAGGAATCTAGTAACAGGAATAAACACCTGGGCAGTAGTACTAATAAGATACTCTGGACCATTCATAGGCTGGACCAAAGAGGAACTCAGGCACTTTGACCAGAGGACTAGAAAATTAATGACCATGCACAACGCACTACATCAAAAAGACGATACAGACAGACTCTACATGAAAAAAAACGAAGGGGGAAGAGGACTAGTAAGTATAGAAGATTGTGTGGAAGACTCAAAAAAAGAGCTGGAGAAATACATAACTCAACACAGAGAAATCCTTATCACTGCAGCAAGAGACACCGTTCAAACGAACAACTCGGGAGGCACCAAAACCAGAAACAAAACGACAAGAAAAGAAAAGTGTGAAGAAAAAAAACTGCATGGACGCTTCAGAAGACTGACAAGAGAAGAAACCAACTAAAATAGCTGCGCATGGCTAAGAAAAGGACACTTGAACAGAGAAATGGAATCTTTACTGATGGCTGCACAGAACAATGCAATTAGGACAAACTACATTAAAGCTAAAATAGATAAAACCCAGGAAAACAGTAAATGCAGACTGTGTGGATAAAGAGACGAAACAGTAACTCATATAATAAGCGAATGTAGAAAACTAGCCGAAAAAGAATACAAGAACAGACATGACTATGTGGGGAAAGCAGTGCACCAGGAACTGTGCAAACAATTGAATTTCGAATATGCAGACAAATGGTACAAACATAAACCAGAAACAGCACTGGAAAACGACAAACACAAAATCATCTGGGATATGGATATACAAACAGACAAACTCATACAAGCAAGGAGACCGGATGTTATAATAATCAACAAGAAGGAAAAATCTTTCAAAATCGTAGACTTCGCCATTCCAGCAGACCACAGAGTGAAAATCAAAGGAAACGGAAGAACGAAGCAAAGACACGGAACTAGCCAAAGAACTGAAAAGAATATGGAGCATGAAGAAAGTCAGTATAATAACAATAATTTTAGGAGCACTAAGAACAATCCCAAAAAACCTGGAAAAAATACTGGGAGAAATTGGAATCAAAGGGATCATTGGAACTATACAAAGGACAGCAATGATCAAAACAGCTACAATCTTAAGAAAAATCATTGAATGCGGAAACCAACCTGCATAAGCTACGAAGGGTCACATGGAATTTACTACAGGAAGAAAACAAAACCACAGAAAGAACACATCACAAACAAAGAAACAGAAAATGCAAGAAACATCACTTTATAAGTTCCTCCCCCCCCCCCCAACAAATTACACCGGCCTCAACTGACACGACACAAAAATGAACCAATGAACAGAAATAGCAAGAAACATCATCAGATCCTCGTCCCCCACCCAAAAAAAAAAAAAAATTTTAGAAAAAAAATATAAAAAATTATTTTTTAAATTAAAAAAAAAAAAAAAAAAAAAAAAAATATTTGCATGGGGTCAAGGAGGATGAGAAGACCGAGGAGGGACAGAACAAACCAGACCTCCACTGGAAGTGCAGAGACTGCTGGGACCTTGGGGAGGCTGTTTGCTACCCAAATCCCAGAGAAGACCAATGGTCCTTACCAGCAAGAAATCAATGGTAAATGGCTGTTATGATACTGCAAGTTTATTTGCGGTGGCCATCGAAGAGAGGTGGAGAATACTGGAAATCTGGGGAGACTTGTTGTCACTCAGACCCAGGGAATACCACCGGTTGTCGGTGAGCAATCACTGATGGTCTGTGTGAGAACTCCTAGTGAGTAAATAATAATCATAACCATCAGTTTAACGTCCGTTTTACATACCGGCATGCCTTGGTTGGTTTCTAGAAACTGACTTCCAAACTAACTCATCTCTGGACAGGTTTTTATTTATCTCCCTTTCTCAAAAGTCTATTCTTAGCACTTCCTCCCATGTTTTAATTGTCATTTCCCTGCTAATTGACCCTGCTACCTCAACTGTTCTACATCTACTAACTAAAGAACTTTCATCCATTAGTTCAACGTGGCCATATCATCAAAGTCTTCTGTTCTGTACATATCTCCGTATACTGTCCAGTGTTTTATTTATATAAATATATATGAAATACATATGTATAAATCAACTTTACATATTTGGAGATAACATAAAGTGTAAAAGAAAAAAAAAAGTTTAAGTTTGTGTGTTTGTTCGAGACAATTTATTTAGGCTGATATTGAAATTAGTAAATTTCTTTCAAAAATTTAGTTGTGGTCGATTAATCTCTGATGTTTTTTAATCTCCAAAATTAAAATAGCATGAACATTTTATTTGGATCAAACTGACAAATATTGTTTCGAATCAGCTTCCATAAGTGATGCACTTTGTATGTAAAAACTTTTCTTTTTAAATTCAATTTTCTAAAATAAGCAACAATGTTTTTGTTTGGCTCTAAAAACATAGGAATTATGTTTATTTACCTCCTCTCCAGGAGGTTAGGCACAAGGCCAGTTTTATCTTACTCCCACAAGGTAAGATGTGACCCTAGGTCGGGTTGGGAAAGCGGGGCTTGACAAGCCAGCGCCCAAGAAGGTGAGCACTGTGGCCTACAAAAAATGCCTGGGCAGCCCCGTCGGCATTCCCCGGTAGGGGCGCCTCAGGCAGTAAGCAATAAACTTACTCCTCCCCAAAGAGAGGAGGCAAAGCCTGGGAGGGTGGACCTCCTAGAACTGCACAGGACAAACCCACAGACCGGCGTAAATCAAGCCCCGAAGGCCAAGACGATCCTAATTTATGGGGTGTAGTATCCATCGGAAACATATGAATTATGAAACAATAACATTATTGTTTTAATATGGGTAAAGTTCGTGAAGGGTCAGCCTCCAAGGTAATTAAACAATAAAGTATTAATTAACCAACCATGCAACACACAATGCTGGATTTATGCAAGTACTCATCACTCATCATCTTGCTAATGCAGAGATTTTTTCTCTTTCAGTGAAGCACCTCCAACAAGATATTTCTTCACATGTGAATAAAATCCGTTGTAATTTATAAATAACAAGGAATTTTATTCACATGAGAATTGTTTATTCATTGAACACAGACTTGTATCCATTGCAAACAAAACCTCCGAGTGTATTCCGGATAAATGGAATGATTATCTAAACTACAGCTAAACTAAATTCAAGAAAATGGAGATTTTCATAATGGAATCTCGTAACCGCCAATGATCAAATAAACAAAACAGGAAAATCTGCAAACATCGATCAATAATTAGAAAGACTCAAACTCGATATCAGAAATTCTCAAAAGACAACAATTCGAAAGTTGTTTTATCAGAGAACATAATGCCACCTTTTTTCTGCATAAGAAAGAATGGGAAGAGACAATGACGATCATTGTGTTCCACTTACTGTAAAATATATCAACATTGAATTATGCAATTTCGCATTCTGAAGATAGTGAAAGGATCATAGAATCTTAAACCAAACTTGAGTAGTGTGACAATAAAGAGGAACACTCACCGTCAGGAAAAAGAATGAGGTGCTTCGCATGTCGTGTCTGCAGGGTAAAGAAAGGCTTCTCTTCATAAGTGCAGGATTTTATGGTGGTCTCTGATTTGTATATGTGGAGATTAGCTGATATAAATAAAGAGGACAGCTGGGAAGCAAGCAGGGAGAAGCTATTTAGATTGGAGAGAGAAAGGCAGAGAGAAAGTTGATTGCACGAAAATCGGTTGGAAGTTGAATTACAGTCAAAACTTTTTTTTTTATTCTTTTATTTTTCTGACACAGTTAGTTAACAAGTAGTAAGATTTATAAAATGCATGTTTCAACAAAACAATCATAAAACGATTGTTAACTTTTATGACCGTCTACATCGAGTTTCAACTAAAATCGCATCTATAGAACATTCTTTAATACTTGGTGATTTTAATGCCCGTGTTGGTACAGATTACTTTCTATGGTCACCTCATGTAGGAAAAGATGGTCTTAGTAAAATTGATGATATCGGTTAAAACTGCACAAACTATTATGAAAATCACCAACTTTGTATTATAAACACATTATATATCATGCCGTTCAAAAGAAGGGTAACCGGGTGTCATCCTTGATCCCAAATTGAGTCGAATCTTCCTAAATAATATCTAAACACAGACTGTGATATACTATACATTATGATTATGTGGTTCCTACATCTACCCACCTGGAAAATTCAGCAGTAAAACCGGACATAGTCATATTAAATAAGGCAGAAAGAGAGGCAACACTGATTGAGGTGAGTGTTCCAAATGACAGTGGCTTAAACAGAGCAGATAGGGAGAAGGTGACAAAATACCAAGACCTAATGTATGATATGAAGAGAAACTGGAACCTCAAAAATATCAACATTATCCCAGCTATAATAGGAGCTAAAGGCCTCATGAAGAAAAATTTCAAAAAGTATCTGGAAAGTATTCCCGGAAAACCAAGTGCAAAAGAAATCCAAATAATTGCACTTAAGGGAACGGCAAAAATCCTTAAAAGAGCACTCGGTTGGAGCCTCTAAATAGCAGGTGAGGCCCAAAACCTTCCATAAGGCAAAACGAAGAAGTAAATTAAAAATCAATATTGCTAATACCAAAACGAAATAAAAATAAAATGCCTTCCATAAAAAACTGAAACAACCGTGACAGACACTGACACTACCTACATTGACAAGATCTCATTCCGAGTTATTAAATTTCTCATTCTAACTAATGGATAACGCCTTACTGCTAGAATCCTGTTCCGAGTTTACAATATCAATAACAACAAAGGCACCAGCAGCATCAAGCAACAAGAGCAGCAGAAAAAACGATTTTTATAAAATAATCGATTTTGCTCAGTTTATACTTAATTCTGATTGATTACCGAAATCGGACTTCAATCAATCAGAAAGAGCTAAGTGCCTGTTAGATATTAGTTACATAAGCGAGAGCACAAGCACAACTAGAGGAGACTCAACTTGCCACGGGAACCCTTGTCAGTCACAACATGGTGTTATAAACTGCTACACAGATTCCTTACGGGGGAGGGGAAACTAAATCTAGCATTTGCCGCTAGGCTATAGGTTCTCAGCAAACTGGAGACACACAGACGCCCAATGCATCAAGAAAATACATCAACAGTCAAAATATTGTATTAGCACACCAGACGAGAATTGTTTACCACTACTATTACTACTGCTACCACCAAAAGCTGTGAGATGAAACAAAACTACTATAACAACATCCTTTCATATTAGAAGTCGCCCATTTTTATTCCAATATTATCAGAAGAATAAATGATTGAATATTGAAATCTGTTTAAAATTCATTCTGGGTTTGTCTCTATTTTCCTTGCTACCATACTCTTATATAACATCGCTATTTTTTTTTTCTAAATTCCAGAACTGGTATGAAGTATTAGACCCTATAACTTTTCTTCCTATAAAAACACTCCGAACGGCTATGCCAAATCAAGGGGGCGTGAATAGAGTGTGAAATAGTTTTAGTCATTGAACAGCAATTGCAATGATGAACTGATTACTTTTACAAACTGTACTCCAATAAACAATGAGTATTGCAAGAGAGGATTAATCCAATCTAAGTCTTTCTAAAACTGCTAGAACTTGAAGTACTGACCACTTAATATTGTGAGAGAGTTATTAATTAGCTTTCAATAAGCAAGGTTCATGACGAGAATGTCACTAAAGTCATTAAATGCTTTAAAAATAACTATCTTGAAATCAAAATATAATTACACCATAGTAAACACGACTATTTCAAGATGTACAAATCTCTAAAATCATTGGCTTCAATAAAAACATAGGATCTAAAAAACTGCAACAATTATACAGGAATTTCTCGGCTGCACAATAGTTTATGACCATTTCTATTATCCTGCTTGTACTTAGAGTCACAGTATTGTTTCAGAAAAGACTGCTCGACCATCGATATTATTTTTTTTTTAAACCCATGGAAAAGTCCAGGGAACATAAAATACCACTTCACGTCGCCTTAATGGACGTGAAAAAAAGTGTTTGATCTCAATAATCTTGACACATCCGAACAGCTAGAGAAGAAAAAGTAATAAGTGACAAGATTTGTTTTATTTTCCCTATCCTTTGTATGATAACAAACGCTTTCATATGATTATCCCATTAAAGCAATGTTACATAGTCACTTAATATTAATTATGTATTAAATTAAAACTATATCTTCACTGAAATTGCCGGCACATGATTCTTCCTTTTGTTGCCTGTGTGTTTTAATGCATTCCTCCTATAACTGATAATATTTTCGTTAGCTGAAACTTTTGTTTCACAAGCGTATTTCTTACATAAATTATCATTCGATTAATTTGAACAACACAATCTTAGAAGATTAATCGTTTCGTGGTTGAAAAGTCAAAGGGTGGAGAGAGAGTTAATTATATGTGAAGCGCATTACTTAATGATATCATTGCTCTGTTTGACTATTTTTAAACACATGTCCTCAGTCCGTCCGCTTCTTCCAAACTGTATGAGAGTTAGGCATCGCTTACAACTCTCTCTGCCATTCCATGTAACATTATATATCGACTTCATTTTTCCACAAATCTTGGTGTATTGTAATCCTACTGGCCCCTTCGTTACTACTGTTTGAAACTTTCCTGCTTTCCAACATAACAGTCATATATCTCAGCAATATGTACTAGCTAATATTTACTAGCAAACCTACCCACATCAGTATTTACAACAATACAACAATACACTTGCTTATCATTTAATACATTAGTTAAGAAAATTTGTATATTTGGGCTGCATATTTTCTTTGATTCATGTTTGATTAAAGATCAGTTAAGAAAGTATGCACTATATTTGATTTTTTGTGTGTCTATGATCGTGTTATAAAGCTGACGTATGTTACAACTGATAATATATATATATGTATATATATATATATATATATATATATATATATATATATATATATATATATATAATGAGTATAGGAATCCTTTGATTGTTTCTTGTTTCTTTGTTTATTACTTCTGTTAGGATGAATGTGTAGTAACTGTGTATCCTGCTTGGTATTTCTGTATAATTGTTTTGTTTTGGTAATCAAGTACAATATCAGATTTATTTAGCTTTTGTGTTTTGTCCTCAGACATACTCCTACAAAAATAAACGAAGTGATTTTGATCCCTGCGATGTTTATAAAGTAGATCAGGTGACATGCCCCTCCCTCCAACATAGTATATGTGGGTCCTTACTATGACTGTTCTTTGTAAACAAGCCAATGTGTTACTTTATTTTAATCAACACAAATCAAAGAATTATCCAGTTTTAATGAAATTTTCAGCATTTATTCAATAAATTTTATGAGGAATACAAGATTTAAAATTTAGCATCATAGCGATTTTCAAAGAAGTGGAAGTTCGTGTTCGTTTAACTTGTTCTCTGTTCTTGAAAGGAGAAATGGAATCACAACTTACACAAAATGCGATTAAAAGAAAAGAAGCCAAGATAGTCACAATAGAAGAAAACAAAAATTAGAGACTTTGTAACAAAGAGAGAAAACAGTCAACAAGTGAATGAAGCATACTGCCTAAAAGAAATGAAAATATGACATGACTAGGTTGGGAGATTAGTCCAATGGGAACTGTGCAAACTATGACATTTTGAACATACAGACAGACACCAGAGTCACCAGTTAATCGACAGTGCTAACGCTCTGCCGGTTAGTAATGGCAGAAGTTTCCTGAACTTATCCATCTAATCCTAACTCTTATAGTCACATTAACACCTGCTCCATCTTGTGCTGCATTGGTATCACCAACACAACAAAACTTCTGAATAGCCTCAATGATCTCGCAATCCAGATATACTTTCTCTACACACCTTTTCTGGTCTATCCATAAAAGAAAGCTTCTTGAAAAAGTCTGATGCTCCACAAACTGCTAACTGCCAACTTCACCTCTTTCTCTCTTCACTTACCTGTGCTCACTGAGCAACACAGCTCTTAAATCCAAAGACTACAATTCTTATACTGATCAATCTACCCCCTATGCAAATTGACTCCCAACCAGAGCCATCTAGCGGTTAGAGACTCCAAACAGCCAATTTTCAAAGGGGGAATAACTCAGTTTGCGACTAAACCACACCTTTTTTGCAGCTTCCCGGCGAATTTTGTTATGCAAACACAGTTAAACCGCCTGCTAGCCACTGCTTCCACATCTCCATTGCAATTCTACAGCTCACATTTCACGGCCTTCAAGGTATTAAAGAAACACTGATCTGCAGCTAAGATTTCCGAATATTTTAATCCAGCACAAATCTCTTCCACTATTCTGATACTTTCCAGTCATCCATGATATCCAGTTCTTAAATCCACCAACAGTACCCAGTAACAGCTGTCTGTTATACTTTACCACTGTCTGTTATACTTTACCACTTTCTGTTATACTTTACCGCTATTATCAAATTTTGGTGCTTGTATAATAAAAAGCCGAAAAAAAGTTTTTTTGTCTTTTAGTGTTGGAGAGGTAAATAAGGGGCAGGTAACTCTTCACAACAGCTCTAGCTTTTGAACAATATTTTTCTAACCCTAACCCTAACCCTTTTATATCTAATCGACGTTCTCCTTGCACAGTAGCCACATGTGCAACGCCAATTAAAGCCATCACTTTTGATTACTGGAAAATCTTGCTTAAAATTCGTGGTAAGAGTTACCTGCCCCTTATTTACCTCTCCAACACTAAAAGACAAAAAAAAAACTTTTTTTCGGCTTTTTATTATACAAGCACCAAAATTTTCACTGAACACCTTTACTTTGGTTTATAGAGTCCACTTGAAGCTTGTAGAATGGTTGACTAAAGTAACTTCATATTTTTCACTGCTACCTTACACACTGTTCTACTTGTACAGTTAAATAAAGTAGTTTTAACTGCTCAACACTCCTCTTGCTTGTTGAGCCACAATGTTTTTAGGACTCTCGATCGCATATTCATCCATTACCAGACCTCGGATTGGAGTTAGGGTCGCACAAATAGGCAATGTTTTATTTACTCCTCTCCAGGAGTTAGGCACAAGGCCAGTTTTATCTTACTCCCACAAGTAAGATGTGACCCAAGATCGGGTCGAGAAAGTGGGGTTTGAAAAGCCAGCGCTCGAGAGGTGAGCACTCTGGCCATTTAAAAATTGCCTGGGCAGTCCCATCGGCATTCTCCGGTAGGGGCGCCTCTGACAGTAAGCAATAAACTTACTCCTCCCCAAAGAGGGGAGGCAAAGCCTGGGAGGGTGGACCTCCAAGAACTGCACAGGACAGGCGTGCAGTATCCATCGGAACAGATACTACACTTTGATCTTAGCCAAAGCAACCAAACAGACTGAACCAACTCTTTCACTCCTCCTATAGTCAGAGGGCTATATTTTGAACAAAACACTGAGCAAGCAAAAACGGTTGTTGAAACTTTTTTTTTTTTTTACTTACTAGAGTTAACATATAGTTTAGCAAGCATTCTGCATCCAACCGAATTTATTAAGAAGAACATTAGACAAATGTTTAGTGTGTTGTCACGTTTTATTTTGTGGGAAACGAAAAACAGCAGCCAGCTTGTTATTTTTACTAAAAAGTTTTCATCAGTTTAGTTTTTTTTTCTTTCGACAAATTTTACTTTTTAGATTGCGTTGCACAGTGTTTAGTTTAAAGGAAGCGGTACTACGTTGAATTAAACGCGACCCTCGACATTCCATAGAAAATAAACGTGTCGGTCCGTTTTTCTGTGATTTAAACCAGGTGGGAGTGAAAATAAAAACAAGGCCATCAAAAAATAGGTTGGGCAGTAATGCACATTGCACGAGTAGTGGAAACCAAATGCAAAGAAAGTACAAAATGATTTTTTTTAGTTAATAAGATTTAAACGTATTATTTGGACTACTATTCTCATATTATTTTTTTTTTTTAAATCAAGGCCAACAGCCACTCGAAGATAAAAGTTAATGAGATGGAAAGATCGGGAACAATCGATGGTATGAACTAAGTTTGATTACTTATGGGGGGTAGGGGTTATGACACGTATTTATTAACATTGGATTTGAAGACGACTATCTTGTAATCTGAAGGGAAGCAGTTCTGTGGTAATGTGTTCCACAAGCAGGAAGCTCTTGGAAAGAAACTCTGTCCATGGAAATTCCACCTTATGCTAGGCACATGGAGGAAGAAATGAAAGTCTTTTTCCATTGTGGTAGAAGATGAGTTCTTGCTGTGAATGTCTAACAACGAAGAACCAGAGATTGGAGCTCGGAGCTCAGTCGAGCACCTTCCATGAAAATAACTATAGAGTAAAGAGAGAGAACGACTCTTCTGTGAGAAAAAGGGCTGTAGAGAAGAAATCATCTCTACTTTAAAATTTTTTTTTTTACCCCAAACAAGGTAGGCTGCCACTGTAGACGTAAGGGGCTACTGAGAAAAAGGGTGAAAGTTTGTTTTTTTTTTGGGGGGGGGGGGGGGGGGCAACCTAAATTGGGAGCTGCGCAGCGGGATGTCTGTTTACATTAGTTTTAAATTTCTGCATGTCAGTACCGTCAGGAAAACAGGGAGCAGGAAGGGAGTTCCAGAGTTCAGCAGCACGAGGAAAGAAGCTTTTGGAGTAGAAAGCTCTTCGGCATCTGGGGACCTCCACAGTGAATGAATGGGATAGGGGCTGGAGCTTAGTGGATAGTGAGGGACCTACTTGATTTCAAGATTACTTTTGTACTTTGTCTAAGCAGGAAAGAGTGCTCTGAGCAGCACCTCCTCAGATGGGGCAGCAGTACTCCATCCGAGAACATATACGACTCTTACACGGGTAGGGGATTGCATCTGAAGTAAGGTACTTTTCAAAGCAGTAGAAGAATCCAACCATTTTTCCAGCTACCTTAGAAACAGACTGGATATACGTCTTCCATTTTAGAACTGAAGTGAAAGTCAGTCCTAAAGGTTTATCAAAACAAGGGGCTCGTCTAAGGAAAGAACCATTCAATTAGACTGGGCAAAACAAAGATATGAGCGCTGGTTGTAAAAAAGAGAGAAAATTGGTTTTAGAGGTAACAAACCACTTTTCCCCAGTTCTGCAAGGACTCTCAAAATATAAACAAACATTCTGTTTTCCTATCTATATATACTTACACCTGTAAATATTGTTGCATATGGCAGAACTAGTCCTAGAAATTAGTTATATTTTATTTGCCAGTGGACGAGCAGAGAAAAACACATTTCATCATTCCTATTTTCGAGAGACGGTTCTGAAAGAGACATATGTCGTCATTTTTGTTTTGGGACCGGCAGCCTGCCGGGTAGGTGGGTGAGGTGGGAGGCTCACACCCGCTTTGCGATTTCGTAAAAGCTAAATTTAGCCCATCAGGGGAGAAGGGAGATCGCCCTACCCGAACCCATTAGCTTCGGACTGGAAGTGGAAGCTGAGACAGGGCAGTTCGTCGCTGATCGTCGTTGTTGCTGGACGTCGTTATTGCCTGTGCTCATGAGAGCGAAAAAGAAGAAGAAAAGAAAGAACCTGATTTTCTGCTGAAGGGAATCCATCGGACCCAAGGCCGACGAAGCCGTGACTGATAAGGAAGAAGCGAACGTCTGCTTCGACCCACCGTATATTCGAGGACGCTGTGAAACGACATATTCGCCGCATAGCGCTAATCCAAGCCCTCAAAGAACTCATTCGTTTCCTTCTGCCAGACTTGAATCGACCTCATCTTTCCCTTCACCCAACATTGTTCGTTGTTTCGTGGACTGTCGTCTTTCTGTATTACCGACGTCGTGTAAGTTAAACTGTTTACCTCTCTCTGTTGTTATTTCATGATTGAATGTCATTTCTTTGCTCGTCAATAGATACGTTAAATACCCCCCCCCCTTTTACTGCTAGTATTTTGTTTTTCTGTTATCTAGTTTTATACCTATATCCTCTTTTCGTTATCCTGTAAATAAACATTGTTTGTATACCTTACCTGGGCGTTTGTGTTGTTCTCTTGCCGAGCTTCGGCCCCTCTCTCTATCTGGTCTGAAATTGGAGAATTTCCCCTTCCCACGCACGGTTCACTTGTAACATTGCCCCGGGAGGAAAACGAGCCGTTCCTGGACAAAACTTTTTTTACTTTTTTTATAATTTGTTGCGCAATCCCCTCTTGTGATCCCGACTCGGGGGCGGCCGTAACAAAATTGGGGGCTCGTCCGGGATCTATATTTTCTCCAAGTTCAATTAGGACTCCTTGGAGAGACGGAGCAGGTGCGAGGCAACGAGACACATAAATCCAAGATGTCGATAGTAGAAGCCTTTCTAAATTCTCCCACGTTCGAGGACCTCAAGAGATTAAAAAAAGACAATATAATTGAGGTAGGGATAGCATTAGAGTTAGATACGAGACGGTCGATGAGGAAGTCCCAATTAGTGAGAGTTGTTGCGGAGCACATGGTCGACAATGAGATCTTCGACGAAGGTGTGCTGGACGACCTTGTGTCAGACTCGCCCGGACTCTCAATGGCCCAAATGGAGCTGGAAAAGGCTAAGATTGAAGCCAGCTCGCGCGAAAGGATCGCTAAGATGGAGCAGGAAACCAGACTCCGAGAATTGGAGGATGGAAGAACACTGCGCGACGAGAGGCGAAACGACTTCGACCTTGCTAAACAGGTTAGACTCGTGCCAGCATTCTACGAAGCTGATGTGGACAAATATTTCCATCACTTCGAGAAAATCGCCTCAAGCCTGAACTGGCCGCTCGATAACTGGACCCTACTTCTACAAACAGTGTTAAAGGGTAAGGCCCAGGAGATATACGCCTCCCTATCGGCGGCAGATTGCGCCGACTATAACATTGTAAAGTTCGCAATCCTACGGAGCTACGAGATGGTGCCAGAAGCGTATAGGCAGAGGTTTAGAAACCACAAAAAGCAGGACGGGCAAACGTATGTAGAGTTCTTTCGGCAGAAAGAGACCTACTTTGACAGGTGGTGCGCAGCCAAAAGCGTTGGGACGGACCATGATAGGCTGAGACAGCTAGTGCTCACAGAAGAGTTCAAGAGGTGTGTCCATGACGATCTCAAAGTGTATCTTAACGAGAGACAAGTGGATATAGCGTATGACATGGCCACACTTGCAGACGAGTATGTGTTAACGCATAAGCGGGGCAAGAGCAGGGCGAACGACCCGTTTGCTGACGGAAGCTGCACTAACCCCAGAATGGTGGCTAGCACTGGTCCTAGCATGAGGGCAAGCCCAACAGGCAACAGCAACCGACTGGACAGCCCGCGGAACAAAAACAATTCCCTGACTAGTCCACAGGCGGAGAGATGGAGAACGATGCGGTGTCACTACTGTAGCAGGGTGGGACACATAGCAGCGAATTGTTTGATGAGGAAGAGGGACGCAGAAAACAGAGGTGCGCCCTCAAATAAACCACAAGGGTTTATCGCATCAAGGAGAGGCGTCGCAAATACGAACGTGGATGAGATTAGGGAGGAGTATATACCTTTCATCTCAGACGGTTCGATATGTCCTGTGGATGATCCCACGAGGAAGTCGAATATTAAAATATTAAGGGATACTGGAGCAACCCAGTCCCTGATACTGAAAAGACACATGCCGCGTGGAGCAAACACGGCAACAGGCGAAGTTGTCATTATAGAGGGAGTCGGAAAGGGCTTTGTTAGCGTTCCACTTCATAGAGTGACACTTGAGTCCGATATAGTATGTGATACTATAGAGATCGGAGTGGTCGACGATTTGCCTATGAGAGGCATTGCGATGCTACTCGGCAACGATTTGGCCAGGGAGAAAGTAGCACCCCCACCATTAAAAGTAGCGGAACAGCCAAACCCCTCAGGGGACGCTGATAAGCCAGAGAATAGTGACACCGGAGTGTACCCAGCATGTGTGGTGACCCGGGCAAGGGCCCAAAAGAAGGCCAGAGAAGTACGCGCTGAAGAAAGCGGCGAAGAGATGGGAAGTGAAGTCGTGGACCTTTCCCAAACCTGTATCGGTCACGAGGTAGAATCGATGTCTACGCTCGAAGAGACCCCAAGACCTGACCCCCCCAGTGAGGGAGACTTAGTTAAGGCAACCCCGACCTCATGGACGTCAATCGCCCATGAGCAAAGAAAAGACCAAGATATCGCCCCGCTTTTCAGAGAAGCGGTAGACGAGGGAGAGATGGATGAAGAACCGTGTGGGTACTTCATCAAAGAAGGTACCTTGATGAGAAAGTGGAGACCACCACATACACCCGCCCTCGAGGACTGGTCAACAGTACACCAGGTAGTCTTACCAAACGGGTATAGGAATGAAGTGTTGAGGACAGCCCATGAGATGCCCATGGGAGGCCATATGGGTATCCGAAAGACGCACGACCGGATTACCAAACACTTCTATTGGCCGGGGATCCGTAGAGACGTGGCGAAATACTGTAAAACTTGCCACACATGCCAGATGGTGGGCAAGCCGAATCAGAGAATCCCCGATGCTCCCCTCCATCCGATACCCGCATTTGAGGAGCCCTTCTGCCGAATCCTTATCGATTGTGTTGGTCCACTCCCAAGGTCCAAACGTGGGAACGAGCACCTGTTAACAATTATGTGTGCTTCGACCCGGTTCCCCGAAGCGATACCCCTCAGGAATGTATCAGCTGGAACGATCGCGAAAGCTTTGATCACCTTCTTCTCCATGGTCGGACTGCCGAAGGTGGTGCAGTCAGACCAGGGATCAAATTTTATGTCGAGGCTGTTCCAGCAGGCCATGAGCAGCCTGGGCATCACGACGGTGAAATCCAGTGCATATCACCCCCAATCCCAGGGAGCCCTGGAGCGCTTTCATTCCACCCTGAAAAACATGGTGCGAACATATTGCTTCGACCATCACAGCGACTGGGATGAGGGCATCCCGTTCTTAATGTTCGCGGCGCGGGATGCTACCCAGGAGTCGCTGGGATTCAGCCCATTTGAACTTGTTTTCGGTCATTCCGTGCGCGGTCCTCTATCCCTGCTTAAGGATACGTGGCTGCAGGAGAGTCAAGAGAATAAATCTTTACTTGACTACGTGTCACGATTCCGGACACGTTTGCAGGAGACGAGTGAGATAGCTCAGCAGAATCTAAAATCAGCTCAAGGCAAGATGAAGAGACGGTATGATCGGAACACCGTCCCTCGAACATTTGACGTTGGGGACAAGGTCCTAGTCCTACTGCCTATGCCCGGTCAACCCCTAAAAGCTAGATTCCATGGCCCATACGAAATCGCACGGAAAGCCAGCGACCTCAATTATGTCGTGAACACACCAGACCGTCGCAGGGCCACGCAGATGTGCCACATAAATATGATAAAACCTTATCACGAGAGGGACCAGTCGAATCCTGTCCTAGTTGTCACTAGATCTGACCGTATGCATCGTCAGACAGATATCCCTGAGGAATCTATAGGGAAAACTGACCACCCTATACGATTGCAGAACTCAGAAATCCTTGCTGATCTCGCGTCTGTGGTCGTTCATTTGACCCACAACGAGAAAGAAGAGATGGCAAGCCTCATTTGGGATTCCCGCAAGTTGTTTCCGGATACGCCCAAGCAGACAGTCCTCACCCAACACGACGTGGACGTTGGGAACGCCACTCCCGTCAAACAACACCCCTATCGCTTCAACCCGCAGAAAGCGGAAATAATACGCCAGGAGGTAGAATACATGCTTGAACATGGAATCATCGAACCCAGTCAGAGTAGCTGGTCTTCGCCATGCGTCTTGGTCAAGAAACCCGATGGCTCAATCCAGTTTTGTACAGATTACCGCAGGGTGAATTCCGTTACCCGAACAGACTCCCACCCCATTCCTAGGATGGATGACTGCATCGACAGAGTGGGTAGGGCAACTTACATCACTAAGTTGGACTTATTAAAGGGATACTGGTGTGTCCCACTCACCGAGCGTGCCAAGGAGATTTCGGCGTTTGTCACCCCGCAAGGGTTATACCAATACCGGGTCATGCCGTTCGGTATGAAAAATTCCCAGGCCACATTCCAAAGGATGATGAACCATTGCCTGAGGGATTTACCCAACGTTGAAATCTACATTGACGACATTGTCATGTACAACGACAATTGGCCCGACCATATCGCGTCCTTAAGGAAAGTGTTTGACCGGCTCTTGCGGGCCAATCTCACTGTCCACCTATCGAAAAGTGAGTTCGGGAAAGCCGAAGTTACGTATCTGGGGCATACTATTGGGTATGGGAAGATATCCCCCATCAACGCCAAGATCCAAAGCATCCTGGATGTCCCTGCCCGGACCAATTTTAGAAGCCTGAGACGATTCCTTGGCATGGCAGGCTACTATCGAAAGCTTTGCCGGAACTTCTCTGATGTTGCGTCACCCCTCACCCGGCTGTTGTCTAAAAAGTCCAAATTCATTTGGACCCATTCTTGCCAAAACTCCTTCGAACAGATCAGATCGCTGCTGTGCTCTGATCCTGTGCTGAGAGCTCCGGACTTTCAGCATCCCTTTCGGTTAGCTGTCAACGCCAGTGACCATGGCATCGGCTCGGTCCTACTTCAAACCGACCCAAATGGTATTGAGCACCCTGTCAGTTACTTCTCTCGTAAATTCAACGCCTGTCAGAGGAACTACTCCACTGTAGAGAAGGAAACCTTAGCCTTAGTCCTCAGTCTACAACACTTCGACGTATATGTTTCGTCGTCGAGCCAACCCACGATTGTTTATACAGACCATAACCCTCTTACCTTTCTACACCGAATGAAGAGTAAAAATAGGCGATTATTAAGTTGGAGTCTCTTCCTACAAGAATATAATCTCGACATCCAACATATCCGAGGCACTGACAATGTGTGTGCCGACGCCCTATCACGCGTTTGATACACCCAAATAAGTTACCCATTGTAGTAAGAACCTAGATAAGACATACTAGAGTCTTTTCCTGTATTCCGAAAAAGGAATTCCAAGCAATCCATTTTTCGTTTTTTTGGTGAGGAGGTGTTGCATATGGCAGAACTAGTCCTAGAAATTAGTTATATTTTATTTGCCAGTGGACGAGCAGAGAAAAACACATTTCATCATTCCTATTTTCGAGAGACGGTTCTGAAAGAGACATATGTCGTCATTTTTGTTTTGGGACCGGCAGCCTGCCGGGTAGGTGGGTGAGGTGGGAGGCTCACACCCGCTTTGCGATTTCGTAAAAGCTAAATTTAGCCCATCAGGGGAGAAGGGAGATCGCCCTACCCGAACCCATTAGCTTCGGACTGGAAGTGGAAGCTGAGACAGGGCAGTTCGTCGCTGATCGTCGTTGTTGCTGGACGTCGTTATTGCCTGTGCTCATGAGAGCGAAAAAGAAGAAGAAAAGAAAGAACCTGATTTTCTGCTGAAGGGAATCCATCGGACCCAAGGCCGACGAAGCCGTGACTGATAAGGAAGAAGCGAACGCCTGCTTCGACCCACCGTATATTCGAGGACGCTGTGAAACGACATATTCGCCGCATAGCGCTAATCCAAGCCCTCAAAGAACTCATTCGTTTCCTTCTGCCAGACTTGAATCGACCTCATCTTTCCCTTCACCCAACATTGTTCGTTGTTTCGTGGACTGTCGTCTTTCTGTATTACCGACGTCGTGTAAGTTAAACTGTTTACCTCTCTCTGTTGTTATTTCATGATTGAATGTCATTTCTTTGCTCGTCAATAGATACGTTAAATACCCCCCCCCCTTTTTACTGCTAGTATTTTGTTTTTCTGTTATCTAGTTTTATACCTATATCCTCTTTTCGTTATCCTGTAAATAAACATTGTTTGTATACCTTACCTGGGCGTTTGTGTTGTTCTCTTGCCGAGCTTCGGCCCCTCTCTCTATCTGGTCTGAAATTGGAGAATTTCCCCTTCCCACGCACGGTTCACTTGTAACATTGCCCCGGGAGGAAAACGAGCCGTTCCTGGACAAAACTTTTTTTACTTTTTTTATAATTTGTTGCGCAATCCCCTCTTGTGATCCCGACTCGGGGGCGGCCGTAACAATATATATAAAATATCTCTTTTGTAAACTTGTGCTTTTGTACTCATTTTTTTGTTTGTGTTTTCTCTCGCTCCCACATACTAGAGTATTATCTAAAACTGTCTCCCTAAAATGTCTCCCTAAAACCGACTAAAGTACTAAAACAAACATTTTAAAAATCCTATCAAAGGATAAAATAATTATGAAATGAAATCTGCCAGAATGCAATTCTGTGTCTTTATAAATAAGTCAGGCATTTTAATCTTTTGTAAATAGTTTTAGAAAGAAGAATTAATTACTTCATGACCCCTTCAAAATCTTAAAGGAATTTAGAAGCATTTAACTATCGATGAAAAGTTATAAAATTAGAATATTTGATATTTAATGTTATTTATTAGTTTGACATGCAAATTATCTGGAAACTTACTCTAGGTAAAGGATTGCATCAGGAATCAGGTACTATCTGGAGCAGTAGAATGATCCAACCATTTTCCCAGCAATCTCAGCAACAAATTGAATATTTGTCTTCTATTTTAGATCCTAGGAGCTTATCGAAACAAGGGACTTTCTTCAGTAAATCATTTTGATTAAGGCTAAACAGGGATCTGGGCATTGGTGGTAATAAGAGAAAAGATTAGTTCTAGAATTATTAAAAGTAATAAGCCACTTTTTCCCCCCATTGAACAACATGCTTCAGATAAGAAGAGAGAGAATCAGCAGGATCTTGATCACCAATGCTCTTCGAGGTGCTGCCATAGACAGTTGTGACGACGTCTGCATAGATGTCAACAAATGATCTGAGCATATGATTTTTGGAGATCATTAATGAAGATCAGGAAGAGTGTTGGCTCCAGAATAGATCCTTGAGGCACGCTCGTGTTGATTCTATGTACTTTTGACCTCTGCCCATCAACAACTACTTTTGACCTCTGCCCATCAACAACTACTTTTGACGTCTGCCCATCAACAACTACTTTTGACGTCTGCCCATCAACAACTACTTTTGACGTCTGCCCATCAACAACTACTTTTGACCTCTGCCCATCAACAACTACTTTTGACCTCTGCCCATCAACAACTACTTTTGACCTCTGCCCATCAACAACTCCTTTTGACCTCTGCCCATCAACAACTACTTTTGACCTCTGCCCATCAACAACTACTTTTGACGTCTGCCCATCAACAACTACTTTTGACGTCTGCCCATCAACAACTACTTTTGACGTCTGCCCATCAACAACTACTTTTGACCTCTGCCCATCAACAACTACTTTTGACCTCTGCCCATCAACAACTACTTTTGACCTCTGCCCATCAACAACTCCTTTTGACCTCTGCCCATCAACAACTATTTTTGACCTCTGCCCATCAACAACTACTTTTGACCTCTGCCCATCAACAACTACTTTTGACGTCTGCCCATCAACAACTACTTTTGACCTCTGCCCATCAACAACTACTTTTATTGATCTATCAGAGAAGAAGGATTTGATGGTTGTGAAGAGATTTCCAGATATTCCATAGCTAGCTAGGTTGTGGAGCAACCATTTGTGTTAGACCCTATCGAAGGCCTTTGATATGTCAAGGGCTACTGCTCTAGAAACAAGCCCTCTTGCCTCCGTTAAAAGATTCACCGATCCTATGTGATATTAAAGTTAGTACATGCCGTCCAAAGCATGTAAAACGGATATAAAACTGATGATGATGATGATGATGATGAGGAGGAGGAGGAGGAGGATGATCGTGGACCTTGCAGGACAAAATCCATATTGTTTGTCGCCAAGTAGATTGTTTCTGCCGATGTGGTTGACAATTTCGGGATTCATCACAGATCCAAACAGCTTACTCATGCTGCACAGGAGGCTGATCGGTCTGTACTGAGTTGCAGAAGACCGGTCTCCAGTATTTTTAAATACTGAGCAAACCAACTTGTTTTCCAAGAAGATGGAAAGCAACGGTTGAATAATTTTCAAAAGAAAGCGGAAAGTTTCAGCAGCAGATTTTTAAGCACCATGGCTGGAATGTCGTCAGGAGCAGTTATCTTGCTGGCGTTAAGGTTCCAGATAAGATTGCCAACATACCGAACAGATATATGTATATCACAGTGTTTTCGGTGATGGGGGGGAAATTCTGGGAGTAGGTACCCCTAATCGCAAAGAGTGGAATGTGTAGCAAAGTTGTTTTCAAAAAGTTTGGCTTTATCAGGTGCTGAGGATATCACCTCAGATCCATTAATGATGATTCCTGTTTGTTATTTTCCAAAACTCTCGAGAGAAAAGTCTCTGCTCAACAACTCTGGATTTAACAGATTGGGTATAGGACTCTTTTTACGTTTTCTAAAACCCATTTGCAACGGTTGTGGGCAGTTTTAAAGGCGGCTTTGGTTTGTGGGCATCTATTCCTTTGGTAATAATTGAAGTAAGTTTTTGTGTGTAATGGCAGCAACACACAGAAGTGAACCATGGATGGCTGTTTGGCCTTTGCTGGAATTATTTTGAGGGTATAAAACTTTCAATACCAGCGATTAACAAATTGGATATTTCAGAGGCGACGTAGAACATATTTTCTTGGTTGTTATTATCAAATGTAATTTCGGAATTTTTTTCAAACACATTTTTTCGAACTTGGGAATCTTTATGTCAAATTTGAGAACCTGTGTGGAATTTCGAACTGAACCCTTTATTTAATCCACGAGGGTAGATTGTTCTCGCTGCGTCAGTCTGGACTGGATAAAAAGTTGTTATTTTATACTAATGAGTCACCACTTAGCAAGGCCAAAAGCCACTCATGGATAAGGGACAATGAGATTGTCAATTGGATAATGAAGTATACTATAAGAGGATTGAAAAAAAACGATAGACCAATAGGACAAATTTTGATTACTTAAGAGGATGGTTTGACAATTATTTGTTCACATTGGACTTAAAGGCAACCGTGTTGTAGTCTGCAGGAAGCAGTTCCAAAGCAATGTGTTCCACAGATGGGGGAGGGGTACTAGAAAAGAAAATCTGTAAATGGAAACTATGTTTGGTTTTAGGTATACAGAGGAAAGAAAGGAAAGTTTTTTGCAGTGGTGATAGCAGGACGAGTTCTTGCTGTGAATGTTCTACCAGATTGAACCAAAGATTGGAGCTCAGTCGAGCACCTACCATGGTAATAGCGATAGAGTAGAGAAAGATTAGTAATGTCTTTTCTGTGATAAAGGCGTTGTAGGAAAGAAAGAGATCATCCCCACTCTATTATGGTCGATTTTGTACTCTGTCAAGGCAAGAAAGAGTTACCTGAGCGGCATCTCCCCAGATGCGGCAGCAATACTTTATCTTGGGGCGTATCTGTTTTTTATACAGGTAGAGGTTCGCATCAGGATTTAAGTACTTTCTGGAATGCTAGAAGGAACCAACCATTTTACCAGTGACCTTAGCAACAGATTTGATGTAAGTCTTCCATTTCAGGTCTAGGGTGAAAGTCAGTCTGAGGAGCTTATCAAAACACGGGGCTTCCTTAAAGAGGGAGCCATTCATATCAACTGGCATGAAGGTCTTCTCAGGAAAATAAACTCATATGGTATTACTGGACGAATATTTCATATAATTAGATCTTTCTTAGCTAAAAGAAAGATCCAGTTTACATTCAAACACCACTAAACACTCAGTGCCTAGCCTTGTTTCCTTACTAGGACAATGAACGCCGTTCTCTTTCTCTCTATTTGGGCAACTTGGGGAAAGTTTTTTCATTAGTAAGTCTTACATCACCAGTCTGCGTCTCTCTTGTTCCGACAGGTTGAGGGTACAGGTTAGACAGCTTGTCTGGCTGCTGTTTCCGATTGACAGGACAGGAGCCCAAAGTCTTGGGTAGCGCCAAGAACGGCTGCTCCATCATCAGTTGCATAATACCGTGGGTAGTTGTATGTGCCATGTCGCGCATGGAAAGGGACCCTGCAATTATCTCCGGTGGGCTTTCCCGAGGCCACAACCCCCATGGACCAGGTCGTGACTAATGGACTGGTTGTGTGAGCTTATTGGCACCAAACAAGTATCCACCTTGGCCAATCCACTCTATAATCAAATCAAACATGCCATTACAAAGAAATAAAATCAAACCTAAACCAGACACCCAAAAAACACTTTCCCCTCCGCCTTTGAGGCTTGCATTCTCAAATATCCGGGGACTTAGAACCAACATCAACGACGTAGAAACCTTTCTCCTGACAAACTCCTCGGATATCCTAGCTCTTAGTGAAACTAACCTCCAATCCTCAATCTCTTCTCACCACTTTGACATGACTGACTACCTCCCACTCTACCGTAAAGACTCTGACAAACACATGCACGGGTTAGGAGTTTATGTTCGGAACACCCTCCCCCTGACTAGAGAACATAGGTTAGAATCAGATGACTACGACTACATGTTCTTTAGATTGACTTTACATCACAACGTTAGTTACTTATATTTCCTATAACGCTCCCCGTCGACCCAGGACTGTACTCTGCTAAACTCTGTCTCTGAAAGCATAGATAGAGCACTCTTAATTGACTCGAATGCCCAGATACATGTATTTGGGGATTTTAATGCCCACCACCGCGACTGGTTGGGATTCTCCAGCCTTACTGACGCAGCCGGCAACTCTACGTATAATTTCTCCTTAGCTCACTCCCTCTCTCAGACTGTTGATTTTCCGACCCGCATCCCCGATTGTGTGGACCAACAAGCCTCACTTCTAGACCTCTTCTTGACCTCAATACCTGAGGCTTGTGTGACGAAAGCTCATAGCCCACTCGGGAATGCTGATCACATTGTGCTAATGATACATATCATGCTAAAAAGTCGTCCAAAAGCTGATGAACTGTTGCTCAAAACAACAAGATACTACGAGCAAGCTGATTTGAGTCAATCAGAGATCACATCAGTGACGCCCCATGGAGGGAAACCTTCTCACTCCCTGCCAACCAGTGTGCAAACGAATTAACTGAATGGGTCAAAGCAGGCATTGAAGCCTATGTCCCCATGCGAAAATTCTTTAGCAAGCCCCACTCTCCTCAATGGTTCACTTCGGAATGTGCAGCTGCCATTTCTGAGAGGCAACAAGCATTCCGTAAATTCGGCCGCCATAAGTCAGTTACTAATAGGCATAAATTTATAGAGTCAAGAAACAATTGCAAGGCCGTGATAGGCGAAGCGAAGAGAAGGTATAATGAGTTAACAAAAAAACGCATCCAGTCACAGAAACTAGGTACTCGCGATTTCTGGAAAATCTACAATAGTGTAGTGAATAATGGTCAATCTATGATTCCCCCACTTTCAAACCACAATGATGTCGTTTGTACAGCCACTGATAAGGCTGAACTACTTGCACAGCGTTTCGCTTCTAACTCTATTTTAGACTCAGGTAACCACCCTCTCCCTGAATTACCATTGCGGACTGAAGCCACACTTGATAACCTGGTCATCACCCCATCCCAGGTCAGAGACATCATAAAAAGCCTTGACACCTCTAAAGCTTGTGGGCCTGATCTTATACCTGTAATAGCAATAAAGAAATGCTCTGCTGAACTGGCCCCTGTCCTCTCCAAACTTTACAATAAATGCCTAGCCGAATCTTGCTTCCCGATAGCTGGAAAATTGCCTCTGTGGTACCAGTCTACAAGAGTTCTGGGAATAGAACCGACCCTCAGAACTACCGCCCAATCAGTCTACTGCCGATCTTTGCCAAAATCTTTGAATCCTTAATCAATCTAGCGATAGTACGTCACTTAGTTAATGCTAAACTTCTATCTGACCGCCAGTATGGATTTAGACAAGCACGATCTACTGCAGACATCTTAACGGTCATCTCTGAACGCATGTATCATACTCTCAACAAGGCAGGTGAAGCTAGGGCAGTAGCGCTTGATATATCCAAGGCCTTTGACAAGGTATGGCATAAAGGACTTCTCCTGAAAATACGCTCATACGGTATTACTGGGCAACTACTTAATATAATTAGATCCTTCCTAAACAAAAGAAAAATCCAGGTTGTCCTCGATGGCCGTTCATCTAAGCAACATGACATAAATGCTGGTGTGCCCCAGGGATCTATTCTTGGACCTTTGTTGTTCCTGATCTATATAAACGATCTCCCTGATGACATAGTGTCTGAGATTGGTTTATTTGCTGACGACACCACGCTTTACTCTCGCCATGTTGGCAAAACAGACGCGATCATATCTGAGGCAATGGCTGAATCCTTAGAAAATGACCTCCAGGCTGTAGTGGATTGGGGCCATAAATGGTTGGTGACTTTTAATGCCGCAAAGACTAAGCTCCTTTCCTTCAACAACTACAAGAAGCCTCTCCATCCACCGATTGTCATGGCAAATAACACCCTACCTGAGAGTTCATCATTCAAACTCCTTGGCCTAACCTTCACAGGTAACATGAATTGAAACACATACATTGAAGACATTGCCAAGGCTGCTGCAAAGAAGGTTGGCTCCCTCTACCGTGCTAGTGGACTCCTTACACCTGACATTATCCTGTATCTCTACAAAGCCACCATTCGCCCATGCATGGAGTATTGTTGCCACATCTGGGCTGGTGCATCATCTACTAGTCTCTCCCTCCTTGACAAAGTCCAAAAAAGAGTAGTCAACCTAATAGGTCCCTCACTGTCAGCTAAGCTCGAGCCCCTGTCCCATCGCCGCAATGTGGCATCCTTGTGTTTGTTTTACAAATACTTCAATGGATTATGCTCTGATGAGTTGGCTACTCTGGTGCCCCTTCGACGTAAATTCACTAGACTAACTCGACATTCTACTAAATCTCATTCATTCACTGTGGAGGTCCCCAGATGCCGGAGAGCATTCTACTCAAATAGCTTCTTTCCTCGTGCTGCTGGCCTCTGGAACTCCCTCCCTGCCCCCTGTTTCCCCGACAGTACTGACATGCAGAAATTTAAAACTAATGTAAACAGACATCTCGCTGCTCAGATCCCAATTTAAGCTGAACCACCAATCCTTCTCCCCTTTTCCTTTTTCTCAGTAGCCCCTTACGTTTACAGTGGCGTCCTGCCTTGTTTGGGGTGAATCATGTAAAAAAAAAACAAAAAAACATCAATGTGCCCCAGGAGTCGATACTTGGACCTATATTATTTCTGATCTTCATAAACGAAGCAATTACGTTTGAGATGGGTGTATTTTCTGATAACACCACACTTTATTCCTGACATGAGGGTAAATCAAATGTCCACACAAGCAAGGCAAGACTGAATCCTTGGAAAATGAACTCCAGTCTGTAGTGGGGATGGAACCAAAAATGAATGGTCACATTCAATGCTACTAAGACAAAGCTCCCTTCCTTTACGAATTATAAGAAACCTTTTCAACCACCAATTGTTATGGCCGATAGCACCCTTTCTGAGAGTCCAACAGTTAAACTCCTCCGCTTGCTATTCTCAGGCAACATAAAGTCGAATAAGTACATAGAAGATATTGCCAAGTCTGCTGCAAAGAAGGTAGGCTCCCTCTACTGGGCTAGAAAGTTTCTCACACCTGCTAGTATCCTATATCTCTATAAATCCACCATTGCCCATGCATGGAGTATTGTTACCACATCTGGGTTAGTTCATCAACCACTAGCCTCTCCCTCTTGGATAGGGTGCAAAAAAGAATTTTTAACCTAATAGGTCCCACACTGGCTGCCAAGGTCCAGCCCCTGTCATATCGTTACAGTGTTGCATCCCTATGCTTGTTTCACAAGTACTTCCACAGAATGTGCTCCGATGAATTTACTGAACTTTTACCTGCTCAACGTAATTACCCACCTGATTAGCAGCAAAGTCCCACCCCTTCTCCATAGAGGTCACTAGATTTTGGAAGATTTTATACTCTAATAGCTTCTTTTCTTCAGACCGCTTACATTTGGAATTTTTTCCTGCTCCGTACCAACACGCACACATTTAAATGTAATGGGAACAAACATCTTGCTGCTCAACTTCCCACCCAGATTGCCCCTTATAAATCTGGCCCGTATCACAGTAACCCCTGACGTTTTAGTGGCAATATGCCTTGTCTGGCGGCAAACAAAAGTGTAAAAAAAAACAAAAAAACTTGAGGCAAAATGAAGATCCGAGCGTTGGTGGGGAAAAGAGAGAAGCTTGGTTTTAGAGGTGTTAAAGGTAACACATGGACGGCGGCACCGGAGGGGGGGGGCAGGGGGGGCTCAAGCCCCCTCACTTTTTGACTTGCCCACCCCCCCACTTAACGGTCATCAGTAATTAAGTTGATATGCATGCGTTTAACCGGCCCCCCCACTTTTATAACTGTCCCGCCGGCCCTGGGTAACAATTTTGATCATCAGTGTTCTTCGAAGTGCTGCTATAGACAGTTTTGTCATCTGCATAGATGTCAACGAATGATCTCAGAATATAATATGGAAGATCACCGATGAAGATCAGGAAGAGGGTTCAGCCCAGAATGGACCTTTGACGCATGCCGGCATGGATTCTATATGTTTCAGACTTTTGCCCATCAATAACAACTTCTATCGTTCTATAATAGAAAAAGGATTTGATGGTTGCAAAAAACATTTCCAGATATTCCATAGCTAGCAAGCTTGTGAAACAAACCTTTGTGCCAAATCCTATCAAATATCTTTTATATCTCAAGAACTATCATTCTAGAAACGAAGCCCCTGTCGCTTGATTCACTGATCCTGCATGAAATTACAATCAGCACATCAGCTGTTGATCTTGCAGGCCGAAATCTACATGGCGTTTCACTGAGTAGATTGCATTCGCTTCGGTGATTGACAACTTCTTGATATATCACAGATTCAAATAACTTACTCATGATGCGCAGGAAACTGATCCGTTTGTATTGAGATGCAGAAGAACAGTCTCCAACATTTTTAAATACTCGGCAGACCAACGAAATTTCCCAATGAGATAGAAAGCTTTGCTGTTTTAAGCAACGATTGAACAGTTTGTAAGGATGGGAGCTAGTTCCGGCTGTAGATTCTTAAGCACAATAACTAGAACGTTGTCATTGTTGGCATCAAGGTATTTAATTAATTAAGCATTATGCGATTCTTAATTATTATCGTCTGTAGTGAGGATTGAACCTTCCACCTCCAGAAGACTGTCACTTAGAACTGATTGTTAATTAACGCCATTAACCGTTGTACCCCCCCCCCCGAACACGTACTTCATTGCATACTTTCAACTGACGAACATGCACTTAAAATAACATATGGCACGCACGGCGCCTCCTTGAAAGTTTTGGTGGGTACAGTAACACATATTACTACTGAGTGTTTCTAATTCTGATTGTGTTATTTTGTGACTATTACTTCACTCATACAAATAATAAAACCAATTATATATTTATTACTAACATTTCGTCGTCTACCTACGTTCGTTCGCCTTCCTCTTAACATTCTGCTCCGATCCACCACAGGGTTTTCTCTTACTTTTGATGTTATCCAAATTAGTTGTCAATGTGTTGCACCCCCCTAGATGTTGACGCCCTAGGCAGTTGCATGGTGGATACACGCCACACAAAACAATCTCAATCGGAAAGTAAACAACACACACACACACACTCGATTTGTTTGGCGTTGTCAATAGATTTTTTTTTTAATGAAATAAATGTCACGTTCTAAAAAATGACTAAAAATATTTTTAAAAGAACGCTTAAAAATATTTTTAAAAGAACGCTTAAAAATATTTTTAAAATAACGCTTAAAAATAAAACAACGTGCTTAACATAGTTTCATCGGAAACTCGTAGCCGATAATCATTGGGTTTTTTTTGTTTGTTTTGTTTTCTTGTCAATTTTCAAATAATTAAAATATCAAATTAACCATATGATTTGATTTGTAATTGACTTCGGCTGCAACCCCCAACTCTTAAGTGACCCCCCACCACCCCCACCCCGCGTTCTATTTATCCGTCTTTTCCGTTACTTCTTCTTCTTCTTCTTCTTCTTCTTCGTGTTGATTGATTCTTTATGTTAGAAAACAACAACAAAATACTCACAGCGCGGTTGTGTGTCGTAAGGAAAATCTCTAGGGACGAAGAGTTTGCTTCCCCTCCCCCCTCCCCTTCCATCAAAGAAAGAAAGAGAGAAAGATGAACAAAGCCGTAGGTTTTGTTGATTACTACTGCTATTACTGTTTGACGTCGCACTACTACTACTACTACTGAGAGAAGAGGCGACCCAAGTGCGTGTGTGTGAATGGGCCGCGCCGGGGCGACGGTCAGAAGAACTTCTCCTCCTTCTCCCTTGGATGGGCACGCGCACCTGCCGAGCGGACGGAATGATGATATCGGATCATGGAACCGCGATCCTCGACACCCCCACCCACCCTGCTCAAATCAACAACGAATTAATAGCTAATTTAAGTCTTATTCGATTATAATTACCATCTCAAGTTACATGTATCTTGTAACAATAACATGGAGACGTCATTTCTGACAAACAAAAACTGCGAAACAGTTTCTTTGATATTTGCTTGACATTCCGAAAATACGGATTTGTCAACGAACGATACACGTGTTCTTTTTTTTTCTTTTTTTTTTACACCTGACCTTTTTTTTTTTTAAATTGGGGACGACAATCTTTATGCCTCCACGAAAACGACACACCTTTCATTTCACTTCTTCGTGTGTCTTTCTTTCCGCGTCTTCCTTTTTTTGTCGTTCATTCTCTCTTCATTTTTAGTGAGACACACACGCGCATCGTAAACTCAATTTGTTAACCCCCCCCCCCTCACCTACATTTCCCTTATGACTTCTTTTCCGTTGCGGTGAAACTTCGTTTGGGTAAATTGGACTCAAACAGGACAATCCTATTTTCTAACCCCATTTTGTTTTTTTTACCTCGTCATGTCTGCCAAGTTATTTAGGTTTTTACCTCGATTTTTTCGCGGAAACAAAGACAAAATCACCTCCAGCAATAAATTTTGTAATTATGTCGAAGCCGGGACGAAACCGGGGGATTACATTTGTCGGATCATACTTTTGGATGACAAGGAAGTTAACCTTTCAGTTAAGGTAAGAAGAATTGTTTTTTATTTGTATCAAGTCTCATGTTTGTTTGTTTTTTTGTTTTTTTTGTAGGGTTCGACTTAATGTGGAAAAGGGAAGACATTAAACATCGGAGATTTTTTCCCCTCCATTTTCCTACTTTCTCAAGCACTACTGATCTATTTTCGACAACAATACCAATGATACAAACAAGTTTAGATTTTACAAACACATGATTAGTGACTTAAAGTTCCGGTAAAATCTATTATCACGGACCAAGGACGATAACAGAATTCGGTTAGGTGCGCGGATGCGCACACCGTCTCGTTCATTTTTATATTTTTTCGTATTGCCACCCCGGACTTAGGGTTAGTGTTGGTAATTAATGAATGCCATGTTTTTTTTAGGGGAGGGGGTGCTGAAAAAAAGTACTTCTATAGGAGAGGACCCATATCGATCCGAATGTTTCCGATTGCGACTTACAGAACAGAATATAGGTACTCGACTACAAAAGCACCAAAAAAGGCCTCTTCATTAAGCCCAACACTAACCCTAAGTCCGAGGTGGCTATATGTAAACAAAAAAAGGTAAAATATGTTAGTAATAATTTTTTTATTTTTTACATCAAACTTCATTTTAGAAAAGTAATATTTAAAGCCAGAGAGGTACTCGCGCAGAATAGAGGTAAATTCGTCGTTTCCTAGCCAAAATGGCGGACAATAAATCGTCTGCATTTTTCCGACCTCACAAATGAGTAAGTAAACCCAAATAATTGTTTGGGGCTAATTTCAAATTTACCTTAAATTATTTTAAAGGAAATACAGTTGGAAAATTAGTCTAAAGCAATTTATTTGGGTTTACTTGCTCATTCGTGAGGTCGGAAAAAAACGCAGGCGATTCATTGTCCGCCATTTTGGCTGGGAAACGACGAATTAACCAGAATAGACCCACGAAAATTTAATGGATATTCCCGAGTTTTGCCAACGAACTTGGCCGAGATATGCAGACGATAAATTGACCGATACGAATAAAAAAGGCGATTACAGACAAGGCAATTTTGCACTTCTATTCCGGCAAGATCGCTTCTTTTTCTTCTTTGATATTTCGAAAATAGGCCTAATTCCAATTAATCGGCTTCCGTCTTCCATTTCCAGCCACCCCCACCCCAATAGACTGGAACCCTACCACTAACCCTAAGCTGAACATATGACTCCCTCCACCCAAAAAACAAGACCGAAATAAAAATAAAAATGTATAAGCCTCCGGCCCCTACTCCTCCCAACAACAACAACAAAAAAACTAGAATAATAATTTAAAAAACAAAAACAATTAAAAACATTGACCTCTTCTAGTCGATCAATAAAAATACACAAATTGTTTGCAAAAAGAAAAAAAAAGATTTGATTTGTATGTGGCTTGGCCTTTTGGCTAAGATCAAAGTGTAGTATCTGTTCCGATGGATACTGCACCTCATATACTGGTATTGTCTTTGCCTTCGGGTCTTGATTTACGCCGGTCTATGGTCTGTCCAGTTCTAGGAGGTCCGCCCTCCCAGGCTTTACCTCCCCTCTTTGAGGAGGAGTAAGTTTATTGCTTACTGCTTGAGGCGCCCCTACCGGTGAATGCCGACGGGGCTGCCCAGGCAATTTTTAATGGCCAGAGTGCTCACCTCTCGGGCGCTGGCTTTTCAAACCCCACTTTCCCGACTTTGGGTCACATCTTACTTGTGGGAGTAAGATAAAACTGGCCTTGTGCCTAACTCCTGGAGAGGAGTCAATAAATACACTTTGATATTAGCACTTGTCCGAATGTAAAAAAAAAATAGCCTAGTCGATCTTGTCGACATTCCCTCACGGATGAGGGGGTGGGTCTCGGGCGAGATGCAATGAATCCATCCCACACGCTCTGGTTGACCAGAAGAGGGTAATACCTGGGAAGATGGATCCATGAGATAAAACTTTGTGAATAAGATCAATCGATTCAATTTACAATATTGACAATAATTACAAACGATTTTTATGCCTTTTATTTTTATAATTGTGTGTTTTATTTTTTTTTTGTATTAATTAAAATTATTCTAAATTTGTAATTTATTAAATAAAAAAAATGGATAAAATTCTAACTTTATACCGCTTGCTAATTCGCCCCTACCCTCCTCAAGAGATTCTACCTTTTTAGGCGATTACATGTAAACATCTCGAAAACCTTAGCAGTAAAAAAAACAAAACACACATACACAATTATTTTCGAATTTAGCTGGAGGATCAGTTTCGCATATACGTTCAACGTAAAATGATCACCCATTTCCCGGCAACCAGGGTGTAATTATCCCCTACTTCCTGACCAGATAGCGTTTTTAAGCACATAACCAAATATTTTTTAAAAGGGAGATCTTTTTTTTTCTTTTTTTTGAGGGGGTTGCTTGGGAATAACAAGTTTGGGGCATTTTTTTGGTGTTAGACCTTCAAAGGATGTTAGTACTTATGGAGATTCCCGAGCCTTGACCGAATAGAACATTTTTTTTTTGTAAACAATTTATTATGTATTTTTCTTGATTTCTCAGAATAGATGGCAATGTTTTTAATTGTTTTTTAATTGTTTTTTAATTTATTTTATTTTGGTGGATAGAAGACTGTAAATGGAGACCGATAAATTGTGTTTACTTTTTTATTTTTATTATTCTTTCGGTCTATTTTTTTGTGGGGTATGTTGCCATCTGAACTTAAGGTTAATGGTGGGGTTCCAATGCGTTCTTTTTTTTGGGGGGGGGGCACTGCAAATATGCGATGGTAAACTGTCGTGTAACCGCCATTTTCATTCGTATCGTCCAATTTATCGTCTGTATATCGAGATGTGTTCGTTATTTGTTGTCAAAACTCGAGAACCTCGGTTAAATCATTGGCCTATTCTGCACAAGTATCGATTTTTTTTATTCTGAAAAAGTTAACATAAAAAAATGATTACTTTTAATCACTTGAAAAAGTAGGTATTATAGTAAAACTTGAGTCCTAACCTCTATGCTAGTGAATTCATAATTGTAAAAGTTCCTGATCAAACTTTTGTCATTATGTCATACCCTAACCCTAAGTCCGGATGGTAATACGAATAATTAATACATTAAAAAATAGACTGAAAAGGTGCACGCGACGTGGGTGTAACCACGACCTTAAGACGGCTGTGGTGTAACGGAACCGTTAAATGTCACCCCCGTCCATTAAGTAAACCTAAAAAATGGTTACATATTTTTAAAAGCGCTATCTGGTCGGGAAGTGGGGTATCATTTTACGTTAATTTATGTGCGAAATTAATCACCGAGTCTAAATTCTAAAATAATTTTATCATTATTATTTATTTATTTTTTCAGCCTGTTGACATGTAAGCGCCAAAAAAAAAAATAACAAAAAGTAGGATCTCATTTCTCTTTTTTGGTGAACTAGGATATGATGTAAGGGTATATAATACAAAGCAAATGTATAACAGAGATTAAAAGTCTAAATTGACCTTTTCCCCGAAAAACTTTAAGAAATCTTGTTAGCGATTTTTTTTCTCTCCAAAATATGCCTTCAATTTCCTATCGATTATTGGACACTCAGTTAACTTAACGATTATCGCAAAGAAAATGAGTTTAACTAATTTATCTTTCCAACGTTCATAAAAGTTATAATCTAGACGAGTGTTCACGGTCTGTAAGTAAAAGCGACTGAGTTGGCTGCAAACTGAAGAATTTTCTTTTCTTTTTACAAATCATTAACGCAGATTTTAGCGGATGGGTATTGATTTACTCCTCTCCAGTGGTTAGGCACAAGGCCAGTTTTTATCTTACTCCCACAAGTAAGATGTGACACAAGGTCGGGTCGGGAAAGTGGGGTTTAAAAATTGCCTGGGCAGCCCCGTCGGCATTCCCCGGTAGGGGCGCCTCAGGCAGTAAGCAATAAACTTACTCCTCCCCAAAGAGAGGAGGCAAAGCCTGGACCTCCTACAACTGCACAGGACAGACCCATAGACCGGCGTAAATCAAGCCCCGAAGGCCAAGACAATACCAGTCTATGGGGTGCAGTAACACTTTTTATTTACCTCCCCAGGAGGTTAGGCACAAGGCCAGGTTTATCTTACTCCCACAAGGTAAGATGTGACCCAAGCTCGGGTCGGGAAAGTGGGACTTGAAAAGCCAGCGCCCGAGAAGGTGAGCACTCTGGCCATTAAAAATTGCCTGGGCAGCCCCGTCGGCATTCCCCGGTAGGGGCGCCTCAGGCAGTAACACTTTGATCTTAGCCAAATCTACTGTGATTTATCCGAACTTCTGACTCGACACATTAAACGTCAAACGAACTGGCAACTTTTGTTTTCGAAATTTTCTTTCTCTTGCGTTAAAAACGAGATGCCATTGCAATTAAGTTACATTGTTTATCATGTGATTTTCTCATCAAAATCGACGCCCGACATTAGGACTGCTTAAAAAAAAACAATGTCTTCAAATTCCCTCGCATTC